>CM059429.1:25924892-27124892 GCA_030390025.1 Squalus acanthias
CCCCCCTTCTCTCTCCCCCCTTCTCTCTCCCCCCTTCCCCCCCCTCTCCCCCCCCAATTTTCCTGTACTCGCTGTGTCCAGGTGATCCAATACACCTAGGTGCAGGACCAGTGAAATCTACCCCATAGTCTTCAGCAGGAGATTAGGACAAACCGTGTGAAACTACATCCAGTGCAAGTGACACTGGCTTCTGCTGTTGTTTCCCTCTTTGGTTATAGTGAAGCGTGCAGCTTTTTTTAAACCGACCATGTTGTCGGACACCTTAGGAACCGTTGTCAGGTTTTATTTTTTTGGCAAGAAACAGAGAGAAATACACAGAAACAAATAGAAAGAGAGAGAGAGAGAGAGAGAGAAAGAGAAACTCACAAGAGAGAAACGCAGAAAGAGGGAGGGAAAGGGGTAGGCTGTTAAGCTGGAGGGCGTGTTTAGGCACCGACGCGAAGTGCATTGCGGTTTACTGACGGGAACCGGGTGACCTTGGGGAGCGCTGGGAGCCGGCGGAGCAGCAGCGATGTACGGGTGTGTGAGCCGGAGTGTGGCGGTCGCGCTGCGGAGGGCGGCCTCTCCCGTGCTGAGGTAAGCGAGTCCGGGCACACCGAGCCCAGCCGGTAGCCGGGCTCCAGTTCAACCGGGAAGTGAGGGTTAGAAGAGAGCTTTAACCAGGCTGTCCTGCTGATATCAATCCTTTCTGTATCGGTCGGGGACTGCCTATGAGGGAGGCTTCAGTGTTCTCCTCTTCACTCTATCTAATCACCATTCGGACAAGATTGTAAAAAGAATTCAATTATAAATGTGACTTTTTTTTTTCCATGAGCAGATGGTGACGCCTGTCATTGAGACATCGATTACTTTGGAATGCAAAATCCTTTAATTATATGCCTAGGTTGCAGAGTTCAGCCCATCACGTCGAGCTTCAAATTCATGTGGTTGTAAGAGAATGTTGCCATAGGACCAAAGGCAGGCCATTCAGCCCCTCCAGCCTGTTCCGCCTTTGTGAGATCAAGGCTGATCTGTACCCGAACTCCATTGACCGGCCTTTGATCCTTATTCCTTGATACGCTTACCTAACAAAAACATATCAATCTCAGTCTTTAAAATGTCAATTAACGCACCATCCAGATCCTTTTGGGAGAGTAAGTTCCAGATTTCCACTAGCATTTGTGTGAAAACGTGCTTCCTGATTTCACTTCCAAATGACTTGGTTCTAATTTTAAGATGCTGCCCTCTTGTTCTGGATTCCCCCACCAGAGGGAATAGTTGCTCTATATCTACCCAGTTGAATCGCTTCATCATTTTACAGAAGAAAGAACTTTGATTAATATAATAGCAAAATACTGCGGATGCTGGAAATCCAAAATAACAACAGAAAATGCTGGAAACACTCAGCAGGCCTGGCAGCATCCGTGGAGAGAGAAACAGAGTTAACGTTTCAGGTCGAAGACCTTTCGTCAGAACTGGAAAAAGCAGGAAGTGTGGAAATGTAGTGTTTTCATGACCTTTGGATGTTCCAAAGTGCTTTACGGCCATAAATTTTACAACTCTTGCCGTTCCCCACTGCAGCCAGCACAACTGCAGCAATGGCTCCTCCTTCCATCCCCAGATCATCATCTCCAGTTTTCCTTAGCCCGGATTTTGCGCGCTTGATGACTGCGTACGCACAGCCTTCAGAAAGGCCCCGCAAGTTCTGTCAAGGTTCGCCTTGACCGATCATCCGCACCAACCCGAAAATCTCTTTCGCTGACGCAGAGTTGGGCTATTTGCCCAAATACTGCCCAGCAAATGCCCACGAAACCCTTACACTTGGTAAAAGTAGACGTAGGACCTGCTTTCACCAGCGTAAGGGTTAATATAAATCTTAAATTAAACATTTTAAAATAAAAAATCATGCACAAACATTTAAAATTAGTTTATGTAAATTTTGGCCTGGATTAAAATATGTTCAATTATTTTTCAAAATATTAAATTTTTATTGTATATGCTTTAATTGAAGGGACTTTTAATTAAATTTGAAAATGGGAACATTTATTTTTTATTCCAGTTGTACAAGTTATTTAATTATTTGGGGATTCCTCATATGCTTATGGGGATTCCGTTCGTAAATGGAATCCCCATAAGCATATTAGCAATCCTCCTTTCTCATTGGAGGACCTGGTCCACGTGATCCCAACCACCTGCGACCCTGGGATCCGTAGACCTTTACGCAGGCGTACGCCTGCAGACCCAGGACCCGAAGTCGCCGAAGCCCGGGAGCCTGAAGGTAGGTGCGGATTTTTTTTTAATCGGGTCGGAAGCGTACTCCGGAGGTATGCCTCCGACCGCAAATTCCGGGCCCTTGTGATTACAACTTCTGCCCGCCTCCTTTTCATGTTGCCTTTTGTCTTTTCCCATATATATGCTGATAATACCCAGCCTTACCTCTCCATCATTTCCTTTATTCCACTGTTAATTCCATTCCGTTAGCCTGTCTGTCCGACATCATCACACACTGCCACAATTCTCTCCAGCGAAGCATTGGGAAGACCAAAGCCATTGTTTTTGGCTTCACCACTGAGTCAACACTTGCTCAGGCTGTAATCTTGAAACCCTGCTCTGCCCAGAACTGAGCTTCAAACCCCAGATCCCAGCCGCCACAACACCTCTGTAATATTGCCTTCCTCTGTCCCTATCTGATTCCCACATTGATGGAACCCTTATCCACACATTTTCACCTCACAACCTGATTTCTTTAATGCCCTTCTCACTGGCCTCCCAAAGTACACTCTCCACAAAGCCAGTCTTATCCCGTACTAAGTCCCACTTGTCCATCACTCCAGTCGTCACTGACCTACACTGGGTCCCTATTCTCGAACATATCAATTTCAAAATCCGTCTCTACAAATCCCTCAAGTCTTGTCTTGCTCTATCTCCATGACCTCCTCCACCCTTGTTTTTCTTGCCTCAATCCCCTCAGTCTTCCAGTCTGGCCTCCAATGCAACATGCTTCCCTCCATTCTAAAACTGGTAGCAGTGTTTTCAGCCCTACTTTCTACAAACCCCCACCCCTCCCCTCTCCCCTCCCCCCCCCTCCCCTCTCCCTCTCTCCCCCTCTCCCCTCTTCTCCCCCTCCCCTCTTCTCCCCCTCTTTCCCCCCCCCCCCCCGTCATATAATATAGGCTGACAGTTCTGTGCAGTACTGAGGGAATGCTGCATTGTCAGAGGTGCCAGATTTCCAGATGAGATGCTAAACCAAGATCCCATCTGCCTGCCCAGATGGATATGAGATCCCATTGGCACTGTTTGAAGAAGACATGGGGAATTCTACTGATGTCCTGGTCACCATTCTTCTCTCAACCAACGCCACCAAAAAGCAGATTATCTAGTCATTCATTCACTTGCTGTTTGTAGTACCTTCCATGCTGCTGTATTTGCCAATTTAGCAACAGTGATTGTATTTTAAAAAGCAATCCATTGTTTGTAAAGCATTTTGGGATGTCCTGAGGATGTGATAAGGTGCTATAAAATTGCAAGTTCATTCTTTCTTAGCTATTTCAATTTATGCCCATATGCCACATTCTCTGAAGACCATCGATATGTCTCTCCAATACTTCAGTTGTTTTTGCTTTAACTAATACACTGAGCCCTCCAGGTGGTTAAATTAAAATGGCAAGGAACTGATCAGAATGTTACAGTTTGCCTTGGCTCATAAGTAGAAAAATCAGCCACCGTTCCTGCTCCTGTCCTCTATCCAGTGATCCTCGTTACAAAACGTGTGCATATGGCTGTCCGGCAAAGACAGGCTTAGGCTTTGGTGCGATGCAGATGCCATTAGATGCCCTGCCATGGCAAATTATGGCCCATTATTTATCTACATTGTCCACACTGATGTAACGTCATTTGATTATGTAGGGAAGAGGGTTGATGTATGGCCTCCCTTGCTTATGCAAATAAAATGGCAGTCTCTTAAATTTGCTAACATTACCTGCCTTCCCTCTGTGTTAAGTAATTGAGTCTAAAATGTCTGTTTACCTTCCTTCTCATGAACTTGAGTCCATGCTGTCTTGTTAAAGATGTGACTTTCATTCTCCTAAAATTTTACCAGAAACTATAAAAATTTATATTTTTTTTAATATTATCTTGTGTTTCAGTAGAGCGCAGCCAGCAATTTGCACCACAACTGTTCGATCACTTGCGAGCCAGCCAGAAGCGGTGAGTGGCTCAGTTTGATGGAAGGCTTTCTATTCCAAAGTGAAGTAGTTAAAGTGAAATATACGCAATAACACCTTATAAAGTTAACTGAAACCTAGTTATAGTAAGCTCCATGTTGTAATTGAAAACGTTCAGCATCCCAGGTTATTTAGTGTGTAATTAAATGTAGCAACACTCCTGTTCAATGCCAACCTTGTGGTGGAGCAATGGGGTGGGGGTGAGAGCAGTTCATTCTCTCCCATAAATTCTGAGCACGCTATGGGTGGGATTTGAAGGCTGTCTGCGGAAAGTATGCTGTGCAGAATTGCATTTGTAGCATGCCATATTATCGACTGCAAACAAAGCCCTAGCTTGATACTTCTGTGTAAGAACATCACATGGCTTTGATAATGAAAATTTGTTCTACAAAACGAGGATCGAGTTTGTTTCATCAAAACATCTGTTCTGACCCATCAAAAATTGATCACGGACCTTAGCGGATAGTTCTTTAAAAAAAAATGTTAAAAAGCAACAAAAACAGAAAATGCGGTAAACGCAGAGCAGGTCAGTCAGCATTTGTGGAGAGAGAATCAAGTTAACGTTTCGGGTGTAACTCTTCATTGGAACTGAAAAAGTCAAAAGTAAATAAATAAACTTTTAAATAGAATTGGAAGAAAGGAGAGGGGGGAGAGGAAAAAATACAAATGAGAGAGGAAGTATGGGTGAAATTACCTGTAACATGCTTATAGGAAAAAAACAGGAGATGGTTAGGTGACTGGCGTGATCTTTACATTAGATGATGCGAAGAAGCATAATAAAAGAAATTAAAGACCAAGAATGTATGAATAGATGAGGCAGTGGGGAGGAAAATCAAGTCTGAAATTAAAACCGGAAAGACTGGCAAAACCGGGCCCAATAGCTTGACGCTTGACTTCTTTTTGGCTAAGGCGAGAAATGAGGCAAATATTTGCATTATATTTTTAATTTTGGAGATGTGATTCTTTAATTTACCCAACATTGGAACTGGATATTGATTTGAGGTCTTTTTTGTAGCAGCGTTAAGCTCCCAGGGTCCCTTAGCTAGACGATGGTAACAGAGCTTGTATTTGAAAAGTTTGATGGAACTTGTATTATGGTATTCATACAGCCTGACTTGAGCAAAGGTTTGACTGTATTTCCAGAAGAATGGTTACAATGGGATCGCTCTGGAATACTGTTAACTCTGACTTATTTCCATGTTCTGCTTGGTTTTGAACCTAGATTTGGAAGGTTTGTAATACTGTTTTTTTTTTCCCTCAATATCCAATCAATACAATCAATCTTAAAAGTTTTATAGGCTGTATAAATATTTTTAGAATTTTCCTACTTATCTGTCTCAAGCATGCCTAGTATCATGATTATTTCTCAGGATCACCCACTCACAAGCTGCCTGATCTTTTGAGCCAGCTAAGGACAGAACTGAGCGAAGAGTCACTCCTACAGGAAGATTAGAAACGGAAGAGGAATTGACCTGTGGTGTTCGTGTACACCTAGTGGCTATCTAATTACATACAACTGTTGGCAGAGCCTGAGAAGATTTGCTTTCACTCGGGTGGGGTGGGTGATATTCGAGGAGTAAGAAATAAAAATGATAAAATATTAAAAAGAGAAAACATAGGTGTCAACCTTGGCTCAGTGGGTAACACTCTCGCCTCTGAGTCAGAAGGTTGTGGGTTCAAATCCCACTCCAGAGACTTGAGCACATAATCTAGGTTGATACTTAAGTGCAATATTGAGGGAGTGCTGCACTGTTGGTAGGTGCCACCTTTCAGATGAGACGTTAAACCGAGTTCCCCTCTGCGCTCTCGGGTGGAGGTAAAAGATCCCATGGCACTATTTGAAGAAGAGCCGAGGAGTTCTCCCTGGTGTCCTGGCCAATATTTATCCCTCAACCAATATTATAGCATATTATTATGTGGTCATTATCTCATTGCTGTTTGTGGGAGCTTGCTGTGTACAAATAGGCTGCTGCATTTCCTACATTACAACTACACGTCAGAAGTACTTCATTGGCTGTAAGTTGCTTTGGGGGGGTCCGGATGTTGTGACAGGCGCTACTTAAATGAAAGTTCTTAAAGCATTTACAGCATTGTGATTTTTTTTAAAAAAATTATTTAAACCAGGCTGAAAGCAAAAGTATCGTCATCACAGGATGTGACACTGGATTTGGATTTTCATTGGCCCAACACCTGCATGAAAAAGGATTCAAAATATTTGCAGGATGCCTGTTAAAGGTACAGATATTATTGGCTCTTAGTTGCACAATGTTCGAGAAATGGCTTCAAAGCAAAGTGGAATGTTTTGCCCACAAAGGTTCTTGAAAAATAAATGATTTGGAACAAGAAAAATATCCCCTCCTTTAATATTTTAATGCTTTATCAAATAATAAAAGGAGCAAAACCTCTTGACATTTTGCTCAATATCATTAAGAGGATACTCCAGAAAATGGTCTGTAATGCTTTATAATAGGGATCTCCTTATACAGAAAATAATTAATATATTTGACCCTAATGATTTTTACTGTGCAATTATTATGATTGGTCTCCCGATGGAAGTTGTCCTATTTAACTAAGGCAGGATGTGACACTATCTAGCCAAGTGCTGTCAGTCTTCCTCACTGTTCGGCCTGCTTCAGTGGCATGTCTCTCAGCTGCTGAGAAAGAAACTCTGATCAGGAAAGCTTTTGTGCTGGTAACTTGTAAGGAACCTCAAGATAGATCTAAATACACAAGACTGTACAAAATAAATATTTACAGCCTTTCCAGTTAACGAGCAGATTTTTATTAAGTTGCAAATGCAGCTAAATCATTATCTTCGCGATTCCTTAAAAAAAATAGTATCACAGAGAGGCTGATGGTATTTTGATCTTCACCCTAGTTTGAATCCAGCTCAGGCTAATGACTGTGAAGTTTTCTCTCTCTTGCAGCTATAATGGTTTTAAGTGGAAATTAATTGAAGCATTTGTTTCTCAGCCTCCAGAGGCTGCGGATTGATATAAAGTTGAAAAGTCCAAGTTCTGGTGTCTGCTCAGATTCAAACTTCTATTCAGCTCGGCTGTTTAGACAGGTTTATGTTTATCTGTATTGAATCCAGCATTCTGGACAGGGGACTGAACTTTCGAAATGCTGAGTGGAATATTTGGATTACTTTGGGGACCAGTATGATCATATTGGTCCCTAATAGGAAGACCAGGACCTCAAACCCAGCACCAAGCTCATGGTCTACAGAGCAGTAGTGATACCCGCCCTCCTGTATGCTTCAGAGACATGGACTATGTACAGCAGGCACCTCAAAGCACTGGAGAGGTACCACCAACGCTGCCTCCGCAAGATCCTGCAAATCCATTGGCAGGATAGGCGCACCAACGTCCGTGTTCTCACTCAGGCCAACAGCCCCAGCATCGAAGCTTTGACCACGCTCGATCAGCTCCGATGGACGGGCCACATCGTCCGCATGCCCGATACGAGACTCCCAAAACAAGCGCTCTACTCGGAGCTCCGACACGGCAAGAGAGCCCCAGGTGGGCAAAGGAAACGCTTCAAGGACACCCTCAAAGCCTCCTTGAAAAAGTGTAACATCCCCACCGATACCTGGGAATCCCTGGCCCAAGACCGCACAAAGTGGAGGAGAAGCATCCAGGAAGGTGCCGAACACCTCGAGTCTCTTCGCCGGGAGCAAGCGGAAGGAGCGCACGTCAACCCAAGCACCCCACCCACCCGCCTCTTCAACCACTGTCTGCCCCACCTGTGACAGAGACTGTAGGTCCCACATTGGACTCATTAGTCACCTGAGAACTCATTTTTAATGTGGAAGCAAGTCATCCTCGGTTCCGAGGGACTGCCTAAGAAGAAGAGAAGAAAATCCCTGAAGAAATTCTGCAAGTAGCATATTCATGTCCTGAAAGCACTGACTCCTGTTGGAGTAGAAGTCAATGGGTGCTGGTTGCCCTCTAGTACTTCACTGAAGTGGCAGTTTTATATGTGAATTTGAAGATTATTTTACCATGAAGATATCACAGCCAAGTCCAACCCTGTCCTTACCCAATGTCCACATATACATACTTTCCAATCAATGTTTTGGACCTGGGCCATATTGGTAAATTGGTCAAAATCTAAGTGCTGTGAATTCAGTTCTACAGTTGAACATTTTGACCTTTATGCACCCCATATTAAATGCCCTGCTGTGACAGGATTATTTCAGTGCTGTTTGATAGCAGGAGCGGGATTGCATGTAATCAAATCAATACTAACGTCCCCTTCCTTTCTTGGTGTGGAAGGTGGCTCACCTCCATTTGCTGTTACCCTAAGATAACCTGAGCATCAAGCACTCAACCTGTGGGAAATCTTGGGTACCAACCTTGAGTTCTACCACTTCATAGAGATGTATTAAGCGGCTGTGAACACAGGATACCCAGTGACGGTGCTAGAGATGAATTGCAACCTTGTACAGATTCTGCACTGCTGGTAACTTTCTGCTTTCAGGATAAAGGTGGGGAAGGGACAAAGAAGCTGGAGGATATGAAGAGTGATCGGATGGTTGTCGTCCAGTTAGATGTTTGCAAAGATGAGGAGGTAGCGAGCGCGGTAGAGTTTGTGAGAGACCATTTAACGGATACAAAAAAAGGTCAGTTGGTTTTAAGAGTTTATGTTCAAAATTTATGTGCAAGCCAATAATATTTCTAAAAGCTTTAGGATTTTTAGAAATCCCTTTTTTCTATATAAACATTTTCTCCAGGTGCTGTTTTCAGTGCAGCATTGCTTGCTTCAGTCAGGAAGAAAATACATTCAGGATATAACTTCTCCACTGCTGTTGTCTACAGCATTCTTATAAATATAAAGAAAAATTAGAGTGGGTGGAAGGAGGAATCCTATTGTGCTCCTTTTAAAGTACATTTTATGTCTGTCGATAGAGTGGAGTTAAGGGTGTTTGTGTGTGTGTGTGTGTGTGTGTGTGTGTGTGTGTGTGTGTAGAGCAGTGGAAGAATAGTAAAGAGGTTTCAAAGTACTCCTTTTTTGCATTAGAAAATGCCAATTTTGTCACAACGTAAGCACCTCTGGCTAAGCTTTGGTGATTCCAGTTGCTGATAGTGCCCCCTTGTATTCTGGAGTGGCTCTCTGCAGTCAGATTGCAACATCACATTGAGTGGGAGCACTGAAGCTGCCTGACTTGGGGAAACCGTGCTACAGGCAGAGGTGACATTTTTTCTGCTGTTTGCAATGGAGCCAGTCAGGGACACCCCAGGATCCTGTGAGTAATTGACACCACTGGAGAAGCCTAGTGGGGAGAGAGACCCTACTTAAAGATTTCCATGTCAGTGCTGGAATTGATTTTTTTTTTAAAGAAAAGAGTTGAAAAAATATCTAGTAAGTGTTTTCTGATATGAAAAAGGGGGAGTACTTTGATGAAAAAGTACTTCCCTTACACTTCCCTTCTCCTTTTTAAAGGACAAATATTAGGTTAGGTACTATTGTCACTAATCTGTCATTTCAAATATGTCTTATGACTGAAATATTTCAAAACACTAATTGCTTCCTTTGATTAGGTCTTTGGGGTCTGATTAACAATGCTGGTATCTCAACTTTTGGGGAAGTCGAGTTCACCACCATGGATACCTATAAGGAGGTTGCAGAGGTTAACCTGTGGGGAACTATCCGTACGACCAAGGGTTTCCTTCCCTATATTCGCAGAGCAAAAGGTGAGTGCAGATTAGCTTGAGTAGTGTGTGCGGCGCAGAGCTGTTCCCTGGGTATTCAATAATCCAATTGGATTGGACATTACACCATTGTATAAGTTGCTTTCCAATGTGTTGATTAATGAGGGTTGATTTTCATACATTGCGTAAATCAGGCAGGTGATGAGCAGGGAATCCACTCCGTCCATCCGATGATGTTGGCGGGATGCCCTGATCCATTTTCGTGGTTGGGCATCATTGTAATAAAATTGGCGAGCTGCCAGCGCTAGTCACACTCCCTATAGGCAGCTCACTCACCGATTTTTGACAGCAGGAAATCCAGCAGGGCTGCTGCTATTTAAAGCCAGCCTGCACCTCTTAAAGGAGAGGTGCACTTTTCATATGCTGGTTACAGGCACTTGTTTTTCAGAATCTGCTGGCAAGATGACTGCATCTAGGGCCCCCAAATTTTTGGATGTTGCCTTGGAGGTGCTAATTGAGCAAGTGAGCAGCAGGGATGAGGTCATGTTCCCTTGAGTGGTGCCTGGTGCCAGGAAAATTTCTCAGCAGCAATGGAGAGAGGTGGCAGAGCAAGCATTGTTCCCAAAACCTGACAGCAATTGAGAAACAAATTAACGATTTCCGCAGAACTGCTAAGGTAAGACATCTCTCTTACACTCAGCACAACCCTGCACCACCATAATTTAGCCTCAGCATTTAGTAATCCTTCCTTCCCATGCCTCTCCTTGAATCACAACAGGACATTTCACTGCAGCTCTTTCTGCTTGCACGCACACTTAGGATTTGCTACTGCCTTCGCAACAACTTCACCCTCTTGTCCATACCTGCTGGTTCTTCCTCCCATCATGCACTTTATGCTAAGTTGCCTCACACATATTCAAAACCATTCAACAGAGCATAAACTAACCCACTAGCCCTCATCATGCAGGAGAAGCTGGCACACAGCACAAGGGAGTGTGCAAGATCAGGAGGCGGTCCTGCCTCGATGCAAGTGTTCATATCAATTGCTGGATGCATTGGACTGCCTGTCGGGGAGCTTCCACAGTATGGCAGAGTGTGGAGGAGTCCACTGCCAACTTGTGTGGGGTTCTGGTGCATGGCATCAACACTCTGCAGTCATCCATGGAGCTTGTGGTCACCTCATTAGATATTACAAACTGTCTCTTCATGCAGGAGTCTGTGACACCAGTAATAGCATCTCAGGGATGCTTGAACGGCTAGGAGACTGAATAGATAGGGGCTCCAGTCGGATCACTTATCTACATTCTATTCACCCATAGATCGGTGTGAGTGCTGGGCTATAGCCCCATAGAAGGGGCAGTGTTGCAATGGGAAGGGAACATGTTGCCATCTCTCAGGATGACAGTACGTCTGGACCCTCATCGTTCCCTCGACCAATGTCTGCGCTGGTGCCAGTAAACCAGCTGGGCCAGACTGTCATGTTTACTACAGCAAACAGTTTCATCATTTTCCCCATGGACAACCGGCAGCAGCAGTCTAGGGCTCTAGGGTTTGCTCAGATCGCAGGATTCCCCAAAGCTTGACTGATGTTGCTGATATATCCTGTGGCAGCCTAGAAGGAGCTGGAGGCAAAGAAGTTGAGGGCTTCAGTGACCTTGACTGCAACAGGTGCTAGCTGTGGCAATTGGTTCTAGGTCTTACATAATAACATAAGAAATAGGAGCAGGAGTAGGCCATATGGACCATTGAGCCTGCTCTGCCATTCAGTAAGATCATGGCTGAACTTCTACATCAACTCCACTTTCCCGCCCTATCCGCATATCCCTTGATTCCCTTAGTGACTAAAAATCTATCGATCTCAGTCTTGAATATACTCATCAACTGAGCATTCACAGCCCTCTAGGGTAGAGAATTCCAAAGAAATTTCTCCTTGACCCCTTATCCTGAGACTATGACCCCTAGTTCTAGACTCAGCCAGGGGAAACCGCCTCTCGGCATCTACCCTGTCAAGCCCTCTAAGAATTTTATACATTTCAATGAGATCACCTCTCATTCTTCTAAACTCCAGAGAATATAGGCCCATTCTCCTCATAGGACAACCCTCTCATCTCAGGAATCAATCTAGTGAACCTTCGTTGCACCCCCTCTAAGGTAAGGAGACCAAAACTGAACACAATACTCCAGGTGTGGTCTCAGCAAAGCCCTATATAATTGCAGCAAGACTTCCTTACTCATGTACTCCAACCCCCTTGCAGTAAAGGCCATTTGCCTTCCTAATTGCTTGCCGTACCTGCATGTTAACTTTGTGATTCACGTACAAAGACCCCCAAATCCCTCTGAATATCAACATTAACTAGTCTCTCACCTTTTTAAAATATATTCTACTTTTCCATTCTTCCTACCAAAGTGGATAATTTCACTCTTCCCCACATTATGCTCCATCTACCACCTTCTTGCCCAATCACTTAACCTGTCTATATCTCTTTGCAGCCTCTTTGCATTCTCCTCACAGCTTACTTTCCCACCTAGCTTTATATTGTCAGAAAACTTGGATATATTACACTCAGTCCCCTCATCTAAGTCATTGATATAGATTGTAAATAGTTGAGGCCCAAGCACTGATCCTTGCGGCACTCCACTTCTTACAGTCTGTTTGTATATTTCTTGCTAGTTTACTCTCATTTTCTATTTTCTCCCTCTTTATCAATTTCTTGGTCATCCTTTGCTGATTTTTAAAACCCTCCCAATCCTCAGGCTTACTACTCTTTTTGGCAATATTGTAAGCCTCTTTTCAGCTAATACTATCCTTAACCTCTCGTCAGCCATGGCTGTACCACTTTTCAAGTGGAGTTTTTATTCGTTGAGAATTCTGAATTATTTATTTAAATATTTGCCATTACCTATCTACCGTCATATCATTTAATCTAATTCCCCAATCTACCTCAGTCAACTTGTCCCTCATACCTCTGTAATTGACTTTGTTTAAACTTAAGACCCTAGTTTTGGACTTAACCATATCACTTTCAAACTTAATATCACATTCTATCATATTATGATCACTCTTTCCCAGAGGATCTTTTACTATAAGATTACTAATTAAACCCTGTCTTGTTTCAAGAAGTGACAGAATTCTGTGGTACCCTCCCTAGAGAAGTGTAGCTTCCTTATGCACTGCTGGTATGTTGTCCTGGGCCTATACACTTTTGGGAGGGTAAGGATTCCTGAATTCCTTCCTCTTATTTGCTCTCCCTGCAGCTCTGTGTGCTCCTTCGTCCTAAGCCACCTCCTGCTCTACCTCTAGCCTGGAATACAATTGCCAGAAGCCCCATAAGAGTTGGGAACATTCTACAGACACCATAGCCAAAAACTACAATCTAATAGAAGCAAAATATCTCCCAAACTTTCCAGTGTTTTACCTATGAGCAGGTGAGGATCCCTTTAAATATCGCTAGAAATGGCCACCTCCTGACTTGTACTGCCCATGGTTTGTCGACAGGTTAAGGAACTGGTGATATCAATATCGGTGGAGACCAAAATGGCTTCTGGGTGCTAATCATCTGTTAGGACCCTAATTTACATTGGGCTACTGCTTGTTTTGGGTGGCAGCGTTGGCTGCCTACATCGAGGCCTGCTCAAAAATTGCCTTGGGTGGCAAATGAGCGGTTAGCTATTTTAAAATTTTCATCTTGCTACTGCCCCATTCACGCTGAATAACCAGGAGGTAGTGAGATGAAAATCACCCCATGATGTGCTGTGATGTCCATGTTCGCCCTTCATGAAAGAAGCCCTTTCTCATTCAGGATGTCAAGAGTCCCTCATCAGTGATTGATGTGAACAGATTTGCTATGAGTTCATAAATTGAAAAAAACTAATGTAATCCAGTCTGCCCTGAAAAAGTTTGTTTTCACAAATTCATTATCAGCTCTGTGTTGCATTGATGAGAAAGTCTATTTGGAATATAACTTTTCTTTGAAAGTTATTGAATCAGTACTTTTAAATCAACCTAATGCCTGCATTCTTGAGTGGTTTTCAGAGATCAAGAGCTCATTTGATTGTATGTGTACATTCATCTGCTGTACCATGGAGTGGTGGGACACCGTTTCTTTCCCAAATTCCATGCACTCTGCTCGGCACCTTTTACCGAAAAGGGGAGATACACCGAGGGGAAACAAATCCCACCCGTTCACTGTGTCTACTTCAAGCCTAGAGTAGCAGTGCCCTGAAAGTAGAACAATTCTGCTTTGTTGGGAAGTGTGCTGAGGAAGTGGCTAAGGAGGCAAGATGATTAAACTTACAAAATAATGATGGATTATTTTTTTTTTGTTTGTTTGATGGGACTCATCGTTTTATATGAACTCACCGAACTTTATACTTTAAAACTTTGTAATCACATGAAACACTGATTACAACAATCCACTTGATGCTACCTTGATGTGATGTACTGAAGAATGAATACTGTATAAAGTCTCTGTAATAATGATGTAATGTTTTAATCTCCCATTCATTCTTGTGACAAGGTCGTGTGGTTAACATCACAAGTATGCTGGGACGGATGGCCAATCCCGCTCGTTCTCCTTATTGTGTCACTAAATTTGGAGTGGAGGCATTCTCGGACTGTTTGCGCTATGAAATGCACCGCTGGGGTGTAAAAGTTAGTCTTGTTGAACCTGGTAACTTCATAGCCGCCACCAATCTTTACAGTCCTGAACGCGTCAAAATGATCACAGAAAAAATGTGGAATGATCTGCCGGACATCATCCGTAAGGATTATGGGAAACAATACTTTGATGAACAGATTGGAAAAATGCAATCTTATCTTGGTGGTGGTTCCTCAGACACATCAGTGGTTATTAACAATGTCACTCACGCACTGACCTCTGCATCCCCACACACCCGCTATCATCCAATGGATTACTATTGGTGGTTGAGGATGCAGATTATGACCCACTTTCCAGCTGCTATATCTGACCGGATTTACATTCATTGAAGTGATTGTAATCAGATACCTGTTTTTTTTTAAATGCATTGTACCTTCTTACTGATCAAATTGATACTGTAAGATGATTATGGCAGTGTTTAAATATAACATTTACACAATGGGATCACCAAGAAGAATGCACTGTTCTATAAATTCTCTTTAGTGGTTAACAAGGCTTGAATTTTTTCGGTTTTGGCCAATTCTGATAGTGTTTATGGCCACAGAAGGGACAATATAAGTCATGATCTGCTTTCAGAAATGCAGTCTCATCAAACTACTCAGGGAGGCTGTTTCACACCTCATAAACTTAATTTCAAATGGAGTATATATCCAATGCAGTATTAAGTCTCGTTCAAGAAATGTTCAGGGGGATCTGTAGGATTTCTTGGTACTACTTGTAAACTCGAACAGAGATTTTTTTAATGTATTAAGAATGCTGATACTGGTGCCTGTGCTCTAAAACCATTCAAGTTTGTCAGCTGGGAGCTAAACTCCGCACATGTGTGAGAACGCAATTGTAGTCAAGCGGTATAGATTGGGTATTGATTCAATAGCTACCCGTCTCGCACTTGTATCGTATTAGTGCTACATTACATATTTGCTCTGTTGGAAATTCAAGCACTTTCACTAAATTGAAAAACACAGCCTGCACTATGTTTTCATGTGACTGCATATATTAAGATCTGTTCAGCTTCCTGAAAAGGCTTTGAAGTAAATTGTGTAGATTTTATTTTTGACATGCCTATTTAGAGTTAGCAAAGTAATTTAATTACTGGCTTTATTTAAATGACTGGAATCTCATTTTATTTAAATGACTGGAATCTCATTTTATTTAAATGACTGGAATCTCATTTCCTGAATCGGTGCAGTAGAAGTTGCTGGGACACATTGACATGGGAGTGATTTGTTTGCATTTAAGGGAATTTTTGTGAAATTGTGTAAATTACCATTTTTAATAAACATTAAAGAGCTGATCTATAGTACTTTTATTTATTGCAATTAAATTCAAAGTCGCCCTTGTCTTCATTCTATATGATCACGTCAAAAATGTTGTTTAAAAATGTTTTGGGGGAATTATATTTAAGGTTCCCAGTTGAATTGTTAGATAGCCAATAACGTTGCACTGAACAGAGAATTTTGAAGTGGGTGTTTATTTTAATTGCACTGAAAAGACACTGGAAACTTTAGGGGGAAATTGAACGTAATTTTTATCACCAGGAACTTTCCATAATTGTGCCTGATTTTTAAAAACCTACCTGCATAATCATACCAGGAAACGTGTGAACAAGGGGTTTGTGCTCATCTCCTTTGTGCCATAACAGTTTTCAAAACCAGTTTCTGCTGATTTTGCAATGAAAAATAATTGAAGCTTTGAAAACACTCAATTTTGAGAAACCAAAAAAACTCAAATAAATAGCAACATTGAAAACCAGGACACTTAATTGTAATATCTAGTTATTGCTGCTATAAATAACTGGCCCCAACAAATGTAATCATCATCATTTTGGCAATCTAATTTCAGTTCCTAATGGGCACATTTCCACATCACAAATTTGCCTCTAATTCTGCAGGTTTTAAGTGCAGTTCCTTTTACAATTGGATTCTTCGAGCACCATCATCACACACTTCACTTAGAAGCTGCCTTACGTGCTGATGAGCAAGTAAAGTATTTAACGTGAAGCTAATGGAGTATGCTGGTCCTTCATGTTAAAATTTGCAACTGAGATTGAGTGACCCTGTTATGGTAATCAATGTAAGCATTCAAGAAATGGGGAAATAGGTGATTCTCAATCATGCAGTCAAAACTGGGCTCTGCAGAAGAAGGGGGAAATAAATTTGTGCACCACTTTTGGCATACACCAGGATTCTTTGACTTGGTGTGTACTTTTTTCCCCCTAAAGACCAGTACTATTTTAAATATTGATCTCTTTTCCCTGCCTATGGACCATTCTGGTTGAGAGGGTAGACTGGAGACCTGCTACCAGTTACTTTATTACTGATGGATTCGAGGTGCACAAGGGAATGCTCAAGTGGTTGGTCCTTCATTATTTTTTCTTTTCTCTTCAATTTTTCTTCTTTTCTCTCATGATGACTCCTTGCAGGAGTATGGTTCCACAGACCCCTCCAGTACTTCACCGAAATGTCCATTAGTTATGTCTGAATCTTGATTGTCAGCAGGCTATTCACATGGGAGGTAAAACCGCGAGTACACAGCTGCATTTACGGAACTGGTTGCTGGATAGCAGAGTGGAAATCCCGGCTAGTTTTTGTCTTTTTCCTAACCAAGGGTGTTGAAGTCAATTGTTGCTCACCTATTGCCACCTTGCCTCAGATCAGCAAATTCAATATAGGCCATGGATTGAAATGAGTCTCTTTGACTCAGCTATTCACTGGAAAAATTCTCTAAGCCGCCCTGAAGAAGCATGGTCTTCCTATTTGGACCTCCCTCCTTTTATGAGGAAGCACCTACCTTTCACTCTCCTCTTCTCCCTAACCAGATATCGAGCAGGTTAAGAAGATTTGAGGTTTTTTTTAATTAGAAGGGTTTTGATAGAGAATAGGTAAGACTATTTCCTTTGACTAGGGAGTCAGTGATGAAAGGTCATTAACTTAAAATTGTCTGAGAGTGAAGAGCAAGGTTTGGAGAAATTCCTTTACACAGTGTTCCTGGAGCTTGAAATGTTTTGCCACAGGAAGTGGTTGAGACAGAGACCATGGCTTCTTTAAAGGAAAATTTGATAAATATTTGAAGCATAGGAAGATACAAGGCTATTGGAGAGCACAGGGCCACAGTAGTAGTTTTGAATTGCTTTAGCAAAAAGTCGGCACAGACCTGATGGGCCAAATGTCCTCCTTTTTGTGGTTCTACATGGTCAAGACTGAAAGTGCCATTTGGGAGTCAGTAGTGTATCCCAATGATCTCCTGGCAAGCATCCAACCTTGCACTTTCCATAAACTTGCGTTCATCCAAAATCATGCTGGCCATATTCTAACTCGCACCAAGTCCCATTCACCCATCACCCCTGTGCTCGCTGACCTGCATTGGCTTTCTATCTGACAATGACTCTATTTTAAAATTCTCATCCTTGTTTTCAAATCCCTCTATGGCCTCGCCCCTCCCTATCTCTGTAACCTCCCCCAGCCCTACAACCCTCCAAGATCTCTGCGCTCCTCCAATTCTGGCCACTTGTGCATCCCCAATTTTCATCACCATTGCCAGATGTGCCTTCAGCTGCTTACGCCCTAAGCTCTGGAATTCCTTCCCTAAACCCCTCTACCTCTCTTCCTTAAAACCTACCTCTTTGATCAAGCTTTTGGTCACCTGTCCTAATATCTCCTTATGTGGCTCGGTGTCGAATTCTGTTTGATAATGCTCCTGTGAAGCACCTTGGGATGTTTTACTACGTTAAAGGTGTTATATAAATGCAAGTTATTGTTGTTGTCCTGCTGCCTGGCAGTAAACCTTGGTACTCAAGCATCTCATCTCACTAGCCATGGGGATTTTTCCTTTTAAACTATATGGCAAATACCCTGTTGCAGAAGTTTTACCACAGATGATCCCTTGTTTGTTAATTGTTACTGTTAAAATTCTGGCTGAACTCTGAGAAGCTCTTCCTGCCACGTGGCATGATCGTGGCCTGAAGCCAAGTTTCTGGCAAAATACATGCTGACCGTCTGCATCCAGCCAAACTATCTGTGCTGGCCAAGATTATGACTGGTGGAAAATTCCCATTGAATCATGAATAGACTGAGAGGTGAGGCAAGAAATAGCTCTCTGTAAGAAGCTTTCAAATGGTGCTGAAATATGCTGGTAAACCACAGTACCATAGCTAAATGTGTGTTTTGATTTAAATTGGTCATGTTTGAACTGAATTGAGTTAACTTGAATGCTGTGCGTTACGTTAATAGAGAAATATTTGATTTAATGTGGCAAGAAAATTGGACTTTGAATATTGCAGCACTGCAATCTGTTTACTTTATGACTTAGATGTTTGTATGTGTAAAGGTAACCATTTAACTGCCATGGAATTAGAAAAGGCCTGTTTGTTCCAACAGACCATGCACAATCCAGCATGGAATCTACCCAACTTCTCCTGAAAAAGAAGTCTACACAAATGCTCCCTGTTTCTTCAAAGCTAATCAAGCTTTTCTGAAGGGATAGTTACTAGTCCTAGCCCCTTTAGGGCTACCCCGGATCAGGCGTATTTCTTAAGACGTTCACTTTCAACTAAAGTTTGAGGTACCCGAATCCTAAAGACGCTTAATTGAGTCTAAAGGTCCGGACTATCTCTCCCTAAAGGAAAGGAACAACCCGAGAATGTTACCGTCCTCCAGATAGCACTTTTAATAAGTTTAGCTAGACTGTAACGTTCCGGATATTATGAGGGTCCGGAAAACTCCCTCAGAATTCTGCAACTCCTCACCAAAGAGTGTACAGAGATTGAGTTTGTGAGTTTTTGATACAGAAGTCTTATGTGAGACAGTTCTAAAAAAAAATATATATAGATTTATTGAAGAACCAACATTTAATATACAGTTGGTGAGTCAATCGCAACATTAACAGTTCCAAAAAGAGAAAACTTACAATCTTATTATCAGAGAATCTTACTTTTAAATCTTAACTTCACTACAGTATTACAGTTCTTAGTGTTCTACAGGATATCCACCAAAATCAATTACCTTTGATCCCCGAGGTACAAAGAGTTGGAGACTTACAGAGCCGCCTCTGAAGCCGAGAATCGCTTTGCCCGATTAAAGCGAGTCTGTTATCCCATTTGAGAGTTCAATATTTATTCCCTTTTCCAGTGGTATTTCCTTTAAGGTTTTCTGCTGATGCAAGCTAATTATCTCTAGTCATTTTTCTGCCGACCTCCAACTCTTACTGCCACCTCAGCTGGTAGCATTACAGAATCATGTCTCCTCTCTAGGTGTTCTAAGTTTACCATATAAAAACAGTGTGACGGCAGGTATTCCTTACTTGATGTCATCTTTACGAGGGCAGATATTCCTTATCTTATGTGCCTCTTTACGAAGTGTAAAATAGAACACCTTATCCATGGTGAACCATTGTTTTTGTTCCCAAAGGTCAGCCTGTTGGAGCCCTTCACCTTCTGTTTCAATAAGGTTATTTATTCAGGGTCATCAACTGTCTTATCTCAATAGCCAGAATGCTTTCATAGCTATTTCATAGTTAGGTTTCTAAATTTCCAAACCCAGTTTGTCATGTTTTAATAAGGCCAGAATTATTTCATAAGATGGTGTATTTTTCTGAATAGGTTATATGGCTTATTCCTTCACAGTTCTACAAAACTGGAATTAAAACTGGGGTTGAGACACTGGTTGAGATGAACTCTCGTGCTTATGGTCATAGTAGCATCAGAGACCGTCCAATGATAGCACTTCCCCAAAGTCCTGTGGTTGGTATCACAGCCTGACCCATCACCGCTTGTTGGTACGAGAATCCATTTCTGCCCAATCGCTATTGCACATGACAACACAACTGGTGCTGTTTGGATTTATCAGCACAGTCCCTAATCAATTTGACTTCCACCACAACCTCAACATATCACAAAATCCTGCCTACTATCGGCACCAGAGCACCTCCAATGTTGGCAACATAGCTGCCTACTTGTCGCATGTTCTCTCGCCCATGTCTCTCCTTATCTTTGTCTTTGTTACTATGTTTTCTGTCTCTCTATCTGCTTCCCTTTTTGTCTACTTGGTTCTCTTAGTCTCCTTTTCTCTCTGCTTCACTGTTGCTTTGACTTTCTGTCTGTCCAGCATTTTCTGTTTTTATTTCAGATTTCCAACATCCGCAGTGTTTTGCTTTTGTTCATATAATGTTGGCTGGGTATGTTGAAGAAATTTAAAGGGGAAGGGTGAGTTTCACCCAGCCATGGCTGAATAGTTTGAAGGAATCTCTTACTTCACTACTTAAGTATGTTAACCAAAAAATTGGCTTTTACTCATCCAAGGAGATGGCTGTAGGATGGCCAAGCATGTTTCAAGAGACTTGGCGGAGGGGAGAAAATGGAAACAGAGGGGTTTTGATAGAGTAGATAAGGAGAAACTGTTTCCACTGACAGGAGGGTCGGTAACCAGAGGACACAGATTTAAAATAATTGGCAAAAAAGCCAGGGGGGAGATGAGGAGAAATATTTTTACTCAGCGAGTTGTTAAGATCTGGAATGCATTGCCTGAAAGGGTGATGGAAGCAGATTCACTAGTAACTTTCAAAAGGGAATTGGATCTCTACTTAAAAAGGAAAACATTTCAGGGCAATGGAAAGAACAGGGGAGTGGGACAAATTGGTAGCCAGCACAGGCACAATGGGCTGAATGGCCTCTTTCTGTGCTCTATGATTCTAAATTTGATGAGCAATTTGCAGCAATCTAAATTCATCTCCGCCTTAATGCCTCGGTCACTGAAGGGATGTTGCCAGCCTGTACTTTTTAATGAGGCATTAATTTTCCTCACTTTTGCCCTGTCATTGGACAGGCCATTGCATTGAGGAGGCATTTCATCTGGGGAAAAAAGTCACAGATCTTGGCCCTGTTTAGTTCATGTTTGCTTGGATCAGGCAGCCTGTTTGCTAATAATTAACTTTTCATAGATGGTGGTTATGGAGATGTTTGTGGTTCAAGCTCAGTCTGCCCTTCCCATACAGTGATAGAGGGGTGTATTGAGGAAAGAATCTGAAAAGATCGGAAGGAAATAAGTGTTTCACAAAAAGTTCCTATGCTGGTGCTAAATTTACAAAAGTCAGTAACAAGCCATTCGACTGACACAACTGCAGAGAAGGCTGTAGATATTTGCAGTATTTGTCAACTTAGGCTGTAAGCCAGTTCTTAAGAGTCCAAAGATCTGAACAAGTAAATATAGTCTCACATTATGATATTGCTAAACAACAGAGTCTATGATTTTATTGATTTGTGTTCCAACAAAGGGCCTACATCAGCAACGTTAACTAATCCTTTCTCTTTACAGATGCTGATAGACCTGATGTGTAGTACAGGAAACTCTTTATTAACCGGCACCGGCGTGGTGCCGGTTTATCGAAAGTACCGGATAACGGAGAGTTATATCTACCGAGGCTATTTTTAACAAAGAAAAATAAATAAATCAAGAAATGTGCAGTATACAGTATTTGGGTACTCACCTACAGAATGTTGTGTTAAATGGATAGTGGAAGATGCTTGATTAAGTACAGTACTGCCAGTTGAGGGTAATCCATAACTCTTTAATTACTTAACAGTAAAACAAAACTTATAAACGACTGTCTACAGTACTGTAGTTGACTGTACACTTATTCCGAGTCATCTGGTTCATCAGAAATATCCGTGCCAGCTGGGTCATCAGGATCACGCAGTTCCACCGATGCCACAGATTCTTCAGGCACTTCCGCTGCTGCGACTCTTTTGGAAGCTTTCTTAAACATGTTGCGGATGTCGGTTTGCTTAGTGGACGCTTGTCTTTTCTGTAGAAAGGTGGAATACAGAATATGGAGTTGCATAACTTCTTGTGCAGAGTAGCAATTCTGCCTTTCAGCAAATTTGAGGATTGTAGAAAATCCTTCTGCAGCTTTAGCCCAAGAAATCTTCTCTTTTTCAGAAATCTCATCCTCTTCACTTTCCATCTCGCTTTCCTTTTCTTTCTTTGGATTCAAAACATTCTCAATTATTTCATCATCACTTAGCATATGCACAACACCAACTTCTCTCTCTGCATCAACCCACTGCTCGATATCACTTTCACTGAGGTGACGTAGAGAGTTTGCTGGGCCTGCATTTTTCACCATTCCAGCCATTTCCATTATTGTACTCTTCTTGGGACGAACACTGAACCCATGAAATTCCTCCTCTGAAGAAGAACCTTCAGCAAACATTACAGAAGGCCACAATTTGCGCCAGGCTTGCCTCAGAGTGTGACTTTTCACCAATTTCCAGGAACATGCAACATTATAGATGGCATCTTTAATATTGTATTCCTTCTGCAATTCTTGAATATTGTCATCTTGGCTTATCAGTTTACGTAGGAAGTCTTTCTTGTAATGACACTTCAGATTTTGGATAACGCCCTGGTCCATGGGTTGGATGAGAGAAGTTACATTTGGTGGCAAATAAATGGTGAAAATATTTCCCGAAACCAACTGGGATTCATGCGGATGGGCTCTGCAATTATCAAGCAATAAAATGCATTTGCTATCTTCAGGTTTCCCTATTTTGCGGAAATGTTCCCTCACAGATGGAACAAAAATATGATGGAACCAATCGGAGAAGATTTCCTTATCCATCCAAGCATTTTTTGAGCTTTGTACTCAACAGGTAAGTGCCTCACATTTTTAAATGCACGGGGATTTTTATACTTCCCGATAACAAGAAGTTTAACCCGGTGTGATCCAGCAGCGTTCGCACATGTTAGCACGGTTACACTATCTTTATTTTTCTTGTAACCTGAAGCATTAGCCTCACTAGCCCCAGCAAGCGTTGATTCTGGCAAAAACCTCCAAAACAAGCCAGTTTCATCGGCATTGTATATCTGTGCTGGCGACAAATCATGTTGCTGCACAATCCGATTGAAATAATCGCAGTATTCTTCTGCGGCGTCGTGATCAGCTGATTTCTTCTCCCCGGAAATATCGAGTCGTCGTATCCCGTGCCGTAACTTGAAGCACGTTAGCCATCCATCGGAGAAAGCACACTTGTCAGTGAGCTCCATCCTTACATAGAAATCCTTCGCTTTCTCGATTAGCATGGGTCCGGAAATTGGAACACCCTCTGAACGCTTAAGAGAAAACCATTCATAAAGCACGGTATCCAGCTCTTCAAGCTTAGGCTTACGAAGCATACGCCGTTTCTCTACACTCTTAGATGTCTCCGAGCTTGAATAAAACTTGAGCAGCTTATCCTTCTGCGATTTGATGTCGTAGATTGTTGACGAACCGATTTTGAATTCATTCATAATGTTGATACGCTTCTCTCCCCTTTCTAGTCGTTGGCATATCTCGATTTTCTGTTTTAAAGTTAAGACCACTCTCTTCCTTTTGCTTGGACCAGCTTTTGGGAATTCCATAATGCAAGATGGAGGAGATAATTGCCGATGAAGATGGAAAGACACACAGAACAATGGTGGCTAGGAAGAGACTACCAGCAGCGTGGCAGACACACAGTAAAATGGTGTATCAGAAGAGACTACAGTACCAGCAGCGTGGGAGACACACAGCAAAATGGTGGATCAGAAGAGACTACCAGCATCGTGGGAGACACACAGCAAAATGGCCGATCAGAAGAGACTCCTGCTACTGCAGTGTTTCGGACTTCCGACAGCGCCAGGAGGCCGAGTAGTGGCACTTTTGAAAACTACCCCTACTGACTAAATCGGCGTTCGCGACTCGGACTCAGACTCGGGATCGGCAACATTGCCAGTTATTTGAGAGCAGTTTTCGGAGTACTCGGCGTTCGCGGAGACTCGACTGCGACTTGGCAACATTGCCGGTTATTTGAGAGGAGTTTTCGGAGGATGATTTTTGCCGGTTAAGCGAGAATTCCGGATATTTGGGTGCCGGATAAACAAAAGTTTCCTGTACCAGCATTTTCTACTTTAATTTGCAATGTCTTGTTTGCTGCTTATCACTGATCAGAGCCACTTCAAGATGTAAAGAAATACCAGAATGACATTGCAATTTAGAGGACAGATGCTGGCTTCCATTTGTTTAACCAATGCATCAAATTTGAGTCACCTGTCATAAGCAATGCAGTCATGAGTGTTATATCAGATAAGATTGTTAAAATATTGCACCTAACCTGATAAGGAAGCAAATTTTAGCACACAGACACCATTCTCCCATGACCTGTCCTACAAAAGTACTAATTGTAAAAGAGCTTTAAGTGTGTTACACTGGTGGTAAAGCAACAATTACAGTGGTTACTGTCCATCCACATTTTACAGATGTAATTTAACCTCGCTATATGCATTAGTGCATAATGATTAAAATAGCAATTAAGCCAGTTGTTAGGGCACAGAATCACATTTGAAGTAGGCTTTAATAGGTCTCACTCTAACACTAATTCTTTGTTGGCTATATCCCATATATTTTATGAAAAATATGAACCTACTATGAACCATACAATTATAAAGATTAATTACCATTAACTCTGATGCAATTCACAATATATTTTAAATTGTTTAAACACTCTGTGATCTTTTAAGACTACCAACTATGATTACTTATTATACATCATCTGTTTTGAAGGGTCACTAAGAAAAATAGCATAAATTAAAGTTTGATTCTGCACAATAATTTTAAATAAATTGATTCAAGACAAGCTCCATCTATGAACACACTGAAGGAGTACCACATGTGCTAGAACCCCCAGAAATTAAAAGCACAGGACACAACCACACAATATTTAATTGTCTTTAAAAATAAAAATGGCAACTAGTTTTCTAGCTTTTGCGGGGGGGGGGGGGGCGGGGGGGGGGGGGGGGGGGGGGAGGATATGAAATTGAACAGTTTATTTGACAAATGTTACGGAAAAGATAAATAAAGCATCCTGGTTAACTTGTTTACAGTAGCAAACAAGAGCCAAATCATTTGTTCATTCAATCCCCATTTACCACTGCAAATGGGGGCATTAAATGTTTTCCACTGTCCTCAGCCTTTTGTGAGATAAGCCTGCAGAGAAACACAACATTGCCAACACTCTCGATTTTGTTAACAAATTGTTCATTTTGCACTATTGTTTTAATGAGCAGAATTCAGGGGATAGAAGTGAGAGAGATCATCTCTCCTTTGTTCCAGCAAATCACATGCATTAAAACAATAAGGCAAAATTAAGAAATTGCTAATGAAATCAAGAATATTGGCATTCTGACACTGAGATGGAGTCCTCTCTGCTATTCTTCTCAGCTCCTGCTATACTCTGAGATATTGATCTTCCATAGCTCCTGCTCTTCCAGATGTTCTTCCTTTTTTTTTAGGCCTTCTACATAAAATATTGAACTCTTTTCATCTCCTGTCCTCCCACTCCTAGGGATACATAAGTAGATATGATAGCCTAATGGTTATGGTACTGGACGAGTAAGTTCAAATCCCTGCATGGCAAGATGTGAAACTGAATTTTATAAGTCTGGTAAATTGTGTCCACACGCACACATTTTCCAGCACAGGCACCTGGATAGCGGTCAAGATTGAAAATCCTGACTGATTTTCCCCCCCCACCGCAACCTCCTCTTCCAAAGCTCAGACACGTCGACCAGTTCTAACCTCCCCAGCGCAGTCCTGGCTGAGATCATCTCACTTGGCACAGACTGAACCTGGAACTGTTTATGTAGCTCAGTAACACGTGGTGGAGTTTACCTACTGAGCTATCAGAGGACAGATATTGAACTCTAGCTTCTTTGTTTTTTCAAATTTCTGGAAGGTAGAAAGAAGTAGATAATTAACATGGTGTATAATCCTAGCTAAATGTTGTGTGAAGGGATATTGGAATCCACATTCTGTTAGCATACATTACATATGGTTGATATCTGTATGTAATGAATTACATGAAATGAACTAATTGAAAATTAATTCACCAGAACCTTAGGAACGAGGGGGGTCCACCCCTCACAATGTTTAATGATAGAAATACTCCCCTTCCATCTACAATCATTCATTTCTTAGCTGCCACAGCTCCAAATTTGAACTCTTTAAAGATAGTTCTAATAGAGCATGTTAAATTTATGGTCTCCTGGGCCCAAAGTTTTGGCACTCCGAACTTACTTGGTGGATCTAAGAATCTCCTCTTACCATCTAATGACTGGTTTCATTAATATAAATGTAAATTTTCCCCCTAAAATGTTTCTTCTAAGTTACACTGGATTTTCAAGCCAGCTTCCTAGTTCCATTACCAATCCACAATGAGCCTCTTGTTAATAAAAGTCAAGCAGGAAAATTCCAGTTAAGTTTTGCATCATTTGACTGAATTTTGTTTGGATGGTTTAACAAATTACCAAGCGAGAAGTTAAGAGTAAATATACAAGGCTTGAATATATTTAGCACCAAAAGATGAACCCACAAGTCAATTCCCCCGTAGATTTTAAGTTGTAGTTGGAAGGACCCTTTTTTTTAAAAAATAATTTAATTTTAACTTTATTTTTCATGTTTTTTGGGGCTTTCGATAGTTGTCGCTGCTGTCCCTTGCAGAAACCTGGGGCAGTCCTTATTGAGGTATCTGTTACCAGGATTGCCATCTGATGACCCCCCCACCCGTGGTCCTACTCCTATCCTTTACTTTCTGTGGTGGAGGTTTAGCCGGATCGGTTGTATGCTAACAGCAGAGGGTGCACTTGTGTCACTGTTTTGCATGAATGCGTTTTCCTTATCGTCCACCTGTTTTGGAGAGGCACTGATAATTACTTTTGCAACCTCAATCTTAAAATAAACGTCAGCCAAGGAGCAGCAAATATTTGGCTGACACTTAAAGTGGAACTCACGTATTCATAAATGTTGTAACGCACATATGCTGATGTTTTTCAGTTAAATATTAGTATTGTATTTAGTGCTTTATAACAACTGCTTGGAGGCAGTCTGAGACAGACAATTTGTAGAGAATTTCGCCAATGTGATATGATTATTAAAGTGAAGTGTAAATTGTCTATCATTACACTGCCACCCTCACTCCTGTTGCCACAAGAACAGTGTCCAAACCAGTGGCATACTAATCGAGGTAGGGTAACCTTCGTGCATTCCTGCCCCTTACCCCTCTTCATCTGGCCACTGTCAACAAAGCACCCTGTTCCTGAAGCATGTGATACGACTATACTGGCACGTACACCTACAACCACAGGCCTATGTTACTGATGCATGTCCTGTAAATACCATCATGTAAGCAAATTGCATAAGAGTTGAACCAATGGGTAAAGCTGTGTGTGGAGTAGGAGGGGGAGAGGGAGGGATGTTAAAGCCGTCCTGATTCTAAGAGGGGTCCTTGAGGTAATGTTCCCTTTTTAATACCATTGCTTTGCAGCTTATATTTTAAACAAAAGATTCTACAGATGAGGGAAGTCCTTCCCCCCCACCCGCCCAACACCCTTTTAAAGCGCCCTGATTGGTGATACTCCTCCTTTAAAAGAGGTCCTACAACTCCGCCAATGGCTCAATGAGTAAATGCAGTGTGGTATGCAGCGATCCCCAGGTTCAATCCCTGATCTGTGGTCTTAGCTGATCTTACCCAGTGTGGCAATACACATAGTCTTTGTGTCCTTGTACTACAGAGGATGACAAAAATGAATCAATGCTTGGACGTGTGTTTGCGTGGCCAGTAAGTGAGGACAGGACTGGAACCAACACTGATGCTCCCCATGGTCAGTCTACTGACTCTCCATGCCTACTTGGTTAAGGTACCAGAGGACCCGTAGAAATATATCCCAACAAGAGATACCATCCGTAAAAGGGCTGCTTAGGAGTCTTTATTTTCAAAAGATGAGGGTGAAAGTCATTCTTTAAAAATAATCCTGGCGGCAAAACTCCCACTTTAATTGTGGAACAAACCAAGCTGACCAAGGATTAAATGCTGAAAGGTATCGCTATTGAACAAACCAGTCATTCAGTCGTTAGTACAACTTTTCCCTGATGTTTTCAAGAGGAATAACAACTCTTTTGTACAGACTGGTACAGTGTTACCACACAAGACTGCCAAGCATTCAAATAACTCTCAGCCCACGATATGACTGGAAAACCTCTATTTTCTTCTGTTGTATCAGGGCATGCCATCTCCAAATCTAATTGTATATTTATAATAGAAATGTACCATAGGATATTCATTGTTGAAATACACTGAACAGCAGCTTGGTTTTTGCTAATGCTATTTTTTTAACCAGCGTCAGCAAAACACTAGTTGAAGCAGAGAGAAACAGTTGAGCTGCTGGAGAGCGTTTTGTCCCTGGCTTAGAGTTCACAGTTATAAACAGTTCTGCTGCAGTGGCAGGATTTGGCCAGTGCCATTCACGAAATGACCTCACTGACACCCACGTTTAATTACATGAAAAACAATGAGCAAGACTCAAGTTTTTAGAAGCTTTGGTAATCTGTATTCCGCTCCTCCTCAAATTTATAGTTCTCCCTTTTGGGTCTGCCTTGCAAACAAGCAAAATGAATGCAAGGACTAACAAAGCTGATCCAGACTCATCACTGACAATTCAAAAGCCAGTTAAAAATTAGGAGTAAGAAAGGAAATGAGGCAGCGACACAAAGAGTAATAGATTATAACATATAAGGTATAACACTTACATTTATTCAGAAACTTTTATATAACAAAGCATTCCAAGGTGTTTTGTAGGGAAATGAGCAAGTTGTTGAGATGAAATTTAGGGGAGGCGACTGAAGGTACAGACAAAGAGATGGGTCTTGTGGAGTTTTTGAATTACTGTACATAGAATTACATTGAATCTACAGCACAGAAACAGGCCATTCGGCCCAAGTGGCCTATGCTGGTATTTATACTCCACACGAGCTTCCTCCCACTCTAATTGCTTTTTCCCACCTTGCGTCTGTATCCCTCAATTCCCTTCTCCTTCACGTATACATCAAGTCTCCCTTTAAATGCATCAATGCTATTTGCTTTAACCACTCCATGCGGCAGCGAGTTCCACATTCTCCTCACTCCCTTTGTAAATAAATTCCTCCTAAATTATTTATTTGATCTGCTGGTAGCTATGTTATATACAGTATATGCCCCCTTGTCCTGGACTCACCCACAAGTGGAAACATTTTCTCCACATCCACCCTATCTAATCCCTTCATAATTTTAAAAACCTATAACAGGTCTTCTTTTAGTCTTCTCTTTTCCAGAGAAAAGAGCCCCAGCCTGCTTAATCGTTCCTGATCCTTGCGTCCTCTCAATTCTGGTAGTATCCTTGTAAATCTTTTCTGCACTTTCTCCAGTGCTTCAATATCCTTTTTGTAATATGGAGGCCAGAACTGCACACAGTGCTCCAAGTATGATCTAACTGTGGTTCTATACAAATATAACATTAACTCCCTGCTTCTGTATTCCATTCCTCTAGAAATTAACCCCAGTACTTTGCATGGCTTTATCAATTTATGTTGCTGCTTTCAGTGATTTATGTATCTGTACTCCTAGATCTCTTTGCTCCTCGACCAATTTAGTTTCTTACCTTCGAAGCAATAAGTGACCTCCTGTTCCTCCTACCAAAATCAATCACCTCACACTATTTAATTTCATTTGCATTTATGCGCGCAATCTGAAAGCCAGTTTATGTCTTCCTGTATTTTGGTGCAATGCTCCACATTATTAGCTATACCCTCTAACATCTGTAAATTTCAATACTGTACCTCAAATGTTTGAGTCCAAATCATTTATGTATATGGTGAACAACAGTGTTCCCAGCAGGACAACATTTCCCATTTTCTGCCAGAAGGTGGGGACATAGGTAGCAAAGTTGTAGAAGTTTAAGAACAGAATTCTAGAGTGCAGAGCTAGGTTAATTGAAGCTCTGTCACCAGGGGTGGGGGTAGGGTTGCCAACTCTGGTTGGACATAGTCCTGGAGATTTCATCACATGACCTCCAGTCTCCAACTATCTGGCCCCCACGCTCCCGCCATTGGTCGCCTGACACGCCATCCTCGCGGTGCACCACCTTCCCACACCAATTGGAAATCGAACATACTCATCGTTACCCGATTGGATTGTTCTTGACTGTCAGTCAAACAGCCTTTTACCCATCTCCAATATGTTTATAACTAATCAACGAGCGTGTTCAAAGAAAATGAAAAAAAAACACAGTATTTTTTATTGCCTCTATGATTTTTCTCCCGGGTTGCTCACAGCAGTGTCTTGGAGATTAATCTTTAATTCCTGGAGACTCCAGGACAATCCTGGAGGGTTGGCAAGTGGCAACCCTAGGTGGGGGTGGGGGAAAGGGCGACAGAGACACAGTAGGCCAGAGTCAGAAAAGAGGACAGTGTGTGGTACTAGACTGGTAGGCTTGAAACAGGAAGTGATGGGTGGAGAGCTATATGCCAATGATGTGTTCATAAATCTTAATGGAGCAAGAGGAAGTTGGAATAAAATCAGAAAATGCTGGTCAGGCAGCATCTGTGGAGAGAGAAATAGAGTTAACGTTTCAGGTCGAGGACCTAGAGGAAGTTGGAGATGGGGCAGTAATCAGAGAGGTTTGAGGGTAATCCTTTTAAGAAGGGCAGGGAAGTTTTGAAGGGCAGGGGAACAATGACTCAGGTTAATGATGAACGTCAGTGAGCATTGAGCTTTAGAATTGCAATTGTGTGGCTAAGAGCTTGGCTGTGATGAGATCAAAGGAACTGGTGCTGGGTCTCCTGGAGGAAATGAGTGTGGGTATAGACCACGGGTGAAATTAGAATGTTGTGGGGTGGGAGACTGGGGTTATGGGGAGCAGGGGGAGACCAAGACAGCTAAGCAGGTCAACAGAGAAAATCAGCAGAGATGCTAATACTATGAATTATACCCTTATTAGACAGAATCAATGCTATTCAGAGGAGGTGGGCATGATTGTGGCTTTTACGATGCAGTAGTTTGAAAAAAACACTTTTTTAAACGGAGACTTTGATCATCATTGCACATTCTTCTGTGGATTCTTGTTCTCCATCCTGCAGATTCCAACTGTTTAACTTTAACACCAAAGATGCTTCAGTTACTTTCACCTTGAAATTAAGCTACTTTTGTAAAAGAAAAACTGCCAATTTAATTTCCAGAGTTGACAGACAACAACTCAGATGGACTTAATTAGAAAAGCTATAATTAGCATCTTCACTGCTGCTAAAGATGAATTAGAGAAAGAAATGCGCCTTAGAGTTAAAAAGAAAATAAATATTTAATGGTTAGTGTGCAGCCTGATAACGCAGTAATCTGGCAACAACAGCTCAGTAACCCAGTGATAATGGGGCATTAACTTTTATAACTGCACAAATGATAACAGCTTGAAGACTGAACAATAATCGAACAATAACAGCTAAGGATAATAGTCCAGGTATCTGAGAACCAAGTCCTAGCAATAACAAACCAGTTATCTTGGAACAACAGCTTAATAACTGGGCCACAGCAGCCTACTAACCTAGTAAAAACAGCCTAGTTACCTGGAGATCACAGCTCCATAACCTATGGATGACAGCTCGGTGATAACTGGTAATTTCCTAAATTGTTGAAATCGGGGCAATTCAGATGCAGCTAAGTCATTTGTTGGCTAGGACAGTAGCAATGCATGTGATTGAAAGAACACCGATACAGTGGAATTCAGTTATAGTGCTTGATTTAGCCTAAGCAATATTATGGTGTTAGATGATAGTTACACTGTAATTATGATAGTAAGTAAAAATAAAACTACAAAGCAAGTGGTTTTTAAATAGATGATAGTTTCCATATTTCTGCACCTTTATGATTTGTGCTTCAGTGAAAAAGTCTTTAGTGCTCCACTGCCCCCCCCCCACCCCCAACCAGTTGATTGCAGCTAACTCAGCATAAACCTGGGCCTTTCCTGTTCTGTATAACCCAGTGAGATGTTGAGCCTTGCATTTACCACAAAGCCAGCAGAAGCACCTGCTCAGTGCCTGTCCTGCTGGCATTGCTGAGAGTTTAGGATTTATGTACAGGGAGAAAGAGCAGGCACCAACCACTCTCCTGTCAGCTGTGGCTCGGTGGGTAGCACTCTTGCGTCAGAAGGTTGTGGGTTCAAGTCCCACTCCAGAGACTTGAGCACAAAAATCCCAATCGACCCAATCTCTCCTCATATGTCATTCTTGCCATCCCAGGTATCAGCCTTGTGAATCTTCGCTGAACTCCTTCCATGGCAAGAACATCCTTCCTCAGATAAGGCGACCAAAACTGCACACAGTACTCAAGGTGTGGTCTCACCAAGGCCCTGTACAACTGCAGCAGGACATCCCTGTTCCTATACTCAAACCCTTTCGCTATGAAGGCCAACATACCATTTGCCTTCTTCACCGCCTGCTGCACCTGCATGCTTACCTTCAGCGACTGGTGCACAAGGACACCCAGGTCTCGTTGCACTTCCCCTTCTACCAATCTATTGCCATTCAGATAATAGTCTGCCTTTCTGTTTTTGACACCAAAGTGGATAACCTCGCATTTATCCACGTTATATTACATCTGCCACGCTTCTGCCCACCCAACCTGTCCAAATCATCTTGGAGTTTCTCGGTATCCCCCTCGCAGCACACACGCCCACCCAGCTTTGTGTCATCTGCAAACTTGGAGATATTACATTTAGTTCCCTTATCTAGATCATTAATGTATATTGTGAATAGCTGGGGTCCAAGGACCGATCCCTGCGATACCCCACTAGTCACTGCTTGCCACTCGGAAAAAGACCCATTAATTCCTACTCTCTGCTTTCTGTCCGCCAACCAGTTCTCTATCCAAGTCAATACCTTGCCCCCAATCCCATGTGCCTTAACTTTACCCGCTAATTTCTTATGCGGGACCTTATCGAAGGCCTTTTGAAAGTCCAAATACACCACATCTACTGGTTCTCCCTTATCTATTTTCCCAGTTATCCTCAAAAAATTCCAGTAGATTAGTCAAGCACGATTTACCTTATGTAAATCCATGTTGACTTTGTCCGATCTTGTCACTGTTTTTCAAGTGCTCAGCTATTACATCCTTTATAATGGACTCTAGCATTTTCCCCACTACCGATGTCAGGCTTACCGGTCTGTAAATAGTGGTTGTGAAAGGCGCTATATAAATGCAAGTCTTTCTTTCTTAGCTCTCCATGGCATAGCCCTTCAGTGTATCAATGCTTTCTGCTGCCTGTTTCATTAATTTGCTAAATTTAAATTCCACAGATTAATTTTATCGAAACTACCTTTATAGGTACAAAAGCTGCCAAGAGGAAAATTATATGTAATTTGCACCTATAAGCACAAGAGGAAAAACCAAACCCGTTCTTTTCCAGAAGTTTGTTTCCAAGCTGCTATGAAGACAGATTGGATTACAATTTTTAATTAACTCTCATATTGTACATTCTGATAACCTCCATGTGCTTAGAATTCTCCTGCTGGGGATAAAAGGGAAGTAATAAAGAGCCACTTCAGATTACTCAGAGGTACTGAATTAATTATTTCTATTAAACTGTCCAAGATAAAATTAAATTAGATATCTGTAATCTGTATTAAACAGACGTGGATTCCTCTATGGTTATTTTCCAGCTAATAGTCTTGTGTTTATTGTCCCGTGGAAGGTCTGATAGCTCTGCCCTTGGGTTTTGACTTGGACCAGTTCTCTTCACTTCTTCACACATGTTGAGCTTTTGCTGTTATTGTTTTGTTTGAAATTGCTGAAGATTTTTACTTTTTTTCTTTCCCTTCGTTGCCATACCCCATTTCCTGGTGCCAACACTGATCAAACTTTAGTTAGTCTAATCCTTGAGCATGAAGGGAGTTGTTGTAGGTAGGTACTTCATGTTCTTTGATTGCAGTTCGGATGTTTGATTAGATGGCCTAAGTGTTTTATGTCCCCTTTATCTTACGGTGCTGCTGTCAGCAGTCCCAATTTAACGAGCAGCGTTACAAAGAATATACGGCGGCGCTGCTGCCTCCGGAGCAGCTGGGCCCACCTAAGGAGGTGGTTTTTGTACAGATTTTCCCCATCCTTTGGGAAAGAACCAGTGGCCAGAAAACAAGGTCATTAACCATGACTTTCAAACATAGACAATTTTACATATGTACAGCTGTTTGTTGCCCCAGCGCTGTGTAATTATTAATATAATATAAAAAGGGTTAATTGTGCAGCATCGGTAGTCTCCGAATGTATTACAGAGCTGTTTCTTGAAATGGTTTTGCAGTACAAAAAAGCCATTAAAGATGCAAACACTGACACAGTCATACACGCCAACTATCTGGATTGCATTTCATTGGTCCTGGTCAGTATATCAGTGATTGTTGCCAAAAATCAGTGCAAACCCGACCACTCTCCCTCTTGTCCCGTTCCTCCCCGAGTCCAGCTGCCAATGCACTGGATCGGGTTTCTCTCTCCTCTCATTGCCGCCCCCAGCATAATGACAGAGATTGCAGCCTCTGTAGCTGGGAACTCTTATGAGAACTGTGATATAATGCAATAGAAGCCAGATTCAGGAGCAGGAATAAGAAGGCACGTAGTAAATGGATGGCAATGAATAGGGGAAATGGACAGCAGCAAAAGGGGGGATGGATGGTAATGAAGGGGAGAAAGAGGAGGAAATGAAGAGGAAATGGATGGGACTGGAAGGCAATGAATGGCGCTGGATATCAATGAGAGGGGGATGGTTGGAAATGACGGGGAGAGGGAAATGAAGGGAAGAGGAAAGGCAATGAAAGAGTGGGATCGGTGGCAATGAAGGGGAGGGGGAAATGGATGATGAGAATGCTAGCATTAACTGAGAGTGCGTGGAGGGAGAGTACCTGTTTGAACTGGAGAGTGGAAAAAGCTTAACTTAAGAGGACAAGAAGAGTGCCAAGTTGAATTGAGGGGTGGAGGAGAGAGTCTGTGTGAAAGGTTGGGTCTTTGCACAAGGTAATATCTTTGTGAATTGGATCTAGAGGAGGTAGAATGCCTTTTTGGATTGAGTGGTAGGGGGTTGGATGTGGTAAAATTACTGCTGAGGTAACTTTTGGATAAGTGTTGGTCTGTTGAAAATCCAAATTTCATTTTGTTTTCCCTTTCTTTCAATTAAAACCTATTAATTGTGAAGTACAAAAAGGCTTAGAATTAATCAGAATGCATAATTTTAATGTAAAAATATAAAGTTTACTGGGGGCACGTCTGGGACCCCACCAATTTTATGCTTTCAATGTTTGGATTTCCCTTTCAGGCTTTCATTTATAGACTACTGGTGATAATTCAATGGTATTTTTCTGCTAAAAAAATTGAATTATCCAATAATTCAAATTAAGTAACTATGAACTAAGAATAAACTGTACTTATGCTTTTTTCCCTCTAATACAAGTGAAAGAATGTTGTGTATACCTACAGCTTAAGTAACAAACCCCGGGGTAGAATTTGCACAGGGGTTCTCCCGTGTGCACCCAGATTACAATCCCAGCTTCGGACACAACCATACTGATTGGGAATGGGGAACTTGGTCTCTGGATTTGACACTTGCACATTTTGTAAAAACACATATTCTGATACCAGAATTGAGAGGTTGTAACTATCAGGAAAGACTGAACAGGCTGGGGCTCTTTTCACTGGAAATGAGAAGGCTGAGGGGCGACCTGATACAAGTCTTTAAAATTATGAAGGGGTTCGATAGGGTGGACGTAGAGAAGATGGTTCCACTTGTGGGGGGGTCCATAACTAGGGGCCTTAACTATAAGATAGTCACTAATAAATCCAATAAGGAATTCAGGAGAGACTTCGTTACTTGGAGTGGTGAGAATGTGGTGAATAACATAGATGCATTTAAGGGGAAGCTAGATCAGTATATGATGGAGAAAGGAATAGGATATACTGATAGGGTGAGATGGAGAGGGGTGGGAGGAGGCTTGTTTTGGAGTATAAACACCGGCATAGACCTGTTGGGCAGAATGGCCTGTTTCTGTGCTGTAAATTCTATATAATCTCACAACATAACTTCGGTGTGAGATAAGTGGAACACCTGGGGAAACTCCATAAAGTCATTTTTAGCTAATCATGCCATTTTTCCAGGGTTTCTCCTGCTCTTCCTCTGAAGTTACAGTGGGCGATCAGCAGATCCCTGCAAAAATTCTACCCCATATCTATATCCTATTAAAATCTTACATCCATGCAATTTCCTGTCTACAAAACCTTACTTCCTGTTGTCACTCTTTTTCTTACCTTTTTGTGTCAGCTTTTTTTCTATTCTGAATTTCTATGACCATATTTATAACGGAAACCACCTATGTAAACTTGTCATCCTGTAATTGCACAATCATGCCACTAGGAGTTGCCATATTATCTTTTCCCTACAAATCACTCAAAGGGCTAGAAATTCGATACCTTAGCACCTCCTGTTATCGTCCGGGTGCGGCGATTCCAACACCACCAACGAAATTCAGTTGGCATTTAGCGCCGGCGCTAACACTTAGCGCCTGGCCCTCTAGCGCCGCTCAGACCGTGACTTCAATGAGTGTGCAACGCCCCGTTAGCGCCCCGGATGCAAAATTCAGTCGCTTCCCCTGACTTACCGCCTGCCGCTGAGAACGACAGAAATAGCAGGCGTTGATACCTGGGATTGCCGCTCCCGGGGCGCTATTTAAAGGGATCACTTACCGGTTAATTGGGAGGTCAGATTCATTGCTGGCTTGTCGGATAGCGTTTTGGCTGCGTTCACATTTTCTCCATTTTTGCTTTGTTGCTGCTCTAACAGTTTCTTAACTTGTATTGCTCTGATCATTTCTACGTCCTCTGATCAGCCATTACTTCTTAGGTGAAGGCTTGCAGCTCCTTGCAAGTCCAGTTCACAAGCAGCAATCATCAGAGTGAGGCTGTGCAGCATGATTAAACCTCCCCTTTAAGAACTGGAAGGTGCCAGTCTGTCTGACGGCTTTCTAATTGACAGCGCCGGAACTTGACTAGCGCTCGGAAGGTAGCGCCCCGCTCTCCGACGTTAGCACCCTAAGAGAAGAGTGTAGTGCTTGATTTAGCGTTCCACTTCCCTCTTGGGGCGCTAAAACTCAATTTCGCGGTCGCCGGCGCTAAAGTTAGCGCCCAGGCGATGTTAGCACCCCAAAATGGTCGATATTGAATTTTCCCCCCAAAATGCTTTCTGAAAATGTTCCTTGTTTGATTTTTTTCCCCTCAGTAACTGAAATCTCTAATGGGCATAATAAGGGCTTATTTTTTTAATTACATATTATAGCATTAAACTTATCCTTTGAATTGTTTTCTGTGCCTTTTAATGTCTTCAATAAAGTTTTTACTTGAAGGCCTCAGCTTATCCCAAAGCCTTAGGTTCGATCTTGACATTTTTGCCCAGAACTGTGCTGCAATGAGCTGTGTTTGGATTGTGCAGTCTGAACATGTGTAGTGTTTCCCAGGATGTATCAGTACTGTTTCATCAGCTGTATTAATAGAATATAGTTCTTTATCTTCTAATATTTTCTGCTAAGTTCTTCAAAATCATTTAAAAGAAAAGCTAAAGGGCAAATTTCAAAAGCTTTATTCAGGTAAAGTTTACGTTAAGTTGTTTTTAAACAAAGATTCTATGTGAGAGAGTAAAAAAAACTACCAGTGCATTTATTACACTCTTCTGAAGCTTTTGTTTGGTGTTCTATAAATTTTATAAAGTGTATTAAGCTGCGTGTCTTTCCTCATGCTAATGTTAGTTTAAGATTTTTTTAAAAAGCTGAATTTTGAAACCACCTAATTGTCCTTCTTCTGTTTTGTTTACATTAGAAAAGGTAAAAGCCCAAATTACTAACATCTGTGAGACGGAGAGAGAGGGGCACATGCAGAAAGAGAGAGAAGCAGACAGATAGAGCACCTTTTCTCATTTTCATCTGATTCCCTTTTTAAAGAAAAATTCAAGTAGGTTGCATTTTGAAAGCAAACAAGCCTCTTTAAAAGAAACAGATAGCAAGGGAAGGTAAGAGGAGGGAAACCAGTTGAGGATGAGGGGACACCTGGGAGCATAAATAAGTTGAGATGAGAGAGAATACAATAAAAATATTAGCTCCAAAGGGAAAGTAAGTTTGCGAGGCCACAAAGAGGAGGTCCTTTTAAGCCTCGAAGTGGGGAATGTAAGAATATAGATATGTTTTTAAATTATTCTAATACAGAACAGTAATGGCCACCAACCTCATAGCCCCTGAACCCTGCACAGCCCGCTTTTACCTCCTTCCCAAGATCCACAAACAGGACTGCCCTGGTAGACCCATTGTTTCAGCCTGTTCTTGCCCCACAGAACTGATTTCTTCCTATCTCGACTCTATTTTTCTCCTCTTGTCCAGTCCCTTCCCACCTACATTCATGACTCTTCCGATGCCCTCCGCCACTTTAACAGTTTCCAGTTTCCCGGCCCCAACTATCTCCTTTTCACTATGGACATCCAATCCCTCTACACCTCAATCGCCCACCAGGATGGCCTGAGGGCTCTCCGCTTCTTCCTTGAACAAAGGCCCAACCAGTCCCCATCCACCACCACCCTCCTCCACCTGGCTGAACTTGTTCTCACATTGAACAACTTCTCCTTTGACTCCACTCACTTCCTCCAAATTAAAGGTGTTGCTATGGGCACCCGCATGGGCCCTAGCTATGCCTTTTCATGGGATATGTGGAACATTCTTTGTTCCAGTCCTACTCAGGTCCTCTCCCTCACTCTTTTCCCGGTACATTGATGTCTATATTGGTGCCGTTTCATGCTCTCGCCCTGAACAAGATAATTTCATTCACTTTGCTTCCAATTTCCACCCTTCCCTCACCTTCACATGGTCCATCTTCGGCTCTTCCCTTCCCTTCCTTGACTTCTCAGTCTCCATTTCTGGGGATTGGCTATCGACCAGCATCCACTATAAGCCCACTGACTCCCACAGCTACCTGGACTACACTTCCTCCCACCCCGCTTCCTGTAAGGACTCTATTCCATTCTCCCAGTTTCTCCGTCTCCGCCGCATCTGTTCTGACGATGCCACCATCCATACTAGTGCTTCCGGTATGTCTTCCTTTTTCCTCAACTGAGGATTCCCCTCTACCGTGGTTGACATGGCCCTTGACCGTGTCTGTTTTATTTCCCGCACTTCTGCCCTCAGAACCACGATAGGGTTCCCCTTGTCCTCACCTTTCACCCCACCAGCCTCCACATTCAACGGATCATCCTCCGCCATTTCCGCCACCTCCAGCGTGATCCCACCACCAAACACATCTGCCCCTCCCCGCCCCCTTTCAGCATTCCGAAGGGACCGCACCCTCCGTGACATCCTGGTCCACTCCTCTATCACCCCCAACACCCCTTCCCCTTCGCCTTTCACCGCCTCCCTTCCCACCATCCAGGGCCCCAAACATTCCTTCCAGGTGAAACAGCAATTTACTTGTACTTCTTACAAGTTAGTATACTGTATTCGCTGCTCACGATGTGGTCTCCTCTACATTGGGGAGACTAAACGCAGATTGGGTGATCGCTTTGCGGAACACCTCCGTTCAGTCTGCAAGCATGACCCCGAGCTTCCGGTCACCTGTCACTTTAATTCTCCCCTCCGCTCCCACTCTGATCTCTCCATCCTCGGCCTCTTGCATTGTTCCAATGAAACTCAACGTAAGCTCGAGGAACAGCACCTCATCTTTCTATTAGGCACTTTACAGCCTTCTGGACTTAATATTGAGTTCAACAATTTCAGACTATAAATTGGCCCCTGTATTTCTTTATATATTTTTTTTCTCTTATTTCCTCACATGGTAGCTGTTAATGTTGCTGCCATCATCATTTACACCTCATCTAGAGCCATCTTATGTTTCTTAACTTGTCCCATTACCTCTCCTTTTGCCTCGCACCATCATCCCTTTCCTCAGTCAATCTCTCCTGCCTTCCATCCCATCACAGACCTTCCCTTTGTTCTTTCCTCCCCTCCTCCCTGCCCCTGCTTAAAAATCTCTCTTCCCTCCGAAAGCTTGTAATTTTAAATAATTCTGTTGGACTATAACCTGGTGTTGTGCGACTTCTCATTTTTTTCCAGTTCTGACGAAGGGTTCGACCCAAAACATTGACTCTGTTTCTCTCTCCTCGATGCTGCCTGACCTGCTGAGTGTTTCCAGCACTTTCTGTTGTTATTTCAGATTTCCAGCATCTGCAGTATTTTGCTATTGTAGTAATGTAGACAGAATTGGTTTAAACTGTGTTCTCGCAAATCCTGTCTTATCCCCTCAATGATACTGATAACGTTGGGGAAGGATGGATTTCAGGGCCTAAGACATTGTCCTGTAAGGACAGGCACATATAGATTATTAAATAAATAAGCTAGGTAGATAATGTGGAGCTAAAGGGTTGTCAGGATTAAAACACATAGCACTAGAAGTTTGTCTCAGGCGCTGGTGCAAAAAGAGCGGTATCAGATCGGCCGCCCATTATGCGCAACGCCTGATATTCAGTTTCATTGCAGTCAATGGAGCTGAATATCATGCGCGGCGTATAATGGACGGCTGATCCGATGCCGCCCTTTTTGCGCCACCGCATGAGGTGAATTTCTAGGCCATAGACTTTTAAAACACAGGTTTTTGATCACAGGAGAGGGGAGTGTAAAAGAGGAGAGTATTGTAATATAAAAAGGAAATAGGTTGCTATAGAGCATACATCAAAGGTTTGTACAACGGAGCTATGGCTCGGGAAAAGCAATGATAGGAAGTAACAGTATGATATGAAAAGATATGAGGCCCCTCATCACTATCTGGCAATCTGCTCAAAGAACTGGGGGGGGTCATAAAACACTCGATAGTGTTGCATCCAGCAGTAAGTAGAAAATGGTATAAAAAGAGATTCAACATTTGACTCAGTAGGAACTTTGCTTTATCGACCTTCAAGCTTGGATAATCCATTCTCATGATTTATCCTTAGAAGTTTCCTGCACAGATGGTTTCAGACGTGGTGCTAGACGTGTACTCCTCTGTATGAAATGTTAAATTATGAATGTTTTGAAGCAAGAATAAATTAAGTTAATTCTCAGACATATTACTGTCTCTAGCTTTACAAATCTGTTACAAGGATAAGGAAGGAATTATCCTAACAGGGAGGAGTGAGTGGATGAAGGGTTAAGGATGAGATAGGAACATAGGAACCGGAGTAGACCATTCAGCCCCTCGAACCTGTTCCGCCATTCAATGAGATCTTGGCTGATCAGTATCCTAACTCCATCCACCCGCCTTGGCGCCACATCCCTTGAAACCCTTGGCTAGCAAAAATCTATCTATCTCAGACTTTAAACTATTAATTGAGCTAGCATCTACTGCTTTTTGAGGGAGAGAGTTCCACACTTCTACTACCCTTTGCCTGAAGAAGTGTTTCCTAACCTCTCTCCTGAATGGCCTGGCTCTGATTTTAAGGTTGTGTCCCCTTGTCCTAGACTCCCACACCAGCAGAAAAACTTTCTCTCTATCTACCCTATCACTTCCTGTCAAAATCCTAAAAACCTCATTCAAATCATCCCTTAACCTTCTATATTCCATGGAATGCAAGCCTAGTTTATGTAAGGTGGAGTTGAGGTAGAAGTTTGCGGGAAGATGGAGTTGAGGTAGAAGATCAGCCATGATCTTATTGAATGATGGAGCAGGTTCAGAGGGCCGAATGGCCTACTCCTGCTCCTATTTCTTAAATTCTTATGTAATCCCTCCTCATAATCTAACCCTTGGCGCCCTGGTAACATTCTGGGGAATCGGCACTGCACTCCTTCCAAAGCCAATATATCCTTTCTGAGGTGTGGAGGATACAGGGATTGAGTGAGTAGTTCAAAGGATAATAGGTATTGATGAGAGAATGGGTGTAGGTAGGAAGGAGAGAGGGTATTGGAAAAGTGAAGCGGTAGGGGATGCGATGGGAGCGAGGGAGTAGGGGAAGCATGGGTATTGGGTGGAGGGGATTGGAAGGGAGTTGCTGACAGCCATATTTTAACCACACCCACCACCCCAAATGTAGCCTGCGCCATTGCTGGCTCCTTTCCCCACCACATTGTGCCACTCCCACCCAAAAGGAAAGAAGAAAAAAGACAGGAAAAAAGCATAAGAGGACAGAGAGTGAGAAGCAAAATGAATAGTTAGGAAGAGAGAAAGCCGCAGTGGAGAGATAGAGAGAGAAACAGCAACATGAAGACAACAGAGACAGGTAAGAGCAAGACTACATGTTCCAACTTACCATGTACAACAACATAGGAGATCAACTAATAACTACTTGTTTTTATATGTCTGGCCCACTCTTGAATTTGGGGGCTGCGTCAGCTTTTGCTAGTTATCTAGGTTGGCGTGTATGCATGTTGTACTTCAGTCATGCATTTGGATTCTCTCTCCAACAATTCCCCAAATGGTAAGAAAGCTCTATTAGGACATGGGGGTGGCAACAATTAACATGCTAAGCACAGGTGAGGGAACTTGTGAATGGATTAGGAACAGCATTGACATAGACCTCCTTGCTGCTTACAAGAATTTCTCTTGGTCTCTATATACGTAGCAACATATTAACTCCCTTCCTGCTGTCCAGAGCCCGAAACACTCCTTCCAGGTGAAACAGCGATTTACTTGTATTTCGTTCAATTTAGTATACTGTATTCACTGCTCACGATGCGGTCTCCTCTACATTGGGGAAACCAAATGCAGATTGGGTGACCGCTTTGCGGAACACCTCCACTCAGTCCGCAAGCATGACCCCGAGCTTCCAATCACCTGTCATTTTAATTCTCCGCTCCACTTCCACTCTGACCGCTCAGTCCTCAACCCCCTACATTGTTCCACTGAAGCTCAACGTAAGCTCGAGGAACAACACTTCATGTTTCGATTAGGCCCTTACAGCCTTCTGGACGCAACATTGAGTTCAACAATTTCAGACTATAACCTCTGCCCCCATTTTTTCAGATGGCAGATGTTGTTGATGATTCTGCCATTCCCATTTACACCTCTGGACCCATCTTTTGTTTCTTTACTTGTCCCATTACCATCTCCTTTTGCCTTGTACAATCATACCTTTTGTCTTTTAATCTCTCCTCCCTTCCACCCTATCACAGACCTTCCCTTTTGTTCTTTCCTCCCCTCCCCTCTTTCCCTGCCTCCGCATTTGCTTAAATCCTATTATATCTCTAACTTTTTCCAATTCTGACGAAAAGTCATCGACCTGAAACGTTAACTCTGTTTCTCTCTCCACAGATGCTGCCTGGCCTGCTGAGTATCTCCAGCATTTTCTGTTTTTATTTCAGATTTCAAGCATCTGCAGTATTTTGCCTTTGAACATCATAACTGTGTTGTTTTTGAGTATATTTAATGATGTTACACAGAAATTATTTCCCCTTGTTTATGGAATTGTGTCTGGTGTGGGAGGATACAGGCAATCTACTTAGTCCAGAAAATAAAAGGGGTAAACTTTCTGTTGATTCTTGAACTTAAAGCCTGAATTTCCTTGCACTTTCTGCTGCTGTGCCACCATAAGTAAACAGGGTTTCACCTCCGATAAAGCTACAGCGACGCAACAGCTGGAAATTCAGGACACCATTTGATGAATAGGCACAACTATTTTGAAAAAATTATTTTTACAAAACAGGCTGGTTTCGTTCTAGTTTTATTGGCTTTGATCACTTTGTTCAAATACATAAACTTTCCCTCACTCTCACTGGGCAGAAAAAAAACTTGCGGCTTCAAGGAATCAATTTAGCACAGGCTGAAACAATATATGTCTAATCCAGGATATCCTGAGTCACTGCAGTTGGTGATTGATTAGGTAGTAATTACTATGGGCACTTCCTTTTTCCTGTGCTTAAGATATCATTATTTTGTGCTAATTAATAAAATGGATTAAACAAGAAGTTAGACAGTACTTAGAAAATAAATCATTAAACTTTCATTGTATCACATACTTGATCTGTTAAAAAGCATGTGTAGGACACGTACTCATATTGTCAAGTTATAGCTCCAAATAATGCTATTTTTTAATGAAGCACACTACAACTTAATAAGTATTTACAAGACAAAAGTTATGTTTGATCTTAAGTAATATTATCAATCTGGATTTGGGATTTGATGAGTACTTTTTTATATTTTGGTTTCCAAATTTCTATTTGTTTTGTTTAATATTTTTCTCCTCTGAAATTATTTTTTACTCCTTTTTTAGATCCTTCTTCCTCCTCACTTACATTGCATGATGTGCCCACTAAAAGAGCAGGCAGATGACCTCCTCCCAAGTCTGTGCCAATATTGCTCCATCACTAGCCATTAGAAGGAGCTTTTTCCTCCCCTCCCCCAATAGTTCTGATAGCCCAGATGTGATCAGGAACTTGCCATATGTTAGCAGAATGTCCACATTTGGTGCTAATTCTAACTTGACCTTTTATCTTGTTTTAGACTTGTGCAACAGCCTTGTTTGTTACAAACTGCAGTGCAATCACAGTGACTGTGGGGGAAATATGTGCTGCCTGAAGTTATTGAGTGAAACTGGATTTCAGAGTAAACAGTTTGCCTCTTCTCAGATTTGACTGTTGCTGTGAGGTGGGACATACAAAGGCCAGATGCAAAGCTGTTGCACATTTAGTACACCGTCATCATATTACACATATGTAATACATCAGTTTTCAAACTGTCTCCTCAAGACTCCTGCCCATGTTTAGAAGCATTAGTTGATAAGAGTCAAAAGAAAGTAGTCTCAAAACTGAGCTATGCACCTCTGTAATATTTTTAAAAGTGTGGCTTTTTCTTTAAAAAAAATAAGCCATGAAAAAAGTAATTAACTGAAGGATGGTTTATTTAATGTTGGCTATGACATCACTGAGGGGTCATTTATAATTTTGCCTTATTAGTTTGAGTAAGGATGTATTGTATTGGAGTTCATTAATGTAATGACACTAGGTACAGATCTGAATATTGCTTTGGAAACAGGACACACTCTTTCGGAGAATACATATTCCATGTAACAGTCTGCCTGTAGACACTGCACACTTCTCATTAGTAAATGGAGCCATGGTGATTTATAAACTGAAGTTTAAAAGTCGGCATGTGCATTTTAACTAATTAAATTTGATACATCTCAAACTTACTAGCAGCAATTATAGCTGTAAGTATGTGGGGGAGGGGGAACTTAGTGTTTCTTTCCAGTCATCATGACACCATCAATACTCTTCTGGAATTTCAAGGATTTGAAAGTATAAAGTGGACTTTTGATTGTGTACTTGCGGAAATGTTCCATACAACATGAGGATCAAGGAATTCAAGTAAGATTGTACAGGAAACTTTCGTTTATCCGGCACCCAAATATCCGGAGTTCTCGCTTAACCGGCAAAAATCATCCTCCGAAAACTCCTCTCAAGTAACCGGCAATGTTGTCGAGTCGCAGTCAAGTCTCCGCGAACGCCGAGTACTCCGAAAACTCCTCTCAAATAACCGGCAATGTTGCCGATCCTGAGTCAGAGTCCGAGTCCGCGAACGCCGATTTAGTCAGTAGGGGTAGTTTTCAAAAGTACCCAAATACTGTATACTGCACATTTCTTGATTTATTTATTTTTCTTTGTTAAAAATAGCCTCGTTAGATATAACTCTCCGTTATCCGGTACTTTCGATAAACCGGCACCACGCCGGTCCCGTCAGTGCCGGTTAATAAAGAGTTTCCTGTATATAGTGAATATAATTATCCCCATTCTGTAAGGCACCACTGCAAACTACATGCCCAAACCTGACAGCCTTCATACACATTTCTATTGTGAAGGAAAACAAAAGCCTCAATCTGATTATTGCCAAATTTACTTAACTGCAAAATACAGCAGTTGACAAAATAAATGCATAACTAATGCAAGAATAGAATGCCTACATTCTCATTGTATAGGTTTTGATGATGCAAACCACAACCCATTCAGTCCCATTATAATTTATTACTCGTTGATTCCCAAAGAAAAGCTATAACCATCTTTCTGCTCTCTCCCACTCTCTGTAATTTTTTCTATTTTTATTTGATTTTCTGTTGACTGATTCGCTCTCTTTACTTTCTCTCGCCTTGACTGGCTCATTAATTTGTCTGTCTTATGATGCCTCCTTTACTTTCTCTTCTTTCTCTCTATCTGCCTATTTATTCACACTTTCCCCCACCTCCCCCTTTTTCCTATCTCTCCTTTCTTATTGCAACTTATTTACATTCTCTCAGGTTGAGTTGGAGGTCACACGTGCACAATGGATTCTAACCGGCCTTGAGGTCACGCGTGTACAGGGACCCTAAGAAATGGCACTGAGTAACACGTTGCGCGCATGTGCAGATAAACTGACACTTGGGTCACTCACCAGGAGGGAAGGTGAAGATGAAAGAGTGCAGCTTCCGAAATGGAATAGACGATAAGGCCAAGGCTCAAGTGACGGGAAGCCTGCTTCAAAATCAAACAAAGCAGCAACAGCAAAAATGAAGGGAGATTGGGGCTGTCTTGCTAAAATGGCAAGGGTAAAAATTAACAGAGGGAGAAGGGGAACTGTCATGCTGCCCAAATGTTTTGAGGAATGTGATTGTCTCCTTTTTTGGGGCATGGGATTTTTTTTTAAAGGATAGTGCATTGCGCTGTGTGTGTCTGTTTTTTGATTGGTTACTTTTTAAGCAAATGTGAAACTTGAGTCAGTTAATCTGCTTTGCACCTTATGGACATATCAGACAGTCACAGGCACAAAACGTTTGATATATAGACCAGTGGATCCTCTGAGGCATTGCTCACGGCGAGTCAAAGTATACACGGGGGGTAGATTTTCAACGTGTCACCCAAGCGTAAAACTATCATTGTGGATTGTCCGCCCGTTATAGAAACCGCCCGATTTTCACTTCCATTGAAATCAACGCTAGTTTTATGCCTGGGTGGCAATTTGAAAATCACCACGGTATATAAACGTATCCAGCTATTCATCTACATCCCCTCCAATTGTAATGTGTACATCTTCCTGATGCTTCCCAAATGACATGACCATTGTCGTCTTTTTGTTAATCTGTAATCCAAATTTTCTACTCGCCACGTACACCTTATCAGTTAGTCCCTGCGACTCTGTTTTAAATGTTGCTATTAAGTCAATGTCATCAGCAAATTTGAGATTGTTTAAAATCTTGCCACATAAGGAAAATCCTCCAACATCATTTTAGTGAAGGATTCATTACTGCTTGCCGTACTAGATTAAATGTAATCAAGCAGCAGAATGCATCCTTGTCGCACCCCTACTCGTGATCTGAGCCATTCGGTCAGATTCCTAACCGTTCTGACAGCACTTGGATATGAACACATAAGCGCTCCATCACCCGTCTCCACCCCTGCCTCAGCTCATCTGCTGCTGAAACCCTCTTCCATGCTTCTGTTACCTCTAGACTCGACTATTCCAATTCTCTCCTGGCCAGCCTCTCATCTTCCACCCTTCATAAACTTGAACTCATCTAAAACTCTGCTGCCTGTACCCCAAATCGCACCAAGTCCCACTCATCCATCACCCCTGCGCTCGTTGACCTACATTGGCTCCCGCTCCGGCAATGATTCGATTTTAAAATTCTCATCCTTGGTTTCACATCTCTCCTCGGACTCATCCATCCTATCTCTGTAACCTCCTCCAGCCCTACAATCCTGAGATCTCTGCGCTCCTCCAATTCTGGCCTCTTGCGCATCCCCGATTTCAATCGCTCCACCATTGGCGGCCATACCTTCAGCTGCCTGGGCCCTAAGCTCTGGAATTCCTTCCCTTGGCCTCTCTCCGCCTTTAAGACGCTCCTTAAAACCTACCTCTTTGACCAAGTTTTTGGTCACTTGTCCTAATATCTCATACGGCTACGGTGTCCGGCAGTGGTTTTAATGTGGGGTGCCGGCTCCACATTCAGGAAGGTATATTTCAAACACTCACACTGTTGGCTGCGGCCTGGAGTTATCCCTTTAACGACTGCCTGTTAGGCTGCATGTAGACCTGGTTTTCCTGCATGCCTCAAGCCAAATCAATATTTCAGAGGAGGCTTCGAACAGGCGTTAGGCCCCTTATTTGAATATGCAAAAAGCTTAACACCTGTTTTAGGCATAGGCCCCAGACACCGATATTTTTGCCTACACCAATATGGTGGGTGGGGCACTTCCATCTTGTAACGAGCGTGCACTTCCTGCACACCATATTGGAGGCTTAGGAGAGAAACGGATGCTGCATGGTCGAATTTCTAGGCGTTCAATAGTTAAAACTGAATTGACCACAATAAAAGCAGTGATCATTTCACTGGTGGCATGTTGCTTCAGACAGTAAATAAGAGCCACATTCTTTAACATCTAGCACGCTTAATAAAAGGGAACAATTCATGTCATTTGGAACTGTATAGTTCTTGTGTCAACTCTCTACATCTACAGTTACACAACAGGTAAAAGGTAACAATTTATGCCTTGTTTGGTATTGTTTGTTCTACATTTGGCTGCCATGTACAATGTTTGCCTCCAGCGTAATAGGATTAATGAGGAATTCTATTCTGAGAGTGGAATAGATGACGGTAACTGAGAGTGTGACAGACTGTTTGCTTATAGAGGTAATAGAGGAAATATTACCGAGAGTGGACAGACTAGGAAACTAGTGTTTGTTTGCCTGCTGCTTCAGATGTTTTTCACTTCTTCTCCGCCCCCCCCACCCCATTTTCTCCCCTACTCTCCAAATTGATTTTTCCTATTGTTGGGGTACAATTCCATGTGTGCCAGAAACCCTTCAGTACCTTGTGTGCAGTCTGCATATGTGAGCTTAGACAGTGTGTTTTGGCAGGCTATTCAACCATGGAGGGCATCAGAGCCAAGCTCGATCTCACCTAATGCCCACACACAACCATTTCCCTGTAGTGCCCACTGGATAAAAATTAACAGCTGGCCAATAAGGGGCATTGAGGCCAATTGCAGTGCCCCAATTGCTGAGCTCAGCACAGATGAGGAATTGATTTTAGGATCTTCTGAACTGTATGATTTAATACGACACCAGCTGGTTCCTTTTCCTACTAATCCACTGGGGGAGATATTGTATATCTCCTTAATCAATCATATGCATGTCCCATGTACTTGTCTGAAGGAGCAATTTAATTTGTATCATTTACGGGGCTACAAGAGTGGAGAAATTTAATTCCACTAAAAATGACTCAACCTCTTTATGGTTGTCAACTATTATGATTGCTAATTGGTATCATCTTAAAGAAGAGGTGTCACCAGGCCTTGTGGTGAGACAGTTCATTGGCGCTCCATTCACAATTCTTCATGTGGGTGAAAAAATAGCTCTAGTAGCCAGGTGTAACAACATTGTAAATGTATTCATGCATATTTCCTCTGGTCGCTATTTCAGGCAAAATCTTTAACATTTGCTTTTTTGGCAAGGTAACAGGTCCTTGCCTACAGAGACAAAAGGAAGATTGGAACCCAATTCAACCTGAGTCTCTCTTCACTATCTCCAAGTTTACAAATCAAGCTCAGTAATGACAGAGACCTAGAAGCAGGTCATCTCTCTGCCCTCACAGACAACGAACATTGCATGGTGCAAGGAAACCTGGAGAGAGGAAAGAAACTTGTATGACATAAAGAAGTCCTGTTCTCGATAATTCTAGGCTTTAGATGGGTGAGGCATTAAACATTCACCATTTGTATGGAAGGTGCTGTTCACATGGATGTTATATTCACTGCATTGCGAGACAAATGAATACTGTTTCCTCAATCAGCTTGTCCTGCTCTGAAATATTGGGGGGAATTTTAAGCCCCCAGGACAGGCGGGGGTGGGTGTGCAGGTTAAAAATTTAAAAATGGGAAACCCAACCCCAAACCGCCTCCAATGTGCTCACTTCCAGCTTTAACTGAGGCAGGTTGGGGGGCAGGCGACAAACCTGCTCTCCAGAGGCGGGTCCCTAATTTAAATATTTTAATGAGGCTATGTGGCTCAAGTTTTAGCTGTGTTTTAAATGTAACATCTGTGGGCCGGGTTTCCCAGGGCTCGGAAAACCCGGCAGCTGAAAGGAGGTGAGAACTGTCGGATCCATCACTGCTTGTGAGCGAGGAGGAGCAGGAGTGTTTTCCCTCGGTCCCTCAAGCTAACCTGTTTCCCACTCCCCGCGATCTTCCCCGTGTTCGCCCCCCAACCCCCCCCACCACCCCGGATCTCTCCGGTCTCCCCCCAATCTCTCCGGTCTCCTCACCCCGATCTCTCCGGTCTCCTCCCCCCAATCTCTCCGGTCTCCTCACCCCGATCTCTCCGGTCTCCTCCCCCCAATCTCTCCGGTCTCCTCACCCCGATCTCTCCGGCCTCGCCCCCCGATCTCCTCCCCCCGATCTCTCCGGTCTCCTCCCCCCGATGTCTCCTCCCCCCGATCTCTCCGGCCTCCCCCCCCGATCTCTCCGGCCTACCCCCCCACCCCCCCACCCCCGATTTCTCTGGCCTCTCTCCCCCCCCCCCCCTATCTCTCTGGCCTCTCTCCCCCCCCGCCCCCCATCTCTCTGGCCTCTCTCCCCTCCCCCATCTCTCTGGCCTCCCCTCCCCCATCTCTCTGGCCTCTCCCCCCCCCCCTCCCCATCTCTCTGGCCTCCCCCCCCCCCTCCCCTATCTCTCTGGCCTCTCTCCCCCCCCCCCCCCCCCCTATCTCTCTGGCCTCCCCCCCCCCCCCTATCTCTCTGGCCTCCCCCCCCCCCCTCTATCTCTCTGGCCTCTCTCCCCCCCCCCCCCCCCCTATCTCTCTGGCCTCTCTCCCCCCCCCCCCCCCCCTATCTCCCTGGCCTCTCTCCCCCCACCCTATCTCTCTGGCCTCCCCCCCCCTATCTCTCTGGCCTCCCCCCCCCCCCTCCCCTATCTCTCTGGCCTCTCTCCCCCCCCCCCCCTATCTCTCTGGCCTCCCTCCCCCCCCCCCCCCTATCTCTCTGGCCTCTCTCCCCCCCCCCCCCCCCCTATCTCTCTGGCCTCTCTCCCCCCCCCCCCCCCTATCTCCCTGGCCTCTCTCCCCCACCCTATCTCTCTGGCCTCCCCCCCCCCTATCTCTCTGGCCTCTCCCCCCCCCCCTATCTCTCTGGCCTCTCTCCCTCCCACCTCCCCCACCCCCCGGCTATGGCCTGGTGCCACAGGCCTTCCCGCCCGACAGCCTCTCAATCTAGCTGGCTGCTGGCCGGGAAACAGAGTCCAAAAATTTAAATCAGCTCCTGCCGTTAAACTCGGCAGGACCTCCGGGAAACCCATACTTCTGGGTTTCCCGGCCGCTAGACCTCCCCCCTCGCTCCCTCCCCGTAAATAATGGGGCCATCAACTCCACTGCTGCAGCGGGTACATGATCTGTCCAGTCTACAGTATGGGTGTTCAGACATGCACAAGCCATGCAGTCTCACAGATGAAAGAACTGTTAGTTTGCTGTTTGGTAGGAGACTACAACTCTCCTATAAATCATAAAAGCTTTAGAATCAAAAAGGCCAGAGGAAGCCAGAAAGAGCAAATGGGAGATTAAGAACCAAGCAGCCTTGAAATATGATCTGGAGTTACAAGGATAAGTAGATACTTCCTCGTTTTAGACTGATCACATTTCAGAACATGGGACTAATTAGTTCAACAATTCTGAAGCCTAAAATCTACCACCTTGTGTGTAAAAAATAAGCCACTATTTCATGTAAAAGTAAGGTATAATGTATTTTTATTAGAAGGAATTTGTTATAATCTTGATGAAATTATCCTTATTTTTCCTTTAGTTAAAGAGGGAGCTTCGTCATCAGGTCCCCTTTCAGCTGTTGGATTGCTGAAATCACAGCAGACCTCCGGCCAGCTGGCCTTTGTAAAGATTTCACTGCAACTGTGTTGGACCATCTGTTACAGTAAGTCTTGGGATTAACCCGAACTACACGAGTATAATTTTGGAAAGGGTTTTAATAAGATAAAATGTAGTCAGTGTATATTATAGGTAAACCCACCTTGGGTAAAATGTATCAATGGTGATCCACAAAGCAGTACTTTTTGAAAACCACAATTTTTTTGTAAAAATCAGAATGAACAGTACAATAACTAGATTGAAGTTTTTTCATGCATCAGTCAGAAAATTGTACCCCAATTATCTATGGCTGATATTTGGAGCTGTTTCTCAATAATGTTACGGTTTTCACTTTTATACTGTGTTTTGAACAATATGATGAAATTGTCCCTATATCTGTAACCTCCTCCAGCCCTACAACCCTCCGAGATCTCTGTGCTACTCCAATTCTGGCCTCTTGCGCATCCCTGATTTTAATCGATCCACCATTGGCGGCCGTGCCTTCAGTTGCCTGGGCCCTAAGCTCTGGAATTCCCTCCCTAAAACTCTCCACCTCTCTATCTCTCTTTCCTCCTTTATGACGCTCCTTAAAACTTACTTTTGATAAAGTCTGTCCTAATATCTCCTTATGTGGCTCAGTGTCAAATTTTGTTTTGATAACGCTCCTGTGAAGCACCTTGGGACATTTTACTATGTTAAGGGCGCTATATAAATGAAAGTTGTTGTTGGAGGAATAAAATCAGCTGATTTTTTAACTGCTGTGATATCTTCTCGTTTTATTTTTGTCTCTGGACGTAAATCACTACATTGACAATGTATGCTCCTACTTTCCTGTGCACACAATGACAAGCCACTATCCCCAAGGGCTATTTCAACTCTGATCCCGCATATAGAGATGTGCTGTAATGGGCAATTTTTCTTCTCTCATGTAAGTATCTCTAAAGCTGGATTCCACTATCCAATTGGTTCTTCCATTTGTCACCATATAGTTGGATACATACCTGAAGCAAAGACCTTGACCAGTATCATTTATTTCACTGCATGCAATAAGTACAGTGATGGTTATGATACAACCTGAATTCAAAGCTATTTTAAAGCTGAAGAATATTTGACCCACTGTTTATTTGTCCTTTTTAAAAAAAAAATTGTGCTCATCAAGGTGTGGAAATTCAATACTGAGGACTGGAACACTTTTCTACTTTGCATCAGTATCAGCAGCGACCACTAATAAAAACCTTACATTTCAAGTTAGATTTATAGTAAAACTTCCTCCACATTGTCCTGTCAAGCAATTCCAGACCAGGAGTAGAATAAAATAGATGCAGGGTAAATCTTTTCCATGTCCTGCCCCCTTCATGCACTCACAGATAGGGGCAACATGAATTAGATGTGGGGTAAAAATCTCCTAACAAGTATTCTCAGGTCTGGCATGAGAATTCACCTAGATCTACAAAGCCCAGTCTACATTATTCCAGTACTGTGCTTTAACCCTAACTGTATCAGTCTAAGTTAATGGGCCAAAAATTCGGCCCTTGCCGGGTGAGTACGCACTGTGTACTCACCCGTAAGGCGTCCTGAAGTGCCGGTTTCCTGCATGCACTGCGCATGCGCGGGAAACCGGAACTTCCGGTCTGGTGAAGGGAGCGGTTCAGAGGTGAACCGCGTGCGTGGTAGAGGCTGCGCGCACGCAGCAAACTTAGGGTTTTTTTCAGGTTTCTATGGGAGGGTAAGTATTGAAGAACCTGCGCTTTTAAAAAGGAGGCTCAGGACCCATTTTCAACAAGGTAAGTGGTTAATTAATTATAATTAAAAACAAATTTCAACAGGTTTATCTTTTTTAGATACTTTAAAGAAAGGTAAGTTTATTTTTAGCACTGTTAAAAAGTATTTTAATTTTTGTTTAAGGTAGTTAATTTATTTAACTTATAGTTATTTTATAAATGTGATGGTTTTTTAAAAATTTATTTTAAGTTTAGCTGTTCTTTTGGGGCCGATTTCAATTCATAGATTTGACAGGTCTTCCGATCAAATCTATGAATGAAAGATGGTCTGCTGCCATTGGCTCTCCATGGCCCACGTGATCCCAGGGGACGCATCGCAATAACTACGCCCCGGGACACGCAAGCACTGCGTGCCGGCACTTGGAGCAGGCCCAGGAGCTGAAGTTCCCGTGGGCCCAGAGGTCAACGGCAGGCGCGGTAGGTAAGTGCGCGCGCGATCCTTACCCCCGCGGCAAGCCGGAGAGGCGAATTTCAGGGCCATTAAGTCAGACAAGTGAGGTAAGCATTTGGGCATGTAAAACTGAGGGAAGAGTTGCCTGAACAGCAAGTTCAAAGAAATTAATGTTGAGCCCTGCTTTAAGGGAGATTTCTGGATGCAAGCAAAAGAGAAAGAAAACAAAAGAGAGGAGCTGGATATATTATTTTGATATTTTTCTCCTCATACTTCCTCAGCACTGCATAACTTGCAGACAAAACAATGAGAGCATTGGCTTCTTTCTAGTAATGCCCTTGAGATTGTTGCTTTGTAATTTATTCCCAGGCAGCTTTACCCTGGGTAATTTTACACTGAATTTATTGCAGCAAGAAAAAGATCTTGCCCTATTTTGTGAATTATTTGTTCACCTCTTTAGACCCCCTGTCCTGTGGTGTATGCTATTGCCCTAATTGGGACGACAGAAGAGTGGCCTGATCTCCAGCTTTACTTTCTACTGGCCACAAGCATTTGTGTGAGAGTGGCATGCATTTGTTTGTCTTGATGATTATCAGTCGTTTCTTCAGGAGGAAGCGACACACATTAAGCACAACACATCCTCCTTTCCCTTCCCCCAGACAGTGGGTTGGCCAAGAATGCAAGCTCACACCTTAAGGAATCATGCTGGAGAAACTATGCCTCACCACCTCATGCACTCCTAGGGGAAAGAATTGTAACGTGCCTCATTCATTTGCTGCTGCACACATTTTTATTTTAACTGATTAATTTACAATAAATGGCACCTTTTTTATTGCACAACTTCTTTAATCATTGAAATTTCAACATCTGTTTAACTTTATAAATCATTTAATGTAATTTTAACTTTATCTTAAAAGAATACATTCATTAATTTTTTGTCTTTGACAGCTTGCTTTTTAAAACAATTTATTTGTCTAATTCCAACTCTGGTTAGACCTCTGCGAAGCACCGTGGGATAATTTTGAGGCATTATATAAATGTAAGTTATTGTAGGCCACAGTTTTAATACATTGTGCAGTTGTGGCCGCCCATTATAGAAAGGATATTGGAGCTATAGAAAAGCTGTAGCGTAGATTCACTAAGACGACATGAGGCTAAAACACTAAGTTTAAATGTACTGTAGTAAAGAAGGTTAAGGGCACAGAGCGAAATTATTGTTATCATTCTGTTTGAACAGATTTGAAAACATCAGGCTTAAAGATAACTTAGGCCTTAAAATTATGCTGTTGGAGATAAGTGCTTAATGCATTTGTCTGGAATTCCACCCGCCACTATTTTCGAAGAGGTGTTAACACATTTATTTTAAACGAGCTAATGCTTTTGCTATAATAGCAGAGAGAGGAATTATTCCAAAATGTAATTTTAGGACTTTAATATTTAGTATGGTACTTTATCAGCCTTACTGCATGTTTGATTGACACGTCTGTGCCCTTGCCGCTACAGCAGAATGACCTGGTGATGGCAAGGTAGTAATGTCTGAGTGCTGTGCATATGATGCCAACATTAACAGCACTACACAAACCTTCATCCAAATGAGTGCTCAGGTCACGTAAAGAACCTTCGGCAAAGTTTATTTTTGTTTATGCAGCACTGTTCTTTCCCAAAATCTCAAGGCTACTGCTGGGAAGATTTATTTCTCAAAGTGGCAAACATCTGCCTCCAAAAAATGCAGATGTCAATGTTGCCATAATAACTTCCTACCAAATAATGCTGCTTTAAAGAATATATTGGGCCAGAATTTACTGTAAAAATAACAGTGACACTAACAACGCTCACCATTATTTATGCGCAAATCAGACAGCAACTTCAGCCGAGTGCAAATGCATGGTTAAACGTGAAAATCCAAAATTGCTGTTCGAGATGCGCCACTCCTCTGTAAGCTGCATGAAAACGGCATCTTGCCGTCCGGGCTCCCTATTCTATTGTATTGAACAGTGTGAATTTCCTGTACTTGCGTCGTAGATACGAATTAAACTCACCACAGAAAGTTAGAGCTTGTCCATTTCAGTCTAAGTACCCTTTCTAAAGCGTGGTAAGTCTTAATTACTGCCAAACAATCTCTCTGGCACTGAAAATTAACTTTTACACGTGTGGAGTCTCATTCCTTCAGATTTTAATTGTTGGAGATTTAAAAATAACTTAATTAATTTTTTTTAACATTTTCTTTGTTTCTTTTTCCCGTCTCTTTATTTTGCTTTCTGTACCTGATTTGACATTGAATTAAATATTCTAATTTACACTTCCTGGTTCAGACTGTGCTGTTCATTTAACAATACTTTAGTCTGATTGCTTAAGGAGACACACACTTGCTTGCCCTGTTCACACAGGTTCCAGATACCCTGTAGAGGGCGCTGTGCCATTTGGCTCTCAAATTCCAGTGCAAAAGGTCACAGAAATTAAATGGGCATGGGCAAGTGTAACGAACGGTAGGGGGCCATTCATTCGCCGGCTAAAGTAAATTCTGGCCTATTAAAATCTATTTCAGGAAGCTCACTGTCGCAACAACATACTGTGTCAAGGTGTGCTAGGACATAGATTTGTATCTCAACCAGATTGTCGGGCGAAGTGCTTCTCCAAAGGAAGGGTGGGAAATTAAAGTATTAAGTCAATGCTGAGCTACTCACAAAAAGGCTCACAGTCTCATGCACGTCACAGGAGTCAGATCCAGAGCAGCACTGGCAGAAGTCCCAGATTGCCAGCCTGTTCTCTCAGCAGAGAGGAGATGGGTGTGTGGAAACAGTAATGTAAAAGTAGGAAGAAGAAAAAAAGAAAAAGTGCCAATGGGGAAAGAGATTTTCTTTTCCAGACATAACATCAAATACATGGAAGTGAATTATCTGTACCCTTGAAATTACCTGAAGTACTTACACATTACAAGAGCCTGATTGGTGCCTTCTTCCAGTTATCCAGTCAATGCTCTTCCACATACATATTAAATGTATTTGTGGCTGAGTCTGTTGTCCCACCTTTTAATCTTGTAATGATTCTTAATTGACCATAAATTCCAATGATTAACTGTTATCACACAAGAAACTTGCTGTGATTATGGCACAATCATTAATCCTTCAGCACAGATCATGCCATTTGTCAGCAGCATAAAGCCCATCGACATTGGACATCCACTCTGACAGCAGCTGCTGGCAAATAGGCAGACTGAACATTAAATAAAACCCTCACCATGAACACCATAGTTTATATTACAAAAGAAAAGATCCATGGGACTGATTTGTAGGGTGTTCTCTGTAATCTCACTCTCTTCTCACCAATCTTTATGTGGCAAAACTAGCACAGGCACGATGGGCTGAATGGCCTCCTTCTGTGCTGTATGATTCTATGAAAACAACTCTGCAGCTCTCTGTTTTCAGCACATGCCGGTGCCAATTTCCTCTTCTCCTACCTTCCACCTGCACAAAATGTTCTCCACCTGAACTGACATGAACCCATCTGTGTTTTTGGGTTGAGACCATCTGCGTAGACTTGACATTCCCGTGGCACAGGCCTACCCTTGGAAATAGGACTGCCCCCAAAAGTGGGGGAGGGAAGTCAATCACCTGAGGAGCCTCCTGCAGCAGTCATTGCTGTTGGTTTCGGGGCCTCCTGACCAGAAACAGTAGCCAGAAGTCCTCCAGCCCTGATGATCATCGTGCTGGCTCTGAAGAAAAAAGAAATGTACTTGCATTTTTTGCACCTTTCACATGTTTTCTGCCTGTCACTCTCAGATCCTCAAATCTAAGGCGACTGGACACTGTGATCACTGCTCTGTGAACTTCTGCCAAGCAGAAAACCCGGGAAAGTGAAGCATCAGGTATGGTGGTGATATAACTCCTCACTAGCATCTTCTTTACATGCTTGCGCCTATTCATTTTCCTTTGCATAGCACCTATTTTTCAGGTGCTTTTTGGTGATAAACCCAGGAAAAGCACCCCCATCATACTGGATGCATTTTACACTCTGTAACTCATTGGCAAGGATACATTTGGAATACTATGCGCAGCTCTTGGCATTTTATGTTTGAAATTTTGTTCAAAGAGGAGAATGCATACCCCATTTATACTACAACACTCTCTCAACACAGGGAATAACACCTTACTAGTATAGGATAAGAAGTTAAATATTCTATGGAACATAATGGAAAAGACATATGTGGTGGACAGCCAGTCTGGATAGAATTCCATGAATTACAATGTGCGATTGATACCCTGTGGAGTTTTCACACAATTTTCATCAGTAGTCAGGAAGGCATTTTATAGTCTTCTAAGTTTTATTTGTGGTTATTCACCTCCCTCAAAAATAGGGTCAATTCTGGACAGTGCAGATTGAACACGGCTGCTATACTTTCTTATATATTGTGACTGCATAGATGTGTATACAGTCACAAAAACAAAATACAAACAGTTCCTTTGCTAAACTCAAAGTATGTCTGGTCCATATCTATTACAACTATTTGTTAGAAACACATCAAGAAACAATTTCAATACTTTAAAAGAAGTTATATTGTTTTTTTGGTAATAAATGGGTTTTGTCTGTTCATTAACCAGATGGTAGACTCTCTGGGGGCTTATTGTAAGCTAGCTGTGAGTATCATGCACTACAGTGCAGACATCAGCCTATGAATATTCTTTCTGGTATTTTTCATTTGCAGCACAAATTATTTCCAAATGTTGCAGTTTTGGAGCATAGAATTGAAAGCACATCTTCGAACTATGCAACTGCAAGTTTGCCACTCCCTGCAGATTACTGTGGCGCCAAGTGGCGTGAAGTTGTGGAATAGCATCATGAGGCTATAGGCCAAGTAGCTCTATTGATAAAACATAATTCCAACCATTGGGATCTATTTTATGAATGGTCTATTTTATAAATATCCAGTGTAATTATTTATCAGCTTGGTAGTAGAATTAAGATTTTAATGTTGTAAAAGAATCCTGCCCCCCCATGTTTGTTTGACACAACTGAAATGTGCTTTGTGCCTGTTGAAGGTACAAAATCACACCAGGGCAGATTTTCAACTTGCCACCCGGGTATAAAACTAACGTTGCGGATCGTCCAGCAGTTATAGAACCCGCCCAATTTTTATTTCTATTGATTTCACAAAGTGACTCATTAAGATAGAGAAAGGCCACCTCCATTACAAGATGCGCACAATATTTTACAGCAGGTGTCTACATCTCAGACCTTCAGGTAGCATGTAACAGAAGTGGTAGAATAGGGCAGAGAAGAGCTCGTCTGTTGAGAACTTCAGAGAGGTTGGTGAGAAGAGGCAGATCTTTGATGGGCTGAGACTATCGAAAAGTGCTGCTGTATTCATCCGTGACGGTATGCCAAATAAGTCAGTCTCTCAGCTGTCGAGCAGCACTACCCGCTGCACCTGCTTCCTGTTCTTCAACATCTGCAACATCATCATCGGGCCCTCTGATATCCTCTGGAACATCGACCATCAGTTCTTTCCTGATTGCAAAGTTGTGAAGCACACAGTATGTAACCACAATTCACGATGAATACTGAAAGACAACCATGGACCTATCCCAGTGGCTTGCTCATTTCTTTTCTTTGTCTTCATGTGGTCTTACAAAGAGGTGACATAAGCCATGGGAGTAGCTGGTAACGCTGTCACACAGCATTCATACTGTTCCTTGCCCCTGCTGGTGAAATAGAGCTGAGACACTGGGCTGATAAAGTATTAAAGCACCATGACAACGCCACCATAAATTCAAGAAGCGGTTTCTGTTATCGCAAATATGCTGCACATTTAGAGAGTGGAAGCCTTTGCAGATCACATAAGCAGGGGCGCGAGGGGCGGGGAGGTTTTCATTTGGGGCATGTAATGCCGCATGGGTGCAATCAATAGCCTCGACAACCCTGGGAAGCTGACGATCTTGAAAAAATGGATGGCCCTCTTAGTCATCTGTCTGGGAGTTGTATATTTAGACCTGCCCAGATAAAGAGGGCATTCTAGAGGAGCAATGCACAGCAAATTGACTGACCTGACAAAAATCCTCTGTAGATCCCTGGAATGAGCCTATGGCATAAAAATTGAGAGCTGTGGTCACTTTCTCTGCCAGTCAGAGCTGTGTGTGCTGTGGACCTTGGTTGCAGATGTGGCTCCTTCAAAGCGTCATGATTGAAGCGCAATCTCCTGACACAGAGCTCCTGGTAAAGGTCTTAGAAAGTGCGCTTGGGTCTATACATCCTGCTGGATGGGTAGTTCTGGGATGGTCTGGTTTTTCTCTGGTGCCGCCTGATTAATCTAGTTTCCCTGGTCCACCTCTTCCTCCAGCATGTATATCATGTAAAATGAGATTCTCGTTGGGAAGGCCAATGTGCAGTCCTCAGACACTAGTTCATTAATTGTATTGAAATAGAATGCTTTCCAAGGCTAATGCAGAATGTAAGGGAAGGCTTCCTGAGTATAAATGGAAACATTTTTCCTGTAACTGCAGAGAATCCCAAGATAATGCCAAAAGTCTCCACAAGCAATCTCAGTTGAGCAGTGTCCCTTTAATCAAGTACTTTTCCCTTGATGAATGAGTCCTGGCAAACTGCACCTTTTAAATGGTGGTGCACATTCTCAAGGGTGGATGAGAAGGCAGAAGTAACATAATTTAGGACAGGTGATGTCATCCCATCCTAACTCCGTCATTTGCATGTGGCTGCCACTGAGAAGGTGGGCAGTTCTTCAACGCATCCTGAAACTCCACGGCAGTTTTAGCGAGGTGCTTCTGCAGCAGAACCCCAGGGTATATCGGCCTTGTCAAAATTTCTGGCTTTGCAAAGAGGCTTACACACTCTCCAAACCCAGACATTTCAGGGCCACTATATTTAAATCAATATTCCAGTAACACTGCTATTGATTTGATTTTGTAAAAATTTGATACAAGAATTTAGTTGCTCACAATAGGACACACAAAGGGTTTGGGGGTGGGGGTGGGGGTGGGGGTGGTGTTACATTTGTGCCATGTGCTTCTATAGAACACTAAATAAACAGTGTCTCTGTCCCGTACACAATAAACTATGGTTATATAAAAGCAATTAACACTATGATATGTCCGTCCCTGTGACAAATGAACCGAATAGCATTCAGTGGAATGCATTGTTTATTTTGCAATGTTTGATATACAACAGTAAACTCTTTGTGTGGTACTGTTGTGAACAGCAATGCTAGAGGATCTGCAACAGTACTTGGTCTAGCTGAACATTCACTGTCTACGTTTAGTGATAAGGAAGGCTATTTTTTTTGGAAGGTTTGGTAGATTATTTGAGATTTTCCTGCCCTTTCCCTTTTCAGATCTTTCAGCACTATATCCCAGCTAAAAAGGATAAGTTTGTGCTTTTCACGGAGGCATTTCTCAGTGAGATTGGCCCTGGGTGGTGTTGACTTTTTTTCTGATTTGTGCAGTGTAAATACAGAATTAAGACCCAACTTGACTCCAGAGAAACGTGGGGTGAGACTCCCTCCTCCAAGGAGACTCAATCTGCCTTGCTGCAATACCAGGTTGGTCCCTGACTCCAGATTTAGACTATATTTTCACCATAACTGTATCATTGGTGCAAAGTAAAGCCGTTTTGCACCAATGCTACAGTTATACTTTAAATACACCCCATGATTCACACCTCTTGCTCCCACAATCCCCTCACCCTCAACACCCGATCATTTAAATACACTTCCTTGTCCCAGTGCTTCCACATTGTAAATGGCTCCCTTTGCACTGGCACCATTGCCTTCCTCTTCAGTCATTATCACTTCCCGACTCAAAATAAAAACCCAGCCTTGACCTCTCTGTGCTCTCCAACCTCCATTTCCTCTCTCAAGTCCTCAAACAAATCATCACTGCCCAGTTCCGTGTCCACCACTGCCACAATTCTCTATTTAAATCTCCTCAATCTGGCTTCCCCCCTGCCCACAGCACTGAGATCACTTTGGCCAAAGTCTCATTTGTGACTGCGACCGGGGCTGTTATCCCTCCTTGACCTCTCCAGGGCGTTTGACCACATTTCATCCGTGGTTCACTTCCATGGCTCTCCTCCACCCCGCATGGTCACCCCTGGAATGTCCCAAGGTTCCATCCTTGGCCCACTGCTTTTCAACAATTGCATGTTGCCCCTTGCCAACAACATTGCTTCAGGTACATGAGTCAGTTTTCATAAGTACGCTAATGACATGCAGCTCTACTTCTCCATCGTCACCACCTTTGACTCTGTAACCACCTCAGTATTGTCAAACTACTCGTATAACATCAAGGCACAGGTAAGACAGAACTTCTGCTAACTGAATATTGGAAAGACTGAAGGCACACTATTCAGCTCCTGCTAAAAACACTGTACCTGACTCCATCCCTCTCCCCAAGCCTTTACTTAGGCTGAAGCAAAATCTCAGTGTCATGTTTAGCCCAGAGCTGAGCTTCAAAGCCCAGATCCTATCCATCACTAAGGCGATTATTTCCACCTCTGTAACATTCCCAGCCTCCACCCCTACCTTATACCCAGCCACACCTTCATTCTCTCCGAGCTCGACTTCTCCAATGCCCTCCTCACCTCTCCTGAGCTCCACCCCACACAAACTCCAACTTGTCCAAAACTGCATCGCCTGCATCCTGACATACACCAAGTTCCACTCACCTATCATCCCCATCATTGCTGAACTCCATTGGTTCCCTGTCCACAATGTATCAAATGGAAAATGTTCATTCTCATTACAAATCCTTCCATGGTCTCAGCCACCATATGCTAAATGTCAGCTTAGCTGTTGGTAGCATTCTCGCCTCTGAGTCAGAAGGTTGTGATTTCAAGTCCCACTGCAGACCTGAGCACATAATCGAGGCTGACACTTCAGTGCAGTCCCGAGGGAGTGCTGTATTGTCAGATTTGGTACTTTTTTGAATGAGGTGTTAAATTGAGGCACCGTGTCCCTGTTTAGGTGAATGTAAAAGATCCCATGACACTATTCAAACAAGAGCAGGGAGTTTTCTCAGTCCTGGCCATCATTCCTTGCTCAATATCACTGTAAAACAAATTATCTGGCCATTTGTTCATTTGCTGTTTGTGAGACCCTGCAGCTGTGCAAATTGACTATGGCATTTGTCTACATAACACCAGCACTTCAAAAATAATTGATTGGTTATAAAGCTCTTTGGGACATTCTGAGGACATGAAAGTGCTGTATAAATACAAGTTCTTTCTTTACCCCTGCAACCTCCTCCAGCCCTGCACCCCAGCCTGTGCCCGATGACCCTTGGACTCTACTGCACCCCTTCCTCCCATCATTCCAACATTGATGGCAAAACTTTCAGCCATCTCAGCCTCACTCAGCTTTTTTAATCCCCTCTACCTTGCTACATCTCTCCTAACTCTCCATTAATGTTTGGCTATCATTTTGCCTCTGTGAAGCATCTTGGGATGTTTTCTATGTTACAGCTGCTATATAAATGTAAGTTGTGTTGTTTCATCGGGAGGCAGGAAGCTGTACTACAAGACCCAATGGAAAGGGGGCACTTGAAGGAAGTAAAATTATATGCAAAGACCTGAGACTATTAAATTTAAAAGGATAATGTGAGAGAAGGAAATTCAAAAGGGGAGCACCTGAAAGAAGCATAATTAAGAAGGATTTTATGAGATGCATTTGCTGTGCGATCTTTAGGAACGAGAAAGCTGGGTATAATAGATTAGTGAAGCAATACAAAAATTGTCTCTGTTTAGAAAACTTTACTGAGGGAAACCAAGAAAATGGGGATTCTGAATGGATTCAGGTTGGTAAAAATAGCAAGAAAGTTAAGAAAGCCTGAGAAGCTATTCAGGAGATTACAATAATAATGGCTGGAAAATAATCCAAAAGGAAACAAAAGGGACGATTTTTACCTGCTGGGCTTCATTTGAATGTCGCCAGTCAACTGCTCGGCCATTTCTAGCAGAAAGCGACAGGTGGCTGGCGGAGAAGGATGAGAATTGGGCAGCCCAGAGCTGGAAGTCAGGCAGCATCTGTGGAGAGAGAAACAGAGTTAACGTTTCAGGTCGATGACCTTTTGTTAGAATTGGAAAAAATTAGAGATGTAACAGATTTTAAGCAAGTGCAGGGGCAGGGAAAGTGGGGAGGGGGGGGAAAGAACAAAAGGGAAGGTCTGTGATAGGATGGAAGGCAGGAGAGATTAAATGACAAAAGGTATGATAGTTCGAAGCAAAAGGAGATGGAAATGGGACAAGAAAAGAAACAAAAGATGAGTCTAGAGGAGGTGTAAATGGGAAAGACAGAATCATCAACGGCTGCCATGTGAAAAAATAGGGGCAGAGGTTATGGTCTGAAATTGTTGAATTTGATGTAGAGTCCAGAAGGCTAAAGTGCCGAATCGAAAGATAAGGTGCTGTTCCTCGAGCTTACATTGAGCTTCGTTGGAACAATGTAAGAGGCCGAGGACGGAGAGGTCAGAGTGGGAGTGGAGCGGAGAATTAAAGTGACAGGCGACCGGAAGCTTGGGGTCACGCTTACGGACTGAACGGAGGTGTTCCACAAAGCGGTCACCCAATCTGTGTTTGGTCTCCCCAATGTAGAGGAGACCGCATCGTGAGCAGCGAATACAGTATACTAAATGACAAGAAGTACAAGTAACTCGCTGTTTCACCTGGAAGGAGTGTTTGGGACCCTGGACAGTGGGAAGGGAGAAGGTAAAAGGGCAGGTGTTGCATCTCCTGCCCTTGCACAGGAAGATGCTGTGAGAAGGGGAGGGGATGTTGGGGCTGATTGAGGAGTGGACCAGGGTGTCGCGGAGGGAGCGGTCCCTTCAGAATGCTGAAAGGGGAGGGGAGGGGAAGATATGTTTGGTGGTGGGATCACGCTGGAGGTGGCAGAAATGCCGGAGGATGATCCGTTGAATGCGGAGCCTGGTGGAGTGAAACGTGAGGACAAGGGGAACCCTATCATGGTTCTGGGAGGAAGGGGAAGGGGTGAGAGCAGAAGTACGGAAAATGGAACAGGCACGAATGAGGGCCATGCCAACCACGGTAGAGGGGAATCCTCAGTTGAGGAAAAAGGAAGACATATCGGAAGCACTAGTATGGAAGGTGGCATCGTCAGAGCAGATGCGACGGAGACGAGAGAATCTGGGAGAATGGATTAGAGTCCTTACAGGAAGCGGGGTGGGAGAAAGTTGTAAGAATAGGACAAGGAGACACAGGTTCAAACTAGTAAAGGTAAATTTAGGACTGATATCAGGAAGTTCTTCTTCACGTAAAGGGTGATCAATACATGGGCCGCGAAATTCGGTATGTTAGCACCTGCCGTTAGCGCCTGGCAGGGGCGCTAACGAGGTGCTAAGGGGTTACGCCCGGGCGCGGCGAATGCAGTGACGCCTGCGAACTTCAGTGCCGGTTTAGCGATTGGGCCTCTAGCGTCTCGCAGATCGTGACGTCATAAAGTGCACAGCGCTCCGTTATCACCCCGGATGGAAAATTGACTCTCGCCCCCTGCTTTATCATGTCGCGCCGACAACGCCAGCAAGAGGAGGCGTTGTGAACTCAGCTGGCCGCTTCAGGAGCGGTAATTAAAGGGAATGCTTTTCAGCTAGCGCAACCTTTATTATTTGCACCAGCCTGGTGCCTGCGCAAAGTTTTTAATGTTTCATTGGTGCGAGATGTCCAAGCCCTTCACTTTGTGAGAGTGTTTGGGGCTGTAATAGCAGTCGCCCAGATCGCCTTGCAAAACAGAATTGATGACAATTAGCTTGTGCAGCATCATTGGCCCTTCCCTTTAAGCGAGGGAAGCAGCCTCTGTGACGAAAGAGTGCCGTTTACAATGCGCTCGAAATTGTTCAGCGCTCTGCCGCTACCGCCCTGCTCTCGGACTTTAGCGCCCTAAGAGAAGTGGTTAGCCCTTGATTTAGCGCTCCACTTCCCTCTTGGAGCGCTAAAACTGAATTTTGTGGGAGGCGAGAATGATTATTGCCTGGGGCTAAATGTTTTAACTTTTAAAGTTTTACCGCCCCAAACGGGGCTATACCGAATTTCTCCCCCATGGAATGGGCTTCCAGATAGAGTAATGGAGGCAAAAAACCTGGAATCATTTAATAAAGAATAAAATATGGCATTGAGGGAACTAGACTGTCTTTTGGAATTCATGAACCAGGATGGTTCAAATGAGTTTCCTATTCCATAATTATCCTGTGATAATATATTTTTAGTCTTGCACTGTGTGGCTAATTATTAAGAATAATAAAGTAATATACTTTTGGGTTGGTTTGAAAAGTCCTTTAAATTTGCACAAGACATTTTCTGTGCTGATTATTTTCAAAGCAAAACTGTCTGTGAGAAATAAATCAAAAACTGTACCATTCTGCAGCGAGAGGGCAAAAAGGTACCTTATTACCTGCATATAGCTCTTTGTGACTTGGAGCGATTCGGAACTTGTATGATGAAGTGTCGGAGTGAACCAAGATCCAACCATTCTACACACAGTTTCTTGGTATGTTCGCCTGTGACATTACCTGTTCAAAATTAATTAACTGCTTTATATACTAAATTCACAAACTACTTATTTGGCACAACTCTTTCAAAGCTAGATCTGTAATGGCCCGCTGGAAATACTGCCCTCCAAATTGGCGAGCTGTCCATCATCACTGAAAACGCATGGGCAGCATGAGATTCGAATGAGGCCTGACCATCAAAGTGCTTCAGACCTCTCACTGTTGACATTGGGGGATGGTGGCCCAATTGCCCCACCCACCACCTGCCCTCCGCTGAAACTAAAATTGGCCCCATTGTTTTTTTCTAAATAGATTGCAGGAGGCAAGTTTATATGGTTGAGTATTTTTCTCCACTTGAAAGGGATTACAGCAATAAATTCCAATCAATCTTGACTCAGCAAGGTGTAGCTGACCATGATGCAGACAATTCAAATGGTAGTTTGAGACCAGTTTGTTTCCTGAACCACAGCTGTATTCTGATAAAGAGTGGTAAACCATGAAGAACATCATATATACAGCAAGACATCAGGAAGTGGGCACTGGTTATAACTTGATCTATTCTAATTATAACTTGATCTAATAATAGGCTAGAATGCTGTTATTAACTGACTCATTCAATCCTGCAGATTTGTGCAATGCCAGCAGGAATGATGCATGACATGCAGTGATGTTTTCAGCACGCTGACATGTGCAGCTTTTAATCAGCTTTCTTGTTGATCAATAAAGAAGCAAGTAAGTTAAACTCAGCTGTGAACAACAGGCACTTTGCTGTCTTATTTTTTTGGCACAATCAATTGGTCATAAAGCAACATTTGGATCTAATAGCTGCTCTTTCAAGCACTGATTCACCCTTTGAAGCTCAATTGAAACATTTAAAAAGTTTGTGGGCTTCCCCAATGGTTCAGTAAGTACTTGAGATGTAGAGAAGGTTCCAGATTCAATTCCCAGTCTATGTTAGATTCATCTCAACTAGGGAAGCACTAGGGATGCTGCAATGGGCTGCAGCACCCTTGGGTTAGATAAGAGAAAATCTGTCCAGAATTCCTTCACCTGATCACAATGCAGCAACCCCAGCTAGAAGCGTGGATGTTGGGTGAGAATAATATTCAATTTGAATATTTGTTCTTCCTCCTCCTCCTCCTCCCTCCCCCACTCACAGTTACTTAGTGGATACATGTGTGGCGTGATATGGCACTGGGCCATACAGATCAGGAAGTTTCCAGGTTTAATTGCTGCTCTGTGTTGTTAGCCAATTTCATCTGGGGTAGTAATGAAAGTTCTACAATTGGCCTTAGTGTTCCCAGGGTACACCTAAAAAAAATTGCTCCACGTTCCCATTACTGGTTGTTATTCAGCCATATTCTCTGGATATGTATGTGTGGATGACAAAGTTGACTCAGCTATGATGCTCCCTTATTGTAAAATAAATTGCTCTCGTGGTCTCGATCACAAAGTATTACAAAGTATTTACAGCACAGAAACCGGCCATTCGGCCCAACAGGTTTATGCTCCACACCAGCCTTCTCCCACTCCTCTTCAGCTAACTCCATCAACAAGGCCATCTCCAGCCACTTTCTTGTATCCCTCACCACACACATCCTCTTACACCCTTCCAACCCCACTTTCTTCTGTGTGCACCCCTGGGAAAAACTCTTCCCCCCCCTCCCCCCAAGTCATTTAAAACTGCACTTTCAAACACACAACTGCCTCATCTTTGACCTTCCATTTGCCATGATAATTCTGCAGCCATTGATTTGCTCAACCATTCCCTCATCTCCACAATTGATGACCTTGGCCTCAGCAAAACCTTTACTCATTCTCCCTTATATGGTCCCCATCTTAAAATCCCTCTAGTCCAAGGGATGCAGACTTGAGTGTACCTGGCACACAGTTGGAATAGCCATTGATCACCAGATGCTCCAACAACAAGTGCAAGAAATGCATGGACTTTTTTGTCACTAAGATTGAGATCATCCATTCAGATGCCTCTGCTGCTTCCCCAGCCCCTTCCCCTTGCCCACCAAGCAAACCTACCCAGGCTCCACCCTGCCCAACCCTGAACCCACATCTCTCTCTGTAGTTTCTCTCCCATCTCCTCTCCAAGCTCATCTCATCCATGAGACCCATCTCCTGCTTCCTTGAACCCATTCCCGTGAAACTGTTGACCATCGAACTTCCCTTTATGACCCCATGCTAGCTGACATTGTAAATGGTACCCTCTCCTCAGATACTGACCCCTCTGTTTCAAATCTACTGTCATTACCCCCCCCCCTTCAAAAAAAAACTCTTTGACCCCTCTGTCCATGTATACTACCATCCCATCATGAACTTCTCTTTCCTCTCCAAAATCTTTTAACATGTTGTTGCCTCCAAAATCTGAGCCCATCTTTCCTACAACTGTTTGAAGCTCTCCATTCAGTTTTCTGCCCCTGGCAAAGCACTGAAATGGCCTTAACCAAAGTCACAAATGAGATCCTCTGTGACTGTGACCATGGCGCATTATCCAGCCCCGCCCTTCTTGGCCACTCTGATATATTTGACAAGCTTGACCACACTATCCTCCTCCGTTGTCCTCCTTGGTGGGACTACACTTGCTTGGTTCCACTTTTATCTAACTGATCGAAGCTAGAGCATCTCCAGCAATGACTTCTATCCCACATCACCCCACCCTGCCCCACACACCATTACCTGTGGAGTACCCCAAGGATCTATCCTAGGCTTCCTTCTCTTCCTCATCTACATGCTGTCGCTTGGCAACATCATCTGGACACATGGGGTTGATTTCCATATAGACGCTGCGACACCCAACTCTGCCTCTCCACCACCTCTCTCGGCCCCTTCACTGGCTCTGTAATGTTAGACTGCTGGTCTGATATCCAGTCTTCGATGAACCATCATTTCCTCCAGTTAAACATTGGGAAGACTGAAGCTCCCACCAAAAACTCTATACCCTTGTCAGTGATTCCACCCCCCTCCCTGCCCCCGAATACTGTCAGGATGAACCAGAATGCTTGCAACCTCAGCATCCTATTCAAGGCTGAGCTGAGCTTCCAACGCCATATCCTCTCCATCACTAAGACTGCTTACTTCTGGATGGGATAAAAATTGATGAAGAGGAGGTACTAGAAAGGCTGACTGTAGATAAGTCACCAGGACTTAGGATGCTGAGGGAGGTAAGGGTAAAGGTGGAAATTACAGAGGTACTGGCCATAATCTTCCAATCCTCCTTAATGCGGGGGTGGTGCCAGAGGACTGGAGAATTGCAAATGTTACACCCTCGTTCAAAAAGGGTGTAAGGATAAACTCAGCAACTACAGACCAGTCAGTTCAACTTCGGTAGTGGGGAAGCTTTTAGAAACGATAACCCGGTACAATATTAACAGTCACTTGGACAAGTGTGGATTAATTAAGGAAAGCCAGCACAGATTTGTCAAAGGCAAATCGTATTTAACTAACTTGATTGAGTTTTTTGATGAGGTAAAAGTGAGAAGTCGCACAACACCAGGTTATAGTCCAACAGTTTTATTTGAAATCACAAGCTTTCGGAGCTGCTGCCCCTTCGTCAGGTGAAGTGAAGGAATACGAATCGGCAAAGCATATATAGACAGATAGTTCTCTGTCTATATATGCTTTGCCGATTCGTATTCCTTCACTTCACCTGACGAAGGGGCAGCAGCTCCGAAAGCTTGTGATTTCAAATAAAACTGTTGGACTATAACCTGGTGTTGTGCGACTTCTCACTTTTGTCCACCCCAGTCCAACACCGGCATCTCCGCATTTTTGATGAGGTAACAGAGAGGGTTGATGAGGGCAATGCGGTTGATGTGGTGTACATGGACTTCCAAAAGGCGTTTGATAAAGTGCCACATCATAGGCTTGCCAGCAAAGTTGAAGCCCATGGAATAAAAGGGTTAGTGGCAGCATAGATATGAAATTGGCTAAGTGACAGGAAACAGAGAGTAGTGGTGAACGGTTGTTTTTCAGACTGGAGGAAGGTATACAGTGGTCTTCCCCAGGGGTCAGTACTAGGACCACTTTTCTTGATATATATTAATGACTTGGACTTGGGTGTAGAGGGCACAATTTCAAAATTTGCAGATGACACAAAACTTGGAAGTATAGTGAACAGTGAGGAGGATAGTGATAGACTTCAAGGGGACATAGACAGGCTGGTGGAATGGGCGGACACATGGCAGGTGAAATTTAACGCAGAAAAGTGCGAAGTGATACATTTTGGTAGGAAGAACAAGGAGAGGCAATATAAATTAAATGGTACAATTCTAAAGAGGATGCATGAACAGAGAGACCTGGGGGTATATGTGCACAAATCGTTGAAGGTGAAGCATAAGGGATCCTGGGCTTCATAAATAGAGGCATAGAGTACAAAAGCTAGGAAGTTATGATGAACATTTATAAAACACTGGTTTGGCCTCAACTGGAGTATTGTGTCCAATTCTGGGCACTGCACTTTAGGAAGGATGTGAAGGCCTTAGAGAGGGTGCAGGAAAGATTTACAAGAATGGTTCCAGGGATGAGGGACTTCAGTTACGTGGATAGACTGGAGAAGCTGGGGTTGTTCTCCTTAGAGCAGAGCAGGTTGAGAGGAGATTTGATAAAGGTGTTCAAAGTCATGAGGGGTCTAGACAGAGAGAAACTGTTCCCATTGGTAGAAGGGTCGAGAACCAGAGGACACAGATTTAAGGTGATTAGCAGAAGAACCAAAGGTGACATGAGGAAAATCTTTTTTACACAGCGAGTGGTTAGGATCTGGAATGCACTGCCTGAAAGGGTGGTGGAGGCAGATTAAATTGGTGCTTTCAAAGGGGATTGGATAATTACCTGAAGGAAAAAATTTGCAGGGCTAGGAGGAAAGGGCAGCGGAGTGGGACTAGCTGAAGTGCTCTTGCAGAGAGCCGGCACGGGCTCGACGGGCCGAATGGCCTCCTGTGCTGTAACCATTCTATGATTTTATTTCCACCTCTGTAAAATCAGACACCTCTACCCCAACTTTAGCCCTTCTCTTACTGAAATCCTTATCCAAGCCTTTGTCATTTCCAGATGCAACGATTCCAATGCTTTCCTGGCTGGCCTCCCATCTTCCACCCTCTAAATTTCCATTCATCCGAAATCTCTGTCGCCTGTTTCCTATCCTGCACATAGCCCCACTCACCCATTATCCTTGTCCTCAATAACCCACATTGGCTCTGGTCCACCAACACCTCAAATTTAAAATTCTCATTTTTGTGCTTAAATCTCTTCATGGCCTTGCCTTTCCCTATCTCTGTAACCTCTCTGGCTCTATAACACCCTAAAATTCTCTATTACTCAGACTTTGGCCTCTTGTGCATCCACCCCTCACTTTTCCCCACAATTGGCAGCCATGCTATCAGCCATCTCGGCTCCACACTCTGAAATTTCCTCCCTAAATCCCTCTGCCTCCCCTCTTTTAAGACCTTCCTTACAACCCACCTCTTAAACCAAGTTATGGATCATCCTTCCTAATATCTCCTTCGTTGGCTTGATCTAATGGTGAGTGATAAGTTAAGCATTTCCTGAACAGAAATAAAATAAATAATTTGCATTTATAGAGTGCATTTCATGACCTCAGGATGTCCCAAAGCGCTCAACAGTTAATGAAGTATTTTCAAAATGTAGTCACTGCTGTAATGTAGGAAATGCAGCAGCCAATTTGTGCACAGCAAGGTCCCACAAACAGCAATGAGACAATGACCAGATAATCTGTTTTTGTGATATTGGTTGAGTGATAAATATTGGCCAGGACACCGGGGAGAACTCCCCTGCTCCTCTTCGAAATAATACCATGGGATCTTTTACGTCCACCTGAGGGGGCAGACGGGGCCTCGGTTTATTGTCTCATCTGAAAGATGGCACCTCCGACATTGCAGCACTCCCTCAGCACCGCACTAAAGTGTCAGCCTAGATTTTGTGTTTACACTTGCGACTGAATGCTGCATAATCTTTTTTTTAGGCTACATAAATCCTGTTCTACTTAGTTTAGGAGGTGTCCAATGCAATGTGCATATTGATGAATATATACTAACTGAACACCTTGCCAAGGGGTTGAAAGTATGAGTTATAAATACATATTGGAAATAACTGAACCCAGCAATGAAAAATGAATGAACTATGATCATATAACAAGTTCCCCAAAAGTAACAACAGACAATAACGATGATGAAAACTCATTATTAGGTCCAAGGTACGGTTTATGGAAAAATTGAATATTAGATTACAATCACCACACCAGCATTATTTCATAGTTCATGCTGCAACAGCTATTTCTCTCTTTTAATAGAAAACAAATGTAAATCTTGCCATAACATCCCAAGTAGCACCATCTGATATAACAAATATTTTTGTGGCTCTCTCCTGAATAAAGAAGCCACACAAAACACCATCTTTACAGCTTTCCCTTCACGATAATGATGCTATTTGGTACAAGCTATTTATGGCTCCCTTGCTCTCTATTTTGCTAATAAACAAACTATATAAAACACCCTCTGATTAACATATTCTCTTATTTAAGAAACTACATAATGCACATTCACTATAAACATCCACTATAACACACATTCTTTATTATTCCCTCACTAATACCATAGGGAGTGTTATAGAGGGGGTGTTTTATAGGATTTCTATAGGACTTTCTGATATAACTTACATGCTATATGTTTCACTTACCAATTCAGAAACCATACAAAATATACTGTCCTTTATGTCCTTTATATACGGCGTATCACATTTTGGGTCTTCTGTGCTGCTCTTACTCAAGATACTTCAGCTTCTGTATTTTAGGTTACTCTCATAGGTGAGTCTTAATTCCCTATGGTCTTGAAAGTATCTTCACAGGTCTTGATATCTGGGAAAATTTTTAATATCAAGCCCAGTATAGTGAACACAAGACCTTTCAGCGACTTGCTTTAGCTATCGGATCCATTCTGTGCCCCCACTGGACCTTTCTCAAATGGTAAAGTATCACAATATCAGACCTAATTTTAGACTTTAAGGCCTAGAAATCCCTCACCTTAGCGCCACCCGTTAGCACTGGAATCGTGGCGAAAAATGGCAGCCGCCACTCTAGTGCCCTTCTCTGGCACGGGATTCAGTGGCTGCCATTTTGGTGAGGGCCTTGGTGCTGCCAATAGCAGCACTGGCCCTGGAGATGTAAATGAAGAGAGCGCGACATCAGTTGCAATGCAACGCCGACTTAATGTCACCTCAGCGAATTTTGAACTTAGTGCTGAGTTCAGCGCTGGGACCTAAGCTCGCTCTGAAAACCGAGCTTTCAGCAGACTGACAGCATCTCTTAAAGGGACACACACATCTTTCAGGTAAGGTTGCATTTAAGCTTTTGGACTGGATTTTTAAATTTTTTTATTGAAGTAGTGGCTTGGTGCAATACATGTTAAAAGTTTTTAAGTGTGCAGGGAGGGCTGCTGGACGCTTGCAAGGCCTCGAATGGTAAAGGAAGGCCTCTGAGAAAACAGAAAATGCTGGAAATACTCAGCCGGTCAGGCAGCATCCATGAAGAGAGAAATTCAGGTCGAGATGTTGCCTGACCTGCTGAGTATTTCCAGAATTTTATGCTCTTATTTCAGATTTGCATCATCCACTCACAGAGGGAAGAGGAAGATGCAGAAGAGGAGGAAGCAGAAGGAAGGATGCAACCCAGACAGCCCCTTTCTAGCTGGGATATCCGGAATGGAATCATCTGCCTCCGGTACCAGTGACCACATCCCCAATTCCCCTTTCAACATTTGGCCCACACCTTACCTTCCCTCTGTTACTGACCATCACAGCATCCTCTTGGCCACAATGCTGAAATAAAAGCCACCACAAAGCTGGAGTTCTGCGTGCGAGACCCTGGGTGCCCCTTCCCTGGCTTGCTGAGCCATTTGTTTTAGTGCTGAAGCACTTTTCCCATTTTTTTTTTTTAGGTGCGGAAGGGAATTCAGCTTTAAGAGCTGAAAACTCCCATTTGGGAATTCTTTTTAATGTTAATTTTTTTCAGAAAGCAGTTGAGTTGTAAGGGCTAAAAACTGCCTATTTTTACATCATTTTAATTTTTTTCATTTCAGAAGGCAGGGCCCCTTTAAGAGACCGAACTGCTTTCTGAAATGACAGTCTCGCTTTCAGAGCAGGCTGTTCTCTCTGCAGTGACGCGACAGGCCACGCTACATTGGGGCCTCCTGCCGGGACGAACGACACCAGGACAGTGAGTTTAGCGCTGTGCTAATGTTAATTAGTCCCCAGTGCTAATTTTTCAGTCCTGTCAGTGCCACCATTTTCGGTGGCCGTAAACACCCGCCCATGATGGCACCGGCAGCTTTTGTGGCGTTCACGAATTTCTAAGCCTAACTGTCAAGTGAATTTATTGATCAATAAATGAACAGGCAAATAAGTAACAATAATATAAAACACATATTTAGTTACAGTAGATATCATACTAACCAATTCCTTGAAAGGAAATAAATGAATGAAATCTCTACACTAAGGTAATATTTTGACGTTAAGCTTTATATACACAACTATTCTTTTCTTGTCCTTTCCTTAACTGGTTTGATCTTTCAGTCTCTGGATTTCAAGCCAACTCACCAATTTGAACAGTTTAAGCTGCTTAAATACCCCTCAAACTATTCACCAAGGTTTGGTCGATTTAAATCATTATCAGCTCAATTCAAAAGGAGCTGCCAGCGATACGCGTAACTGAATCAATCATGCAACATGTTTATATTTGAAATGTGTGGCTTAGATCCCCCGTCATCAAATGTGCCCAGAGATAACAAAAATGCACAACATTTGTACCCGAAAATATGCGACGTGGTGCATTTAGACATAAATGCCAAAATGCGCCCATCCTCCATTGACCCCACCAAAGTTGGGGTGGATGGGTCGGAAGAAATCCCTTCATTTGCCTAACATTAGTGGACACTCCGGGCACCTGCCTAGTTTCCAGTCATTCCATCATTACTGTAACCAAAGCTATGACAGGAGTGTGCCGGAATGGCCACATATTTTCAGAGCCCTTACATATTTTGACTGGATTAAAGGGACTGTTACCAAGTCAAATTGAGACATGTGTGTCATAGACTTCTTCACAGGCAGCACTCCATATAACACAGAAAATTAATTATAGATTTATACTGAATAGTGGATGAGAAGAGCAAATAGACTTATACTGCTAATTTTAGTTAGGAAATAGCTTGTGGTACCACAGAGTCTGAAAAGTAATAAGTGTTATTGCCTACTTTTCTCTTAGTCTTGTTTTCCCATTCTTTAGCTAAGAAGGTGGACAGTCAACCTATCCTGACAGCAATCTCTTTTCTTTGCCTATCTTATGAAAAATGTGAGAAGTCGCACAACACCAGGTTATAGTCCAACAGCTTTATTTGAAATCACAAGCTTTCGGAGCGCTGCTCCTTCGTCAGGTGACGAAGAGCAGCGCTCCGAAAGCTTGTGATTTCAAATAAAGCTGTTGGACTATAACCTGGTGTTGTACGACTTCTCACATTTGTCCACCCCAGTCCAACACCGGCATCTCCACATCATATCTTATGAAAGGACTTACCAAATTCGAGTATGCAATAACAGTATTTTCTTGTCAGTTTTTAATCTGATATTTTCTGAAAGTTTCAGTAATTCCCTAAAGCATGACGTGCCCTTTCTTAGCCCATATCATCATTAATCATGTTCGCTTGAGAACAGTGCCCTGAATCATCTTCTTTTAGGCCTCCTATGTTTTGTCTGTGAATGACGTTAATAACTATCTGGAAATCTCATCTTTTGTCTAAAAGCATTGAATTCAAGTTTGGTTGCAGTGCAATAGAGTAAATGGTCTGAAGTACAAGTATAACAAATACATTTTTCTACAGAAATTCTGATTTGAATCCAAGTCTCAGATACCGTTACATTTATCTGAATCTCACTGTTAACTTAAGTCTGAGTATATACTATGTGTTTCAATATAAATACTATTATATTCTTCTGTAACATAGTACAGGATTCTTCTGTATTTCTTCATTCTTCTCTTGAAAATGTAACATGCTCTAGAATTTTAAATATTCCTGCTTCAGTGGAACCTCCATTATCTATACTCTAGCTTGACTACCTGTTAAAATACTTATGGGTCAAAGCCCTGCTTGAGATGTCACCTCTTTGCACAGCCCCTCCCATCTGACATAAAACCTTAAAATCCAAGAACGTTTTTATTCTGTTCTGTGTATTCTACTTGTCTTTATTCCTGTGCCTAAGGCAGGGATGTCCAAGACACAGGCTCAATCTGGCATGTGAGTTACTTTTACCTGACTCATGAAGCCCTTGAAGTCCTTGCCCGTGTTTTCTGCGCACTGTGTACAACTTTAAAGTTGACTTCTAGTCATCCTCAGCTCTTTAAACTTCCTGGGCCTGGAGAATTGGAGGAGTCTGCTCCTTGATTGGTGGATTTACACCAATATGGAAGCAGTCTTTCTGCAGCAATGGGAGAGCAGCCATTACAAGTCCTTGAGGCCTGAGAAGTTTAAAGAGCTAAGGCTGAAACTTCCAAATTTCCAAGCTTTGGAAGACAGCAACAATGGCAAACAGAAAAGCTATGGCAAACACCGAGGCATTAGCAACAGCGATGGGCATGGATGGAGTGGTAGGCATAAAGCTGGTAATGGCTATAAGTGGTGGCAGCAGTACTGTTGGAAGCAGGTGGATACGAAGGTGGTAGTGGCGATCACACCAAGAAGTAAGCGACAGTGAAGCACAGTAGGCAGTGTGGTGGACAAGACCAGCCCAGATGGAAGAAAAGACAATGAGATGGGGCTGGAGCAGATCAGACCAAAAAGTGAAAAGCAAAAAGGTATGTGTAATCTTTGCAAGGGAAGTTTTAATTCTTTTTTGAACAATATTTTTATTTTCCATTATATGTGAAATATATAGTTTACGTTATGAAACAAAGATTGAAGTTAAGACTTTAGCAACCATCCTCCTGCTGGTTCATGGGTCCTATTGCTTGAGGTGAAATGCTCATCAGTCGATGTTTTCTAATCCCTTTGATTTGTAATTGTGCATAGGAGGGCTTTGATCATTTTGGATATAAGGAGTGTTGTAATTTTATGCACAGGGATTTGATTTTTTGTGTGTTTGGGGATCTCCAATTTTTGTGTATGGCGGGGTTCATATTTTTGCATATGGGGCCTTGGAATCTTTCTGTACAGTGGACTTGGATTTTTGTGAATTAGTTGTTGTATCTTTGTGTATGGGAATCTTGTATTTTTGTGTATTGGGGTACATATTTTTGCATGTAGGCGTCTTGCATACAAAAACTGCTATTGTGATACTGTATTCAAATGTTTCACTAATAAATGTGGAATTGTTTTGTTAGAAAAGGAATTGATTATATCAGACATTCTGTCTGATCCCAAAGTATTTTAATTACTTGCAGTTCACTCAGCAGAGCCTAGGGTATTCCATAGGGACAGGACTAAAACTGGGGAGCTGTCAATTATCTCCCAGTTTCCACCATCCCCAGGAATTAGGGAAGGGATTCTTCAATTGTGGTAGATAATATAGGGCTGGATTTTACCAACCTCGACAGGTCCGTGGCGGGCGAGGTCAGTGGCGGGTCCCGGCCTTGCTGCTGGCTCCAGCCTGCTGTGTAGAATGATTTTCCCCTGATTGGGCTTGTTAAGCCCGCCCAACACGTTTCCCGGTCAATTGAAGGAAGCGGGTCTGATGACGTCATTTGATGACGCCACATCAGCCGATTCCCTTAAAGGGACCATGCGCAAATTGATTTTGACATTTGTGCTGTCAGTGTTCTATAGCATTGAGGTGCTGCAAACACTGACAAGCACTGCACAGAGGTGCAGGGCTGCACGCAGGCTCTCCCACGACTCCCTCCATATGCTTATGGAGGGAGTCACAGCACGCAGGGAGGTCCTCTTTCCTTCCAATGGGCGGCAGAGACCTCCCCTGGAGACCAACGCAGCCTGGTTGCACATTGCACAGGAGGAGACAAGCAGGATGTTGTTAGGAGGACCAGGCTGCAGTGGCGCAAACCTTTCAATGATCTCAGTAGATCACGAAACGTTAGTACAAAACCACACTTAACCTCATCCTGCTGTGCCACTCATCACATCCCCATCACTCTGCCTTCCCTACCCTACTCCTGCACATCCTTACTCACACCAACTTACCTTGCACCTCCACCCATCCCTCTCTATCTACATTATCACTTCCCCATCTCACCAGCCAGCCCTCACACTCGCCCTCGTCCTAGTCCAATCATACCAACTAACAACACACAAGGGTAGGCACTTGTGTGTTTTAGCCAATGTTCAATGAAGTTTCTGTTAATGTGCTGTCAAACATTGAAATCTTTATTTTCAACACTTTTCGTTCTTGGACAGATGTGTGTGCACCTTTGGAAGTGGCTTAGTGAGTTGCAGTGAATGGCGAGACATACCCTGTACCCCCCGCAATGGTGATGTGTGTGAAAGGAATGGCTTGGGCATTGTAGGGATGCTTTATGGTGTTGGTGGGGGGTGGTGCCAACCTGGCACATCATGTGACAGCCAGGGTGTGCAGCATCAAGTGAAGTAAATCTGGCCATGGTGAGGCCATCCCTGGCCTCCCGGGCAGCAATGTGGTCGGGTGCTGATGCCCTGTGTCCTGTGCAGCATCAGGTGATTGCGGAGAAGGTTGGTGTTGTTATTGGTGCTGCTGGTGTGCCTGGTGATGCTGGTGTTGGGGCTGATCGTGGTGGGATTCTGAGGACCAAGATGAGAGAGTATAAAGGGCACCAATGCTGATGGAATAGATGGCAGGTGAAGTAGAGCTGACAGAAGCGATCTATCAATGGTGGGAGAGGTAATAAGGTCAGACTGGACGGAGACTTGTGTAAAAACTTGCAGCATTCTGAATCTGTAGTGGAAATACAGTTTAGAGAAGCTAGTGCCTTAGGAAAGATATCTGAGTCAGCTGGGAGCTTTGACTTGACATTTGAAGCTGTCAACTCATCAACTGAAACAATGGCCACTGACCTCCTGCCTCAGCTTGACAGACGAGGTCTAGGCACAGCGGGAAACCGGTGGGCGACCTGTCAAAATCAAAAAGCTGGGAAAAAAACATTGTTAAGTGGCTGTAAACAAGCCACTAATGATTTCAATTGCCTCCCCCGCCACTGCGTCAGGTCTGCTCAGCGCTGACAGACCCGACATTTGGGAAAGGCACGTGGCGGCGGATTGACAGCAGATTCCCGACCCGGTCAAAAAAAACATTTTCCCACCCGACCCGCCACCAATCGCGCCCGCTGACCCTCCGGAAAATTCTGCCCGAAGTTTCCACTGCAAGTGCTTATTTCAGTTGTTACGAAGAGTGGAGGGGAGTTGGTGAACTTTGTCCCCACAGTGAGGATATTGGTGCTGAGAAATTAAGTATCTTTCCAGCTAATGAATCCCCGGTCAGTTTCACAAATTCTCAGGTCAGTTATAGCAAAAGATAAAGCTCCCTCTACATTCCTTCACTGAGCATTATGTACCACACAATGCGTGGTAAAACTCCTTCTACATTGATCAACAATGAGCCCTACTCTTTAAAGAGCACCTATCATTGTACCGATGTGATTGGTATGATTTCCATCGCCAGTCATCTTTGTGATCTTTCTGAGACTGTCAATTTAGCGCCAGTTAGTGATATATTAGAGGCATTTTTTTGCTTTGGACTTGTGCCACTGGACAATGGTGCTCATTTCTCCCAGGTCTTAGAAGAGTCCCTCTTGTTCTGAGCTACTTTTCTCTCACCCCCTTTTCTAATTCACTTACTTCTTTCTCAACCAAATGATATAAATAAAATGAAAAAATTGTCCCATGGAAGAGTTGCTCTTCCTTTTTAACCTTTTGGGCACTCCTGCCATTGGAAACTGGGTAAGGCTGCTGAAATTAGCCAGCCTTACAGCAAGGAGACTTTTATTCCATCCTCTGGGCTGGATTGAAGCAATTGCAAAGGTAGAGTTGTAACCAACTTCACCACTCTAGGGGTGAGATTTTCTCTCTGCGGGGTGTAGTAAAATTGTAAACACATTATTTGTAAACGTAATTTTGCTACACATGGCTAATAGAGGAAATCTTACTGAAGTGTCCAAAGTTTGCAGAATTAGCAATTTATCCGTTAGTTTTTTATTCCTGTTTTTAATGTTGTTTGTGTGGATTTATATTATAAGTGTAGCTTTGGCGTGAAGCTTTGCTTTGCATGGATGCTGCAGTTATAGAGTAACTATGGCCTGAATCTGGACCTACGTGATACCGGAGTGAAAGAGAGTGAGACTCAATGGAGGAGAGAGTCTCACTCGACTGTGCTTTGGAGTCAGTTTGGGTCTTGACAACTGACCATATTTAGCATTAGTGTGAAGCTGAAATCACTCTGCACCAACACTAACCTTATAATGTAAATGTATCCTTAGATTTCTTAAATAGCATACATACTGCTCCCAGTGAAGTATATTCTTGATGTCATATAAGGAAATGTATGCACTGGATGCTGGAAAACTCTAATCAGGTCATTTAAACAGAAAAGCAGGCATACAAATCCTACATGTTTTTACAATCTTGCTACCTCATGCAGTTTGTATGACCTTCAGTTTAACTTACCCAGATTTGTGCAGTGCTTTCACATGGCCATTTTGCATCAAATGCTGCACAGCCAGGTGAGGTTCTGCATTTCACTAAGTACAGGACCTCTCATTAATCAGTTTTTGGTTGTTACAGGTTTTTTTTTTATACAGAACTGCAGCTGCCACATGTTATCATCACCAGTGCTCAAATCAACACTATATAACACCATAGCATATTGGTAAATGGTGCCTATTCTATGTACTGATACTGCATCTAGGATAACTGCCATGCATATCTTGTCCCACTTGCCCATCACCCCCTGTACTTACTGACCTAAACTGGCTCCTTACCTCGCCCCCTCCAAAAAATATTCAATTTAAAATCCTTACCCTCATCTATAAATCCCTCCATGTTCTTGCCACATCTATCTCTGCAAACTCCCCCAGCCCCATATCCCCTCCTGAATGTTTTGTTCCTCTAACTCTGGACTCCTGTGCATCCCCTGACCCTTTGCCACCATTGTTGCCATAGAATTCAGCTGCCTTGCTCCTCTTTGGAATTCTCTCTCTAATCTTGCCTGTCACAGAATCCCCACAATGCAGATAGAGGCCATTTCGGCCCATCGAGCCTGCACCGACACATATCCCACCCTATCCCCGTAACCCCACGTATTTAATCCCCCTAACACTAAGGGTCAATTTATCATAGCCAAATCAACCTAACCCGCACATCTTTGGACTGTGGGAGGAAACCGGAGCACCCGGAGGAAACCCACGCAGACACGGGGAGAATGTGCAAACTCCACACAGACAGTCACCCGAGGCCGGATTCGAACCCGGGTCCCTGGCGCTGTGAGGCAACAGTGCTAACCACTATGCCACCGTGTTGCCCTGCAATTGTCTCTGCAATTGTCTTCATTTGTAAAAACCTCCTCAAAACCCAACTCTTGACCTAAATATTCAGTCACCTCTCTTCATCTTCTCCTTTCTGATTCAGCATCTGTTTTCATCATGCCTATTTGTAAAGCACTTTGAGACATTTTTTACATTAAAGAGCTATATAAATGCAAACTTTGCTTGTAGCTTTGCATTAATAGCAAGACCTGTAGATAAATTCAAATATGAAACAAATACCGTTTAGCAGAAAGTGGAAACCCTGATGATTTGAGTTTTCGTCTGACTTTGGTCCCATTATTGCAATGCAAAGAATTATTTTTAATCTTTTTGGACGACAGTACATTAAACTTGGCATTGTGAACCATATTTTTTCCTGTGACAATTTGTTTCCACATCTCTTGAACTATTTATAAGTTTATGGAATTCAATGCATGAAATGAAAAATGTGTTTCAAACAAAACTTCAGAATGCTGCAATTATTTTTATAGCACTTTGTCTAACTTTTTTGTAGTTTTTTTCAAATTTTATTTTACATATAAAAACAACATTCCAGATAATAGAGCATGCAATTGTATTTTAAACAACCAGTTAAATTTAAAACAATGTATTTTTTTTGTATATTAGGTGCATAACAATAGGGGGTAGTTGAAGGAACCACAAAGAATATAGATATCTCATGAATTTGACCCTGATGGTTACAGGGCACGAACAGGAAAGTCCCAGCTTGCCAAGTGCATGCTCCAGGGTGGATGCAGCCTTTGTAGTGCAATACAATTGCTTACGGAGCTGCCTTTTGTGAAGATTCTCACTCTTCTATTAACTTTTCCAGCCATTTCCACCACTCGTTTTTTCCCCCAAGAATAGAGTACATGATTACTAGTATGTGTGTAACTGAAAAGTTTGCAATACCTGTTAAGTAGAGAAGGGTTAGTACTATCATAATCAATCATTCGTGACAAAAGCAGAAAGTATTAGAAACTCTCAGCAGATCCAGATTGACCTGAGTGTTCCTGCATTTTTTGTTTTTGTTTCAGATCTAGCTTTTGCAGTTTTTTGCTTTTTATTTTCAACAGGATTATTGATAACACATTTGTCCACCCATCATTCAATTCTGCTTGCATCTGATTGTAGTGAATTTGTATTCACCTTTTGATGGTGAGTTTGCCACTCTATTCCGGAGGTATTATCAGCAACAAAGTAAGCAACGTCACTTCTAATGAGATACACCAGATCACTCACAAGAACAAGGATAGCGGGCTAAGTATGATTCTCTGGGTCCTTTGTTCGTGTTGTGTTCAGAACACAGCTGTTTATTTATCTTGATCCTAATTGTATTCCTGTCTTCTGAAAAAGCCAAGTTAAGAATCTTGTCTGGCAGCCCGCCAGATGTGTCACAAGAGGTTTGTTTCCCCTAATGGGTCAGGATGTTTAAAAGAATGGACTACAGAGTACGGTCAAGGAACTTCTTAATATATGATTTGAAAACAGGTTAATGCTTACTTACATAGAACCTATCTATATCAGTCAAGGGAACTGCTGTCCCCTTTAAGCTTGCATCTAGTTGCTCCTTACCATATCTCTTACAAATTCTCCAACTCACCCTCCTTACTAGACAACCACTTATAAAATACAATTATCTCATTACTTAGTTTACTGGCATTTCTGTATTGCACATCATTGTTTTGTGACAACTCGAAGCTTATGGGGGCCTCCACTCCCTAACAAATGTGGCTACACCTCAAATAGTCAAGGCTTTGGCTTAGTCTACACCTCATTAATTTTTAATTCAGGTTGGAATATCTGAGAGACAGGTGTTGAATTTTCACGTTTGACTAACGTATTATCGCGAGGCTGGCCTCGAATTAAAAGGATTTGCATACCATTTTACTGAAAATCTTGTTAGAAGGGGAGGTTGTTACCTTTAAATACTATCACTCTTGGAACAAGACATTTAAAAGTAGAAGCTTCAGTCGTCGCCATCTGGTCTCCGATGTTGTTAGAAAGCTGGCTGTCTCGCCCTGTTCCGTCATTTCCAGCTGTCAGCAGATTGATTTTCAATCCTGACCAGACTGCAGTGGAAAAAAAAGCGTCTGGTTACAGTCCAGAGGGAGAGAGCCCGCTACCGCCAGGTGGCCACGGATCCAGGTGCTTAATGTACGTGGAGTGGTAACGCAAGCCATTCAACTTACTTTGTGATTTGCTCACCTCTGAACGTATTGTAAACAATGTCACAGAGCGAACCAACATCACCATCCTTTACACAATGTGGTGCTCATTTCTGTTCATTTCAAAGCAACTACTCATTTGCGTTGCTGTGATTTATTGAACATTCCAGTTGTTTGTCACGAAAAGTGAAGGAAATATATTTAAAAAGTGAAGGAAATATGTAAAAAGCAACAATTCCTTCTTTTACACTTTTGTACACAGATTGAAAGTCTTTCCAAAGATTATTTCAATTTCACATGATTCATTTCTGTGGCTCTCTAACATAAACATTAAACTTTTGTTTTGGATTGACAGGCATTAGGAAATGTAATTGAAATTATGTGATGGGGTAGGTGGAAAGAGAATTGCTTCCAACTTTCATCTTTCCAAAAAAGTTTACAAGAGAGACAAAAAAAATGTATGAGATATTTGTAGTCAACTGGGGGGGGGGGATAATGGTGAAAGAAGCGTTTTAAGAATGAAATGGGGATTTTTGAAAAATACATAATATGTAGTTGTTGCTGGGTGTGAGTGAGAGGAAGGGGTGAGGCTGGGCAGTGAGTGAGTGAGCGCCGCACTCCCGCTGCTGCCAGGATCACCACGTCCTTCCTTTAAACTTCACCCCACCCCCTCCGCTCACTCCTGATTGGCAGCGGGCCGCTCACGTGGTCGAGATTCCCGGCCCCGGCCGCCATTTTGGTGGAAAGTTTGGAATTTCTCGGTCAGTCAACGGGAGGAGGAGCGAGGCGGCAAAGTTTTTTTGGGGGGGAGTGAGCGGAAAGGACCGGGGCCTAAGCCGGTGGAAAGGCCCCCCCCACCACCACCACCCTGGCCGCGGCAATCGGTGCGAGCGCTTGGAGTTGAGTGGGCGTCGGCGCCGTGTCACCCCCGGGGAGAGCGAGCTTGAACCTCCCCTCCCGAGAAGAGACACCACCCCCCACCCACCTCAGGGTAATTGGAGAGGGAAGCCTCCGCTCCCAGGATACTGAGCAGAGAGACTTGGGGGGGCAAAGGCCGCCCCCTCATCCCAGAGGAGAAGAGTGGAAGAGAGAGAGAGACCCCCTCTCTCCCTCCCTACCTACCAACCACTTGAAAGGAAGCAACTGGTTTAAGCAGCTAGTGGGTCACCCCTGAATTTGAGAGACCGGGACAGTCACCTTCAAGGTGAGGAGGGAGTAAAAGCAGAACGGAATAGTCTCCTGGAGTCACCTTGAGAGAGAGAGAAAGTAGGGCAGGCACTGATCGGGGAAAAGATAAAAAAAAGGAGAATCTGATCATCTATCCCGACTGAGCATAGCCCGGGATAAGGATAAAGAAGGCTGGTTCTTGAAGACATTTTCAGAGTTTTTTTAAAAAAAAAGTCAGGGATGTGGTCCTGAGGCAAAAAGATCTTATAAACCGGTCATTCCACTCAGGGGGGAAGGATAATCTAATGCTAAAAAGAAACCAAAAATCCTTTTGACCAACCCCAGCCCAAGCTTGTTTTTAAGGTAAAAAAAAAAATTGTCAGTGAAACTGATTGAGTATCTAAACGAGCCTTCCACATCCCGCGGGGGGGAAAGTTGGAATCCTGCTTTCTGACAGACTATCGGGAATTTTTAATCGCCGAAGAAAGGAAATTGCCCTCAGAACTTCGAGAATAATATAGAGCTGAAATTAAGGGAATTACCAACAGTGAACTTGAATTTGTCTGGGGGGGAAAACGCGCAGCAAGAGGATGCCAGTTCGAAAGCAAGGTACGTTTTCAATGTGTTAACTTTCTTGAACTTGATGTATACAACTTTATTTAACTTAATATGAATTTAAATATTTAGTAAAAGTGTTTTATTTTATTTTAACTGCAGTAACACGTTTTGTATTTATCACTAAAATGAACTTCACGAGCATATTTACGCAGCTTCAGTGAGTGAAAGATTTGCATTTTCCGACCAAGTGGTAAACGCTGGATAGAGTTGGGTTACTTTTGTAGCTGCAGGAGTTGTTGGGTGCTGTGTGAACGGGCCATCAATGACTGTTAGGTGTGTTCTGCCCCTCTGCTCCTCAGATGCTCAGCGAGCTCTCAAGCTCCTGGAGAATTACCGCGCCAAGCTCGGCAAGACTGAGGACCGCCAGCTCCGTGCGTCCATCGAGAGAGTTATCAACATATTCCGGAGCAATCTCTTCCAAGCGTTAATAGGTACGTGTGTAAACCCCTCTGTACCAAGGCTTCACTTCGTCACCTACATTGCTGTCGGGATTAATAGCACGACCAGTCGACGTGAGGTGTTGAAACAGCCACACGTTGTTCTGAACATAAGTGCTTTTTTTTTACAAAAATATTTTTGAATAGAGAAAAAGTAGTTCGACGTTTTAACGACGCGGGTATCCCGTGGTTTCTCTCACCCAGTAGCATACCATTCCCTATGAGCTGACAACCTGTTGCCCAACGATTCTGCTTATGAACCGTGGAGAGGCGAGAAGAGCGGGAATAGTCAAACAAGGCAACTGCAAATATTAAGTGATGGTATCGAGGCATTTTTAACCCTTGTGCACTAAAATGAGTTTAGCAACAGGAGTACAACATTTCTGATTAACTCTACCTGCTGTTGAATCATGTGAAGTTTACGGATGCCAGTGGTGTGTTTGATGCTGTGCGTTTGCCTTCAGGAGGAGTTGGGCGTTTTGTGTGCGGTGAACAGGAAGCTTCATGGAGTGAGGGGCGTGACTTGGGGATGTAAACAGGCTCGGCTCTGGGTGGCTTTTCTGCAGTTCAGGCTTTGAGTTGGGCACGTGTTGCGATGGTGCTGAAGGAAGTCGTACGGTATCACGACCCTATGAAATTTTAAGGAAAGTCGTATAAATTTATTTAAACCTTACTCGTTTTTAAGTAGAATTAAGGATAATGGGAGTTGCAGTAAATTTCTTCCGAATGCCAGTGTAGGCTTTCCAGTATAGGAGGATCCTCTCCTAATTTCGAAACTCGTTGACACTCCAATTTAATCGCCAAACCACACTGCTGGCTACCGTGCAATTGATTAAAAATCTTTTTCATAAAGTTTCGAATGCATATTGATGGACTGTGAGGAACAGAAACAATGATTATATATTGCAAAGAAAGTTGCAACTTCTTTGTCTTCAGTTGTAACATTACTCACATTGGACATAGTACACATTTATCTTTTTTAATTTGGATAAATTGGAATGAAAATAATCTTGTGTACAAATTGAGATCAGGCTGTATGGCTGTTGATGTTGATTGCATTGATATGAGCAGTATTTCACTGCTTTTCTTTACTTTTGGGAGTATATTTAAAGGGCCAAAGGGTGATACCCAGTGCCTCCGGTCAAAAATCAATTTTACAAGTGCTTGCCCCAGGAGGAGGGCACTACTAATACAAATGGCACTACTAATACAAATGGCCCTGACAAACTAAAATTGCATTGTGGTGTTGCATTAGAATTTGGTTGTCGCCATCAATTATGCAACTTGTATTCAGTGGTGCCCACCAGTCATGGAAGGCTTCAAATGTACCAGAAGACACCAAGTTATTTCTCCAAAGTCACCCGAATGCACACAACACCACGAAAGAGAGGCAAGCAGTCGAAGTTACATTCCCAGCGGATCTTGCACATCCTGGGCCTGTGGATGGCAGCCTTATCCAGGCCTAGGAGTAAACCCACCAGGAGATCCTCCGATTTGCTTGCCTTCCCCCACCTCCATGCACTCAGTGACTGTAGATAAACAGGGTGGGGATGAATTTTAATCAAAGATTGAAGAGCAGCCCCTTTGGATAATGGGATAATTATTTCATGTCTTCTTAAAGACAATGAAATAGCACATACTAGGCTTTCATAAAATAAGGAATGTTCCATTCAGCTGTGTGTAACCATAAGACCGTTGCTTTCTCATGCTCCCTTTAGCACCCCTCCCAAAATAAACTTGTACCACTATTCTAAGCTGTATCCAGATTGGATTTAATATCCACACACATACTACCATATCACTTTATTTTTATAATATTTGTGTGAATTTCTTTCTTTTTCCCCCTCCCCTCCCCCATCCCCCATATGCTTTTGCTGGGGTATGGATTACATGGGTGCTGACAGGCCACCCCCCCCAGCACCTCAGTGGATGACCATGTGTGTGTGCAGGTTGTTTCACAGTAGTGGGAATCATAGTTAAGCCTCACTTAATATTCAAGTACGCACGCTTTCTAGCAGGGGTCATTTGATAGTGGCCAGGAGTGAGAAACCTTGCTGGTTTGTTTTGCACCTTGTTCAGGTTTGCTGAGGAGATTGCAGTATTTCATCACTAACCTAGCCTGGATCAGCTTACTTACTGTAGACCTTTACCAGAGAGAGGGAAAGTGTGAATAGACATCAGGTGATGGTGACATGAGTTCAATATGTGACTATAGATTTTCAGAAAGTATTTGTCTCATTAGGCTTGTTACAAAACAACCAGGCATACGGTATAAGAGGAAAAGTGGCAGCATGGATAGAAAGTTGGTTGGACAGGAAAAAAGGGTAAAGGTTAATGGATGTTGCTTGGATTGGTGAAGGTTTAGAAATGGTGTACTTTACATCATTGGGCTCACTTTTGTTCCTGTTATAATTTAAATGATTTGGGCATAGGGAATATAGTATTGAATTTGCTGACTACACAACAGTGGGTGGCTTGGCAAATGGCGAAGTGGGTTGTAAAGGGTTACAGGAGGACATAGGCAGGTTAGCTGAAGGGACAGGTGGCAGAAGCAATTTAATGTGGAGAAGTGTGATGCACTCTAGGAAGAAAACAATGAATGTTATTATAAACTCAATGCAAAGACCCAGGCATGGATGATCAGAGATGCCTAAGATTGCTAATGCATAATTTCTTGAAAGTTCAACTGCAGGCATGTAAAGCCATAATAAAGGCCAATATAATTGTGGGTGTTATAAACAGGGGTGTAGATTATTAGGGCAAAGAGGTTATGATAAGTTTTGACAAGTCACTGGTTAGGCACAGAGTACTGTTTAAAGTTTTGGACATCCCCCATTATAGAAAGGACATAGTGATTATACAGTGTAGAATCGCAAGATTGATACCTGGAATGCGGAACTATAGATCTCAGGAGAGATTGAGATCCTGTTTTTTCCCCACTGAAGCAGAGAAGGCTAAGAAGAAATTTTAATAATGCTTTTTTAAAATTCTGATGCGTTTTGATAAGCTGCATAGGTAAAGACTATTTCCACCAGTTGAGGAGTCAGTGGTGAGGGGGTCATCTCTTTTTTTTTTAATATCACAAAATGAGAAGAGATGTTAAGAGGAGTTTCTTTATGCACAGAATTGTTACTTCACCACTGGGAATAGTTGATACAGAGACCATTGTATCTTTTAAGGGAAGATTTAGATGAGCATTTGGAGCAGAGAGGATATGAGGGTATGGGGCAAAAGCAGGAAAGTATGATTTGTTTTGGATTGCTCTAGTAAAGAGCCAGCACAGACATGATGGGTTGAATGGTATTCTCTGTGTTGTAAATTTCTATAGTTCTTTGCTAACCATAGTATTAACATTTCCTACTTCTGAATATTTTCCCAATTAGTGTTTCTTTAAAAATGGTTTTCTTCTGCTGAGCTATAGAATTAATTACAAACAGTCTTAAATGATTTTGCTTAGAACTTGCTTTTTGACGTGAACTACAGAAGATAATGGGGGTAGAGGAAGAGAGAGATGACATAGATTTGTGAATATGTTGATGTGCAATGTGCTTTGGTAAGCTAAAGAATGAACACTGATTTGGGGGGGTGGTGGGCAGCACTTCCACATTGTCCCTTGAGTGCCCTTTAAACGTGACTTTTTGCATCAGTGCGAACCCAGATTCAAATTCTTGAATTAACTGAAACTGAAGCCACATAATAGGCTCACGAGCAAAGTTGAAGCCCATGGAATAAAAGGAAGAGTGGCAGCAGGGATATGAAATTGACTAAGTGTCAGGAAATAGAGCGTAGTGGTGAACAGTTGTTTTTCAGACTGGAGGAAGGTATACAGTGGTGTTCCCCAGGGGTCGGTTCTGGGACCACTGCTTTTCTTGATATATATTAATGACTTGGACGTGGGTGTACAGGGCACCATTTCAAAACTTGCAGATGACACAAAACTTGGGAGTATAGTGAACAGTGAGGAGGAGAGTGATAGACTTCAGGAAGACATAAAAAGGCTGGTGAAATGGGCGGACAGGTGGCAGTTGAAATTTAACGCAGAAAAGTGTGAAGTGATGCATCTTGGTAGAAAGAATGAGGAGAGGCAATATAAACTAAATGGTACAATCCGAAAGGGGGTGCATGGACAGAGAGACCTGGGGGTACATGTGCACAAATCGTTGAAGGTGGCAGGGCAGGTTGAGAAAGCAGTTGAAAAGGCTTATGGGATCCTGAGCTTCATAAACAGAGGCGTAGAGTACAAAAGTGTGGAAATTATGATGAACCTGTATAAAACACTGGTTCGGCCCCAACTGGGGTACTGTGTTCAATTCTGGGCGCCACACTTTAGGAATGATGTGAAGGCCTTAGAGAGGGTGCAGAAAAGATTGACGAGAATGATTCCAGGAATGAAGGACTTCAGTTACGTTGATAGACTGGAGAACCTGGGTTGTTCTCCTTGGAGCAGAGAAGATTGAGAGGAGATTTGATAGAGGTGCTCAAAATCGTAAGGGGTCTGGACAGAGTAGATAGAGAGAAACTGTTCCCATTGGCAGAAGGGTCGAGAACCAGAGGACACAGATTTAAGGTGATTGGCAAAAGAACCAAAGGCGACGTAAGAAAAAACTTTTTTATTCAGCGAGTGGCTAAGATCTGGAATTCACTGCCTGAAAGGGTGGTGGAAGGAGGTAGACTCAAAACTTATCTTTCAAAAGGGAGTTGGATAAGTATCTGAAGGAAAAAAAATTGCAGGGCTACGGGGAAAGGGCAGGGGAGTGGGACTAGCTAAGAGTTGGCATGGGCTCGACGGGCCGAATGGTCGTCTTCCATGCTGTAACCTTTCTGTGATTCCCTTTACCTTCCTGCAGCTGTCAAGTAGCTGACTGACCAGCATGTTGTGCTCCTAAAGGAAGTGATGGGAGAGAAAACTGGTAGCGTTTTCCTCTGGGTTGCATCTGGGCATCCCTTACTAGCTGACCATGGTGTGTCTTTCAGGAAAGTAGTGGCAATATCCACAGATTGTCCCTTCAACTGAAGTCCAGGTGTAAACCCTCGGAAATTAGAAAAAAAGTATATACAAAAGTGACTCATTTCTTGGCATTGTTCCAACAGACTGATATTTAAGTCCCATTGACCCCAGTTATACATTTATAACTGGGCTCCAAGGAGCCACAGATAAACACATTGGTTGATGCTGTTTACTCCAAATGCACATTGGAATAAAACAAAATGCCACCAACTAAACAGTGCAGGTTGGGTGGTTCTACAAAGTTGAAGAGTGGAGTCAGGCTAGCAAATAGTGTGGGATAGGTGGAGAGTGTTTTCTGGTGCACTTAAGTGGCAGCACTTGCCGTGCCCACGAAAAGACTTCATTGAGTTCATGATATATTGACATGAACTTTATGCATTCTCTGCAGGGTTGACAGAAGTTGAATCTTGATCATTAAATAATTCCAATAATATGTTAGTTAGTGTGTCTGATGTTAGTGTCTTTTTCAATGTAAATTTATTAATGTTCTTTAAACTTGAAATTGGTTCTAGTTCTATACAACATGTGGGTTTTGTAGACCGGCTTTATCTTCAGATCTTCAACATAGACTTGCTGCTATTAATGTTTATCAGGGTGGTTGATATCACCACTACAGAACTACACATAAAAATAAAATTTACAAATGCTAGAAACCTAAAATAAAAACACAAGATGTTGGAATTACACTGGAAGTAGACAAAGTTTCTTCTAAGAAGTCTATAATGTTACTTTGTGTACTGTTGGGAGATTTTGGGTGAAAGGTTTCACTTACTTGTACATTTGCAGATACCAATGGGAAAGCAGGAAATATTCCACATACAAAATATTGTAATTGGGTTAATCTACTTTAACTTGGTTTACTGAGTGTGTTAACTAATACAATTTCTCTCCATAAGTCCCCAAGGCTCTCACAAATTTTTATAGGAATTAAATGTTTTTATTATTGGTTATAGTTATTATTTGACATTTCTCTTCGAGCAAAAATGTTCTTGGAAATATTTTTTCTATTTGTTAGAATATTACCAGCAGCTGCTATGCATTTGAAGATAATTTGAAGTAAGAGTAGAGGTGCAGGCAATGAAGATGGAACATAGTAATGTGTTTACAACTATCACTGTTCAGCGGCAATTTTTCATTTTTCTCCTCCCTTCATTCTACCTCCTCCTCAAAGTCTGTCTTGTACTATTCCTGGCAGATGTGGGTAAATAATTTTCCCTTCACCCTGGCAAATTGAGTGTAAAAGCTAATTTTGTGACACGGTATACTAATGCAACAAGCTGTGTAAAGATTATTGAAGTTGTTGAAAATGTTCTCTATGAACTGATATCGTTTTCTTCTATGCACCTGTAACTGGAAGTTCATTGTGTGCTGCAATGCACATCACACAAGGAACGAACAGTATTTGCTGTTCTAACAGTGTGCTTATTGAGTAAATAGTCCGAGAAAGCACATTAAGTATTTATTGATGACTATATCCTGAACTTGAATCAGACTTGAGGTAAGGGGGGGTGGGGGAGGGAGAATGACCATTATGGAAAAATAAACTGGAAAGTGGTATTTAGTTAATAAGTCAACTGACTAAAATTGACCCATTGTAGTATCTAACTTAAAAATGCAATTTTAAAGCAATTGAAATCAGGACTGTTAAATTTTTTTATGAACCACCTGTTGTAATTGAGGATGACGATATGTCTTGGAGGAACACCATTACCTCCAAGTTCCCCTCCTACAAGTCGCACATCATCCTGACTTGGAAATATATCGCCTTTCCTTCATCGTCGCTGGGTCAAAATCCTGGAACTCCCTCCCTAACAGCACTGTGGGAGTACCTTCACCACACGGACTGCAGCGGTTCAAGAAGGCGGCTCACCACCACCTTCTCGGGGGCAATTAGGGATGGGCAATAAATGCTGGCCTTGCCAGCGATGTCCACATCCCAGGAACGAATAAATTACAAAGCAGTAATCCACTCAAAGGTTTCAGGTGATGCCCTTCGATTGCAAAGCTTGAGGTGTGTCTCATTGGACTCTTGAGTGGACTACAGCTTTCAATTTACTGAAGGGTATCTGTTGTAATAAAGTTGTGGTTTTTTTTTTGCATTCATTCTTACTATTGTGGTGTTGCATTTCCATTTCTGTTTGAATATGCTGCATGATTTAGGACCAGAAGGTATGTTGACTTTTGATGTATTATCAGGTCATTATTTATGGTGCAGTAGGAATTTTCAATGCAAATCCAAATTGTAAATGGTGGAATGTATGTTGGGGAATATCGCCAGTTTAATTTAATAGCAGCTGGAAAACTTATTGGAAAACCCAGAGAGAGTGCCAATGTTGAATTGAGCCCCAGAGCTGCTCTACCGATCTTGCCTTAACTGTTTCACTTGTGGCTTGCTTTAGCTGATGCCCTTTTTTGGGGGGATGGGGGAATGGAGTATCTATTGTGTTTCATGACTGTGGGGAGTGCTAATTTGTTCATAATGGAATGGCTTTTGTGCTGAATAATTGCATTTAAATACCATAAATGTTTAAACAATGCACAGAGCATGTTCAGCTTTTTTCCCCGCAGTAATACTCCTCTGGTGTTTCTTACATGTGGGGAAGGGAAAGGCACCCGATATGTCATGGAGATCTCTGCTAGATTTTCTTTCTTTCAGAGAATATTGTTGAATTGTTTGACGTTAACTTGCACATCAGTCCAGGATGTCAGATGTTTGGTAAAGGTTGACGGTGCATACTTGCATCATTTTGAATTATGGAGCCTCTTGCAGGCTAGTTGCCTTTCTATAAATAGCAACTCCTTTATTTTTTTTAAACTGGGAATCTATATTTGTGATGCAAATGTCCTGCTTTATGGTAAAGAAATTCCAGCAGCCTAACTCGTGCCCTGTAATTGAATCGAACACTATTACTATGTACACATAGAAAATATATAAGTTGTGTTGGAGTGTGAGGGCGACGCGACTTAGTCCACGGCTATAATTGTGACTTTCTAAAGGGAATTGGATCTATACTTAAAGGAAAAATTTGCAGGGCTATGTGGAAGGAGCGGGTGAGTGGGACTAATTGGGTAGCTCTTCCTGGCCACTGTCTGAGGCAAACGTGGCGTCCTATTTGATCCTGAGCTGAGCTTCCGATCCCATATCCTCTTTATCACCAAGACCACCTACTTCCACCTCTAACATTGCCTGTCTCTGCCCCTGCCTCAACTCATCTGCTGCTGATACCCTCATCCATGCCGTTGTTACCTCTAGACTTGACTATTCCAATGTTCTCATGGCCGACCTCCCTCCTTGCACCCTCCCACAAACTTGAGCTCATCCAAAACTCTGCTGCCCATATCCTAACTCGCACCACGTCCCGTTCACCCATCACTGTGCTCGCTGACCTATATTGGCTCCCGGTCTGGCAATGTCTCTTTTTTTTAATTCTCATTCTCGTGTTCAAGTCCCTCCTATCTCTCTCATCTCCTTCAGCCTTACAACCCCCAGATCTCTGCGCGCCTCCAATTCTGGCCTCTTGCGCATTCCTGATTTTTCAGGTATGGTGGGTGGATTGGCCTCCTGTGCTGTAAGATTCAGTGATTCTATTACTCTTTTTGTGCTTCGTGCAAATGTGCTGAAAAATCCACAATGATGGCGGCTCTAATCAAATGGGGTGGTAATATAGGATTATTTCTGCTAAATGTTCCAGGGTGTGCTGTTTACTTGCAGTGTAATCAGATATCACTGCAGTTGAAATCACATGATCTGATCGTGAGCCAGTTGGTGTCGATCACGGCACCTGCTGTTTTTTTTGAAGGAAAAGAAGCTGTCCAAAGGGAATCAACTGTCCTTTGAAATCCATCCATTTATTTACTGCCAATTGGAGTTTGAAGGGTTCCAATATTATCGACTAGAACACCGGAACTTCTCTTGTGGCTTGATATCTGACCCACCACCGCCCCCATCCCCTTGTCACTCCTCCTGCCAGATATTTTAGTGCTCTGAAAGCCACTCGACCCACTTGTTATATAAAGAGTAATACGAGTTAGCTACTTCATTTTCATGATAGGGTAATGAATAAGTAGGAGCCTGTTACAAGGTTTTAATCATATTGTACAATCTTAAATGTACTTGGGTTTTTGTTCTGTTTTAAGAACATGTTTAAACATGTTTCTGAGATTGAAAGATTTTTTTCCCACAACGGACTGGAATAGACTTCCAGCTAATGCACTTACTGGTATTTTAATTAATTGCTTTCAGAGAAGAGCTGGATGATTTTCTGATTAGGAATGATATTAGGTTATATAAGGACAAGTACAGAGTGAAACCAAACGCTATGTGGAATTTGATGGTTTCTTACGTACTCAGTGGAAATTACTTGTTAAGGCAACTGTTCTCGGGTGTATAATGTGGGATGTAAAGTTAGTTAATTTCAAATTGTGCTCATTGGGCACAATAAGGAATTTTGTAGAACTTTTTCTTAATGGGTTGGGATGAAGCAGATGCCTTTCGCCCCCCCACCCTCCGGGCTGATCCTGAAACAATGACATTTTCTTATCGAACTGTTTTATTATACAACCATTGCCCCATCGAAGTTTTATGATGGTCCTAATTTTAAAACCTTTTCCTTTTCCCCTGTTGCTGTTTGCTTCGTGATCAGCTTTGAATTTTTGTTGAACTATATGTAGTAACAAATTATAAATACCTTTACTGTGTGTACAGTATAGGTTTGAAATGTTGATTCCTGGATACAACCAAAAGGACAGTTATTCTGAATGTATTGTGTATACACATCAGGTAATGGGTCTTGGAAAAGAAAGTTAATTGGGGCCAACAAGGCTCCCAAATTGAGCAGATGCTTGTGAATTGTACGAAGTGCATCAAGTGGTTTGTTTTTTGCAGCTCCTAGTTATGGACACATTTTTGTTCATTTAAAGAAAGAAAGACTTGCATTTATATAGCTCCTTTCACGACCTCAGGACGCCTCAAAGCGCTTTACAGCCACTGAAGTACTTTTGAAGTGTAGTCACTGTTGTAATGTAGGAAACGTGGCAGCCGATATGTATCTTTTTGTTTTATTTTTGTCATGTTTGCTGTTTGGAGCTGGAATGATTGGAAATTCCATGTTTGTGCAGGACTTTGTTTGTAGTCCTGTTGCTATAGGTTCCATTGTTCTCATTGAGGAGCTTTATAAAATGACAGTGGAATGGAGAGTTATGGAGAGTTAGTAAAGAAATACTAAGAATTGGAGCATCATACCTGAACAAAAATAATGGGCGCAAGCTGATAAAAAGGAATGAATGTTCCATCAGTGATTTATTTTATTTTTGGGGAGTGGGGAGGAAACTTCAATGGCATTGCAAAATGGTTCAGCAGTGGTGCGTGGGATCTGTTAGTCAGGGCTTAAAAATGCCGCAAGTGCACTAAAATATCATGGCTATGTGAGGGGACAGGAAAAATACTTCTTGCTTTGGACATGACTATATTTTTGCTTGCAAATTTGTTCTGTTTAATGGGGTTAAAAAAAAAACCCTGATGCAAACCTCCTTTATGAATTGTTCAGCTAAATGAGCAAATGGTGAAACAATCACTCCTGCAGTTAAACTCAAACTGACTTATACCCACTGATGCCTCAGTTGGTGCAGGCAGGTCCCAGCTTCAACACTCAGTCTGTGCGAAATTCGTTCATTTCACTAGGAGCTGAACAATTGGCCGTGTTGTCCCCAGGCTGGAGAGGTGAAAAATTGGCAAAATGCTCTCTCTTCATCACTATTAAGTAGCCTTCTTATTCATTCTACCAAATTGAACACCCTGCGCTTGCTATAATGAATTCCATTTATCCACCCATTTCCTACATTACAACAATGACTACACATCAAAAGTACTTAATTGGCTGTAAAACACTTTGGGATGTCCTGAATTTGTGAAAGCCACTATATAAATGCATGTTCATTCTTTCTTTCCCTCTGCAAGCCTGTTTGTCTTCCTGTATTTTGGTGCTGTCTGCAACATTATTAGCTATACCTCCCCAATTTGGTATATTTCAACACCAAAGCAAATTGTTCCCATGTCTTTGTCCATGCCTACTAGAATTCCAGTAAAGCATATTGGCAGTGTGATTATTTTATACTCTGTTTAAGTAAAAAAACACAGCAGAATGATCCCAAATTTTGGGCACTAGGATGGATCACTTGTGTTGGTGAGGGATCAATTTGAGGTGGTGAAGTATCCGTGTTTCAGCAAGTGCATTTTTGTTGTATGATTTGCCAGTGAACTAAAGTTGAATGATAACACTCCTTCGAACCAGTTACAAGAGGAGCAGAAGGGTTCAAAGTGGCAAACCTGTGTATTACTTGTGCTGGTATACCAAATGAGTGCTGCCACCGGGCACCTAATGATTTCACAACATCTGTATTTTTATATAGCTTTCTCTTTGCTCTCCTGTATCAAGGGATTAATATCGTGTGTTCTTTGGCTCTTTGAGCACTTGCCACACTGTAATTCTGCTGTATTTAAGTGTGCTTATCCATTGCAAGTCCTATACCACCTATACTTCTATAATGGTGTACCAAAGGGATGAAGATTGACGTATCATGCTGAAATACAGTATGTATTGATTCTCATTCCTCCCCTTCCCCCCTCCACGGATGTTATAAATCTGTTTTATTTGCTGATTTGGTAGGGACACCTAATTATTCACGATGCTGTTCAACTCCTGATTTTTATTAGAACAAAAGACAAACCTTAAAATAGCTGACTTGTGGAGTCTCGCAAAGGTTGAACACAAGTTAGTTGTTCTGATGGATTCACGAACTGCAACTAGAAAGCTTGAGCATCTGAACCTCAATATTGTGTTACTGCTTTGGAATGCGCTATCTAAGGCAGCTATTGTCCAGGTTAATTCCTTTCACCACTTTGTTTTTCCTGTTCAAGTGCTCTCAAAGTAGAACAAGAAGTAAGCATTTTATAAAGAAGGTTACCAGTCTATTGGCTATTTTATTTCAGCCTTTTGTGTTTCCTGCAGAATATAATGACATTATTTACAAGCTTGTCTTTACAAATGCTTTGTTTGCACTTAATTTAAAAGGAAATTCAACAACTCAGGGCAGGACTTCAAAAAAACTTGATCCTGATTTTTTTTTTCCCCTTGTGCCTCTGTGAAGCTCCTTGGGATGTTTTTGTTCTACATTAATGGCACAGGATGGATGCAAGTTGTTTTAAGATCATTTTTTTGAAAAGCAGTAGTGATGGAGAAACTTCCCTTTCAAAAGGTCAGTGAAAAGAACGAAGTAATTGAGAGTGTAAATTCAAACTTCCCTTGTATATCTGCTCTGTCATGAGTTTGTCACTTCCTGATGATAAACACTTGCAGACTTGCACAAAATTTGATTATCAAATTTGAGGTTCATTTTAATATAGGCGTTCAGGGAAAATGAGTTTCCTGGCTGTTATCCACCCATCATCCTCCCTCCATAAACTTGAGCTCCTCCACATCTCTGCTGCCCGCGGGGATCCTAACTCGCACCAAGTCCTGTTCACTCATCATCCTTGTGCTCGCTGATCTACATTGGCTCCCGGTCCACCAACGCCTCGATTATAAAATTCTCATCCTCGTGTTCAGATCGCTCCATAGGCTCACTCCTGTCTATCACTGTAAACTCCAACCCTACACCCCTCCGAGAACTCTGCGTTCCCAGAACTCTGGCCTCTTGTGCATACCCCACTATCTTCGTCCCGTCATTGGAGGCTGTGCCTTCAGCCGTCTTGGCCCGAAGTTCTGGAATTCCCTCCCTAAACTTCTCCACCTCCCTTTTAAGTTGCTCCTTAAAACCTACCACTTTGACCAAGCTATCAGTCACCCTTCCTAATATCTCCTTCTTTGGCTCGGTGTCTATTTTTGTCTGATTATGCTCTTGCTAAGCGTCTTGGAATGTTTTACTATGTTAAAGGTGCTATATAAATACAAGTTGTTGATATTGATGCGTTTTCAGCAATACTTGGACCAGATTGATATTTATACATAGAATAAAGTAGCTTGGAGCTGTTCCTAAGCTTTTGTGAGATAGGCATGCCTGCTGACATTCGTGCTGTCAGCTTGATTTCTTCAGAAAGTTGTGTGGATTTAAATCATCCATGGTTAAATAGTCTTATTATGTTGGATGGATATCCTTGCATTACATTTACTTATTTCTGTTTTCTCTTACTGGAAACATTATGGTTATTTGCCTCATTTGGGAGATTAAATTGGGAAGAGTCTGTGATAGTAGAAATTACATGTACTGTGGTGGAAGGGCTCGATGACTGACTGTTATTTTTCCATATTTGTACTTTTATGTTTGTTTCCTTCTGTTTCCTTCACTTCAAGTCTGCACTATCTCCAATGTAGGTACTTATCTGTTAAAGTTGACTTGCCTGGATGCTTAGAAGGTAAAATCCCACTTGGAACGCAGGTTGATGCAGTACTCTGCTGTGGTATAACACTCCTGTCTTCTGGCCACACTGATATACCTGATGGAATGTATATTAGTCAATGCAAGTATTGTAGTAGCTGGAGAAAACTTGTCTCCCTCACCTCAACACCACAATCTGAAGAGGGAATTGGTACAGGAGGATGGACTATATGGTACAGTATTTCCTGTTCCAAGCCTTATTAAATGCACTAGTAGATGGTCCTCTAGTACCATCAATGTAAATTGAACATACATGCCATTCTTCTTTCTTGCCCTCCAGCTGCACTCAGTTACCCTGGAATCACAGCCATCAGATTGTTCTGGTCAAAGTATTACAATTGTCTTGTCAGAATTTCTGTACATTCTTGCATATATTGAGTACAAAACCGACTGTGTCTAAATGTAAATTATTCTTAATATTACACTGCACATGAAAAGGAAGTTATAAGCATACAAACCAGAACAGTGTTCAGTATTGCATTTACAGATGGAGTATGTACTGTCAGCACAACGCCATGTGTGCAGTGTGAAAGCGCAGAAAAAGATAGTGCAGAACATCTGGAAATGAGGTGGCGGCAGGATAAGGATGTCTGGCAGGATAAGGACGTCTGGTCAATCGAGTCCTGACTATCCCAGATTTTTATAAGCTTTCAGAGAAGCTGGTGCCTTTGCAGGAGAGTTGGGTCAGTGAACAAAGCAGGATGTGGGAATATCCGATTTTGGCTAATCCCAGTTTAAGTATCTAAATATCTAACAAAATGGACGCTTCACTAGGTTTCCAGTAAATACTGTTGCATTTAGATTTACTCGTTGTCAGAGAATCTAGCCTTTTGAATTAAAATATTTTCCAGGTGTTAGTAAATCTAATGCAGTTATTACCTGGAAGTGTCAGCGGTTTTGAATTTTCACTAGTCATTGTCAATGGGTGGAAAATCTAGCCCAGGGTTACAAGTTAGTGGGACATTTCTTTTGTATTCCAGGACTTGAGCACATAATCTAGGTTGACATTTAAGTACAGTGTGGTGACACAAGTGCAGTGTGGTCCTGAGGGAGTGTTGCATTGTTTTTTGGTTGAGATGTTAAATGCAAGTCCTGTCCATCTGTTCAGGTGGACATAAAAGATGCCATGGCACTATTTGAAGAAGTACAGGGGAGTGTTCCCTGTACGCGGGCCAATATTTATCTCTCGACCCACACTTAGACCTTGACCAACACCACCAAAACAGATTAACTAGTTACTCATCTCTGCTGTTTGTGGGATCTTGCTGTGTGTAAACTGGCTGCTGTTAGCCTACATAACGGTGAGTACACTTCAAAAATAATTAATTGGCTGTGAAGTGCTTTGGGACGTCCTAAGGACATGAAAGGTACTGCATTAATGCAAGTTAATTGTTTATTTCAAAATGGTTCAAGACTATTTTAGTAAATAAGATTTCTGGAATTGCAGCAGTTCCTCAGTTTGGACTGACTTAAAAAACTTTTTGAATTGACTAGGTCACACTCTGCAAAGTGTGGTATGTACAGGGAAAGAAAATCACTTAGTAGGCTTACTATGACGCAGATTTTGACTTTGAAGAAATTGATACAATAAGCTCTTAATTCCTGCATTATTCTTTGAAGTTTTGACAGGCGGGGAGAAGTCCGCTAGAGCTTCTACTCCTGGTGGTCATCTGGTGCCTCCTGCTGGCAAACTTGTGAATTTCTGATTCAGTTTTATTGTTACCACTCACTTCCCTCTTCTTGGCCAAAAGTCTGTTAGCTGAGACAGTGAGTGCCACTACGTGAAGAATGGTATTTGTGAGGTACGGGAGGCTTGCCAGTGTCTATCGAACCAAACCTCGGGAGGGGAGAGTATTGAAAATTAAAATAAAGCTGTGTTAAAGGGGTCACAAAATGTTATATATTTTACACTTGATATTGTGATGAAGACAATTTTACACTACCAGTGCAGATGCATGGGTCTCTTGCTGCATTTCTCGATACAAACATAACAATTTTCGTATCCTAATAGGTTTGCAGTGCCTTGGAAATGTTGTTGTGTGGTTTTGTCGTTTGATTAAGGCATTAGGATAAGTAAATGCGAGCAGCTGGTCCCAATAGGATCAGCGCTGGATGTTGCTTCTCCTGAAACCCAATATTGAACATGAATATTGAAGTGTCTAGAGACTTGTTTACTTTCATGATGCAAATACTAAAAAAAAAGTTAGTTGTATCTCAACAGTTTAGCTGTGGTTTTTAACTCGTGAAGGTTAGATTATTTAGTAATTACTGGAATAAAGATGGCGAGGCTGTATGGTTGGGGAATGGATGCAAACTTGTAAATTTCTGCAGTATGTGTATCTTAACTTGGTTGTGGACTTTAGATACATATTCTTGTTTTCCAGATATTCAGGAATTTTATGAGGTGTCATTGCTGGATAATCAACCGGTTCTTGCTCAAAAGACAACTGGCATTGTTCCAGCAGTCCGTAACTGGGATATTTCCAGCCTTCCAAGCACAACTGTTACGTCGGAGGTGCTTCCCATCAGCCTTAGCCCTAATACAGAGGTAAGTGTGTGATAAGGTTGACCGACCTGATAAAAAGATACGATTACTAATGCAGTAATACTAAAGGCATTGTTTGCAGAGTAGGATCCAGTATTCAGTAAACTGTCAAATTGTAGTAATAAAAAATAAAATGGTCAGATTGAGTGACCAGCTGATGTAGCTGATTGCGGTGTAAAAGGCTATTCCCTGGACCACCTCTTGAAACCTTCAACAGCTGAAGTTATTGCCAATAATGTACCAGTGTTTGTGTACCTGTTCATCTGATCCTTTTTGACTTCTGACAAGGCCAAGAGCTGGATGTCAGGTCCTTGCTGAAACTGCATTACTGAAATCTCTGCAGAAATGGTGCTAGGAGTTCTCTTGCACAGCTGTTCCCTAGCGCTGCTCAGAGGTTCCATAGATCTTGCATAATACACATCAATGGAAGATCTCTGCTTTGATGGAAAACTGCTGCACATGCTAATGTGTGGTTCAGTTTGGATGTCTCTCCTGAAAAGATTCTATTGACCGTATTTGTGTACCCTTTTTTTCAGCATTGAAGTAATTTGGTTTTGGATTGTTTTCTCATCGCCAGATTTAATTAAAAAAATAACTTCACTTCGAAATTGGGAGTGAAAACTTGCACGACACAAGGTAGCTGAGTCTGGTTGCTGAATGTTTTGAATTTCATTTGATTACCTGGTTCTTCTGTGCAGATCCCAGTTGATTGTGAAATATGTGCTCTGCTCATAATCTGGCACAAATGTACTGAAATGGCTCCTGTCTTCTATAGCCAGTGATAATTTTTGAGAAATATAGCAACTGGGTTGGATTCAATTATTACTTTACTAAAGTTGCTGTATATATGGTTGTATTCTGGCCAAGAAATTGTGAATTTCTACCACTACATAGGCCGTTCAAATTCACTGGAGACCATTAATGAACTGCTTCAAGATGATCCTTTAAAGTACAAATGCTATTGCGAGAGTCAACTTGAAATCGGTAGAAATTTGGATTGAATTTGCAGGACATTGTGTTGAAATTCATGTATATTTGCCCCGACGAATGTTCAGAATCGAAATGCTTTAACAAAGTGTTAGGGTACGCCGATTAGCTTTTGTTCTCTTCTGTCTGTCATCCTTCTTGGGGAGGTGGCAGGAGAAAGAGGGGGAGGTCCTCACATAGTGTACCACTCCCTGGGTGTGCTGGTGATTCATTCATTCTCTCTCCCTCTTTCTCTCTCTTCCAACCCCCCACCGGGGCCATTCCTGTCCCATGTCTGTCGCTCTGGGAGCTGGTCACTCCATCCCTGTCCCGTGCCTCTGTTGCTCTAGAGCTGGTCACTAGTGGCTGAATAAGATCAGTCCAGTATGACTTTTCACACCGTAACCCTATAGGTAAGCGCATGATTTCAGCTTAGCAATTTGCCCCAATTAGACTCTCTATGAAATTGTGGATGCGAACATTTATTTTAATATTTTTGGCACCGTGCCAGAGCTACAACTTGCTATGCTGCTGTACGTTAACGTTAAAACACTGAGATGAGGCAATAATTGAGTGGTTTAGATCCTAAACACAGAATCACATCTCAAATAATTATGGGCATCTTGTGAATTTGAAATTATAATACAATATTTGTCACTTTGCAATCTTATGATCCTCAAAAGAAAAATCGTTTTTCATCTGCGGCACAAATTGTTGATGTACAGTTTTTGTGCTGCTCTTAATTTTCTAGCACTGATCACAGGTAAAATGGTAGGTGTACTGCTTTGCCAGGATGATGCTTTTTAAAAATACGCATGCAGCATTGAAAAGCTATGCTTGAAGTTGTAGTGACACTATATTGTTCTCCTAATATGTCACACCCTGTGCAAGACCTCAATTTTAAGATGAAACCTTTATCCAGCGCTGTCAATCTAGCAAAGAGCTAATTTGTAATGAGTTGGAAAGATCTTTAAGTTCTACTGTAAAACCAGATATGAATGAAGAAAATAAATATAACCAACAAACAATGGAAGTTATAAGTGCCAATAAACAAATTCTAGTAACCTGTTTAAATGTTGATAAAGATGTGGGTGGCTTGATTGCACTAGACAGTGAGTGTTATAGATTGTCACAATAAGGACTGATGACCAAGGAATATTGCAATAGCAAAATACTGCAGATGTTGGAAATCTGAAATAACAACAGAAAATGCTGGAAACACTCAGCAGGCCAGGCAGCATCTGTGGAGAGAGAAACCGAGTTAACGTTTCAGGTCTGTGACCCTTCATCAAAACTGGAAAAAGTTAGGGGTGTAACAGGTTTTAAGCAGGTGCAGAAGCAGGGAAAGGGGGGGTGGGGGGAGGAACAAAAAGGACGGTCCGTGATGGGATGGAAGGCAGGAGTGGTTAAATGTTGCAAATGGGGATGGCAGAATCATCAACAGCTGCCGCCTGAAAAAATGGGGGCAGGGGGTTATAGTCTGAAATTGTTGAACTCGATGTTGAGTCCAGAAGGCTGTAAAGTGCCTATTCGAAAGATGAGGTGCTGTTCCTCGAGCTTACGTTGAGCTTCGTTGGAACAATGTAAGAGGCCGAGGTCAGAGTGGGAGTGGAGCGGAGAATTAAAGTGACAAGCGACCGGAAGCTCGGGGTCACCCTTACGGACTGAACGGAGGTGTTCCGCAAAGCGGTCACCCAATTTGCGTTTGGTCTCCCCAATGTAGAGGAGACCGCACAGTGAGCAGCAAATACAGTATACTAAATTGCAAGTACAAGTAAATCGCGGTTTCACCTGGAAGGGGTGTTTGGGGCCCTGGACAGTGGGAAGGGAGGAGGTAAAAGGGCAGGTGTTGCATCTCCTGCGCTTGCACGGGAAGGTGCCGTGGGGAGGGGCTATTGGGTGATTGAGGAGTGGACCAGGGTGTTGCGGAGGGAGCGGTCCCTTCGGAATGCTGAAAGGGGAGGGGGAAGATGCGTTTGGTGGGATCACGTTGGAAATGGCGGAGGATAATCCGTTGAATGTGGAGGCTGGTTGGGTGAAAGGTGAGGACAAGGGGAACCCTATCGTGGTTTTGGGAGGGAGAAGGGATGAGAGCAGAAGTGCGGGAAATAGAACGGACACGGTTGAGGGCCATGCCAACCACGGTAGAGGGGAATCCTTGGTTGAGAAAAAAGAAAGACATGTCGGAAGCACTGGTATGGAAGGTGGCATCGTCAGAACAGATGCGGCAGAGACGGAGAAACTGGGAGAATGGAATAGACTCCTTACAGGAAGTAGGGTGGGAGGAAATGTAGTCCAGGTAGCTGTGGGAGTCAGTGGGCTTGTAGTGGATGTTTGTCGATAGGCTATCGCCAGAAATGGAGACAGAGAAGTCAAGGAAGGGAAGAGTCAGAGATGGACCATGTGAAGGTGAGGGAAGGGTAGAAATTGGAAGCAAAGTGAATGAATGGAATATTGCAGGTTGGCAGGAGAGAAACTGGACAGTAAGTTGGCATAGTGAGGCTGTTTGATTCCAATTTGATATCAATGGGCCGTGAGCGCTACAGGTTGTCAGCACAAAAGCAAAGTTTGGGTTACTTTGATGGCTTTGGTATAACACCAAGCTATACAGACCACAGCAGAAAGCCTTCTGCCCAATTTCCTGGTCTGTGCTGAAATAGTTGCTCTCAGCAGGGGCAGAATTTTGGGTGCTAAAATCTTGTTGGCTGAGTTTTTGGAAGGCTGGGGAGAGGGGAGGGGAGGAGACACATACCCACTCCTGATTGTTATCCAGTGAACCTTGTGGAAGAGTATTTGTGTGGCTGAGATGAGAACAGGATTGGACTTGATTGCAATGTCTCCATGCTCAAATATCCAACTGACCCTCGAGTTTTTATTTATTCATTCATGGGATGTGGGCGTCGCTGGCAAGGCCAACATTTATTGCCCATCCCTAATTAACCTTGAGAAGGTGGTGGTGAGCTGCCGCCTTGAACCGCTGCAGTCAGTGTGGTGAAGGTACTCCCACAGTGCTGTTAGGGAGGGAGTTCCAGGATTTTGACACACTGACGATAAAGGAATGGCAATATATTTCCAAGTCAGGATGGTGTGTGACTTGGAGGGAAACTTGCAGGTGGTGGTGTTCACATGCACCTGCTGCCCATGTCCTTCTAGGTGGTAGAGGTCATGGGTTTGGGAGGTGATGTCGAAGAAGCCATGGCAAGTTGCTGCAGTGCATCTTGCAGCTGGCACACACTGCAGCCACAGTACATTGATGGTGGAGGGAGTGAATGTTTAAGCTAATAGATGGGTGCCATCAAACGGGCTGCTTTGTCCTGAATGCTGTCAACGATCTTGAGTGTTGTTGGAGCTGCAGTCATCCAGTGGAGAGTATTCCATCACACTCCAGACTTGTGCCTTGTGGAAAGGCTTTGGGGAGTCAAGAGGTGAGTCACTCGCTGCAGAATACCTAGCCTCTGATCTGATCTTGAAGCCACAGTATTTACGTGGCTGGTCCAGTTAGGTTTCTGGTCAATGGTGACCCCCAAGATGTTGTTGGTGGGGGATTCGGTGATGGTAATCCTGTTGAATGTCAAGTGGAGGTGGCTAGACTCTATCTTGTTAGAGATGATCATTGCCCAGCACATGTGCGGCGTGAATGTTACTTGCCACTTATCAGCCCAAGCCTGAATGTTGTCCAGGTCTTGCTGCATGCGGGCACGGACTGCTTCATTATCTGAGGAGTTGCGAATGGAACTGAACACTGTGCACTCATCAGTGAACATCCCCACTTTGCACCTGATGATGGAAGGAAGGTCATTGATGAAGCAGCTGAAGATGGTTGGGCCTAGGACACTGCCCTGAGGGACTCCTGCAGTGATGTCCTGGGGCTGAGATGATTGGCCTCCAACAACCACAACCATCTTCCTTTGTGCGAGGTATGACTCCAGCCGGTGGAGAGTTTTCCCCCGATTCCCATTGACTTCAATTTTACTCGGGGCTCCTTGATGCCACACTCGGTCAAAAGCTGCCTTGTTGTCAAGGGCAGTCACTCTAGCCTCACCTCTGGAATTCAGCTCTTTTGTCCATGTTTGGACCAAGGCTGTAATAAGGTCTGGAGCCACGTGGTCCTGGTGGAATCCAAACTGGGCATCGGTAAGCAGGTTATTGGTGAGTAAGTGCCGCTTGATATCACTGTCGACGACATCTTCCATCACTTTGCTACTGATTGAAAGTAGGCTGATGGGGCGGTAATTGGCCGGATTGGATTTGTCCTGTTTTTTGTGGACAGGACATACCTGGGCAATTTTCCACTTTGTTGGGTAGATGCCAGTGGTATAGCTGTACTGGAACAGCTTGGCTAGTTGTGGAACACAAGTCTTTAGCACTACAGCCGGGATGTTGTTGGGGCCCATAGCCTTTGCTGTATCCAGTGCGCTCAGCCGTTTCTTGATATTGCGTGGAGTGAATCGAATTGGCTGAAGACTGACTTTGGTGATGGTGGGGACCTCGGGAGGAGGCCAAGATGGATCATCCACTCGGCACTTCTGGCTGAAGATGGATGCAAACGCTTCAGCCTTGTCTTTTGCACTCACATGCTGGGCTCCGCCATCATTGAGGATGGGGGTATTCATGGAGCCTCCTCTTCCTGTTAGCTGTTTAATTGTCCAGCACCATTCATGACTGGATGTGGCAGGTCTGCAGCGCTTTGATCTGATCCGTTGGTTGTGGGATTGCTTAGCTCTGTCTGTAGCATGCTTCGCCTGCTGTTTAGCATGCATATAGTCCTGTGTTGTAGCTTCACCAGGTTGGTACCTCATTTTTGGGGTCTGGTGCTAATATTGAGGACTCCCAGGGCCACTCCTTCCTGACTGTATACCACCGTGCCGCCACCTCTGGTTGATCTCTCCTGCCGGTGGGGCAGGACATACCCTGGGATAGTGACTGAGGAGTGTGGGATGTTAAATGGCCACTTGGGCGAAGTGGAAGTGTACTGCTGGAGCTCCACACAACTGCAAGAGATGTCTTCAGGAGAGATGGGGTGTATTTTTTTTTTAGGGGTGGAGTAAAGAAAAGCAAATGGTGATTGTGTATTGAGGTCTAATTTATTGAAATTGCTGCCAATGTGGGGAAGGGTCAGTACAGACGTTTTGTACTTAGACTTGAAAAGGAGATGTCAAATAATGTTATGCTCGTGACTTGCTTATGTAAGTGACATTTTTGCTGATGCAAATGGTTTATATGAATAAAATCTGGAGGTGTTTCTTTGCAGTGTTAGATCTGCAGGATGGCATGTGTGGGCAGTGAGGTGTTATGTATAGCTGTTCTGTGACGATCCCTCTGATGAATGCCACTCTTGTATTGTGAGGAAATGCAATGGCATGATTTTGCTAATATATTTATTTTAGGTTTTATTGACTTTCCAGCTGTGTGGTTAACCTGCTGGCTGGCTGACTAGGGATGGCATTTAAATTGAAGGCATCTGTTGGAATAAGTACAAGAACGTGCTGCCTGTAGGTTGAGTGGCGAATCTTCACAGCTATTTTGGAGTGGTGGTAACGCACTCCATACAGCTTGTGTTATACTCGATATTTAATACGTGACACAGTGGGAATGAAGAAATACTGTAATATATAATTTGTGCTTAATTCGGGTGGGAAGATCCCGTACTATTGTCACAGTAATCACACAACTTCTTTGTGTTCTGATTAAATTTCTGCAAAATATGCTCTGTGAAAGTGTTGTTACAATTAACTTCCCCCCCAAATCCATATCTACTGTACTCTTCAACCCAACCATTTTTGACCTGGCTTTTCAGACTTCTTAACCCCTTTGCAGTCTTCTTCCCCTCTTTCCCCCTTCCCACTCCAAAATGCTGCTTTTCACAAGGGGATTTCTCTTTACGGTATATCTCTTTTCCTGAGAAACTTTTCTGTTAAGCTACTGGAATTGTTTTGCTGGCTGAGACATTGCTTTTATGGTGTAATTTATTTTCATCATAAATGTACCACACCATCTTTAATAGTCATCATCTTTAATAGTCATCATCTGAGTGCGCCCAACATATCATTGCAGGCCTGCAATGGCACAATTGGCAGCTCCGCAAGCTTATTACTGGATGCCGATTGGGTCGCCATTGTGCTGCTGGGGGTGGATTGAAACATGGGGAGGGGAATCTTGAATACAAAGACCAAGTGGTTAAAGATGACTGCTGTGCTGGGTATGTCATGATCCGATTAATTTTCAGTGATTTGACATTAAAGCAGTGACTCCATCTAAAAATAATTTACTAATCAATTCCTTTCAGTCTCCCAGCTCTGGTCAACTGAACCTCCAGATTAAAAAAAAAAGTATTGCAGAGCAACAGTTCATTTTAATAAAAACTACCTGTTAGTTTGGTTGTCAACCTGTAAGGCAGTATATGTTATACATTTGTAATGCAAAACTGCCAGCTGTGATTCTTTTGTGTATTGCGGTGTGTAGTAGAATTGACACAGGTATATTGAATAACTACAAATGCCTGAGAGATCTTAAACTCCAAGACTTAATGCCACTTCTATGACTGCAAATATGATGTAAATCATACATAGTTGGGTATTGTATTTCAGCGCTCCTTCCTAGTATCATGTATGTGGAATGGGTAGGGAAAATGGCACTAAATAGATAGCGCTCTCTGAGCCAATGCGAGAGATGGCCATCTTTGTGCTGTACATGGCCGCCTTTGATCTCACAAAGGCCTTCGACACTGTCAACCGTGAGGGATTATGGAGTGTCCTCCTCAAATTCGGCTGCCCTCAAAAGTTTGTCACCATCCTCCGCCTGCATCACGACGACATGCAAGCCGTGATCCTGACTAACGGTTCCACCACAGACCCAATTCACGTACGGACCGGGGTCAAGCAAGGCTGTGTCATCGCACCAACACTCTTCTCGATCTTCCTTGCTGCAATGCTCCATCTCACCCTCTAAGCTCCCCGCTGGAGTGGAGCTAATTTACAGAACAAATGGGAAACTGTTCACCTCTGTCGCCTCCAGTCCAGATCCAAGGTTGTCACATCCTCTGTTGTCAAATTACAGTATGCAGACGACGCTTGCGTCTGCGCTCACTCGGAGGTCAAACTCCAAACCATCGTCAACACGGTCACCGACGCTTACGATAGCATAGGTCTTACACTAAACATCCGTAAGACAAAGGTCCTCTACCAACCTGCCCCCGCCACGCAGTACTGCCCCCGATTATCAAAATCCACGACAAGGCCTTGGACAACGTGGACCACTTTCCATACCTCGGGAGCCTACTGTCAACAAGGGCAGACATCGATGAAGAAGTCCAACACCGCCTTCAGTGTGCCAGTGTCGCCTGAGGAAGAGAGTGTTTGAAGACCAGGACCTCAAACCCGGCACTAAGCTCATGGTCTACAGAGCAGCGGTGATGCCCGCCCTGCTGTATGCCTCAAAGGCATGGACCATGTACAGCAGGCACCTCAAAGTAGTGGAGAGGTACCACCAACGCTGCCTCCGCAAGATCCTGCAAATCCATTGGCAGGATAGGCGTACCAACGTCGGTGTTCTCGCTCAGGCCAGCATCGAAGCTTTGACCACGCTCGATCAGCTTTGATGGACGGGTCACATCGTCTGCATGCCCAATACGAGACTCCCAAAACAAGCGCTCTTCTCGGAGCTCCGACACGGCAAGAGAGCCCCAGGTGGGCAGAGGAAACGCTTCAAGGACACCCTCAAAGCCTCCTTGGAAAAAGTGCAACATCCCCACTGACATCTGGGAATCCCTGGCCCAAGACCGCACAAAGTGGAGGAGAAGCATCCGGGAAGGCGCCGAACACCTCGAATCACTTCACCGGGAGCAAGCGCAAGGAGCGCACGTCAACCCAAGTACCCCGCCCCTTCAACCACCGTCTGCCCCACCTGTGACAGACTGTAGGTCCCGCATTGGACTCATCAGTCACCTGAGAACTCATTTTTAATGTGGAAGCAAGTCACCCTCGGTTCCGAGGGACTGCCTAAGAAGAAGTACAGTTGTTGATTCCGGACCCTTCAAACAAAACTAAATACAACAGAATGGTGCTTTTTCTATCTACTCTTTCTTCATCTTATGGTTAGCAAAGGAAAATCTTATCCCTTTAATCTGGGTTGAAGTGGAATGATCTGGGCAATACTTGTTTGTTGTGGATTGGCACTGCAAACGATGCACAAATTGGCGATCTAAGACCATACAAAATAGCTGGTCTGGTAAATGTAAAACAAAATGGTAGGCACTAGGTGTAGTGCTTTTCAGCTTGTGATTATGGCATATTGTTGTAGCAGAATATAAGAACTTCATTCTTCAAGCATCAAGGGCATCCCTTACCATGAATCAAAATCAAATGAATTAGGACTGGAGGAAAATCAGTTAATCCAAGTTGGATCAAAGTCCAATATTAGTCGATGCTTGAAGTTCTTTGAAGATTTAACATGTGAAAAGCAAGGGCTTTTGTTATCCAGATCTGTTCACACTTCCCAATGCTGGAACCAGCTTGGCAGGATTTGCTGCTTGATGGGGGAGGAAACGTTGAAAGAAGCATGGCTCAAAAACTGGCTACATCCATGAAAGCTGGCTGAGAAAAATGAGAAGACCTTCTCCTCTTTCATTTGTTACTTGTTTTTAAAGTTTACTGTACCTGTTTGAACTGGGATTACTTCATATCTCAAACTCTCTAGCTTTTATTTTTCAAGTATTAAATAATTTTGCCCCTAATTTATTTTCCTCTTCAGACCCCATTGCTCCATGAGCTATTTTTCCCTCGCTGGATAAAAGGACAGGCAGTTAACCTTCTCCCTTAATTGCAGTACCTTTTGCATGTCCCACAGTTTGTTCCAAGTCTGTTTTTACCACCAGAATCTCGCTAAGGGCCTGTTTCAGAGTCTCTCCAATTCATTGAGGTTGAAATGAATGTGAACATGCTCTGGTGAAGTCAACCAATGGGTCCTTGAGCGCATCCATGATATCCCCCAGTTTCTATAAAGTTGACCAGTTTAGACAGGTGAAGCGAAGGGAATCATATTTTTAAATCGGTCCCTGCTGAGTTTAACAGGTGGCTGTTTCTGACTAAGCAAAAACTCAACAGGGACTTTAAAAAAATTTAAAGAGCAGTTCCTCCCATGATCAATTTATAAACAACATGCTGTGGTGGTTAACTAGCGCAGTTTGTGAGGATGCTTGCTGTTAACATGCATGAAGTGTCTGGCGGGGTTCCATTGAAGAGTCCTTTAGAAGTCTCCTTCAACGGTGGTGGTTCATTTGGATGCTACAGGGTGCACAATGGGGGAGGTCATTCGTCTGTGCTTTCTTTATAGTGTGACTGTTCCAAGATGTTTATCGTGCATGTGCAGTATGACTGTTGAAAGTGGTGTCCTTTCCCAGCTCAACATAGCAAACCTTACTGGATTGTCATTCTCTTGTAAACACTTAAGGGAAGGTGAAATCTACAGGGAAATTTAATTTCCATGGGATAGAGTTGAATGATTAAATCACTTGAGTAAAATTTCTATATTTTTGTCACAAAATTTGACCACCTCAATCAAAGCAGTCAAAATGTTTGAGCTGCAAATGAGATGGTAATGTTTTCTGAAGTACTATCTCTTGGAATTGCTGTTTTCACTGCATGCTAGGTTTGGGCAGTAATAGTGCATCTACATTGTAGAACTGTGTCCTGTTGGAGTTGAACCAAATACTTGTCTGTCAGCAGCATCTTCATTGGTGAGGATGACAGCAAAATTGCTTTGCTATCATGGGGTGGGCATGAGAACATCAGCAGGTAGTATTCAGATCAAGGATTTCCGATGTCTCCTCTGAGCCCTGATATGAGCCTGGAATCTGTTGCTCCAGAGTATCTCCTTGTGATATGAATAGGGCAAGTGATTTGTAGCAAGATTTATTTGTGCCCAACTCCAAAATCACACTTTCACTGCCTCTGGGACTTTTCCTGCAAATGATGCCTTGACACCCAATCATGCTGCATGCAATAAGTGTAGACATTGTCTTCTAAGCCTCAAAGGTTGTGCCTTTTTGGCTAATTAAAGAATGTTGTAGTGATAGCTAATTACTAGGAAACATGGTCAAGACATTTTTATTTGATTGATTTATTAAGTGAGCTCTCTTTTTGTGTACAGATGTAGATGAATGTCCCTTTTGGAGAAGGGATGGGGAGTAGGAACATGACTCGGCCATTCAGTCCATCGAGCCTGGTTGATTATGGTTGATCTGTACCTCCACTCCATTTACCCGCAGAAGCTCCATAGCCCTTGATGACCTTCTCTAACAAAAAATCTATCAATCATAGTCTTGAAAGCTCCAATGGTCCCAGAATCCACAGCCTTTTGGGGGAGAAAATTCCAGAATTCTACTACCCTTTGTGTGGAAAAAGTGCTTCCTGATTTCCCTCCTAAATGGCCCAGCTCTAATTTGAAGATCATGTTCCCTTGTTCCCTGATTTTTCTCTGCCTACCCTATTGAATCCTTTTTAACGTTGAAACACCACGATCAGATCACCCCTCAGGTGGAACTGAGATGTAGGCATCGCTTGAAATTTGTGGAAATTATTTCCCCCTGACGGAGCAATTGTTGCGCAGATGACTGAACTCCCGGTGCAATATTATTTTTACGGTACCTCTTCTTGACCTTAGTATTTGACCTGTTTGCCGTGCTTCAAAAATTTTCAAGAAGCGACGTTCATGTATAATTGATCAATTAGATCGGATGATTATTAAAATCATGAACTAGAGTGATCTTTGAATTCTCAATTTGAGCACAATATCCAAGTAATTTTGCCTCTGAGGATGTGTTTTGAGATGACTACTTCCTGGAACCAAATCACTCACTGGCCCCCAAGCCTCTTTGTCTCTCCACCTCTCTCCTCTTTTAAGACTGCTCAAAACCATCAGTGCACCGTGGCTGCAGTGTGTACCATCTACAAGATGCACTGGAGCAACTCGCCAAGGCTTCTTCGGCAGCACCTCCCAAACCTGCGACCTCTTCCACCTAGAAGGACAAAGGCAGCAGGCGCATGGGAACACCACCCCCTCCAAGTCATACACCATCCTGACTTAGTATATCGCCGATCCTTCATTGTCGCTGGGTCAAAATCCTGGAACTCCCTACCTAACAGCACTGTGGGAGTACCTTCATCACACAGACTGCAGCGGTTCAAGAAGGCTGCTCACCACCACCTTCTCAAGGGCAACTAGGGATGGGCAATAAATACTGGCCTTGCCAGCGACGCCCACATCCCATAAACGAATAAAAAAAACCTACCTCTTTGGCCAAGCGTTTGGTCACCTGTCCTAATGTCATCTCCTTTTGGTTGTGTCAATTTTTGTCTGATTCCGCTCCTGTGAAATGCCTTGGGACGTTATACTACTTTAAAGGCGCTATATAAATGCAAGTTGTTGTCTGATTTCTGTCTTACTGCAGTGATTTGTTTACCTTTCCGCTGAATTTAACCAGTATAGAGAGTGATGCCATCAGTAATCTGAGATGATCAGTTTTGATGACATCCACAAGGTCACAGATGCAAAAAATGAGTTGTGCCAAGCATGCTTCCCTGAGGGCACCCTTGTAGGTGTTGTTAAGATAATTGTGCATTTATCATGAAGACTTGTTTGCATTATCTTGAGAGCCGCATATTTAAATAGCTCACAAGAGGCCAGCTTGTCATTGAGGCTGGAACACCATATCCTGTCAAAAGTTCTTCAAATACTGAGTGCTACTACTCTAACTTACTAATAGCTGTCAAATCACTCCCTTTTATAAAAGTTATATAATAGTAATACAGAATATATTAAACATGTTATTTACTACATCGCTGCAGTTCAGGTAAACTTGTAGGAGGTTGCTACTGCTGCAGTCAGATATGTCCTTAAGAGATGAATTATATCCCTGGTATATTGGTCTGGCTGATGCATACTGCCTTTATATAGTACCACTAGTGGAAACTGTTACTTGATCACTTTTTTTGAAGGGGGGGTGGAGGAGAATGGTAGTGTTCCATGCACATGTTCAAGTGTATGCAAGTGCAGAGTACAGTTTTGGCTGCCATTCTGTTACAATTGGAAAATAGCTGATTAGGGTAGTCCATATTTTTTTGTTAGAGAATGCCAGTAGAGAAGGCATCATGGTTTTGAAAATGGCCTGTAATCTTTTGGGCAATGTGCCAGCTTTAGTGTTGATTGGCATGCATTAAAATACCAATTATTTCAGTGGCACTGGCGTGACTTGCTGGCTTCTGAGTCCCCATGACCTGGGGGGTGCAGTGTGCAAATAACATCAGCTGGTGTTCCTGTTCCTGATTATTTTTTTTGTCCAGTGAACCTTGCCTCTCTTTCCACACCGCCCCCCCCCCCCAACATTGAAAAGTGCTTTTGGATGTTGATAGGATTAGGCTCCCATGGTGAAATAATCGGTTGACATTTTGGGGCTAGATTGTTCTCTGAATTAGTCTCTCTCCTCTGGTGGTTTTGGGGTAGTAAAAGAAGTGATGGTGACTTCTGCCTCAAAACCACCATCTTAAAATTACACCAGAATTATCCTCTCAAAAATTGCAGTCCTTTTTAAGGCCTTTCAGGAGTCCCCCCTGCCACATTTAAATGGGGTCATGTGAGCGTGACTAACCATTTTGCCCAATTTCCGCCCCTAACCCAACCCCTATGAAAAGTGTAACATTATAAATGCTGGTAAGAGGAGGGTGGCGCTATCCTTGAGGTGCATACTGCATTGAAGAGGCCATTTTACTTGCTGCGACTGAAGATTGGCGTTACTGTGCTTACATATCGAATTGTTTGGAATTCTGGTGGTTCTGTCGCAACTGTTTGCAGAGTTTACGTAAAAGTAGCTGCAAAAGCACACTTTGGACTGGGGAGATGGGCTTCCCAAGGCAAACCCCTCCTATTATTGTTTTAAAGAGAAGGACGAGGATATGGAAGCAGTTAGATTTGAAGTACTTGGAGTGAGACTTCACACGCATTTCCTATATGTAGATACCCACTTATCAGGGTTTACAGACCAAGAAGGACTGTCTTAAACTTCTCTGCACATCACTGTCTCAGAAGGCTGTGCTTCCCCTGGAGGGAATTGGGCAGATGTGCCAGTTGCTGGCTGAAGACCTGCAGCCCACTTCCAGGAGAACAGCATTGTCTGTAGTAGTCAAGGTCACCACTGCCTTGAATTTCTTCACCTGAGGAAGGAGCAATCGATAGCTCCGAAAGCTTGTGATTTCAAATAAAACTATTGGACTATAACCTGGTGTGCGACCTCTCAATTTTGAATTTCTTTGCCAGTGGAGCCTTCCAGGCAGCACATGGAGACCCATTGCCACATTAGTCAGGCAGCAGCTCACCATTATGTAAAGGTGATATGCTCTCTTCAGGCATGCTGCACTATTCATTTCCTCCCAAAGGGCCATGCTTCATGTGAGCCTTGACCGTAGGGTGGTATCGCGTTTTGCGTCTGACCCTATCCTTACCTGATAGTTATGTGAACTTTCCAGTAGGAGTCACTGCATTGTGATCAAGGTTGCGGACACTGGCCGATTTGTTGTGCTTATATTACTATCCTGACTGAGATCATCTAACGCTGTAAAGTTTATAGTCTAGTTTAATTTTGTTCGCTGGTAGATGTCATGGCAAACATTAGGGCAACTCATACTGATATGTGATCTGTAGGTACATATATGCACACACAAAGGATTAGCAGTTAGTCATTGGAAATTTTGCATTGTAATTTGATGTTGATCACTGGGAAACAATTCAGAACTGCATTTAAAAAGAAAAACGCACAACATTACTCCCCTTGTAACAACTTTGCATTTATAATGTATTCTGAATGATGAGTTAGAAATAATTAACAACTTGTGTTGGGAAGCAGCCCTTGAGATCTGGGCAATAGTACTAAAAAAGCTCTTCAGAAGCTCATGTTTTCAGCAGCTTCAAAAGGAGTAATTAGAGAAGTTAGTAAGCTATAAAGCAATTGACGTCATGCTGACCTATTCCATTGTGACGTGCAGCCAGGTGAGGTGAGAAAGCCAATGACAGTTTTTTTTTAAAGCTCAGCAGTCATGGAATATGCTGTGCACTGCAAGGGTGCTAGTCTGATATTCACTTCTTTCTCCCCACCCCCCCTCAAAAAAACAAAGTAAAAGAAAGTGAAAGGAACATAAACTGAGTGCATATAAAATAATAAGAATTTCAGAGTAGCCATGCTATCTTGTGGCTGTGTTGAGCATTTTTTTTTTACAGGACCTTTCACTGACTATTTCAGGCACCCTGCCTCTTTTCTGCCCTTCTAATACACTTGAATCTATAAGCCAATCAGCTTGTTTCTTTGCTGGAAGCAAATGCATGTAGAGGGTTTGTAAAAGTTTTAAAAAAAATGCATTCCAAATTTAGTAGAGGCCAGTTGATCTTTACCGGGGTTTGGCGGGGTGGAGGAGGAGAGAAGTCACTCAAGCCATTTATTTATGGCACCCAAGAACTGTTGTGAAAACTGAATTTCCCTTTTGTCCCATCATGTGGCATAGCTGATTCAGAACAATTATTGTTAATTGGTTTCATACTTTCACTTCGAGGTTTAAACTCCAGGTATTTTCTCCTACATGTAGCACACATTTTGCCCAAGTGCACAACCAGTCCCCTGACCTCCTGCCATACAGTTTTTCTTGCCGTCTATATTTATATCAGCATGGTTCATTTTGCTTTGATATAGTTTTGTAGTTAAGAATTATTGGAATGGAGAGTTTAACTTGCAACTGAAATCCACATGACGACAGTAACCATCGAACTTCATGACTGCGTGTTTTCACTGGCCCCTATAATTCTGATGAGCTTCAAGGAATGTTGAGTAAAATATTTTATACAGAAATAACTTGGCACTAATTGTGACCTGGTTTGGTTGAAGGTTAAAATGTACATACCTGCTTCCACTCTGATGGATTTCACAGGACCCCTGTTTAATGAATAGTGCTAAATTATAACAGAATTTAGTACTAGGTGCTCTTTGTGTCAGCACCAAGTCTACGTCACATTGTATCTGAATATATTATGCCCCGTCAATGGGTGACACATTTTTCCAGTTACCAATCCAATACCAGACTCTTGTTAATTGTTGCAAAAATCTTAATACAGAAAATCCTTTTTGCATCAATTGTTCTCAACAAATCCCAGTTGAAGTGATCTTGCTGCACTTGATCATTATGTGCTCTTACAGTTTATGATTCATTGAATCAAAAAATAATGGAATTTGCGGTCAGCAGCGAGGCGAAGGCACTTGCTGCTGGCCCCGATGTACGTTTCGCACAAGGATCTCTCGATCCCTGTGTTGAGAACTTCGTGTTTTACAACCTTCGATTCAAATCAACGGAAGTTAGTGGGGATCCCTTGTGCGGTTTGCTGTGACATCAACACGCTGTCTAAGCAGCCAATCAAAACGCAAAATTCTCTGAACAAGGAAGTGAGTAAGTGCTTAAAATTCTAGCTTTTTAAAAATGTTGGAGCAAAACCAAGATTGGGGCTCTCTCATGGGGAAAAGGCAAACCTGAAATAAAGATGGACAAACTTAAACATTTTTTTACTGCAGAAGAGCCGAAGTTTTCGGCAGTTTCAAGGATTTGGCTGATTACACATATTGCCGGCTCCGTCGGTGGGGTGCCACAGTACAGCCTGTTGTGGAGCTGTCAATGACAGACCGCAACTTCAGGATTGTGCCAAATCACGAAGTTGTGGTCAGTTTCGAAGGTGGAATGACCGTGAATGCTTTCAGTTTGTCGTCATCCGGACTGCAAATTCTGGGTCAATGTACTTTGTCCCACCGTACTCGATTCGAGCTGTGGGGGGAGTCGGGCAATTCTTGCAGAATTCTCCGGCCCTGGTAATCAAACTAAATTAAGAACAGCATTGTCAAATCGAGAGCAATTGGCGATGACCACATTTATGTTTTTCCTCCATAAAAGTTTTCTTAGTGGGGGGAAAAACAGCTTTGAATTATCGGGAGTAGACTTTAATTGGAGCAGGTGGGTTGAGAAAGATGAAATAAATATGTTCCTGCTTTATTCCATTAAAGTGTAGTTGGTTGTCATTTCTTCGAACTGAAATTTTATTCAGATTAACCTTTTTTTAATATTACAAGATCATGAACTTCTCTAATAGATTAACTTATGATTCCTGCACATTTTGTGTCAGTAAAGCATTTTTGGGAGCAAAGGAGTAATATTTGTTGGACAATTCCTTGAAATGTGTGAGATATATATGGAGTACTCAGAATTTATAAGACATTTTCTTGAATGCTGCACTTCTGGACTGACCAGGATGTAATCAAGTAAGTTGAGAACATTTAACAATTCTTTTTTGTGTATTGTAATTAAAAGTATTGAGTTAATTTGATTGACGTACACTGAGCCCTTCTTGCAGTGACAACAGTAATAAGTTGAGACTCCAGGTCCCTCCTGACATTTAAGTGTCAATTTTCTCACTGTCTTTTGCTTCTGAAGGACCACTCTCTGCTGAATGAAATACTTGATGTTCTTCAGACTTCTGTCCCTACTCAGGTTATACATGTAAGTACAATATACCTGTAACATTCTCCATCCTACATGTTCAGTGACATTCATTTTCCTCCATTGTATCTCATCTTTTTCACTAGCACGAAATTCATTCATTTTTATGATAGTCAAAGGGAAATTAACTTAAAACACACTTGGTTAACAGTTTGTTGGATCTGCTTACATTCTTCATGGAGTGGCAGGATGTTGGCTTTACTTGCCAATGGTGCTGGGGAATTCCTGCTGTCTGTTCTGCAGTTGAATGTGCTGAAAAGTTATAGAGATACTAAATTATTTTTTATTGCACTGAGCAGATATGGGAGAGTTCATTTGGAGTTTGGGCAAGTAAAGGAAGGAAATGAATATAGTAATGTTTAAACGTTGCCTAACCATTGCAAAAAAAAAAAAAAAAATTAAATTGCGCTTAATAAACTAGTTGTCCCCAGAATGTAGTGAACACTAGTCTCTGGGTGGGAATGTTAATAATTATGCAATACAAGTAGCCAGTAACGTGATTATCCAAAACTACATGCAATATGAAATTTGTTCCACGTACAAGTAAGAGAGGGACCTGATTGGAACTGTTTTCCTACGAACCTTTTGCAGGTGGGGGGAATTCAAACACCAGTGCACAGCTGTAACTGGAGTAGGTTGCACTGAGTTTTCAGCGGTGTCGGTACCATGTGGTTTGCTGGCTCTATGCAGCTGATGCAGTGTAATTGAGCAGCCTAACACTGACCCAGCAGTCTTGTGCATCTTCCACTGTAGCAGTCACGGTTCTTAATATTGCTTTGGAGGGTGGACAGATGTCAACTATTTAAAAAAAAAAAGTTTCTAAATTTTCAACAAAATCGTGCGAAACTTGAATGTTTTTGTTGCATAAGACACTTGCTGCTCGGAAAGTTCCACTTGGGAAGCAGTTCTGTTTATGCTGGAGTTGCGGAATACACGTCACAGTCAACAGCTTCCTGCGGCGTATCCTGTATATAATTAACACCATTTTTCAGATAGTTGTAAAGACTAAAAGTTTGACGGGTCTGCCACTGTTGCCTCTTGCTCAAGACCGCTATAGTTGTCGATTCTTTCTGAAAACAAATTATTTTGCCCCATCATATAAAGCAGCAGCTCAGCCTCACCTACTCTGATTCATAACAGCACTGTTAAGCACGTTTGTTGAGAAATTGACATCTTCAGTCTAAAATCTAGCTAGTAAAATTAAAATTGTACTGCTGAGTATGTCGATCTCTTATAAAGTGTGTTAAATTATCTGAACACTTCACCTGTGTAAGGGTTTTTAGTTGTTGTAAATGCAGATGTGCAATTCATGTACCTTCAACAGATTTATAAAACTCGTTATGAAGGCATGTGGTCCAACCTTTTCAGAGGGCACAGAATGTACCCTGGGTGGGGGATTTCAATGTCCATCACCAAGAGTGGCTCGGTAGCACCACTACTGACCGAGTCCTGAAGGACGTAGCTGCCAGTCTGGGCCTGCGACAGGTGGTGAGAACTAACACGAGGGAAAACCTACTTGACCTCGTCCTCACCAATCTACCTGTCGCAGATGCATCTGTCCATGACAGTATTGGTAGCAGTGACCACCACAGTCATTATGGAGACGAAGTCCCGTCTTCACACTGAGGACACCCTCCATCGTGTTGTGTGGCACTACCACTATACTAAATGGGATAGATTCAGAACAAATCTAGCCGTTCAAAACTGGGCATCCCGGAGGCGCTGTGGGCCATCAGCAGCAGCAGAATTGTATTCGACCACAATCTGTAACCTCATGGCTCGGCATATCCCTCACTCTACCATTACCATCAAGCCAGGGGACCAACACTGGCTCAATAAGGAGTGTGGAACAGCATGCCAGGAGCAGCACCAGGTGTACCTAAAAATGAGGTGCCAACCTGGGGAAGCTGCAACACAGGACTACATGCATGCTAAAAAGCGGAAGCAGCATGCTATACATAAGGGCTAAGCGATGCCACAATCAATGGATCAGATCCAAGCTCTGCAGTCCTGCCACATCCAGTCATGAATGGTGGTGGACCATTAAACAACTAACAGGAGGAAGAGGCTCCAAGAATATCCCCATCTTCAATGATGGTGGAGCCAAGCACGTGAGTGCAAAAGACAAGACTGAAGCATTTGCCACCATCTTCAGCCAGAAGTGCCGAGTGGATGATCCATATCGACCTCCTCCTGAGGTCGCCACCACCACAGAAGCCAGTCTTCAGCCAATTCGATTCACTCCACGTGATAAAGCAAAGGCTGAGGGCCCTGACAACATCCCGGCTGTCGTGCTGAAGACTTGTGCTCCAGAATTAGCCACGCCTCTAGCCAAGCTGTTCCAGTACAGCTATAACACTGGCATCTATCCGACAATGTGGAAAACTGCCCAGGTATGTCCTGTCCACAAAAAGCAGGACAAATTCAATCCAGCCAGTTACCGCCCCATTAGTCTACTCTCAATCATCAGCAAAGTGATGGAAGGTGTCATCGACAGTGCTATCAAGCGGCACTTACTCACCAATAACCTGGTCACTGATGCCCAGTTTGGGTTCCGCCAAGACCACTCGGCACTTGACCTCATTACAGCCTTGGTCCAAACATGGGCAAAGGAGCTGAATTCCCGAGGTGAAGTGATGGTGATTGCCCTTGACATCAAGGCAGCATTTGACCGAGTGTGGCATCAAGGAGCCCAAGTAAAACTGAAGTCAATGGGAATCGGGGGGGGAAAACGCTCCACTGGCTGGAGTCATACCTTGCACAAAGGAAGATGGTTGTGGTGGTTGGAGGGTCACCATTGACCAGAAACTTAACTGGACCAGCCACATAAATACTGTGGCAACACGAGCAAGTCAGAGGCTAGGTATTCTGCGGCGAGTGTCTTACCTCCTGACTCTCGAGCCTTTCCACCATCTGCAAGGCACCAGTAAAGAGTGTGATGGAATATCCTCCACTTGACTGGATGAGTGCAGCTCCAACAACATTCAAGAAGCTCGACACCATCCAGCACAAAGCAGCCCACTTGATTGTCACCCCATCCACCACCTTAAACATTCACTCCCTCCACCACCGGCGGACCGTGGCTGCAGTGTGTACCATCTACAAAATGCACTGCAGCAACTCTCCAAGGCTTCTTCGGCAGCACCTCCCAAACCTGCAACCTCTTCCACCTCAAAGGACAAGGGCAGCAGGCGCATGTGATTACCACCACCTCAAGTTCCCCTCCAAGAATCACACCATCCTGACTTAGAAGTATATCGCCGTTCCTTCATCGTCACTGGGTCAAAATCCTGGAACTCCCTCCCTAACAGCACTGTGGGAGTACCTTCACCACATGGACTGCAGCGGTTCAAGGCGGCGGCTCACCACCACCTTCTCAAGGGCAATTAGGGATGGGCAATAAATGCTGGCCTTGCCAGCGACGCTCACATCCCATGAACGAATTAAAAAAAAAATGCAGCATAGTATTTTGTCCAGATGTAGGAACTGGGGTTTCTCCATATTTAATGTGCAAATGTAAATTTGGAAAATTACATTAGTGGTATTTCACAACCATCATTTTGGAGATTTGTAGTTTTAAAAATGGTGGATAGAGACCAGTTTAGTTCAGTGCAATAAACTGTATTAGAACATTCCAATATGGTTCAATTGGATAATGACTAGTTTTCATACCTATACGAACATATTAACATATGAAAATGCCAGGCAAGAAAAGATAATCTGGTCCATCTAGTCTACTCCACACAGTCGTGTAGCTTGAAGCATCGTGATTCGACAACCCCTTACCCACCAACAGCCATGTCATCTCTTGGGAGAGGCAAAAACACCATTAAAACTCCAAAACCAACTAGGGGAAAAAATCTGACCCCCCCATAGGCGATGGAAACTAGTCCAGGAGGCCACATTGATCATGCTTATTATCTGGTATTCTTTGTAAGGTGAGATCTCAGCCCCAGCAAGGAACTAGTCCAGCTCTCATTTGAAGTATGCAGAGTCAGCATTCACCACACGAGCTGGCAATTTGTTCCATAGGTCTACTATTCTCTGGGGAAAAGAAGAACTGCCTAACATCAAACTTGGCCCTACCCCTGCGTGACTTATACGCATGTCCCAGCGTCTTCCCAAATCTATCAATAGGAACACAGTTTAGTCCTTGAACTATTTTATATACCTACAGAAAATCACCCCAAAGTCTATATATCACTCTGAAGTGAATAGACCCAGAGTGAGTAAGGTTGTTTCAGCTGGGATTCACTCTTGTAGTCCTCCTCTGAACTTTTTATGAAGCTTCTGTATCACCCACCATATGAGGGGACCAAAACTGGCCAGTGTGTTCTAAATGTGGTTTAACTAAGGTCTTGTCTTGTACAAGGACAACATGGTGTCCTCTTAATGCACCCTAATATCCTATTTGTTTTGGCTGTGCCTTCTCTGCATTGGTCATGCCTTTTCAAGAATTATGAACTATAACACCAAGATCCTTTTCTCTCAACCGGTTTCCATTCTGTTCCGTGTAAAGCATAAGTATGCTTGGTATTGGTCCTGCCCAAATGCATAACACTGCATTTATCTACATTTCGTACCATTTGCCAGAGATTGGACAATTCCTCCAGCACATCTAAATCTCCTGACTGGAGAGTAGAACGATGCTACTGGGAGCAGGAGCTGTGTGTCAACCTGTTGTGTTCCCGCTGAGTTCTGTGTTTATTACTCCCCACTGGTGGATAAGCAAAATGCAATGATACAGGATCAGTTGCTGAATATTTAGAAATTGACAATAGACCCCATCAACATTCCCATTCAGCGGTCTGGAGGTCCCGTGCAAGCCGCTCATTGGCTTTACAATGTTAATAACTGCGCATGCGCAAAAATTTGAATGGGCAGCGCAGCCAGTTAAAGGGCCCGTGAACAAAAAAAAATTACAGGGAACATTGGACCGTATTCGTGTTAGCTAGACTTGTGCTTTTCTAATCTCTGTACCGAAAATGAAAGTCTAGTTGTAGAGTCTGAAGTGCACATTGAATATTAAAAAGAAGCTTTTGAAATGGTGAAACAATCCAAGGGAATAAACCCTTGTTTTCCGGCTCCCTCGGAAAATTTTGTGATTGAATGGGAAAACATTGGGTCGAGGTAAAACATGAAATCTTGGGGCCCTGTTAAAGAGTTGAACTGCTCATTTTGCATTGTAGAGGTGAAAATTGATAACTCATTTGTATTTTTATGTTATGCAGTTAACTGGAAATGCTAAGCAATTATAGGGTACAATGCAAGGGAAATAAATTCTAAATTATTTCTGGGGCTAGGATGGTTGGCTTGTAGAGATCAGAGCTATTATGTAACCACTGAATGAATGAATTTGGTGCCAGGTGATACTTCAAACATCCACATCTATTTCTTTCACCTTTCTCCCATGATTGACATTGCATGATCTGTGCTTGCTAAACATTTGGAATCTTGTATTCGACTGTTTCCTCTAAGGATTTGTCTCTTTGACCATTGAGAAGGCATAACAAGAAGTAGAAAATTCTTCATTGCATCACTTTCACAGAGTAGCCACATTTTTTTCAAAAGGAGCAGTAGGTTTCAAAAATTGGGGTAAGGTGGAGATTATTTTATTCTTGAATAATTGAGGATAAACACTCTCCTAAAGTTTAACCTTTTGAGTTCCTTTGAGGCAGAATTTGGTTCTGTCTATCATTGATGTATTGATTCGCTGGTATCTCCACTTAGGAAATGAATGGGAGAGAGAAAGCTGCTCCACAGCAGGTGGAGCGATGCCCAACCACAAGTCCTTCCACCCACCAACATCAGACATTGTGATGTTGGCGAAGTAGCTGGAACGTTAAGTGCATTTTTGAAGGAAATTAAAAATGTATTTATAAATGATCAAAATTTAATTGTGATTCCATCACTGTCAATCTTGAATATGAAATACTGCTCCTTAACAAATTGTTGGCAAATTGTAAAACATTTTCAATTGATCAAAATCTATGTACACATATGAATAAGTTATGAGCTGTGTCCTTTTTGACTTCCTCTCTTTTCCTTAGAGAAAATTACTGAGCACTGTTTCCTCTGTTGTAGGATGGTTAGTTTTGATTAAGTCACTTGATCTGAAATGCATTTCTGTTTGATCAGTTGCTTTGATCAGCACTGCTCTGTCTTATAATTATTGGGTGAAATGTATTTTTGTAAAGAGAAATTATCCTTCGCACCCTTGATATGCTTGACTGAGCCTGATCAGGTCATATTAAGAGAGGAGGGATGTGAGAAGAAAAGAGAACATTGAGGAGCCATGTCTCCCAAGACATTTTGACACCTGATGTTGGAGACATCTGCATGGTCTCTTTCTTTCCTGCACTGTATATATAAATGGTATTCATGTCCCCAACTACTAGTTTATTTCTACTGTGCAGTCTGATAGCACTTAGTAAACTTTGATAGTTTGAAATACTTGATTGAGTCACAAAATATTTGCATTATTCAGGAAACATTTTACTATGAACTGTGGCCACAGAACATATCTGATGGCTTTTGTGGAGGGACATGAAATGTTCCAGATTTTTGGGGTTTTCACCTTGTAACCAAACAAATTTTAGTGTCTGGAGGCACTGGACAAAATCTGTTGTAAAAGTGTGTACAAGTCAGGATAGTTGGGGACTCTCTTTTTTTGTTCTGACCCATTCCCCATTTATTTGGCTTTAACTTGTACTGTTAAAGTTTCGAGACTGACAGACAGCTGGTTGATCTGGTCACTGTCATTTATTGGCTGAGCGTAGCCATTGATCAGTGCTGCAGAGCTAATTTATCAGGATCAGTAGAACAGAAGAGAAAGAACAGAGTGCAGGATGACTTTTAGCGTTCAAGAGGAAATCCAAGAATAATGATCTCTATCATAAAATATACAGGGCCCTGGGGGTCCTGTCTGCTCTACAAAACTGCCCAGATGTTGAAGTGCGATCCAAATGATGGTGAGTGGCACACAGCTATCTTGCCAATAGACGACTGAGATGCTTTGGCACGTAAAAGTTTCAGTTTTATTATTGATGATCCTTGTAGACAGTATTGTGTTCCAGGAATTTTTATACTGGATTTCAGTGAGATTTGTACAAAACTAACACTCCTTTCTAAATGAACAGCTACTCCACCAGAATAATTAAGCTGAATAGAGTGTGACTGTCACATAGGTCTGAAAACATTTTCTTTCCTTTCTATGTTTTTCTTGGACAGGTTACAGCAGAAGATCTCGCTGGTTCTGATATATAGTAGTAGAGGAATGAGTGTAAAATGCACTGTTTTGACTTCAGTTCAACTTCCGTCCAGAGAAGAAATGGATTTGAAGGGTTTTTTTGGGCCAAAGTCCGAGCGGAGAGTTTAACTTTTACACCAAAGTTGAAATCATCTAAAATTGCCATGATGTATTTAATTCGCCTTCTCTTTCTCCCCCCCGCCCCCCCCCCCCCCCCCCACAGCCTCCATAAAAGGGGTACTCCCAGTTCTAGAAATACAGATGGAATTATCAAGAAAAATAAAGCTGGATACAAAGAAAGACATAGGGAGGAAGGAGGAAACCAGTACCAGTCTTTGGCTTACTGGTTGTGTGTTCCTGCCCTTTACAATATTTAATTCCCTGGTGGGATGTGTTTTTGTGTAGGCTGAGCTAGAGAGCAGCACGAAACACCAGTGCGTGCAATCTGTCTAAACTGCAAGCTTACTATACAGACAGCAGTAACTAACAATTGTTTAATAGTGTCTGGGAATGAGGGAATTGCATGCACTGGGAACACCATTCTACCAATCTAATGACCTAGGTTGAAAATACAAATGAAATCTTATTTCATAATATCTGAGTGATTCTCGTTTTTTTTCCCAAATTTTATTTCTGCTTGGTGTAATTAATGGAATTCTCTACAATACGTGTTTGCTATGTAACTGACCAATGGGAGATTTTTTTGGGGGGTAGGGGCGGCAGGGGATTGGTGGCTGGCTGGCTGATCTGAGCCCGAGGTCAAACCTTCAAATGCTTAATTTACTTTTTGAAACTTTTTGTTGAAGTTCAAGAAAACCCCGATTTTTCTCTCTATCTTTGGGTCACTGGATCATTTCTTAACTGAGGATGTGCAGGTGACCTAAAGTTTTTGCTAATGCTGTTCTGTATTTGATTACTTGGAGTTGTGCAAGAATGCCCTCTAGTGACTTGTCCTCTATTTTTGTTTCTTCCCCCACAGGATTGTGTCCAAACTGTTGCACAATTGAAATTGGTTGTGGGCTCTGCCTTCGCATAGAAACATAGAAAAATAGGAGCAGGAGTAGGCCCTTCGAGCCTGCTCCGCCATTCAATATGATCATGGCTGATCCTCTATCTCAATACCATATTCCCGCTCTCTCCCCATGCCCCTTGATGCCTTTTGTGTCTAGAAATCTATCTATCACCTTCTTAAATATATTCAGTGACTTGGCCTCCACAGCCTTCTGCGGTAGAGAATTCCACAGATTCACCACCCTCTGAGTGAAGAAATTTCTCCATCTCAGTCCTAAATGACCTACCCCGTATCCTGAGACTGTGACCCCTCGTTCTCGACCCCGCAGCCAGGGGAAACATCCTCTCTGTGTCCAGTCTGTCTAGTCCTGTCAGAATTTTATACGTTTCAATGAGATTGACTCTTGGTTTTGATGTTTCCTCTTAATTTGTCACAACTTATTTGTAATAACTTGCATTTATATAGCATTTTTAACATAGAAAAATACGACTGAAGGCTCTGCCACCAATAGTGGCGGGAGTGGACGGGAAGGGTGGTGAACATTGCAGAGATAAGGTGGGACAAGGGATTTATGGGTGAGGATGAGGATTTTAAATTAGATTTGTTGGGGCTCAAGGAATCTGTGTAGGTCACGGAGAATGGACGCGGATCAATTGGGGCTTAATCTGGGTGTCAGAATTTTGGACAGTTTGGAGTGTGGCAATTGGAAGGCCAACAAGGAGGCTTTGAAAGTTTAGAGTTCTTTGCAAGGGCCGAAAATGATGCTTCCTCCACAACTTGTCTGGTAATTTGCCAAAAAAACGCATTTGTGAGGTCAAGGGAAGTAGTGGAGTGGTAGAGCTTGGAGAAGAGGTGCTGAGGCAGTATCTAACCCGGTTTTCCCATCCATGTCAATAACATGGTTCACCATGTGGTTGACGTGGATGGGAAAACTGGGAAGAAAGACTGAGTAAGTTAAAATGGATCCAAGATTCTAGTTAATCCAGTTTATATTCCCATTTGTTTTGATTTGTTCCATCTTTTGAGCATCACAACTGTTCCTGCCGTATATTCTTGGAGAATCAATCGGCATGTTAGAAACCAATGACATGAACTACAAAATGTTATTGGCAATCCAAGGATATGATTTTTTTGTGTCTAAAAATAGCACATGACCATACTGTAGCTTCACTTGGAGAGCATGGTGTAAATTAACTTTTGCCCAAAACGATTAAGAACTTCAGCCCATGGACTGAATCCTGACAAGTAATTAAATTACATCTTTGGTAGAAGAGCTGATCAAGCAGGCTAGTGAAGACCTGCTACAGACCTCCAAGCAATCACATGCGGAAAGAAGAGGATTGAGGGATAAGGAAACTCATTCTTGTAACCGAGTTATGTTGCTTTTTCAGTCTCCCTAAAACTGGACCGTGGCTTCCCATTGATTTCCATGCCCCATTTTTGCACTTAGTTCAGAAACCAAATATTTAAAATGTATATTGTAAAAGGTTAAAGTTATGTGCAAGCTGTTAAATTCATAGCAATCTGATTGTAATGCTAAGGAGAGAACATGCATTTATATAGTAATGTTCCTTTTATTGTGGGAAAAAATGTTAGTACCACAGTGCCTTTGTACCAACGTTTTTTCAATCTAGGCGAGCAACAATATTCTTTATTTGGACTTGCAGCACTTGGAATATTTGTCTAGTAAATGGATATGTACATTTAGATTCAGATTTGAAAGGTAACTTGCTCAGATCATGACATAATGCTTAAGAATGCCATGACTAAAGTGGGAATATTTGTAAAATACCAGCTATATGTGAAAGAACTATTTGTGTATTCTCTTGTAGAACGAAAACCATGTTATGATTTGATGCTGAAGTAATGTGTGTGCTTTATTTTTGTCTTCTGTCTTAGTGGACATGATGTAAAAACTTGTATTTGCTGCTAAAATAGAACACATTTTGTTGTTAAGCAACAGGGTATATGAATATTTATAATATGTCCTGCATGCATGCAATAAAATGGCTGGTCAAGATTAAATTACAGACATGGATGTGGTGTTCCTGAATTGACTTGGTAGTTTGTGGATGAGAAGGGAATCGTTTAGGTGCCAATTTGTTCACATCACATGTCTTATGTAATATATCAGGGTATTTTGGGCAAGAAGAGAACTTCCTTCTCTCTCAAAGCTATTAAGGTTAAGTTATATGAACAGTTAGCCTCCAAATTTCACATGTGCATCTTCTGTGCAGAGTTTAAGGTAGCATCCATTAATTTTCCAAAGTTTCCAACTTTTTAAAAAGTATTTATGTTCTTTCCCTGCTAGATCTTGCACTATTCACTATACTCTGGCCAAATGGTTGGGCAGATGACCTACTCTTTGGGTTCTGATCAGGCCATTTGGAGGCACTTGAGCAACCTGCAGTGGAATTCCTTTGTTTTTCTTCTCTCCTATCTCTTATACTTTAGTGCTTAATAAAACCCATGTAAGTAGGATGCTTGTGGCCTTGTGTGGGGAGAAAAGGTCGTCGTATCTGATTGTGTCACAGGTGCATTGCAAATATGTGAAATTTACACAATCTGATGTAAAAGGAATTTTCAGAGAACATATTGTGTCTGTATCTCATTACTTTGGGAGTAGTATGTGCTAACTGCAGCTAGGAGTGGGCTTGCAAAACCAAATCGATACTGGATCCTGCCATTCAAGTCCAGGTTAATTTTAACCAGCTGCTACTTTGAAAGAAATGTCCATGTTTAAGTGACTGTTTTGCTGTCCCCGCCTCCCCCCCGCGAAAAATGACTTTGTTGGCCTACAAACTAAGTGGTTGCTTTCAGGCCACTGTGTAGTGAGGCTGGTTGCACAGTGGTTGTTTGAAGAGGAATCGTTATCTAATTTATCCTTTTTTATCCCTTCCCAACACCTGCAGCGGTATTGCTGAGATTGGGAGATGACTAAAATCGGAATCAAACTTGCTCTTTAGTGTTCTAAAATGGTGGTCACTACACAGGTGAAGGGATGGTTGGTAATACGTTTTCAATATTATGCAACAATGCAATGACCATCTAAAGTTAGAGATGCTAAATAACCAGTCTGTGCATTCAGTAAGCTTGCAATCTCTTGCTTTCCTCTCACTCCTACAAGCAGTATATTGTGTGCACGTACAAATGAAGCATTACATACCCAGTGAATGATGACTGATCTTTTGTACCAAAAAAGCTGGAAATTTTGTGTATTTGACTTGCTCTACTGATGGAAGGGAACAATTTGAATTCTATGATGTGCAATTAATGTATTCTGTATACATGAATAAAATGAGTTATTTCTGGAAGATGTATGCTAGTTATCAATCAGATGAAAATTAGAAAGTTAAGTTCTATTGCAAAGTTTGGAAATCCGTTCCAAAAATGAGTGTTTGGGGTGGTAAATAGCGGATGCAGGTTTTCATGCAAAGCTTTATGGGCATCCATCCCAATCTTACCGTTTGAAATGTGTGTTTACTACTCATCTGAGGGATTTGGTTTTATGCATTTGATGGTTCTACATATAGTTGGGATATCAACTGAGATTTCAGTGATTTAAGTAAAAAAAAAGTACCACACTTGAATTGTAGTTTCCTTTTGAGACCTTTGTAACTGCAATAAATTGCTGCCTTTTTAAGAGCACGAGAGGCACCATTCTTGCTACATGTGGCACATTGCTACATATGTAGCTGGATCAATCTGCATGGGGCCAGGTAGCAATGAAATATGGCCCTATTGGGTACTCAAGTGGCTCGACTCATCGTCCTAACAGGCACAAGAGAGAACTTTGCTATCTGGTGTACATATGGGCACCTTGATCATCTATCTATTCTGCAACATCTCAAACATTTAGGTTTGAAACTCCGTTGTATTGCGTGCATGTGCTAGCTATTGCAATGTGTCATGTCTCAACGATTTGTATGGAGAAATGTGTCAAACCTAACTCTACTCGCTTTCTCTCACTACCTCCCCTGCGAAATGTGAAGCTGGAGCTTCATAAACTGATGCACTTTCTCCCTGTTCCCCCATACCCAAATAAAATGCTTGAGTGGAAATTCCATGTGGGCAAAATGGTGCTTTTGGTAATCTTTTAGCTACTCAAAGCTATTGAGCGTGTCAGCATTTCACCTGCACCCTGAAAGTACTATTCTATTATCCACTGTTCCAAGTATCGGAAGTGGAATGCAGATTCCAGTGTATGGATACAAGAACCAGGTCCATTCATAAAGCCAGAGAGCCGTTAAGACATATGGGGTGCATACATTTACTAATTCTTAAACCATGACCAAGTGGTAATCTAATATACCTACCATTATTACCTTGTGAATAAAGAACCTTGCACTATGGCTATCCTGCTAAATACGCAGCTTTTGCCGGACACATCTGGTTGTATAAAACAAAGATCTACAACTTGACACTCTGTCTTGACAACAAATGTTTTTGCCTGCTGGGTCAGATTCCTGTACTTTAAGGTTGCTGAATGAGATCCAGTGAGAGGCTGAATAACTTGTAACTCTTCTGAAGTATCCTCTGTACACCCAAGATCCCTCCATTCTGGCCCTGTTGTTCCGGATTCATTGTCCATATTTCTCACTCTTGTGTTGTCACCTGTGTGTTCTATTCTTGCCTCTTAATGAGAACTTGACAGCCACAGGTAATTTATTTATGAATCAGCGAGAGGAAATTGCATGGATGTTTCCGTGACGTCGGTGCATAAAATTTGTTAGAGGTTTGGGTTGGTAGCCTGGGATGCTTTTTGTGATATGTGGGTGAAGAAGATTCTAAGAGGTAAGTAACCTTTGCTTCCTGCTCTTCCCCCCCCCCCCCCCCCCCAAAAAAAAAATAGGACAGCCCGTTTTAGTTTGTGATGAAGAGCAACATTACAGTAAATGGTCCCCTGTTGGACACTTAATGGTACAGTACTTTGGTATTCCATTTGCTGTACTATGGAATGCTAGAATGTGTTTTTTTGCCTACGATTACCAAGAGTTTCTGCTCTAATCTGTTGCATTTGGTGAAGGACACTGAATAGAAATATATATAGTACTTCACGTGGGAGATGGAGAAAAAATTTGGAGCCTCTTTGTCTTGATTTGTAATCGGTTATTGCTGGAAGAGATTAGATTGTTTTGCCCCAGAGGTGCTTGCCAGTTACTATGAATACCCTGTTGGAGGAAGAAATTACTTCGAATTCTATTGTGCTTCGGGGGAAAAAAACTGAAGTGCAACTTCTTGACTTGCAGTGACACTTTCTTCCTTCAGCGTTGAAAATAAAGGAATGAACTTATCTGATAAGTGACGAATATCCTGAATCATGTATTCCAGGAAGGAATGCTTCATTTTAATAGGAATAATTCAGTGTTGGCAAAACAGATTGCAGTTCAGTTTCTTGGATAATGTATTGAAGTAGCCTTTTATAGTGTGTTGATTGAGTAGGTCATCCATGTAGCGACAGAATTGTCTAATTGAATCTGAAGAGACGGTCTACTACATGATTTATCACTATTGCAGTTCAATTCATTTCTTTTGTGACTGCCATTTCCTTGAATTCTTGGCTGTAAGTTTGTCAGCAGTAGTTTTCTTCGACAAGTAATACACAATGGAGAGGATTGCTTGTACAAGTTGTGTTGTCTTGATTGCAACCTAGTCCAGTAATTCAGCTATAGTATGGCATGAATTATGTACTTGGTCAGAAAAAGTTGTTTTCTTTGGATCATTGTATAGCGTCACTAGTTTGCAACCATTTCAAGGCAAGACATAATTGAGGTTGTGGACACCTAAGTAACCTGAACACACACCAACTTTCAATTTTTCCTCTTGATACTTTTGCATTCACTTAATTTGTGCTTTTCTTTGATCCAAAATGTTCTATTTTTGCTGTGCAATAATGTGGTTTATGAATAAGTTTGTCATTCATTTCAACTCATTTTTTCTCTTTCAACTGTCTGTCCTTTTTACTTGTATCATACACCATACTCCACCAATGACTAGCCTCTTAGTGTTGCTGTGTAAAATGCCAAAAGGAAGTGGATAGTTGAATTATTCCATTGCTCAACATAGTGTGCTGTGCTTCTGCTCTTTCACTCTTGTAATTTCTCTCTCATCTTGTACCCCTTTTTACTTGACCTGCTTCTGCATGCCTGTTTATTTGTCTCAAAGGATCTTAAATATCTGCCCATAAATTGACACTACACATCCATCCTTGATGTCTCCAACTGCTCCGGTTATGTATTATGAAAGATTGTATTGGTGTTTTCCGCACTGCTTCCTTGTTAGTAGATTTAGGGTTTATTCACTGAAGGAGCCACAGCAAGAACCCTTTTCATACCGGCATCTCCGCATCATGACCTTTTCATACTGGTAGTACTGCCAGATTCAAATGGGCAAATACAGACAGACAAATGAGCTGACTGCAAGTGGGCAGGTAGTTAGCGCCACGTGGTCTTGAGACTGTAGTTTAGATGTTTCTCCTTTTAGAAGCTCTGAGCTGGACAAATAGAATTGCCAGAAATTAAAAGATACTTTTTCTCCTCCGTATAAATGTGGGGTTTGGTGGGGTGGGGCAAACTATCCATCCGGTACTAGAATGAATAAATCACTGAAAATACTTTTAATGGGCCAGTAAATATTTCTGTTTCCTATTACTTAAATCCTATCTAGAGAAGTGTTATTGAAGGAAATTAGAACTATGCCAATTTATTGCGATTGGATAATTTTAAAATAGGAATCCTTCTGGGCCTGGTCATCTGGTGACAATAGTCTTTGTTTATTACTCAGAGGCACAATGCATGGTGAGAGATTTTTGGCATGTGGACAAAACGTTCCGTCTGGCAGTGTTTGGGGTTGTCTTGTGGTGTCCTTCTGCTACTGTACTTAGATTAGGGGTGACCAAACCTTGTCTTGGTGTGCTCCTGAGTTATGTACCATGGAACCCTGTATGCCAGATTTAAAAACTTGAAATCTGTTGTCAATTTTGCAGGTTTCAGCTGTTGCAAAACTATTGCTACTAATTGACTACCTCTACTAAATTAAAATGTAATTGTGTAATTAAACAGTAGCACCTCCAAGCTAAATTAGACTGGAAAAATTATATTTTGTATGTAAAAGCACTTGCTGTGTTCCCCTTCCTCTTACACCCCCCCCCCCCCCCCCCCCCCCCCCCCCTCACTCACCCAGTTAAAAGCCAAGTTCCATACTGATTTAGCTTGAATTAGCATTCCATTTCTGTTTCTGGTTATTTTTTTGTGCCGCTAGGTTTACCTGTGAATTTGGTGGGCCCGACAATTTGAAAAGGTCTGTTTTCCGCACTGCTTCCGTGTTAGTAGATTTCGGGTTTATTCACTGAAGGAGCCACAGCAAGAACCCTTTTCATACTGGTAGTGCTGCCAGATTCAAATGGGCAAATACAGACAGACAAATGAGCTGACTGCAAGTGGGCAGGTAGTTAGCTCCACGTGGTCTTGAGACTAATTTAGATGTTTCTCCTTTTAGAAGCTCTTGAGCTGGACAAATAGAATTGCCAGAAATTATGTGCTGCAGTATGTCACTTGCTCCACTGGCATACAGTTTCATATTTTCTGCAGGTTTTATGCTGCGAATTTTCCGACCTGTGTTGCTTGAATGAGTAAATGTATCTGATGCCTAACCAGGAAGTTGTAACACTTTGTGATGCTTTAAAGCACCCATATATTAGATTAACCTTTTAAATCCAGAGTGCTCAATCAGCATGCCTTACTTTCCCTCCTACTCACTACTGCAAATGAGAGGTATGAGCAGGAAAGTAGCTTCATACAACATACTTTTATCCTGTATTCTAGATTTTAATTAAAGTGCAAATGTTCTGCCATCAAATGAATCTTTTGTACCAGTTCTTCTTCAATTATGTTCAAACATGTTGCACCATACAGACCTAACTTAATTTTTTTAATATAAAATAAAAAGAAAGTGCTGGAAATACTCAGCAGATCAGGCAGCATCTGTGGGGAGCGAGAAACAGTTAACGTTTCAGGTCGATGACCTTTCATCAGAACTGGAATAGGTCAGAGATGTAATCGGTTTTAAGCAAGAAGAGAGGCGAGGAAAGAACAAAAGGGAAGGACTGTGATTGGGTGGAAGGCAGGAGAGGTTAAATGACAAAAGGGCTGACGCAAGGTGAAAGGAGGTGGTAATGGACCAAGTAAAGAAACAAAAGATGGGTCAAGAAGAGGTGTAAATGGGAATAGCAGAATCATCAGCTACCATCTGAAAAAATGGGGGCAGAGGTTATGGTCTGAAATTGTTGAACTCGATGTTGAGTCCAGAAGGCTGTAAAGAGCCTAATAGAAAGATGAGGTGCTGTTCCTCCAGCTTACGTTGAGCTTCGTTAGAACAGTGTAGGTGGCAGAGGACCGAGTGGTCCGTAGAATTAAAATGGCAGGCGACCGGAAGCTCCAGGCCACGTTTGCAGACTGAACGGAGATGTTCCGCAAAGCGGTCACCCAATCTGTGTTTGATCTCCCCAATGTAGAGGAAACCGCATCGTGAACAGAGAATACAGTATATTAAATTGAAAGTACAAGTAAATTGCTGTTTCACCTGGAAGGAGTGTTTGGGGCCCTGGACAGTGGGAAGGGAGGAAGTAAAAGGACAGGTGTTGCATCTCCTGCGCTTGCACGGGGAGGGGGTGTTGGGGGTGATTGAGGACTGGACCAGGGTGTCACGGAGGGAACGGTTCCTTCGGAATGCTGAAAGGGGAGGGGGAAGATATGTTTGGTGGTGGGATCACGCTGGAGGTGGCGGAAATGGTGGAGGATGAACCGTTGAATGTGGAGGCTCGGTGGTTATAGGAGGGAGGGGAACAGGGAATGGGTGAGAGCAGAAGTGCAGGAAATGGAATGGACACGGTTGAGGGCCCTGTCAACCATGGTGGAGGGGAATCCTCAGTTGGGGAAAAAGGAAGACATATCTGAAACGCGAGTATGGAAGGTGGCATTGTCGGAACAGATGCGACGGAGATGGATAAACTGGGAAAATGGAATAGAGTCCTTACAGGAAGCGGGGTGGGAGGAAGTGTAGTCGAGATAGCTGTGGGAGTGTGTGGGCTTATAGTGGATATTGGCCGATAGCCTATCCCCAGAAGACAGAAGTCGAGGAAGGGAAGAGTCGGAGATGGACCATGTGAAGGTGAGGGAAGGGTAGAAATGGGCAGCAAAGTTGATGAAATTTTCCAGTTCGGGGCGAGAGCAGGAAACGGCACCGATACAGTCATGTACCAGAAAAAAGGTGAGGGAGGGGACCAGAGTAGAATTGGAACAAAGGATGTTCCACATATTTATTTCAGATTTCCAGCATCCGCAGCATTTTGCTTTCGTATTAATTTTAAAAAAATGAATTGTAGCCAAAAACTTTTGGCGATTTACTAAATTCTAGTGTAACTAAATATAATTTTCAGGTTGGGATATAATAATAGCTAATGAATTTTATGCTTTGAACTAGCTTTAATTTTTATTAATTAATGAAGCTAGCCATCTTATTTGGAGTTGGAGTCAGTCAGTCGCTGCTGATAGGAGACGCAGTATTTTGATGGGCAGTAGTTGCCACGTGTAGACTCAGTCTGTCAGCCAATCGCTGGCTTTCATCTTTTAAATGGTTCTGACTTTTTCGGTTCTAGATTTGGATTTGCTCTGTCTTTCCTACCCAGTCATAATCTTAATCTTTCCTCTTGCCTCCCCTTTTAAATCCACATCGACTGTTCCATTGATTACAAGCCAAAAAAAGTTAATTATTTTGCAGACAGCTAATACTTGAATTGAGTGATAAATGGATGCACTCTTCCTGCATCCTAGGGTACTAGCTGGGATCAGCCAAGTGTATCTTTTTGAAGTGTGAGGCATATAAACCTTTCCATTGAGCTGGTTGGAAGATGTAGATCTATACTGTGACACTAAGCGGATGGGCTTAGTGGGTTAATGAAGCAGCAGAAGTGGGAGTTGTGGTTGCTAACCATTTCTGATAACTGGTGTCTCCTCCGCATTTCTCGCTGCTGCTGTATAAATTTTAACCCTGTAGATTGGGATAACTGCAGCTCCAAGTGGATGGGCTTTGAAGCCTTTTCTGTACTGTGCTGCTAAGGAACAAGCGAATAGCCATGCATGCTCTGGCTTGCATTGTCAGTCCACAGCAGCAGTACCTGCTGCAAGTTTGGCTCTTTTAATCTCCACTGGGTCTTTATTTTTCAGTCTTTTCCAAAAAATCTCCTGTAGTGCTGGTATTCTTATGAGGCCACTGAAAGTTTAAAGGAACAATGAATTGTTGAATTTTTTAATGCAGTAGTTATGCTCAAAGGATGGACTGCCTTTGTATTGTAACAACAAAGGTAAGCATTTTCTGAGTTGTGAATTGAATGTGTGTTGAACTAACGAGTCTGGAACTGTTTCTATTGAAATTACTTGTCTCCTGTGCGTTTGATTTCTTATATGTATGTGGTCGGGTGCACGCTGTACCAGGTTACCTAAAGGGTTATAGTTTTGGTTTTGGCTAGTGCTACTTGATTTCTTTCTGCAGCACCCCCTCCCCTTTTCAGGACTGTAAGGCTTCAGTCAGTGCCTGTTCTCCAGCTGTTAATCTTCATTGACTGGGTTGGGAAAACTTGTGAGCAAGAGCAAATTGGGTTCAAATTCTTTAACCAGTGGTGTGATTCAGTACAATGTGGAGGAAAGCAACTCAGCAATTCCCTTGTAAAATTGGATTTCTGATTAGACCAGCAAAAATACACGTTGAGTACTCTGTTTTAGCTTCAAATACTTATCTCTGAATTACTTGACAATTTATGGTTTATAAAACATTATAGGTGTAATCTCACACATCGATTACTGCAATAAATAGGATGACTTAGTGAGCTCCATTCTTAAAAAAAAAACCTAACTGCTTATGTTTAGTGCACCGTGAGTTTATTATACTAGCAGCTTTAACTAAACCCAGCATGGCTAATGGTATACAGCAGCTTGAATTTTCAGTGCTCTTGAAATAATGAAGGTGAGAGGTGGCTGTAAATAACCTGGCCGTCATTGTATGTGATGCTGGTGCATGTTCCTGTGCAAATGAGATTTTAAGCATGCCATGAGCAATTCACTACTGATATGTGGGTGGAACTGTTTCTTTTCCCCAATGCATGGTAAATAAAGGTAGAATAGTGAACTGCTTTACATTGTCACAGCCATGGAAACGGCCTAGAAAAGCTGCTTGGTGATGTATGTTTTGTTTCTTTCCAAATAGAACTGTGCTTTTATAGAGATTCATCTGCTAGAATAGAACACTAAAGCAGCTTTTAATGTCAAAATGTACTTTTGGAAAGAAAACTATTAATTACAGGAAAAATATTGTACTTTAATGTTCAAGCAGGCTTTTTAAGATGAAAGTACTAAAAATTTCGATTATGAATCTTGCCACTTAAATTTTGAGGCGGGCCAGGAGAGCGTCGAATAGTCAAGTCTATAGGTAACAAAGGTATGGATTAGGGTTTCACCAGATGAGTTGAGGCAGGGGCAGAGTTGGGCGATGTTATGGAGGTGGAAATAGGTGGATATGTGGTCGGATGCTCATCTCGGGGTCAAATACGACACCAAGGTTGTGAACAGTCTGGTTCACCCTCAGACAGTTGCCAGGGAGCGGGATGGAGTTGGCGGCTAGGGAACTGAGTTTGTGGCTGAGAGCCAATATTTAGTTAGAGGAAATTTCTGCTCATCCAGTACTGGATGTCGAACAGGCAGTGTGGCAAATTCGAAACAGTGGACGGGTCGAGAGGTAGTGGTGAGGTTGAGCTGGGTGCCGTCAGCATGCATGTGGAACCTGATGTGTTTTCGGATGATGTTGCCAAAGGGCAGCATGTACGTGAAATAGAAGCGGGGCCGAGGATAGATCCTTCGAGGACTCCAGAGGTATTGGTGCGGGAGCGGGAAGCGAAGACATTGCAGGTGATTCTCTGGCTGCGACTGGATAGATAGGAATGTTACCAGGCAAGGGCACCAGCTGGGTGACGGAAGAGAGGCGTTGGAAGAGGATGGTGTAGTCAACCATGTCAAAGGCTGCTGACTGCTCGAGAAGGATGAGGAGGGATAGTTTACCGCGGTCACAGTCACGTAGGATGTCATTTGTGACTTTGATCAGGGCTGATTCAGTGCTGTGGCAGGGCCAGAAACCTGATTGGAGGGACTTACTTGTACTTGATATTTCGACCGCAGCAAAAGGTATTCCACGCTGAAGTTAGGCCCAATAATGTTGATTGGGGTTTGCGGGGAGGAATGGGGTGGGGTTGGTAAAAGGAAAGGTCTTTATTGTGACATCAGTAGAAATTAAATAGTGGCTTAAAGATCCTATTGTGCACTTATCTTTCTGAAACAAATCCATAGTTGGGAATGGGGCGGGGGGGAGAGAAAGTAGAGGGTGATGTCGTGGTATGAGAATATACCGTCACAATTCGACCTCTCAACCTTGGCAACCAGAAATGAGGTAACCCATGGAAGGCTTGATGTGAACTGCCATCGGGTCCAATGTTGTGCAGGGGAACTGTGTGGTTAATGTTGGGGCACTTGTTCAGGTTATCCAAAATACAGAACTTTTATTTTTTTAAATGATTTAGTAATTTATTTGGGATTAAACTGTTAATAGTGAAACAGAAATCCCATTTTGTTTTTGAGGTAAATCTTTGGGATTAAACAAATCATTGAGTGGAAAAGGCTTCTGCCATCAAGAGTTTGTGCCAAATCTGTTGCAGTGATCAAAATAACCACCCATCTGCCTTTCTGGAATAGTTAAAAAATCTGCTGAAAGAACCACTCCAAAACAAAGATTTGTCTCCCATTATTTCTTCATTGAATGCAGACATTTGCTCCTCTGCTGATTTGTATTACAGATTCCCCCACACTTTATTTGCAAGATGTTGCTTTTTAGTTGCCAGTCAAATTTTTTAATGCGCCCACACAGCACATTAGACCGACCTGAACTTTCCTGTGACAGTTAATCAAAGTGACTTTTGCTTAAAAGGAATTTGATCTCTTCATTTTCGCAGCTTAAATATGATCTTGGGCTCTAGAGGTTACTATTGCATAATTTCAGGTCCCATAGTTGTGCAGTTGAGCAGGATGTAGAGGGCAGCGGGAGAAGAGTCACACACTCTTCCTTCACAAAGTTCTGTTTAAAAATAATTGGAATGAAACTAGTACTTAGCCAGTTATTTTACTGTACATTAAAAATGCTATTCAAGGTTATCTCAAAGTCACTAAATACAATCGGAGAGAATTGAGCACACCTATACACGTGGTATGAGCAAACACTAATTGCATTCTGCAATTGAGACACCGGTTATTTTTTAGTCTCTAAGTGAAAGTTCTGCCACTGAATTGGACATTGCTCAGTAAGAGTGATGGACTCTTAAGTTAGTTCCCTATACTTTATTCACCCAAGCAGAAGCTGGCATGCCTGTTTATATATTTATTAAACTTAAAAGAAAAAATCCTAACCTGTGTAGCATATGTTGATTCTTAATAACAACAACTTATGTTTATATAGCACCTTTAATGTAATAAAACGTCCCAAGGTGCTTCACAGGAGTGTTATCAAAAAATTTGACACCAAGCCATATAAGGAGATGTTAGGCCAAAAGCTTGGTCGAAGAGGTAGGTTTTAAGAAGCGTCTTAGAGGAAAGAGAGATGAAGAGATTTTAGGGGGGGAATTCCTGAGCTTAGGACCAAGGCAGCTGAAGGCACGACCGCCAGTGGTGGAGCATTTAAAATCGGGGATGTTCAAAAGGCCAGAATAGGTGGAGCACAGAGGTAGCAAAAACAGCTCACTTGGCTCAGCAGGGGTATGCACCACCTCGTGGCATCAAACAATTTTTTTTTTTTATTTGTTCCTGGGATGTGGACATCGCTGGCTGGACCAGCATTTATTGCCCATCTCTAATTGCCCTCAAGAAGGTGGTGGTGAGCCGCCGCCTTGAACCGCTGCAGTCGGTGTGGTGAAGGTACTCCCACAGTGCTGTTAGGGAGGGTGTTCCAGGATTTCGACCCAGCGACTATGAAGGAATGGCGATATATGTCCAAGTCAGGATGGTCTTTCCTGAAGTAGTCAGTCTCAGTTGGGGTGCTACATTTAGGGCTGGATTTTGCCGGCGCTCAGAGGGCGGGTTTGGAGGTGGGTCAAAGGTTAAAATCATTTTGATTGACGGCGGGCTGCGATCCCGCTGTCAACCCGCCTCCAAACAATTTTCCCAAGTGTCGGGTCCCCGATTTGTGAATGGACCCGACGCCTAGCGGCGGGAAGAGGATTAAAGGCAATTACCTGCCTATTAACAGGTAGTTGCTAATAGTTGACTGCCTATTTTAAAATTTTGCCGCTTCTGGTTCGGGTTTCCCGACGTCTGGACACCACGCCAGGTAAGTGTGGCGTGTTGTGACTCTGCTGTAATGTTTCTAGATTGATGACCGCTGCAGAAGTGGTGCGAAGGATCCAGTGTTGCACTGGTGAGTCTGAGGAAAGAAAATGTTGGGAACTGCATTTTTAATACATTTACTTTTTTCTTTAGGTTACAAGTTTTTAAATCCATGTCCAGTGCCACCTCATTGGGAAAACCCTCTCAACAGTGACAATCGCTTCTGTCACCTCACCTGCAGCTGCCATCTATTCCAGCCTATGGAGGGGAGTCATTGGAGAGCCTGGGTGCAAGAGGTCACCTTTGTGCAGTGATTCAGTGTTTGCAGCACCTCAATGTTGTCAAACACCTGAGAAATCAACTGTAAAAATAAATGTGCGTGGTCCCTTTAAGGAAACCGGCAGATGCGTCATCAAATGATGTCATCTGACCCGCTTCCTCTTAATTGGCCGGCAAGCACGCAGAGCGGGCTTAACAAGGTCAATCCAGGCAAAATCGCGTCTGTGGGCCGGATGCAGCTGGGGGCGGGACTGGAAGCTGGAAACCACCTAACCCGCCTCCATTGATAAAATCACAGCCTGAGTCTTGGTGTCCTTGTGTATGGGTGGGAAAAATTATCCAGGGTTCCTGATCTCATCTTTTGTAAATACATCTAGTGGATGCCACCTTAGAACAGGATTGCACTCCGCTGTGATGATCCTTATTGTGATGGCACAGTACTGTCCAGGCTGAGAAAGGAAGATGAGCCATATTGGAGGGATGTTGCCATCTGTGTAGCCAGGAGAAAACCAGGGTAGGAGGAAATAAACTTGCAAATGCCCACCCAGTTCTGCCTTCAGAAAATTTGGCTGATTATGAAATAATTCAAATGCTTTACCACCTGACTGCTCTTCAGTTGCAGATGTGATGAGCTGTTTTCCCTAATTAAAGTATTTCCTCCTCCCTTGGCACAGAAGCACCATTCTCCAGGTTCAGCAAATGCTGGCGTTGAGGTGACTACTGACAGGTGTGAGTGAATTTCATCGGATAATTCTGTCACTGTTTACCCCTTTCATGCTACTGTTCCCTACAATTGTTCCATTTGGAGCCTAACCTCATCACGTGTCAAGTGTGAATTATGTTACATCTTACCAGTTTGTTCAGCAGAATTATTGGTTAAGCAAAATGCAGTCCCAACATGTCATCTCAGTTTTAATTGGGATAAGTAAATGTTTTCTGTTACTGATGGGACTTTTATTTCTCCCCCATCCCCCACGCACACACACAAAAACCTAGAAATATTTTGGTCAATGCTGTTTCAAAAATGTCTCGCACAATAATGCTACTCTGCCAAGCATTTAACCGGGTACTGGGTTATTGAGTGTTTTTTCCTCTATGGAGAGGGATTGTTTCTGTTGCCCCTATCCTGTTTAATTTCTATGGTTTGCTGAGTGACTTATTGCCAGTTTGGCTCAGTTGGTAGGCAGAAAGCTGTGGGTTTGAGCTTCATCCCAGCACATGAGCTGACACTCGGATAACAACTTATACTTGTATCGTATCATTAATGTGGTATAGCATCCCAGCAATGTGCTGTTCAGAGGGGAAATCGTAAATGAAGGGATTGTTACATTGCCTGACGAGTCGCCCTTTGGATGAGATGCTAGATCGACACCCTGTCTGGTTCAGGTGGCCATTCAAAGAAGGGCAGTTAGTTCTTCCAGTGCCTAAGAGAGAATTGCTTCTCCAACCAACACCATCAAAAAAATAGGTTAACGTCATTGCTGTTTGTGGGATCTTGCTGTACACAAGGTTGTCTATATAACGATCGGCGCATTTCACGATGCAAAGCAACTAAGGTACTTCGGGCTATGATCAGATGCTACATTAATGCAAGTGTAATTTATGCCCTTTATTTTAATTCAAACAGGGCTGTGTGGAGTGCTTCCAAATGTTCCTGATGGTTGCTATATAGTATGTATTGTCACTGCAGGGTTTGACCATAGAATAATACAGCACAGAAGGAGGCAATTCGGACCATCGTGCTTGTGCTGACTTTGAAAAAGAAATCCAATTTGTCCCACTCCCCTGGTCTTTCCCAATATGCAACTGGCTGTGTTCCTGGAGTTTGCAGTAAATTGGCGGTGACAATTGGCGATGGTAAGCATTGCCAAAGACGTTTTCCATGTATGACTGACGGTGCTGCCTCAGTCTACAATATAACTGTGAACGGTACTGAATCTGGTAAAGGGGGCAAAGAAACCACCAAGCGAATTGTCTGAACTGCTCTGCTCCCCGCTGTACAGGGAATGAAGCAGTTTTGAAATCTTTCACCCGTACAGGGTTTCTCTGGTACCCGGAGCTAAAGTAATTCGTTTCTAACTTTTCTAGAACTGTGCATGTGCAGTAAATGGTTATTTAGGGAAGATCTTGAAACTGTGCGCGCACATTGGGTGGCTTTGAAATCTTTCTTAAACAACCATTTATCCTGGCACCCTGTATGGAAAATGCTGGCTGCTACTATTGCCCTGGAAACTGTTAAACGTGGCGGTTTTCACAGCAGTGGTGATAGAACTTCAGTCAGTAAAACTAGTTTGTGACACAGTTCTGCAGTATGACAACAATTCATAAACACGAAGTTCAGACCCAGTTGAGTATCTAAAAGGCCACACTTTTTAAAATGTTCACGCTCTACCTTTCTGCATTACTCTATTCTACCCTGCTTAAGTCTTCTGCACTCAGATTGTTCTGGACATATGCCTGCTTGTGTCAGCCTTTTCATATTCTTATTGATTCTCCCACAGGCCTTACAAAGCATATGTCCAGAAAATTCAGCCTTTTGGCCACTGGAAACACCTGAGTAACACTTTTTTTGCATGAGTCAGGAATCCAAATGAAACGTGGCTGCTAATTTTCACAGCAAGGTCCCACAAACAGCAATGAAATAAATGACCACATTATCTGTTTTGAGGTGTTGGTTGAGGGATAAATGTTGGCCACGACACCGGGAGAACTCCTCTGCTCTTTGAATGAGATCTTTTACTACCACCACTCAATTTTGGAAGCGCTAACATTTACTGAAATAGTGACAATAATGTTGCCATTTAGAGTACAACATTATAATCGATCAGAATCCCTGGTTTCTCAAGAATTAGGCACGAGCCGATTTCTCCAGAATGTTTTCAGTACAGTGCAAAATATGGGTACTGGCAAATGATATGATTGTTTTGCAGGAGAACTTCGCCTAATGTAATATTTTCTTATGTAATTATATTGCTGCTGTTTGTAAAGCTACAGAACTGGAGATAACCTGCTAGAATGTAAGGCAAATATGGAATAACCAAATGATCATATTGGCAAATAAAGGCTCTTCATTCTGTGATAAATATTTGGAATTATCTTCCAAAAGAAATAGGGGTAAAACATTTAAAATGCAATTATCAACCATGATAAGAGAGGGATAAGCTTTGATGGCTGAATAAACCTTTCTCATCCTTTAATTTTTGTTCTATATTCCAAGAGCAAAAGACAGAATGCTCCTGGTTTCTTGAGTGCATCTTTGTACTGTGCTTTATCTGGTACATGAAGTCCAGATAAACGTGTTCCCTCAAGCTGTTTTGTTTTGAAATCTGCATGAGATTTTTTTCAACCTATTATCGACCCCATGCCGTTTACTTGCATTGCCTGGTTCATCGTCAACAATGTTAACACTCCCGCAATAATGCAAGATCAGATTACTAAACTGTATGACTTAAATAATTCCTCCCGAGCGTGGGTTAATTGGCACGATCATGTGAAGTATTTTGTTTTGACTTGTGGACAACGTGGAGTGCTGCAGGAACCAAAGTCTGAAATTGTGATGGTCACCAGCCAGTAATATGTTGTGGACTGCTCTGGAAATGGGAATCTCAAAATAATAATGAACTTCAGCATGACACAAATCCCTGTGTACAGTATCACTGTTCAGCTATGCTGCCCTTCATTTCTATGACCCCTTGCAGTTGATAAATACATTTTCTGGAATTTGTTTCTCCAGCTGTGAGCTAATAAGCTTGAAAATATGGCATGACATGATTAAAATGTGAACTGTTTGATCTAATTGGCCCGGAAGACCGCAAACTGCTCACAAATAATTAGGTATAAAGAGTTGTGTGGTAGCCCTTTCTTGTAAGGGACGACTATACCTCAAAGGGAATGAACTCTCTCTGGATATTGACAGCTTTCATTAATTCAGGGCTAGGGTTTTTCAGACACTTGATTATAACTGGGGGAGCAAAAATTGAGCTGAGATGGGGGTGGGGGGGGGGGGGGGGGGAGTTAACTGTGAGAGGAACATTGGAACAGGAGTAGGCCATTCAGCCCCCTTGAGCCTGTTCCACCATTCAATTAGATCATGGCTGATCTGTACCTCAAGTCCATTTACCTGCCATTAATCCATATCCCTTGATACCCTTACCTAATAAAAATCTGTCCCAAGTGCTCAGTCACTCTGTCCATGATGATAGCTTCCAGTAATTTCTCTACAACTGCCATTAAACTGACCGGTCTATAGTTTTCTGGTTTTTCCCTCATGACTTTCTTAAATAATGGAGTGATATTTGAATTTTTCCACTCCAAAGGCACCATTCCTGAATCTAGAGTGTTTTGGAAAAAGATCAGTGATGCACCTGCAATTTCCCCATCTGTTGTTTTTAATACCATAGGGTGGAAACAATCTCCGATCCTGGATATTTATCCATCTTAAGACCTATTGGGCCGAAAATTGATCCCGGGACGCGAGAGTACGCACTGCATACTCTCGTGTATTCCCACTCCAATTGCCGGTTTTCTGCATGCCCTGCGCATGCGCTGAAAACCGGCAATTGCTCTTCCGAAAAGGGGGCGGGGCCTGGCTGCATCGCGTGCGCGCTACAGGCTGCGCGCACGCTGTGCACTTCATGCTTTGGACGCGCAGGTAAGTAGGGAAGATTTTGGAAATGTAAAAAGGAGGAGTAAGACCCGCTTTTAAGAAGGTAAGTAGTGAATTAAGTATTTTTTTGAATTTTTTTTTACAGGTATATCTTTTTTATAGACTTTAAAGACAGGTAAGTTTATTTTTATAACTTTTTAAAAGATTTTAAATTTTTTCAAAAATTTAATTTTTTATTTAAAATGGTTAATTTAATTAACTATACTTATTTTATTAATGTGATGGGTTTTTTTTTAAATTTAATTGAGGTTTAGCTGTTATTTTGGGGGGGTGTAAGATTCATAAGTCTCACAGCCATGCTGTGAGACTTATGAATGGAAGATGGTGTGCTGCCATTGGCTCTAACTGAGTCACGTGATCCCACAGCTCGCACGAATTAACTACGCCGCTGGGATACGCAAGCCCAGCACAGCTGATGTCTGGAACATCAATTTCGTGCGAGCTGGATCAGAAAAAGCATAAGCGAGGTGAGACATCGCGGGGAAGGCTTACCCCCGCGGGAACAGAGCGAGATCAATTTCTGGGCCATTATTTTCATCATTACCATTTTATAAACTTGTATTAAATCCAAAACGTTCCTCTCCTTGACTTAATTTTAGATTCTCTTGTACTGCTGACATTGTCCTCTTCCTCTACTGTGAAAATGGATGCAAAGTATTCATTTAACAAATCTGCCATTTCTTTGTCTATTATAGTATCATCTGTTTCTTTCTTTAATGGGCTCACATCCCCATTTACCACTCTTTCTCAAAGTATTTATAGAAACTTTTACTATTAACTTTGATATCCCGTGCAATTTTTTTTCATATTCCCTTTTGTACCTCATTACTTCTAGTTAGCCCTTTTTTTTTTTTGTAGCTCTCCAGTCTGCTGGATTAACACTTTTCCTTGCATTTGTGTCAGCCTTTTCCTTTAGCTTGATACCATCTCTTACCTTTTTTGTTAAGCATGTTTGCTTAACTGCACAAGTGGAGATTTTGCCCTTTTAGAGGAAGCATTGAGAGAAGAGAGGGAACCCAGTGGTCATTTAAGAGCCATGAGTGTATTTGCATTCTGCCATTTATGTTAACGTAGTGCACAAAGGCCCTTTATTGCATCAAACACTGGTACGTTCCTGACTTTACAGACAACTTGGGCTGCGCTACATTTCTGCACGACCCTTTCTAGATTTCACTGCCCACAGCTGCCTGTATAACTGACGAGTTCGATGTGTCTTCTGTAATTACAGACGTAATGTCGACAGCTGTCTGCAGTGATGTGTGCAATATGTTCTTTTAAAATGTAGTCCGGATTAACATGACAAAATTAATGGATGGATTTTGGACTAATAACTCAACTTACTGAATGCAAGTTAATTTTCATGGGTGAGTGAATGGGATGGCAGGGCAAAGTGACAAGTGTTAGTATTTGCAACTTTGGAGCATTCCTCTCTAGTTCACTACACACACAGTGAATGAGGGTACGGGGATGGTAGAGAGAAGAGAAGGAAGAAAATTGTAGCTTCCCTTTCACAATTTCTTCTTTTGCCTTTGCTGTCCCCAGCCCAAACAAACAGTTCTGAGGTCCAGGTTCACCTTTATTTGTGGGGAAGATTGGTATAAAATATATACTGTTTTTAGGCCCTGATACATAAATGAACATAGCGCAGTCCCAGTTTTATCTGGTAGTTGCGAGGCGCCAACAACAGAAACTCAGTATTTGTTTTTACTTATTAGAAGTGCAACCAAAGGTAATTAATGAGAACAGATGTTTCATAATCTTTTCTTGGGAGCATAGAGAGATTTGAAGAAATTGTACTGGGTAACCTGGGGAGAATTTTAGCTTCAAGTGCGCAAAAACAAACTTTGGTTTTGCAAAGGATAATTCTACATTGCAACTTCTGCATACAACGGACAAGTTCCAGGTGATTACACGGGGGATTTGCAAAGGCAGTAGAAGTGGTGCGTGAAGCCTTGTTGCAGATATTCTGTTTATTTTTATGATTTAAAATGGCGGGGTGCAGCTGTAGCGGCTCTTGTGTTCCTTTTAAATTAAGAATGGGGATCAGATTTAAATGTTGGCAACTTTTGTAATGTTGCCCTGAGCAAGATCATAAAGGGGACTGACGGCCTGAGTGCACGCATGATGCTAAGGGCAGAGAATTCTGAGGTTTTGCGCTGTGCCCTCACCCAGTGACTTTACAATATTGCACAGAAACTGAAAGCCATTTGCAACAAAGATTTCACAGTGTGGGGCATACATATACCCAGGTGGATTTTATTTATTAGCCTGTCAATTTCTGCCGCACAGAAGTATCCATGTGTTGAAGAAACCAGCGGACACCGCACGCACATGATGACTATACCACCCTTCAGTCAACTAGACTGCTTGCCTTTTAACTGTACTGTGTCCGGGAGCAAGAGGTGGGCTTTTCTCTGCAGCCTGCCAAATGGTGCTATTGTGCTTCATTATTCACCAGATACAGTCTTTGTAGAACACTGAAGTTGCTGCAGTGACTAGTCATATGGGCTTTCTTGAGGAATTAAAGGTGTGTACTAGATGTACAGTAGCCCTTCACTAATCTCAGAAAAACTCATTCATGGATCCCTATGCCTCCCAATCCTGCTTGCACTACGTGTCAAGAGCCAGTCTCTCTAGTTTCACTGCGCTCCATTGCATGATACGAAGACCCAGGGTGTAAATGTTGGAACTGGATCCCTACATTTGCTTTACCCAAAGGCAGCCGTAACCTGTTGGCAGATTGGTAGACACCTGTTTCATGGGATCTACAATGCCACCGGTTCCTGGAATGCCTGGTTGCTTACACAATGAAATGCAGCCAGTGTCAAGAAAACAATGTATCTGCAGTTAGCTGCACTCCTGTAAAGTAAAAGCACCTTTAGAATCGCACCTTAGTGGTGTCCACTTGGTGTGATTTCCTCAGGTGATGATATATTTGAATGCTTTTTAACTTTAGTCATAGTCCTGGTTTATTATTAGAAGTAAAATGGCTTCAGAATTGGTGTACATTGCAACTTCCATAAGTTTGAAGTACTTTTAATAATTTATCTCTTTGGCCCTTAGCCAAAATGCATTAAAAATGGAACAGTTTCATTTGCAGTTTAAACTAACAGCCTTGAACGATGGTGCTGTTTAGTTAATCTGGTGTCGATGCCATTTCTTTGTTTTAGGTCTCCATAGCTGATCTTTTTAAAATAAAAACTCGAGCAATTTTCAGACAGATTGAGGGAAAGTACAGCAACACTTGTGTATGTACGTTGTGGTTGCAATAGCTTGGAGTGTGAAGTTCCCAACAGTAATTTACAAAAAGGATTAAAGTAAAAATGTTGTGAAAAGCCTTGAGATGGGAAGTCTCAGAATTCTCAGCCTCAGCTTCATCTTGTTAACTAGATGAAATATTTAACACTATTAGAAACAAGAAGATAAATATAGGTCAACAGAATTGTGCAGTCAGCGGTAGAAATGAGTTAAATGCTGCTATTCCTTATGAGTTTTTGATATTGTTACAAGTGGGAAGGTAAAGAGTGTATTCCAGATACTGTCTTGCCTTCCCGCAGGGAGGGAATATTGACAGATGAATCATGGAAGCTGAATACTTGCATTTTCTAGCACCCAAGAGTGGAAGAGGCCTAGGAATGGATTTCCAGACTGTACTTCCATGGTTCATGGGATTGCATCCTTTAGCAATATTAAAAGGGCTTTAAACGGGATGAGGAGTACTGTTCTTCAACTCCACAGTATCAAGCTTCTTAATTCTAACATGAGGAAAGTTGTAGTTTTGTGAAGTGGGTGAGAAGTATCGGAAGTAATAGATCGTAATGCAGATCTGTGTGGGAAAGGCCTCAATTTGGATTGGTCCAAGTGGTTCCATTGATTTGGTGTAGTAATTAATGTCCCTTCCTTAACTATCAAATATCTTGTAATGTATTGTAAAATCAAATGGCTTTATTGTGCTAATGTTAACACTACAGGTACTTTGCTTTGCAAATTTCTTAATGTGCATTATTCAATTTTGTTTTGAAATCCTGTAGATTCCGGTAACAGGAGACATGTGATAAGATTGTCAGCTTTTTCCTCATATCTGTCACAATTTAATGTGCCGATGCTTGCTCATTCACCAAAACACAAAACCCACCTACTCCTCCACTCAGTGTTGGCTGCTGATACAAAATGGGCTGAATAATCTTGTCCAACCTACTGCCATCTGGCTTGGGGAGTGTGTTGACCAAACTTGAAAATCTACCACTGCACAAATGTTTCCATTTTCTCCCCGCTGCACTCCCCCCCCCCGGCAATCCTCTTGGACATCTGGCTTGTTGCAGAACAGTTCCTGCATTTAGACGCTTGTGAAATTTGCCTGAATTATCAATATTTTATTTAAAATTAGAAAAGAAACACATTACCGTTTAAACCATCCTCATCAGGGTGAGTATGTTGAAAGAAAAATTACCACTTAAAAAGAAGCAGTAACAATGACTTAGAATGGGCTACATATGTATATTTTGTATCTAAATACAAGCTAGTGGTTGCTGTTACTTCCATTTAATTAGTGTAGAATTTATGTATTTGGAAAAGTTAAGCATGGATGCAAGTCAGAGCTATTTTAAGTTTATTGATGTGGCAAAGTAAGGGATGCAATTTAGGGGATTTCAAATTGTTGACAATCCTACAGTACATAGTTAAGAATCTGAGTTGGTTATAGTTAGGAATTATTCAAAAATGGAACTGCTTAAAAATCTCTTGATCCAATTAACTTTTTAATGGGTTTCAACGTCTGCGCTCTCAGGTGGACGTAAAAGATCCCACGGCACTATTTCGAAGAAGAGCAGGGGAGTTATCCCCGGTGTCCTGGCCAATATTTCTCCCTCAACCAACATAACAAAAACAGATTATCTGGTCATTTTCACATTGCTGTTTGTGGGAGCTTGCTGTGCGCAAATTGGCTGCCGCGTTTCCCACATTACAACAGTGACTCCACTTCAGAAAAGTACTTCATTGGCTGTAAAGCGCTTTGCGATGTCCGGTGGTTGTGAAAGGCGCTATATAAATGCAAATCTATCCATCTATCTAAATGGATCCTGCGATCCAGTAACCTTTAAAAGGGGTTCCAGATTTGGAATATGTCATTGAAAGAAGAAAAATACAATTTTTTTAAGGATAATTGTTTAGCGGAATCTTGGGTAAAAATAACAAGGAATCCTGTAGCTCCAATGCCAAATCCCCAAATATAGTAATAGTTTTCCTCATGCCTGGCACCCATCTGAGATACATGGAAACCCATTACCAAATTTGAGTCTCATAAATGTGGGTTTGTTTGATATGGAGCGTACACTGTCTTCTGTCGGAGCTTGCCCCATGTAGTTAAGCACAGAGAACTTAGCTGCAGTTTAAGTCGATGGTTAAGGACTTCCACGTGTGGTGAGAATATTGCTGGTAAGCTTCCGTTGCTTGTCCAGCAGGACCACCCTGGCCAGAAATCCCTCAAGTGGCATAAAGTTGTTTGTTGAGATTTTGACTAATAAAAAATCAATCATGTAATCTGGAGTGACTGTTGCATTCCAGATATCCTGGAATAGGTAGGAAGGAAAGACGAGAGGAACATCCCATATCCCCCATTATACTGTAAAATTCCCTCCTGGTTGATTATAAACTCCAGGGATTTAATGTTTGTCAGTATCACCATTGAAAATCATTTAATAAATTACAAGGCTATCCTAAAATTGTGTACTAGATTAAAGGAGAGGCTAGAAAAAAAATATAGGGAGGATGGTTAGATTGTGGAATTTTGTGCCACAAAGAATTGTTGAAGTATAGTATCTCATGCAGGTAACTTAGTGGTACCTGTTCTGTATAAAAGTGGAAACTTTTGTATTAAAAGTTTGAATGGAAATATTTATGTAGATTTAAATCTTGTCAGCCCAGTTTGAAGCTACGTGAAGTACAAGTGCTATATTTTCATTTGTAAAGTATTGCCATTTGCTGAGCTTCAATTGTGGCAATGCTTTATTTTAAATGTATTAAATCCTGTTCACCTGATGTGGTGAAAGTTCAATTTAAATGAACTCATGGTTGTCAAATTAATGTAAAATGCAGAGGAGATGGGTTGTAATCTCAGTTTATGCAGTTAAACCTCATTATTATAAACTTGCAGAGCATAACAAAATAGCTCCGAGCTACTAAGGTTCAAGCTGTAGTTGGACAAGGGACCATTAAGATGTTTGTATTTCAACATCTATATATCCTTTGCATCTACTGTACATCAATCCTAATTCATTACAGATGTAAAATAACCTTTTTTTTATGTAAGAGAAAGCATCCCAGTCACTGATCTGTAGCCTGAGATTTGCAGGCAATTTACTGCCTACTAATTGACTTCAATGATTTACAAGCAATTACAATTCCCGCAGGGCTCATACTTGAACGGGAGCCTTAAAGGGACAGACCTGGTTAGCTAAACAACTGTGTTGCAAACAGCAATGTCACAGGAGATCCACAGTGTTAATCAACAATTTGCATTTGCATAGTATCTTTAATGTAGCAAAATGTGCAGCAGGTTCACGAGAGTCAACATTTTTAAGAGGCCTTAGGAGAGGGGTGGGGTAGTACTCTCACCTCTGAATCAGAAGGTTGTGGGTTCAAGTCCCACTCCAGGGTCTTGAGCACAAAATCTACGCTGACATTCCAGTGCCGTACTGAGGGAGCACTGCACCATTGGAGGTACCGTCTTTCGAATGAGGCATTTAAACCAAGGCCCCATCTGCTCTCTCGGGTAAAAGATCCCATGGCACTATTTCAAAGAAGAGCAGGGGAGTTATCCCCAGTGTCCTGGCCAATATTTATCCCTCAACGTCACTAAAAACAGATTATCTGGTCGTTATCACATTGCTGTTTGTGGGGGCTTGCTTTGCACAAATTGCCGCGTTTTCTATATTACAACAGTGACTACACTTCAAAAAGTACTTAATTGGTGTAAAGCACTTTGGGACGTCCTGAGATAGTGAAAGGTGCTATATAAATGCAAGTCTTTTTACAAAGTGATTTGAATTACTCCACCTACAAGAATTCTTGTATTTTCCAGGGGAGGAGAAAAAAGTAGCAAGAAGAGATAAATGGGGAAGCTGTGAAATTGTCAGGATTTTGGCCTTTTTTCTATTCCAAGTTGACTGCCTGGCGTTTCCAGAAAGTGTAAGAGTGTGTGTGTGTGTGTGTGTAACATGTGCTGATTTAGTGTCTTGAGATGCACTGAACCGATTGTTCATAGTTTATCAAAATATCTGTGATTTCCATACTTGATTATTTCCTTTTATACATACCCATAAGTGAAAACACACCCAAGGCCTTTGAGAGAAAAACACAAGCAAGTACTTTTGCAGTGTAAAATAAAAGCTGGATAGTGGCCTATGAGTTTTCAGTTTTATTTGTAAAATGTGAAATTTATAAGCCGACTGACAGAACATTCCTGGGATGAGCTTACACAGGAACATTAGGGACAGGAATAGGCCATTCAGCCCCTCGAGCCTGCTCCGCCATCCAATTAGATTATGGCTGATCTGCACCTCAATATTTTCCCGTCACTACCCACATTCCTTGATACCCTTACCTAATCTATCTATCTTCATTATGAAAACTCCGCTTGTCCTAGCATCCACAGCCTTTTTGGGGGAAGAATTTCAGATTTCTACTACCTTTTATGGGAAGTGTGTCCTGATTTTGCTCATGAATGGCCTAGTTCTATGGTACTGTAACAGAATTGCACAAACATGTCCTTTATGATGTAACAACCTCTTGTAATCACACAGGTTTACCTTGTAGACAATCACTACTGCTGTGACGACACCTAAACTTGTCTTAGCATGCTTTTATATTGGGCCAAGGCCCATGCTAGTGCCATTTGCTCCTGATGCATGGATCTTGTGCAGCTGGCTGCAACCTTAAAGTAAACTTAATGAGGTTCCTTGAGGCTAGTAGTTGGGGAAAACCAGTACTTTCTCAGCTGCTGGCTTTGGAGAAACCTGGCAAGTTTACTTTCAAGCTCTAGTTGGGTGTGTGAGGCTACGAACAGCTGAAGTCTGAGGTCAAAATTGGGTCAAGTAATGAAAAACATGTAGATTATAAACTCATCAATTGTTGAAGTTTTTGAACCATTTTCTTGTGGCTCTAAATTACGTCTTTAAAACTTGAAAATTGCAACCACTTGACCACAATATTCCTAATTTAGCCTCTTTTTGTGCTCAGTCTTTAAATATACTTTTAGGAGCGCACAGTTGAAAATACAATTCAGGATAGACGTAACAAAAAAAAATCTTAGTGTTGATGGTGTCAGCTGTGGCTCAGTTGGTAGCACCCTCACCTCTGAGTCAAGGTTGTGGGTTCAAGTCCCACTCCAGGGACTTGAGCACATAAAGCTAGGCTGACACTCCAGTGCAGTGCTGAGGGAGTGCTGCACTGTCAGAGGGGGCCATCTTTTTGATGAGACGTTAAACTGAGGCCCTGTCTGCTCTCTCAGGTGGCCGTTAAAGATCCCATGGCACTATTTCAAAGAAGAGCAGGGGAGTTCTCCCCGGTGTCCTGGCCAATATATATCCCTCAACCAACATAACATAAAAACAGATTATCTGGTCATTATTGCATTGCTATTTGTGGGAGCTTGCTGTGTGCAAATTGGCTGCTGCATTTCCCACATTACAACAGTGACTCCACTTCAAAAAAAGTACTTCATTGGCTGTAAAGCGTTTGAGACATCTGGTGGTCGTGAAAGGCGCTATATAAATGCAAGTCTGTCTATCTAAATGGATCCTGCGATCCAGTAACCCTTAAGACGGATTCCAGATTTGGAATATGTAATTGAAAGAAGAAAAATACAGGCGCTATATAAATGCAAGTCTTTTTTTTCTTTAATTTGAATAAAAGGTGCATAAGTTGCATTCCTCCCTATTATTTTCATATCTTTCATCAGGTGTTTGGTTAAAAACTCAAGCTGCTTTACCCAGGCTCAGAATTCATGTCTCGAGCTGTGTGACTATTGGTTCAAAGCTTTTTACAGCACTGAAACATTTTATGACCTTGAGCAATCTATATCAATGATTTCAATGATTTGCTGATGATACAAAGCTGGGTGGTAATGTAAATTGTGAGAAGGATGCAAAGAGGCTTCAAGGGGATATAGACAGGCTAAGTGAGTGGGCAAGAACATGGCAAATGGAATATAATGTGGAGAAATGTGAAGTTATCCACTTTGGTAGGAAAAATGGAAAAGCAGAGTATTTTTTAAATGGTGAGAGATTGGGAAATGTTGGTGTTCAGAGGGACCTGGTGTCCTTGTACACGAATCGCTGAAAGTTAACATGCAGGTACAGCAAGCAATTAGGAAAGCAAATGGTATGTTGCCTTTATTACAAGAGGATTTGAGTACAAGAGTAAAGAAGTCTTACTGCAATTACATAGGGCCCTGGTGAGACCACACCTGGAGTATTGTGTACAGTTTTGGTCTCCTTACTTAAGGAAGGATATACTTGCCATAGAAGGAGTGCAACGAAGGTTCACCAGACTGATTCCTGGGATGGGGAGATTGCCCTATGAGGAGAGATTGAGTAGACTAGGCCTATATTCCGTGGAGTTTAGAAGAATGAGAGGTGATCTCATTGAAACATATAAAATTCTTACAGGGCTTGACAGGGTAGATGCATGGAGGATGTTTCCCCTGGCTGGTGAGTCTAGAACCAGGGGTCACAGTCTCAGAATAAGGGATTTATATTAGTTCATGGGGTGTGGGTGTCGCTGGCAAGGCTAGCATTTATTGCCCATCCCTAGTTGCCCTTGAGAAGGTGGTGGTGAGCCGCCATCTTGAACCGCTGTAGTCCGTATGGTGAAGGTACCCCCACAGTGCTGTTAGGTAGGGAGTTCCAGGATTTTGACCCAGCGACAACGAAGGAAAGGCGATATACTTCCAAGTCCGGATGGTGTGTGACTTGGAGGGGAACTTGGTGGTGTTCCCATGCGCCTGTTGCCCTTGTCCTTCTAGATGGTAGAGGTCGCAGGTTTGGGAGGTGCTGCCGAAGAAGCCTTGGCGCGTTGCTGCAGTGCATCTTGTAGATGGTACACACTGCAGCCACGGTACTCCGGTGGTGGAAGGAGTGAATGTTTAAGGTGGTGGATGGGGTGCCAATCAAGCGGTCTGCTTTGTCTTGGTTGGTGTCGAGCTTCTTGAGCGTCATTGGAGCTGCGCTCATCCAGGCAAGTGGAGAGTATTCCATCACACTCCTTACTTGTGCCTTGTAGATGGTGGAAAGGCTTTGGGGAGTCAGGAGGTGAGACACGCCTCGGAATACCCAACCTCTGACCTCCTATTGCCACATATATATGCCACACCCATGCACAAAGGAAGATGGTTGAAGTGGTTGGAGATCAATCATCACAGCTCCAGGACATCGCTGCAGGAGTTCCTCAGGGCAGTGTCCTAGGCCTAAACCATTTTCAGCTGCTTTATCAATGACCTTCCCTCCATCTTAAGGTTATTTGTTTAATGGTCCACCACCATTCACGACTGGATGTGGCAGGACTGCAGAGCTTAGATTTCATCCGTTGATTGTGGGATCACTTAGCCCTGTCTATAGCATGCTGCTTCTGCTTTTTAGCATGCATGAAGTCCTGTGTTGCAGCTTCCTCCAGGTTGGCACCTCATTTTTAGATACGCCTGGTGCTGCTCCTGGCATGCTCTTCTACACTCCTTATTGAACTAGGGTTGGTCCCCTGGCTTGATGGTAATGGTAGAGTGAGGGATATGCCAGGCCATGAGGTTACAGATTGTAGTGGAATACAATTCTGCTGCTGCTGGTGGCCTACAGCGCCTCATGGATGCCCAGTTTTGAGCTGCTAGATCTGTTCTGAATCTATCCCATTTAGCACAGTGGTAGTACCACACAACACGATGGAGGGTGTCCTCAGTGTGAAGACGGGGCTTCGTCTCCACAATGACTGTGCGGTCGTCACTGCTACCAATACTGTCATGGACAGATGGATCTGCGACAGGTAGATTGGTGAGGACAAGGTCAAGTAGGTTTTTCCCTCGTGTTGGTTCTCTCACCACCTGTCGCAGGCCCAGACTGGCAGCTATGCCCTTCAGGACTCGACCAGCTCGGTTCGTAGTGGTGCGACCGAGCCACTCTTGGTGATGGACATTGAAGTCCCCCACCCAGAGTACATTCTGTGTCCTTGCTACTCTGTGCTTCTTCCAAGTGGTGTTCAACATGGCGGAGTACGGATTCATCAGCTTAGGGAGGGCGATAGGTGGTAATTAGCAGGAGGTTTCCTTGCCCATGCTTGACTTGAAGCCATGAGACTTCATGGGGTCCGGAGTCAATGTTGAGGACTCCCAGGGCCACTCCTTCCTGACTGTATACCACTGTGCCAGCACCCCTGGTGGGTCTGTCCTGCCGGTGGGACAGGACATACCCAGGATGGTGATGGAGGAGTTTGGGACGTTGGCTGAAAGGTATGATTCTGTGAGTATGACTATGTCAGGCTGTTGCTTGACTAGTTTGTGGGACAGCTATCCCAATTTTGGCACAAGTCCCCAGATGTTCGTGAGGAGGACTTTGCAGGCTCGACTGGGTTGGGTGTGCCTTTGTCATGCATGAAGCCAGTGCCGAGGTCAATGCCGGGTGGTCCGTCCAGTTTTATTAATGTTTTTCGTTGCATTTTTTTTTACAACTGAGTGGCTTGCTTAGGCCATTTCAGAGGGCAGTTAAGAGTCAGCCACATTGCTGTGGGTCAGGAGTCACATATCGGCCAGACCAGCTAAGGATGGCAGATTTCCTTCCCTAAAGGACATTAGTGAACCAGATGGGTTTTTACGACAATCCGATAGTTTCACGGTCACCATTACTGATACTAGCTTTTTATTCCAGGTTTATTTAATTAACTGAATTTAAATTCCCCAGCTGCCATGGTGGGATTTGAACTCATGTCTCTGGATCATTAGTCCAGGCCTCGGGATTACTAGTCCATTTAGGACTGAGATGAGAAATTTCTTCACTGAGGGTGGTCAATCTTTGGAATTCTCTACCCCAGAAGGCTGTGGAGGCTCAGTTGTTGAGTATATTCAGGACAGAGATCGACAGATTTTTGGATATTAAGGGAATCCAGGGATATGGGGATAGTGCAGGAAAGTGGAGATGAGGTTGAAGATCAGCCATGATCTTGAATGACAGAACAGGCTCGAGGGGCCAAATGGCCTACTCCTGCTCCTGCTCCTTATGTTTTGTGCAGCTGGCGAGATGGTGAGTGTGAGAAATAGAAAAGCCCTTACTCCAATATACGCAAACACTCCTCGGCTGATGTTGAGTTGAGCCAGCAGGAATTATTTACTGCCAACTTGCTGATTAATTCTATTTCATTTTAGTCCACACAGTGGGAAAAAAAAAAAAAAAAAAAATTGTTTCGACGTTATTGGTTATTACAATGTCGCGATAGATCATTTTTGACACTTCTCCCCCTCCCCGCCAAGTTTTCTTTCCCTTCCTTGCTGACCCAAGGCTACTGAGGTCAACATTTAAAAATGGTACTTTTAAGAGAGAATCTTCTAATGGGGGATTTTTTTCCCTGTTTTGGTACTCATTCCCCCCACTATAGCTCATATTGGGAGAAGGAGGCTAAGAATTTGTTTTTATTTTGAAAAGCTTTTAATTTATAGTTGAAGACCCTAAAAGCAAGTAAGGGCTCCTATTTTATGGCTATTCAAGGATTTGCATCCTCAATTTGCTATTACTGTACCTTAACAATGCCTCTTTTTTTTTCCTTTTGAAGTCAAGTTGGTACTAAAGGAGAATAAATAGTTACCTTCGCAATTAATCAAGACAGTCAATTAAAAAAAAATAGATTTGTAAGTATCGCCGACATAGACCCTTGTAATGGACCATTAACAGTCTGTCGACTAAGCTTTCCAACAACATCTTGTATTGAAAGAGCACGGATAGCTAGATGTTTGTCCTGTGGCTGATTAACTCAGGTCGGGCAATCTGGTCTTGTTGATGCAGAGTGCCTGTCGCCAACATCATCTTGGAAGCTATAGGATAAGAAAACTTCCATTTCATATAACTAGAGCAGACATACATGTATTATTTAAATATAATTGGGAATATCTCCAAAGTAAGAAAGTCAAAGCTACACTATTTGAATATTTATGGATCAGGGATTCTATAGCTCTCGCTTAATATTGGTCTTTGTGACCTTGTGCAATTGGTGGTCACACCAAAATAAACTTACTGGATTTCTTTTAAGACCAGAGATTTTTACTGTGGATTTATGGGCCGGTAAATGCACTGGTCTGGAAGCAGCAGAATTATGTCATGATGCAACAGCATGGCATCAACACTTGCGCACTGGCCAAAATGTTGCATGCAGTCCATGCATGTGTTTGACTAGCACGTTCCCACAGTGCAGCCAGTTTACAGGAAGGCTGGTTGCACATTACAAAGATAAATGCAGGAGAGTGGCTCCATTAGCTTGCTCCCCCCAAGCAGGACAAAAAGTTATTCAGTTTTCCCAGCAACAGTTCTAGAAGAGGATTTTAGCATTTTTACAATATGGCACGATAGAAATCATAAACTTCTTTACACCAGTTCTTAAGATTTCAAACAGGGCAGGTCTATGACCAGTCACACAACAGAACTAATGGTGTATTTAAATTTCTAGGTGTGTTCGAATTGTCAGGTGACATACTATTGAGTGAGATGCTGAGTGACATTGGGTTAATAGATTCCTGCTTTTTTTTGTTCAGCTGCATTGCATATTAATTTTCCCTTTTAGTATTGTAATACTCAGCATGTTGGTGGCTCTGTAGCACAGTACATTGTTAGTGTAGTAGGTTTCACTGTGATCTGGGTTCTTAGCTGCAGTTTTCCACGTGGGCAATTTGATATTAGCAGAACTATTGTGCGGAGCAGAAGTGAACACATTCTCGTTAGAAAAATAATTAGTCAACCCAGATTGCACTTGCACACTTAGCAATGTTGGCAAAGGGTTGAGAGAACTGGTGTTTGTGGGAGTTGGGACAACTGTTCAAAATATACTCAGTATTTTTCTCCAAATATTAAACTGTGCACAACTAGGGCGCTCAGATCTGTACTTTACTCTATATAGTACCACTGTTTGATATATTGTGAAGCTCTAGTCTGCAGATTGTGAAATGATGACGACCCAGGAGGATGCTAATAGTCTGTGATTCATGTAATTCATTAACCTACCCTTCCAGTGTGGTGATTTAAAAAAAAAAAACCTGTTTGAAACCACTGATCAGAAATTTCCACACCCAGACTACCACTGGTTCCATACCCCAGTCTGCCACAGTACTCCTAGTCCCTCCATGTGAGGTACTCATCAAGGACAGAGAGACAGTCCGTGCCCGCTGGAAGGAGCACTTCGAAGATCTCCTTAACCGAGACTCTGTCTTCGACGTGAGTGTCCTCAACTCCATCCCGCAGCATGCTACCCGCCACCATCTCAGCACAACCCCAGCCCGGCATTAGGTTGAAAAGGCCATCCGACAACGGAAGAGCAAGAAGGGCTCAGGAGCAGATGGAATCCCTGCTGAGGCACTAAGGCATAGCAGAGAAGCACTACTGGCATGAACTCATTTCTCTTATCTGGAAGGAGGAGAGCATGCTAGGGGATCTCGGATGCCGTAATTGTAACCATCTTCAAGAAAGGTGACAAGTCCGATTGCGGTAATTACAGAGGAGATTTCCTGCTGTCTGCCGCAGGGAAAGTCATCAAGAATCCTCCTCAATTGCCTTCTCCCAGTGGCCAAAGAGCTCCTCCCTGAGTCGCAATGCGGATTCCGCCCACTAAGGGGCACAAGGGACATGATCTTCACTGCGCGTCAGTTACAAGAGAAATGCAGGGAACAGCACCATGGCCGCCTTTGATCTCACAAAGGCCTTCGACACTGTCAACCGTGAGGGATTATGGAGTGTCCCCCTCAAATTCGGCTGCCCTCAAAAGTTTGTCACCATCCTCCGCCTGCTTCACAACAACTTGCAAGCCGTGATCCTGACCAACGATTCCACCACAGACCCAATTCACGTAAGGACCGGGGTCAAGCAAGGCTGTGTCATCGCACCAACACTCTTCTCAATCTTCCTTGCTGCAATGCTCCATCTCACCCTCAGTAAGCTCCCCGCTGGAGTGGAGCTAATTTACAGAACAAGCGGGAAATTGTTCAACCTCCGTTGCCTCCAGTCCAGATCCAAGGTCGTCCCATCCTCTGTCGTCGAGTTACAGTATGCAGACGATGCTTGCGTCTGCGTTCACTCGGAGGTCGAACTCCAAACCATCGTCAACACCTTCAGCGAAGTGTACGAGAGCATAGGCCTTCCACTAAACATCCGTAAGACAAAGGTCCTCTACCAACCTGCCCCCGCCACACAGTACTGCACCCCGATTATCAAAATCCACGGCAAGGCCTTGGACAACGTGGACCACTTTCCATACCTCGGGAGCCTACTGTCAACAAGGGCAGACGTCGATGACTAAGTCCAACACCGCCTTCAGTGTGCCAGTGTAGCCTTCGGTCGCCTGAGGAAGAGAGTGTTTGAAGACCAGGACCTCAAACCTGGTACTAAGCTCATGGTCTACAGAGCAGCAGTGATACCCGCCCTGCTATGTGCCTCGAAGACATGGACCATGTACAGCAGGCACCTCAAAGCACTGGAGGGGTACCACCAACGTTGCCTCCGCAAGATCCTGCAAATCCATTGGCAGGATAGGCACACCAACGTCCGTGTTCTTGCTCAGGCCAACATCCCCAGCATTGAAGCTTTGACCACACTTGATCAGCTCCAATGGACGGGTCACATTGTCCACATGCCCGATACGAGACTCTCAAAACAAGCGCTCTACTCGGAGCTCCGACACGGCAAGAGAGCCCCAGGTGGGCAGAGGAAACGCTTCAAGGATACCCTCAAAGCCTCCTTGGAAAAAGTGCAACATCCCCACCTACACCTGGGAATCCCTGGCCCAAGACCGCACAAAGTGGAGGAGAAGCATCCGGGAAGGCGCCGAGCACCTCGAGTCTCTTCGCCAGGAGCAAGCGCAAGTCGACCCAAGCACCGTCTGCCCCACCTGTGACAGACTGTAGGTCCTGCATTGAACTCATCAGGCACCTGAGAACTCATTTTTAATGTGGAAGCAAGTCATCCTCGGTTCTGAGGGACTGCCTAAGAAGAAGCCGTCCCTCATTACTCCATGCTCTCAACACCCCCTGTGCCACCATTACTGTCTACAGACAGGAGAGTCCTATCCGTCTTCTCACTACCTGCATACTGTCAGAGCCCAACCACCTGCAAAATCCTTCTAGGCCCCAAACCACTATCACATCGTGGTCCCACACCTCATTCTCCAGGATTACTGCCAGTGTCAGCCCCAACCCCTCCCCCACTTGCTCTCAGGTTGCGTCTTCCTCTACCTTCTCCCTCCCATATTCCATTCCCAGCATCTTGCCACCTCCCATTCTTATCCCTAGGTTGCTTTCATCTCCCAAAATATTCTTGGCCTTAAAATTAAAAAAAAAAAAAATTGGTTGAGAGGTTCTCTGTTAACTAGTAAAGGAACTTGTATAAGAGCCACACAAAGACCGCAATATATGAGAGAGAGAGGAGATAGGGGAAGAAAAACTTGCAGAGTCAGGAATTGAGGAATACAGACATCACCTTGAGAAAAGTGTTCCAGTCAGCAAGAAGGATGGAGACAAACACAGTGCACAGCATAAGAATTAGAGAATGGAAAAGAGGCAGACACAGTTGCAGGGACAGGAGTATAATTTTGTCTCCAGGAGATCATATTATATGTTGAATGTTACATGGTGTAATGCTCTTGTCATTATAAAATAACATCTTCTGACTCTTGAGCATCACCACTTGAGATCCACTTGTGACTCGTACGTCATAAAATTGTTTGGATACGCACTCCTGCATCTGTAGGAAGCTTAATTTACAAATGCTCTAAATTTACCGGCTTTTGACTTGTTTGTTTGATTGCATCTCTTTTTTTACATTTGGTGTTGGGGGACCGGCGGTTAGGACCTTTGAGAATGTTTGATGCCTGAGTCAGTGTTGAAAATGATTCCAAAGTAAATATTGAAATAGTAGTGGCTTTTCCAGTAATTTTTGTGTTATTGGCCCAGAAATTGATCTCGCTCTGTTCCCGCGGGGGTAAGGCTTCCCCGTGATCTCTCCCTCCGCTTGTGCTTTTTCAGATCCAGCTCGCACGAACTTGATGTTCCAGACATCAGCTGGGCAGTGCTTGCGTATCCCACCGGCGTAGTGAATTCGTGCGAGCTGTGGGATCACTTGACTCAGTTAGAGCCAATGGCAGCACACCATCTTCCATTCATAAGTTTCATGTACGTGCTGTGAAATCTATGAATCTTACACCCCCCCCCCAAATAACAGCTAAACCTCAATTAAATTAAAAAAAAACCATCACATTAATAAAATAAGTATAGTTAAATAAATTAACCATTTTAAATAAAAAATAAATTTTTGAAAAAATTTAAAATCTTTTAAAAAGTTATAAAAATAAACTTACCTGTCTTTAAAGTCTCTAAAAAAGATATACCTGTTAAAAAAAATTCAAAAAAATACTTAATTCACTACTTACCTTGTTAAAAGTGGGTCTTACTCTCCTTTTTCCATTTCTAAAATCTTCCGTACTTACCTGCGCGTCCAAAGCATGAAGTGCACAGCGTGCGCGCAGCCTGTAGCGCGCACGCGATGCACCGAGGAACCGCCCCCTTTTCAAAAGACCAAGTGCCGGTTTTCAGCGCATGCGCAGGGCATGCAGAAAACCGGCAATTGGAGTGGGAATACATACGCGAGAGTACGCAGTGCGTACTCTCGTGTTGCGGAATGAATTTTTGGCCCAATGTGTATCTCTGGAAAAGTCTATTGGAAATTGCAGTCATCGGGTAGGGAGCTACAACCTGCAGTGGGGATGTCCAAACTACGACCTGCGGGCCATGTTCAGCCTTTGAATGAGAAAGCAAGAACATGCATTTATATAGTGCTTTTCATGTACTCTGGACATCAAAAAGTCCTTCACAGCAAATGAAGTACTTTTGAAGTATAGTTGCTGCTGTTGTGCAGGCAAACATGAAGACCAGTTTGTACAAAACAAGGGCCCACAGACAGTAAATCAGATAAATGACCCGTGAATCTGTTTTGTTGGTGCTGTATGAGGAATGACTGTTGGAGAACTCCTTGCTCCTCTTCAAGTGGTACCATTGCATCTTGTGCATCCACCTGAACAGCTACACCAGGTGTGGTTTAATGTCTCACCCAAAAGATAGCATCACCGACAATGCAGCACTCACTCTGTACGGCACTGAAGTATCAGCCTAGATCGTGCTCGAGTCCTGGAGCTTGCTCCACAACCTTCTGACCTGGGATGAGAAGTTTTATTTGTGTTTGGTTCTCCCTGTTGTGCAGGACTGGGTTCTGACTAAAACTGAAGAAAAATCACTCTTGCTTTGAAATCACTGCCTGTTTCTTTTTGTTTTCAGTGGTCATTTTCCTGCTTACCAACTACATCGCAGCTAGGATTTTTCAAACTAACAGTACTGCTTCGTAAATTAGCTCACTCTAGTGGATGCATGTGCAGTTATATAATAACCTTAAACATTGCAACTTTTGAACAGTGGAGGAACAGTAATGTTCAATATTTAGCTCTGCCTCTGAACTTCCATCATTTTGTACCTTACATCATGGTGGGAAACTATAACTATGTAAACTTAATGAATGGGTATAACTTCCCCCTCGTTCCAATCCTCAAATGCTGTATCAGACCTCAATGAGAATGTAGTACTGTAATTAAATATTTATATTAATTATACTTAGTCTCAAAATTCTAAATGTACACTCCCCCAAATGTAGCTAATGTATATAATTATTGTGTTGCCGTCTCCTGTTTTTTTTTGTCTCGTGACAAATCATACATTTGTTGTGTCAGGGTGAATCCAAGCCTTTCCATAGTTGCTCAGTCAACTATGGATCTTGATGTAAATTGAAACGGTTGGCAGGACAGTAATTTAGAGTAATACTTGAGGCCTAGTTTGGGATTTCCTTCATATTTATGGCAGTAGTGTGCAGTAATTGGATTTACACTGCCCTCTGCTGCATTGGCAGAAAATGAACCAACAGTATTTTAAAGATTTCTTTGCACAACTAGCAGTTACATTGCTTGTGAGTCAGTTGCCTTCCACTAAAATTTAGTGCGTGTAAGTACAGTACTGATACTAAATCATCATGTTAGCATTTTTAATGTGTAGGGAAAGTGTTCACACGCCATCTGTCAATTACACTTACTTGGCTCATATCTATTTGTGAAGCATGCCGGTTATCTCAAATATAAGGAAAAGTCACCAATTACAAATCAATAGATAGGGGGGAAATACAGCAAATCATGGACCACCAATCTACACGTCATAAATTTCTTTCCAAGCTATTAATTGGGAGCCAACAACTGCAATAAATGACCCAATAAAATGGCACAATTATTTGCTTTCTTTATTTCGATGGTCATGTGTTTACTCAATCAGCTGGTTTATATGCAGCCGAAAAATATAATGTATAACATAAACGCACATTTAAATTTATCCACAAAGTTACCTGACACATGTGAAATCTGTGCAATTAGTCCTCTCTGGGGACTTGGGCTTAGGAACATAGGTAGGAACAACAGGAGTCGGCCATTCAGCCCCTTGAGCCTGTTCCGCCATTCAATGAGATCATGGCTGATCTGTGACCTAACTCCATAAACCCGCTTTTGGCCCATATCCCTTAATACCTTTAGTTAACAAAAATCTATCAATCTCCGATTTAAAATTAACAATTGATCTAGCATCAATTGCCATTTGCGGAAGAGTGTTCCAAAATTCTACCGCCCTTTGTGTGTAGAAGTGTTTCCTAATTTCACTCCTGAAAGGTCTGGCTCTAATTTTTAGACTATGCCCCCTAGTCTTAAACTCCCCAACCAGCGGAAATAGTTTCTCTCTATCTACCCTATCTGTTCCCTTTAATATCTTGTAAACTTTGATCAAATCACCCCTTACCCTTCTAAATTCTCGGGATTACAACCCTAATTTGTGTAAAATCTCCTCGTAATTTAACAACTCTGGTAAACCTACGCTGCACTCCCTCCAAGGCCAATATCGCCTTCTTGAGGTGTGGTGCCCAGAACTGCTCACCGTGCTCCAGGTGTGGTCTAACCAGGGCTTTGTATAGCTGTAGTATAACTTCTAGCCCCTTGTATTCTAGTCCTCTAGATATAAAGGCCAGCATTCCATTAGCCTTTTTGATTATTTTCTGTACCTGTTCATGACATTTTAATGATCTATGTACCTGGACCCACAAGTCTCTTTGGACCTCCACCGTTTTTAGCTTTTCACCATTAAGAAAGTACCCTGTTCTATCCTTTTTAGGTCCATAGTGAATGACCTCACATTTGCCTACATTGAAATCCATTTGCCACAGTTTTGCCCATTCACTTAATCTATCAAGATCCCTTTTGTAATTTTATGCTTTCATCTACACTGCCTACAATGCTGCCTATCTTTGTTCCATCGTCAAATTTGGAAATGTGGCTTTCTATGCCATCATCTAAGTCGTTAATAAATACTGTGGATAGTTGCGGGACACCACGAGTCATATCCTGCCAATTGGAGTACCTGCCTATTATCCCTACTCTGTCTCCTACCGCTCAGCCAATTTCCAAGCCAGGTCAATAATTTGCCTTCAATTCCATGGGCTTAACATAGAAGCATAGAAGATAGGAGCAGGAGTAGGCCATTCGGCCCCTCGAGCCTGCTCTGCCATTTAATGAGATCATGGCTGATCATCCAAATTCAGTACCCTGTCCCTGCTTTCTCCCCATATCCCTTGATCCCTTTAGCCTTAAGAAATATATCTATCTCCTTCTTGAATATATTTAATGAATTGGCCTCAACTGCCTTCTGTGGTTCAGAATTCCACAGGTTCACCACTCTCTGGGTGAAGAAATTCCTCCTCATCTCAGTCCTAAATGGCTTACCCCTTATCTTAGACTGTGACCCCTGGTTCTGGACTCCCCTGCCATCGGGAACATCCTTCCTACATCTAGTCTGTCTAGTCCTGTTAGAATTTTATAAGTTTCAATGAGATCCCCTCTCATTCTTCTAAACTCTAGCGAATACAAGCCCAACCGTCCCAATCTCTCTTCATACGTCATTCCTGCCATCCCAGGTATCAGTCTGGTGAATCTTCGCTGCACTCCCTCCATGGCAAGAACATCCTTCCTCCGATAAGGTGACCAAAACTGCACACAATACTCAAGGTGTGTTCTCACCAAGGCCCTGTACAACTGCAGCAAGACATCCTTGCTCCTGTACTCGAATCCTCTCGCTATGAAGGCCAACATACCATTTGCCTTCTTAACCGCCTGCTGCACCTGCATGCTTACCTTCAGCGACTGGTGCACAAGGACTCCCAGGTCTCGTTGCATTTCCCCTTCTCCCAATCTATTGCCGTTCAGATAATCTGCCTTCCTGTTTTTGCCACCAAAGTGTATAACCTCGCATTTATCCACATTATACTGCATCTACCATGCATCTGCCCAATCACCCAACTTGTCCAAATCATACTGGAGTTTCTCTGCATCCTCCTCACAACACACACGCCCACCCAGCTTTGTGTCATCTGCAAACTTGGAGATATTACATCTTAAACCTTAGTTTACAGTCTCTTATGCAGGACTTTATCAAATGCCTTCTGGAAGTCCATATAAATAACATCCATAGACATTCCCCTGTCCACTACTTTAGTCACCTCTTCAAAAAAAATTCAGTAAGGTTTGTCAGGCATGACCTACCTTTCACAAATCCATGCTGGCTCTCTGATCAGCTGAAAATTTTCAAGGTGTTCAGTCACCCTATCGTTAGTTATAGACTCTAGTAATTTCCCAACAACAGGTGTTGGGCTAACTGGTCTATAATTCCCTAGTTTCCCCCTCTCACCATTCTTAAATAGTGGAGTGACGTGCACAATTTTCCAATCTAAAGGGACGGTTCCTGAATCGAGCGAATGCTGGAAGATTATAGTTAGGGCATCTGCAATGTGCTCACCTACTTCCTTTAAAACCCTGGGATGGAAACCATCTTGTCCTGGGGATTTTTCACTCTTTAGTGCCATTATTTTCTTCATTTACTGTTATTTTGCTTATGTTAATTTTATTGAGTCCCTGTCCCCGATTCAATATTAGTTTCCTTGGGATTTCTGGCATGCTATCCTCTTCCTCTACTATAAATACTGTCGCAAAGTAATTATTCAACATGTCCGCCATTTCCATATCATCATTGGCAATATCAGTTTTCAGGGGGCCAACATTGCTCCTGACCACCTTTTTTTCTAATATAATTGTAAAAATTCTTCGTTATTTTTAATATCCCTTGCAAGTTTCTTTTCATACTCCCTTTTTGTAGATCTTACTATCTGTTTTTTCACCCTTTGCTGTTCTTTGTATCTTTTCCATTCACTAGGATCTGTGCTATTTTTTTTTAGCGTTTTTGTATGCCCTTTCCTTTAGTTTTATGCTGTCCCTTGCCTCTTTAGTTGTCCATGGCTTTTTTTTGGGCAAGTAGAGCTCTTGCCCCTCGGGTATAAACTGGTTCTATATCACATTAAATTCTTTTTTGAACACCCATCACTGATCATCTGTCATTTTACTCATTAATAGATTTGCCCAGTTTACTGTGGAGAGTCTCTGTCTCATCTCGGCCGTACCTAAATCTAGAAGCTTAGTAGCTGTTTCGCGCTTCTCCCTTTCAAACACTACGTTGAACTCGATCATGTTATGATCGCTATTGCATAAATGTTCACGCACAGTTAGGCTGTTAACTAAATCTGGCTGATTACTCATTACTAAATCAAATATGGCATGCCCCCTTGTTGGTTCTAGGACATATTGTGGTAGAAAACTATCCCGGACACACAAGAAATTCACTCCCTTCCTGACCCGGTGCTAGTCTGCTGATCCCAATCAATATGAAGGTTAAAATCCCCTATTAAAACCACTCTGCCTTTACTACACGCTTGTCTAATCTCTGCATTTATACAATCTAGCACTTCACAGCTGCTACCAGGAGGCCTATACACAACTCCCACTGCAGTGTTAAATCCTTTCCAATTTCTTAATGCTATCCTTGAGTTTTATCTTCCTTCCTTGCATGGTTCAGTTGGACTCTTAGGGCTGGATTTTGTCTTGGGGTCGGGTTGGGGTCGTGTCATCCGCATTTCGTGTTCCCCCGACTCCAGATTAATGTGGATGAATGATGCAATTTTCACTTAATTGGGCAATTGAGTTCCAGCATGTGGGAACCCATGGACTAATTAGTGGTTTCAGTCTGAAAGTCACCTCTGATGATGTCATCATTGCTGACTGCCTGGTCTGAGAGACTGTCTGGATGTTGGTGAGAGAGGACCTGCCTGGCTTTTGATGTGAGTGGACCAGAGAGAGAGAGAGAGAGATTTTTTTGCATCCAAGTCCTCTCACAGCAAAGGCCATGCAGTCTCTGAAGACATTCAATGCAGCAGCATCAGAGGCGACTTTCACACCTAATACTACTACTACCTTCATCACATCTCTGTTGTAATAGTGGACCTGCAGCTGATAGTCAGCTATCCACTTGTGCTCCAGCCAGGTTTCACTGGAGTGTTTCACATCAGGCGTACGTCACGTCGGAAAAGGGTTAAACTAGCTAAAACGTTTCAAAATGGCATTACAGAGCCAATTTAGGGCTTGTTAAGGGCTTTAATGGCCTCTCCCGCCTCTTGGAGGTGGGACGGAGTCGGGAACCCCGCGACTGATTTTGTCAAAATTACATGGAGTCGGGATTGGGTCGGGACCCTCGACCCCGCAAATTTAACCCCCCACACGCCTCCAAACCCGACTCCATGGGTCATTCAAAATCCAGCCCTTAGTCTCCTGCTGTCGGCACTTGGGATGCAGGCAACACTGGCAATGCAGTATTTATTGCCCTGAGGACATTAAGCATCAACTAAACAATGTGGGACTGGAATCACATGTAGACCAAACAGGGTAGGAGTGGCAGGTTCCCTTCTCTGAAGTTGAGTATTTACGACAATCTGGCAGCACACAAATTACCAGAATTTTGGAATTCCATTTCACAACTTACCATGGTGGGATTTGAACTGATGACCTAGTCTAGTACCATTACCACTACACTGCCATCTCTGCCTCAGAAATATAATGGTCTCATAAGAACATAAAAACTTAAGAAATAGGAACAGGATTAGGCCCTTTGACAAGGTGCCACACAAAAGATTATTGCTTAAGATAAAAATCACGGGATTGGGGGTAATATTCTGGCATGGATAGAGGATTGGCTATCTAACAGAAGGCAGAGAGTTGGGATAAATGGTTCATTCTCAGACTGGCAATCAGTAACTAGTGGTGTTCCGCAGGGGTCAGTGCTGGGTCCCCAACTCTTTACAATCTATATTAACGATTTGGAGGAGGGGACCGAGTGTAACATATCAAAGTTTGCAGATGATACTAAGATGGGAGGGAAAGTAGTGAGTGAGGAGGACATAAAAAATCTGCAAGGGGACATAGACAGGCTAAGTAAGTGGGCAGAGATTTGGCAGATGGAATACAATACTGGAAAGTGTGAGGTTATGCACTTTGGCAGGAAAAATAGTAGAGCAAGTTATTATCTAAATGGCAAGAAACTGGAAAGTACTGAAGTACAAAGGGATCTGGGGGTCCTGGTGCACGAAACTCAAAAGGTTAGTATGCAGGTGCAGCAAGTGATTAAGAAGGCCAATGGAATGTTGGCTTTCATTGCTAAGGGGATAGAATATAAAAATAGGGAGGTATTGCTTCAGTTGTACAAGGTATTGGTGAGACCGCACCTGGAATACTGCATACAGTTTTGGTGTCCATACTTAAGAAAAGACATACTTGCTCTCGAGTCAGTACAAAGAAGGTTCACTCGGTTAATCCCGGGGATGAGGGGATGGACATATGAGGAGAGGTTGGGTAGATTGGGACTCTACTCATTGGAGTTCAGAAGAATGAGAGGCGATCTTATTGAAACATATAAGATTGTGAAGGGGTTGGATCGGGTGGATGCGGGGAGGATGTTCCCGATGATAGGTGAAACTAGAACTAGGGGGCGTAGTCTTAGAATAAGGGGCTGCTCTTTCAAAACTGAGATGAGAAGGAACTACTTCACTCAGAGGGTGGTAGGTCCATGGAATATGCTGCCCCAAAAAGCTGTAGAAGCTACATCATTACATAAATTTAAAACAGAAATAGACAGTTTCCTAGAAGTAAAGGGAATTAAGGGTTACGGAGAGCGGGCAGGAATTTGGACATGAGTCTAGGTTCGGATCGGTCATGGCCCTGTGGGTAGCGTAGCGGGCCCAGGGGCCGTGTAGCCTGATCCTGCTCCTATTTCGTGTGTCCAATTCTGTTAGGTTCAGGAGATGGTTCTGTGATAGTAGATTGGCGGTTAGGATCAGATCAGCCATGATCTTATTGAATGGCGGAGCAGGCTCGAGGGGCCAATTGGCCTACTCCTGCTCCTATTTCTTATGTTCTTATGTTCTTAATAAGGTCATGGCTGATCATCTACCTCAACTCCACCTTCCTGCACTATCCACATATCCCTTGATTCCCTTAGTATCCAAAAATCTATCGATTTCTGTCTTGAATATACTCAACGCCTAAACATCCACAGCTCTCCTGGGATAAAGCATTCCAAAGATTCACAACCCTTTGAGTAAGGACATTTCTCCTCATCTCAGTCCTAAATATCCAACGGCTTATTCTGAGACTGTGGCCCCTAGTTCTAGACTCCCCAGCCAGGGGAAACATCCTCCCAGCATCTACCCTGTCAAGCCCCTCAAGAATTTTATATGTTTCAATGAGATCACCTCTCATTCTTCTAAACTCTAGGGAATATAGACCTAGTCTACTCAATCTCTCCTCATAGGACAATTCCCTTATCCCAGAAATCAGTCTAGTGAACCTTAGCCGCACTCCCTCTAAGGCAAGTATATTCTTCCTTGGGTAATGAGACCAAAACTGTACATAGTATTCCACGTGTGGTCTCAACAAGGCCCTATATTATTGCAGTAAGACTTATTTACTTTTATACTCCAATCCCTTTGTAATAAAGGCTAACATACTATTTGCTTTCCTATTGCTTGCTGTTACCTGCATGTTAACTTTCTGTGATTTGTATACAAGGACACCCAGGTCCCTCTGAATACCAACATTTCCTAGTCTCTCTGCTTTTACAAAATATTCTGCTTTTCTATTTTTCCTACCAAAGTAGATAACTTCACATTTCTACACTTTATATTGCACCTGCCACGTTCCTTGCCCACTCACTTAACCTGTCGCTATCCCTTTGCAGCCTCTTTGCATTCTCCTCACAGCTTACTTTCTGACCTAGTTTTGTATTGTCCGCAAACTTGGATATATTGCACTCGGTCCCCTCATCTAAGTCATTGATATAGATTGTAAATAGCAGAGGCCCGAGCACTGATCCTTGCGGTACCTTATTAGTTACAGTCTACCAACCCCGAAAATGACCCGTTAATTCCTACTCTGTTTTCTGTCTGTTAACCAATCCATGGTCCATGCTAATATATTACCCCCAATCCCGTGAGCCCTAATTTTGTGTAATATCGTCTTGTGTGGCACCTTATCGAATGCTTTTAGAAAATCCAAATACTCTACATCCACTGGTTCCCCCTAATTTACCCTGCTGGTTACAACCTCACAAAGCTCTAATAGATTTGTCAACATGATTTCCCTTTCATAAATCTGTGTTGACTCTGCCCAATCATATGATTTTCTAAGTGCCCTGTTACCACATCCCTAATAACACTCTAGCATTTTCCCTACTATTGATGTCCGGCTAATTGGTCTTTAGTTCCCTGTTTTCTCTCTCCCTCCTTTTCTTGAATAGTGGGGTTATGTTTGCTACCTCCCAATCTACAGGGACCGTTCTAGAATCTGAGGAATTACAGAAGTTCAAAACTAATGCATCCACTATCTCTGTAGCTACCTCTTTTAAAACCCTAAGATGTAGGCCATCAGATCCAGAGGATTTGTCGACTTTTGGTCCCATTAATTTCTCCAGTACTATTTCTTTAATACTAATTTCTTAAAGTTCCTCATTCTCGCTAGACCCTTGGTTACCCACTATTACAGGAATGTTATTTGTGTCTTCCAGCATGAAGACAGATACAAAATATTTGTTTAATTTCTCTGCCATTTCCTTTACCGCCATTTCCTTATTCCCCATTATAATTTCTTCTGTCTCTGCCTCTAAGGGACCCACATTTACTTTCGCTAATCACTTCCTTTTTACATATCTATAGAAGCTTTAGAATCTGTTTTTATGTCTCTCTTGCTTGTTTACTCTCTTTCTCTCCTCTTTCTTTATCAATTTCTTGGTCATCCTTTGCTGAATTCTATAATCCTTCCAGTCCTCAGTTTTACTACTCTTTTTGGCAACATTATAAGCCTCTTCCTTTAATCTAATACTATCTTTAACTTCTTGTTCATGGTTGGACTACTAATCCCATGGTGTTTTTATTCCTTAGGGGAATGTATATTTGTTGTGAATTATGAATTAATTATTTAAATGTTTGCCATTGCTTATCTTTTAATCTAGTTTCCCAATCTACCTCAGCCAACTCGCCCCTCATGCCTATGTAGTTTGCTTTGTTCAGATTTAAGACCATAGTTTCAGATTTGACTCTCACTCAAATTCAATATAAAATTCTATCATATGATCACTCTTCCCCGGAGACTCCTTTTACTTCAAGGTTATTAATTAACTCTGTCTCATTGCACAATACTAGATCTAAAATAGCCTGTTCCCCAGTTGGTTTCTCGACATACTGATCTAGAAAATTATCTTGAATGCATTCCATGAACTCGTCCTCATATTATTACCACAAATTTGGTTTGCACAGTCTATATGAAGATTAAAGCCCCCCATGATTATTGTATTATGCTTGTTACATGCACCTCTAATTTCCTGATTTATACTCTGCCCGACACACTTTCACTACTGTGAGGGGGCCAAAAGCTGCTCCCACCGGTGTTTTCAGCCCCTTGTTGTTTCTTAGCTCCCCTCAAACTGATTCAACATCTTGATTTTCTGAGCTAAGATCCTTTCTTTCTACTATCTTTGTCCCATCCTTTATTATCAGAGCTACCCCCCATCCTTTTCCATTTTACCTATCTCTTCTAAAAAGTCAAGTATCCTGGAATGTTTAGTTCGCAACCTTGGTCACTCTGCAACCACATCTCTGTAATGGCTATTAGATCAAACCTATTTATTTCTATCTATGCTGTTAATTCATCTAGTTTATTGTGAATGCTTTGCGCATTCAGATATAGTACCTTTAGCTTTAACTTTTATTCTATTTTTCCCTGATGTCACCGTAGTCTGTAATGCCCTATTACCTTTGTTAAGCTCTCTGTCCCTTCCTGACCCACTCTGCTTATTTTTACCCAAATTGCTACTCTTCGCTACAGCCATGACATTTCTCTGACTGCTTTTGAATTTTTGAATCCTCCCATTCCCCTTCATTAGTTTAAAGCCCTATCTACTGCCCTAGTTATTCGATTCGCCAGGACACTGGTCCTAGCCAGTGGCGCCTGTCCCAACGGAACAGCTGCCTCTTTTCCCCCGTCCTGGTGCCAGTGCCCCTTGAAGCAAAACCCCTGCCTCCCACACCCCTCTTTCAGCCATGCATTTAACCTTCTAATCTGTCTGTCCCTATGCCAATTTGCGCGTGCTCAGGTAACAATCCAGAGATTATTACCATTGAGGTTCTGCATTTTAATTTCGACCCTAGCTCCTCAAACTCCCTCAGCGGAACCTCATTTCTAGTTCTACCTATGTCGTTGGTTCCTATGTGGACCACAGCAATTGGATTCTCCCCCTCCCACTCCAAGTTCTTCTCCAGTCGTGAGGAGATGTCCTTAATCCTGGCACCGGGCAGACAACACAGCCTTCGGGACAACACAGAACTCCCGGTCGCGGCTGCAGAGAACCGTATCTATCCCCCTGACTATACTGTCCGCTACCACTACCATATTCCTTTCACTCCCCACCCCCATCCCCCCACTTGAATGGCCTCTTGTACCCACAGTGCCGTGATCAGTTTACTTATCCACCCTGCAGACTTTGCCCTCATCCACACAGACAGCAAGAACCTCGTACCTGTTGCATAAGGGCAAAGGCCAAGGCTCCTCCAGCACTGCAACTGGGATCCTTTTTACTTGCCTGAGTCACAGTCTTGCCTTCCTGTCCCTGGCCACTAACCAGACCTCTACCACTACCTAACCTAAGGGGTGTGACTGCCTCCTGGATCAAAGTGTCCAGGTAACTCTTACCCCTCTCTGATGCCCCGCAATGTCTGTACCTCAGACTCAGCTCAACAACTCCGAGCTGAAGTTCCTCGAGTTGCTGACGCTTGCTGCAGATGTGGTCGTCCGGGATCGCGATGCTCTCCACAAATTCCCACATACTGCAGTTGCGGCACACCACCTGCACTGCCTCCCCTATATAACCTTGTTTTATTTATTTAATTATCTAGTTTAAAAATTAAATTGAAATTAGGGGCTCCTTTTTAAACTGCTCCGGTTCCCGCTCTTTTACTCTGCTCTGCGAGTTTTTGTTTTAGCTCCTTTATTATTTACTTTATTATTTCAATTTAATGAAAATTCAGAACCCTTTAATGTTAGTACCCTCTATTTAGTTTATTTTAATTTTATCCCCTTAGATCTGATTGATTAAACACTAAACTTAATTATATAATTAATTATACACTTGACTTGGTTATGAAATAAATTAATTACTTAGCTGTAGTTCCTTGGGCTCCACCACTCCTCTGACGTCACTTTTTCAGATTTAGAATTTTTTTCAGATTCTTCGCTGCGTTACAGAGCGACCGCTCCTCTAGCTCGTTGTCCCAGGTCCGGTCCTCTAACTCTTTGGAAGAAAACATCTGCTAGGTTTGCTTCTATGCAGCGTGGTCACCACATGGCACCTACCTGTGGTCCAAGGCGGCTGTGGCTATTGCTACTCTTGTTGCTGGTGCCTCAAATGTGTCCCAACCTCAGATTCCCTCTCTGGCTTCCCTAGGGCCTCGAGTGTTACAGGGGGCTTCCTTTTCTCCCCTTCCCAACTGTTCTCTGACCAGCTCCCCATATTACTGACCGATCCCATATGCCAGCTTTCTCCATCTCCATTAGTCGAATGCTCTAAGACCCTATTCCTACTTATGTGATTCCAGCACATGGACCAACTGAAATCTCCCAGACCCCAGCTCTCAAGCTTTCTTCGGGCCTGCCTCCCAGGTCCTGGTCCCATGCGTTCATTGTCCTTTTATATACCATCAGCAGACTCCCCTTTGCCAGCCCCTTCATTTTATCACTCGCTAGTGTGAGATTCATCACTCTGTTTTGTTTAACTAGATAGTGCTAGGCTTGGCTCCGCGAATGCATTTTGTTCTACTAAAAGCAATTTCAAAGAAAGCAGCACCCACAATATCATGGTTTCTAATAATTATATAAAATATTTGAACATTGGGTAGTTTAACTTCAATTTTTAATTCAATACCTATATAAATGCTGCTTGACTACACTTGTGTAATACTCCATTATATGGACATTAGACTGCAGTGAAGTGTAGAATATGATCTGTGGAAATTGAGCTGATGCTCCAATTGCAGAATAATTAAGTGAATTAAAGTATTAATTGTAGATTATCTCTTTGTCTTTTAAGCAGCATTGTGAATTGATGTAAACTGCACTTCAGGCAGCTTGAAAGGTTTGATCGTTTAAAAATTGGAGAGTGTTGTCTGAGAAAACAAGCAGGTGATTTGTTTTGTTTCCAGACCACATGCTATTCTGTCAGTAGTAGGTTGGAGAGTGAAAGACTTGGATTTGTAGCATCTTGAGTCAGTTTATTTAAAGTGATTTGAAATGATTTTATATCTAACCTGCCAGCTTGCATCTGCAACACAACCTGGAATGGTGTGCAAAAGATGGGGTCCTACAGAAAGCAAAAAGGATCTTGCAGTTATAAAGCATCTTTCAAGTCCTCGGGACATCCCAAAATGCTTCACTGCCAGTGAAGTACTTTTGAAGTATAGTCGTTGTAATGTAGGCAAATGCGGCATCAAATTTACGAACGGGTTGTATGGGGAAGTAGAACAAATGAGCAAGAATGGTAGATTAATATTTTGGTATGATTTCCTTATTCTTTGACGCTCTTTCCCAGCCTACCCATAGCTGCTGATTGTGTGTTGTTTCTGTGCCTGTGCTTTATTTAGAATTTTGATAGTGCCTCCTTGGATAAAGAACTTAAGGTGAGATTCAGAATGAGACTGTATCAAACGGTGGGGATTAAGACGTACTTGACAGTTCCTGAATGGCCTCTGAGGTGATTTGTAACCCTATGGTATAAGTAGTATCTCATTACTAGAGTTCAAGGCTGAGGAAGACTTCAGCTAAGGCATTTTGACAGCATGTTCTGGAGCACTCTATTTTAGTCTGGAATAAAAAGGGAAATTAAAATTCTAATTTTTAAAACTTTTTTTTGTAAGAACTTAGTCTCATGGTGAGCCAAATTTAAAGAACTTCATAAAATGTAAGAATCTTCTGATGTCAACAGTTATTTAGTAAAACTATTCTGCTGTTAAATGATGGGGGCAACTTTTTTGCTGAAAAGTCTTGCTCTTAATTGTCGGCTGTTTTTTCAACATTGCTTTGCCACATGGAACACCTTCCAAGGATTGAGTATTTCAGGAATAATTTGGTTTCAGCAATATATCCCAGGACACTCAACAACTGTTCTATCCCTTCAATGAAATGGTTGCCAGCTCTTGAAATTTATACCCACATTCCACCTTCTTTTGTAAGAAAATCTTGCAGTGCAGAGATCACTGGGTCATCTCAAGCAAAAAGGGTCAGTGATCATTGGAAGATAATATGCCTCTTGGAGCTTTGTGTTGGCCGGGTGAACTGACCTTCGTAATGGCGAGCATGTATTTTGAGTGTTTCTCAAGACATTGCGGAAAGTACTTTTTAGAGTTAAATCTAGTTAGAGATTCAAGGGTCTGTCCGAGTAGTTTTCTTTCCCAGGTTGATCTTGTTACGGTTAAATGCTCTTACCTGTAACTTGTTGAAGTAGTATAATAGTTATCTCCCCATTTCCTTTACCCAAATAAATTATAGTTGATTATGGTACACTCTGATTATGGAAAGTGCTCTGCTTTTGATCACTCTTGTTTCTGGGATTAACTTTTTTGTATCATAGCGATGCTTTTTTTCCTACAGTACTAAAAGGTAGTAGAACATTGCTTTCCTGTGAAATTGTAAAGTATTTTCGAGAACGAAACCCTAAGCACAGTTCAGAGTGACTGACTGAGGAAATGCATGGCCACCAAAAGATACAACATTCCTTGCATTTTATGAAATTCTTTAAATTTAGCTCACCATGAGAAACTATTTAGTTTGTTGATGTATTCAGTTTGTGTGTCGCCTGTGTGATCCCCATCTTAAAGTGGCCAAATTAGTTGTAAGTTCTCACTTACACGTTTCGGTACAGGCGACGTCACTGTTGAAGCGCACCTCCTGCATGCTGAATACAGCCTGACGGTATGCCCAAAGATTAATCCTGAATACCTATTTCACTCCAAATATCTGTCGCCTAGAATTGATGTGCATCATATCGAGCTATCGCATTACGCAAACACCACCGTCACTGGGCCACATTAAAACTGAGCTTCACGTGCACTGTTTAAATTTGTCACTTTGAGCTGGAAGCTTGAATAATGCCTGCTAAACGCTTATGGGACACTCACAATGCAGAACTTGTTCTTAAAGTGATTTTCCATATATATGCCTATTACAGAAGATAAAGGCTAATGTGTGCAATTAACTCTTTGGCCCTGTGGAAAATGCAGAATTCTTCGCTGGTGAGGAAAGTGGATAATCTAGTTAATCAATTTGAGGATCTTAAATGGAAATGAAGTTTCACGGGTTTCTCCCAAGATTTTCTTTTTGCCCATGCCAGCTTACAGCAGCGCTGACAAAGTGGCAGATCAGTGCTAGGTAATTACTATCTCTGACGAGAAAAGCCCAACCATTTTCCCTGACCTTCAACTGCACCACTATTGCCGAGTTCTCCACCATCAACATCTTGGGGGTCACCACCAATCAGCTGCTTAAGTGATATCAACATCGTGGCTACAAGATCAGGAAAGCGAATATGTACTCTACAATGACTGACCCCTCAAAGCCTCCCCATCACCTACCAGGCTCAAGTCGGGAGTCTGGAATACTCACCACTTGCCTGGATGGGTACAGCAGCAACAACACTAAGCTTGATACCATTCAGGATATAGCAGTTTGTTAGATGGGCGCCCCTGCCATTGGGCTCTATATCTACCCCACCATGACCGGTGCACCCTGGCTGCAAGATGCACTACAGCAACTCTCCAAGGTTATTTTGACAGCACTTCCCTCTCCTGGGACCTGTACCAATGAAAAGGACAAGAGCAGCAAGGTTATGAGAACATGATCACCTCCAAATTCTACTGTCATACCATCCTAACTTAGATATTTGCCCCTGGCCAAAATGCTGCAGTTCCCTACTTAACTTCTCCTTCTTAGGCAGTCCCTCGGAACCGAGGATGACTTGCTTCCACATTAAAAATGAGTTCTCAGGTGACTGATGAGTCCAATGTGGGACCTACAGTCTCTCACAGGTGGGGCAGACGGTGGTTGAAGGGGTGGGTGGGGTGCTTGGGTTGACTTGCGCTTGCTCCCGGCGAAGAGACTCGAGGTGTTCGGCGCCTTCTTGGATGCTTCTCCGCCACTTTGTGCGGTCTTGGGCCAGGGATTCCCAGGTGTCGGTGGGGATGTTGCACTTTTTCAAGGAGGCTTTGAGGGTGTCCTTGAAACGTTTCCTCTGCCCACCTGGAGCTCTCTTGCCGTGTCAGAGCTCTGAGTAGAGCGCTTGTTTTGGGAGTCTCGTATCGGGCATGCGGACAATGTGACCCGTCCATCGGAGTTGATCGAGCGTGGTCAAAGCTTCGATGCTGGGGATGTTGGCCTGAGCGAGAAGACTGACGTTGGTGCACCTATCCTGCCAAAGGATTTGCAGGATCTTGCGGAGGCCGCGTTGGTGGTACCTCTCCAGTGTTTTGAGGTGCCTGCTGTATATGGTCCATGTCTCAAGCTGCAAGGTTAAAGTTACCTGAGCCCACTGCACATCCCCCGACCATACCTGTTCTTTGTTCTCATCAGTGAGCACTGGCTCTTCACTAATACTTAGCGTCCAAATTCCCAGACCCCTCTGCCGTCAAGACTACGCTTCTCCACTGGTCTAGTGACTAGTGGACCGCGAGGCGAGCGCGGGGCCAGGGACCGCGGGGCCAGGGACCGCGAGGCGAGCGCGGGGCCAGGGACCGCGAGGCGAGCGCGGGGCCAGGGACCGCGAGGCGAGCGCGGGGCCAGGGACCGCGAGGCGAGCGCGGGGCCAGGGACCGCGAGGCGAGCGCGGGGCCAGGGACCGCGAGGCGAGCGCGGGGCCAGGGACCGCGAGGCGAGCTCCCTACTTAACACCATTGTGGGAGCACCATCACCAGCAGGAGAAGGTTCATTATGATTTTCAGGAAACAACAACAACAACTTGTATTTATATAGCGCCTTTAATGTAGTAAAACATCCCAAGGCGCTTCACAGGAGTGTCATAAGACAAAATTTGACACCAAGCCACATGAGAAATTAGGGCAGATGACCAAAAGCTTGGTCAAAGAGGTAGGTTTTAAGGAGGAAAGAGAGGTAGTGAGGCGGAGAGGTTTAGGTAGGGAATTCCAGAGCTTAGGGCCTAGACAGCTGAAAGCACGGCCACCAATGTTTGAGCGATTAAAATCAGGGATGCGCAAGAGGGCAGAATTAGAGGAACGCAGATATCTCGTGGGGGTGGGAGGGCTGGAGAAGATTACAGAGATGGGGCGGGGCGAGGCCACGGAGGGATTTGAAAACGAGGATGAGAATTTTTAAATCGAGGCGTTGCTTAACCGGGAGCCAATGTAGGTCAGTGAGCACAGGGGTGATGGGTGAACGGGACTTGGTACAAGTTAGGACACGGGCAGCTGGGTTTTGGATGACAAGTTTACGTAAGGTAGAACATGGGAGGCCAGCCAGGAGTGTATTGGAATAGTCAAATCTAGAGGTAACAAAGGCATGGATGAGCTGAGGCAGGGGTGGAGACGGACGATGTTACGGTGGTGGAAATAGGTGGTCTTGGTTATGCCGCGGATATATGGTCGGAAGCTCATTTCAGGTTCAAATATGACGCCAAGGTTGCGAACAGTCTGGTTCAGCCTCAGACAGATGCTAGAGGGGGAATGGAGTCGGGCTAGGGAGTGGAGTTTGTGGCGGGGACCGAAGACCGTGGCTTCAGTCTTTCCAGTATTTAACTGGAGGAAATTTCTGGTCATCCAGTACTGGATGTTGGATAAGCAGTCTGACAATTTAGAGACAGTGGAGGACTTGCGAGAAATGGTGGTGAGGTAGAGCTGGGTGTCGTCTGCATACATGTGGAAACTGATGCTGTGTTTTCGGATGATGGCGCCGCGGGGCAACATGTAGGTGAGAAATTGGAGGGGGGCCAAAGATAGATCCTTGCGGGACACCAGAGGGAGCGATGCGGGAGCGGGAAGAGAAGTCATTGCAGGTGATTCTCTGGCTACGATTAGATAGGAAAGAATGGAACCAGGCGAGTGCAGTCCCACCCAGCTGGACGACGGTGGAGCAGCGTTGGAGGAGGATGGAGTGGTCAACCGTGTCAAAGGCTGCAGACACGTCGAAGGACGAGGAGGTCATAGGATGTCATTTGTGACTTTGATAAGAGCCGGAAATTGGGGATTGGCAGTAAATATGGGCTTGCCGGCATTGGCCACATTCCGAAAGCCATGGATTTGTTTGCCTTGCTCTATTATCTTTCCTGCCTACCTTTCTTAACTGGCCTCACAATGTAGTGCTTTCGTTATAACATTCTTCGTTTTTTCCCTCCTAGACCCAGTTTATTGGGTCTCCCATTTGTTGGAGTATGGTACCATTACCTGGCAGGTTTTACAGTTCACAATCCTGGCATGGAGTTTCATGTGCTGGGAGTGCATATTGGGAATCTGGGCATGGAGCTCAGTACACCCCACAGCATTTTACATGCATTAATTTTAATGAACAGAAAAGCCTGTGGCGCCTACTGACCTTCACAGCTGAATTCCCGATATGCGTTCGTGGCACACGATGCTATGTGCCAGGAGTCGTATTCCTAAAATCAACCCAATTTTTATTTAGTGGCTCTATATAGCTTAGCATGCAAATGTGACAATTTTATGCTCATCAAAATGAAGATAGTTAATGCTGGCATTTTTTGGCCAATTTTCTCCCTCTTTACTTCCCCTGCCCTGCAAGGTATCAACCTCTACTAGGAAACAGGTCTGAGTGCCCTGCAGTACCTCGTTCTTCGTGCGAGTCTAGACAAAGGACGCGCCATAGCCTGATCAAGATCCTGTCCTCATCTGATCATCTTTGTGCACTTCCTAGCAGGCGTGCCTGGTTAGTCGTCAGGGAGGGGACTAATTTTTCTCTTTCCCAACTCCAGGGTTGCTAAGGCCAGTTGTAATGCACGCTGCTACCCTGACCGGGATCAATGTACTCTGCACAGCGCAGGAGTTGAGCCCAGGACCTCCTGCTCTGTATGCTGAACTGTATAGTCAGTTATATACTGACTTTACCAACAGCCATCAGGGGACTAAAGCATTTATTTTTAATGATTTTCTTTTGTAGCTCAAGGATAATATACCAAATAAAACTGTCAATTGAGTGGCTTTACTGCTGTAATAGTGTTTTTATGAATCGATGTGTGAGCTGAAAACTTACAAAACCATCAGCTTAGGTTGATGGTCTTTTCCATGACTGGGAGCATGAGGGTTCAGTTTTGAATTTAGCAGGTTAAAGTAGTAATCTGGAGTTTTATTTAAATTTTTGTTTGAGATTAGCTTGAGCCTTTCACGATGTCGCCTCCTTTCTGACATGCGCTATATAATTTGTATAATGTTATTTACACTTGTATAAGTAGGTTGAAGTTATTAGTTATACTAGTCAGTGAAAATCTTAAGGATGAACATTTACAATCTTGTAATTTTTAAGAAAAAACCTCTACCAAAAGAGATCCGTGTCTGGGGAGGAAGATAGTAATAGACTTCAAGACGACAGAGACAGGCTGGTGGAATGGGCGGACACATGGCAAATCAAATTCAATGCAGAGAAGTGTGAGGTGGTACACTTTGGTAGGAAGAATGATGAGAGACCATACATACTAAATGTTCTTGCACCCCCTTTAAAATTGTACTAGAGAGACCTGGGGGCAGTGTTCCCTGTAACCACGTGACCGAGCAGCGCTGCAGGGACCCAACGCAGCCGGCTTTTCAATGAGAAAAACCATGCCTGCGCGGTATTTTGAGCGGCCCGCGCAGCCCCTAAAAGGTTCAAGCCCCATTCCAGTACTTGAGCGCATAATCTAGGTTGGCTCTTTTAGTGCAGTATTGAGGGATTATAAAATTGTTGGGAGGTATTGTCCTTCGTTTGAGATGTTAAACTGAGGCTCCATTTGTAGCGGTTCAGGTGGAGGTTAACAATTCCTTGGAATAAAAACAGAAAATGCTGGAGAAACTCAGCAGGTCAGGCAGCATCTGTGAAGAGAGAAACAGAGTTAACGTTTCAGGTCGATGACCTTTCGTTAGAACAATTCCTTGGTGTTATTTGTAAAACGGATTTCTCCCAGTGACCCGGTAACTCAACCAATACCAGCAAAAGCTGATTAGTCATTCATCTCATTGCTGTTTGTGGGACCTTGATGTGTGCAAATGATGTTTAACCATAGAACAGTAACAGCACACTATAATTTAGTGTTTTGGGATGTTTGAGGGACATGGTGGGACACTAGCATCCCTTCCTTCCAACCCTGGCAATATTTTCAGAGAATACAGTGAATTAAATCTGACTCCTTTGTTTAAGTGAACCAAATTGCTACCAAACGTATTGAATGGTAATACATTTATTGAAACATTTGGAAGATAATTGGACACATTTCTCATTCAGCAGTGAGTGAAGATATAATTTTGAGGATCAGATTAGGGAACCTGACCATTTAATGTGTGGAGTTACAAATGAAGACATTAGGTTCAGAAATTGTACACACTCAGTTGAATCACAATCTGTGAGCAATGTACTGTATATCTAATCCATAGATTGCACCACCTTGTGTGGTCATCTGAAATATAGGGTGGGGCATCACAAGATAATTACAGATGAGGAAGCCCATTTATCCAACTCATTCTGTAATTTCTGAGCTGCCTTTTCTGATTCCGACCACTTCGCATTGAGTTTCTGAATCTAGGTCATTTATGTAATTTAGAAACCGTAGTGGTCCCAACTCAGTACTTTCTCTCCCACTCCAATCTGACATAAATCTTAAATGAGTACTCCCTTTTTATCCTTCAGCCAGTTACTTATGCATTACAGGGTTTACTCTGAATCTCCACAGCTTTGAATTTAATTAATAGCCTTTCGTGTGAAATTTTATCAAAGTGTTTTGGATGCCTAGGTATGCCACCCCATAAGATTTTCCACAGTTTACTTGTCGTTTCCTCAAAAGTTGAGATCTTTGTCTGAATTCATGCTGGCTGCTGTTAACTATATCATTGTTGTACAGATGATCTTTAAGTTTACTTCTGATCAATTCCATTATTTTGCATGGAATGAAAGCATGACTAATGAGTCTGCAGTTGCCACTATCTGTTTTGTCACGCTGAATATGGGCACCACATCAGCCTTTTTCTGATTTTCTTGTCCTCCCAGTGTCCACTGACTCCCACATAATGATTGTCAGTGCCTTACGGATAATTTCCCTCGTCTCTCTCAGCACAGAGATCTATCCCTTGGGATTGATTTGTTTTGAGCCCATTTAGGCTTCTATCTCATTGAAGTCATTGATTTTGCTTGTATGATTAAAATTGAATACAACTGTAAAACACTTCTGTTATGTGGTCTAAATGTTATTTCTGGAGCTTGATGTCAGGAAGTGTAAAAGGCCACTGGATTTTTGGATTGTTGTGGTAATGGTCTCAGGAACTGAACCTGTGTAGCAAACTGACCAGAGGATTTCCACTTCATAAAATCTTTACCGGATTATAGGAGGGCAGCCATTAGCTGAGAGATCATAATTGCACAACTGCAAAATTTCACAGCTGCACTCCCTGGCCGTAAGAAAAATGTATTCCTTGTGCCTCCTGTTTTATATTATATTGTGGTGGCGTATACTAGGCTTTAAGTTTAGTCTATCGGGTCCAAGACCATTCTGCACCACAGTAAACACTTTTGCCTTGAGAGAGTGCATCAATGGCAAATGTGCAATCTTAGCACTGTTGACAGCACTCTCAAATAAAAAGCCTGGTGACCTTCGCAGCATTGACGACCTAGATTTTAAATGTGTCTCGTGAGCAGCTGTCGAATTAAGTGATTCTTAGACTGGGCTGATAAACGTATGGAACCAGTTCCACACCTCAGCTTGCATTGTGATGCTCTTTTATATTGCGATGCCGGTGCCCAGAATTTTCCCCATGTTTCCCAGGCCAGGTTCCTAGGTTATTTATATAAACCATTTTTCAGATTTATTTTTGCTGTAATACAACACTGTTCCTACATTCGAACAGTGACAACACTTCAAAAAGTACTTAATTGGCTGTAAAGTGCCATGGGACGTCCTAAGATCGTGAATTACGCTATATAAATGCAAGTTTTTTCATTTCTCTACTTTAAAAGAAATCTTTTAAAGATTTTTTGTAGACTAAACAACATGTTAAAATGTGCAATGCAAAGTGACTCTTCTCATGCAGTCCAGCTGAAACCAGTAACTCACCTATATGGGGAACAGTGAGGGGGTTGAGAGCATTTACTGTGCTGTTTTGTTCCCTAGAATCTTGTATTAGAAAAGTGCTTGTTGATTATCTGTGCTTTGCTACAGATCTCTCCAGACTGTTGGCCACATAAGTGAGAAGTGTTGCAGTTAGGCTTGTTGTGACTGTGCACTGAGATCATTGGAGACAGGCAGGATATTGCTGTGTAACGGGAGCACCGGAGACTAGTGGATTGTGACTGCTAAGCCCACTGGAGACAAGTGAATGTGTGGCATGGGCTGGATTTTAGTCTCCGTTACTAGGACTGCCTATTTCCACTTCCATAACATTGCCTGCCACTGCCCCTACTTCAGCCATCTGCCACTAAATCACTGATCCATGCATTTGTCACCGCCAGACTCTCTTCCAATGCACTTCTGGCTAGCCTCCCATCCTTGACTCTATGCAGACTTCAGTTGAATGAAACTTTGCTGACCATATCCTATACTACACCGTCCTGCTCGTCCTTCATCCCTGACTTTGCTGACATATTGGCTCCCAGTCCCCCAACGGCCAAAAATTTAAATTCTCATGGTCGTGATTGAATCCCTTCATGAACTTCCCTCTCTGTAACCTTCTCCAGTTCTTAAAAAAAACCTGCCCCCCCGCCCCCCCAACTCTCCATTTCTCCGATTGACCTCTTGTGCATCGTCCGCCATCGGTGGCCCTGCCTTTAGTTGCCTAGGCCCCATGCTCTAGAATTCCCTCATTATTCTTCTGTCACCTTCTCCTCCTTGAAGGTCCTCCTTAATATCCACTTCTTTGCCCAGGTTTTTGATTACCCCATTTCACATCTACTACTTTGGTTCCACATCCTTTTGTTTGAAGTGTGTTAGGACATTTTTCTACATTAAAGGTGCTTGTTTGTGGGAGGATATCTGCGCTCCTCTAATTCTGCCCTCTTCAGCATCTCTGATTATAATCGCTCAACCTTTGGTCGTTGTGCCTTCTGTTGCCTAGGCCCTAAGCTCTGGAATTCCCTCCCTAAACCTCTCCACCTCTCTTTCCTCCTTTAAAACGCTCCTTAAAACCTACCTCTTTGACTAAGCTTTTGGTCACCTGCCCTAATTTCTCCTGATGTGGCTTGTTGTCAAAAATGTTTTGTCTTATAACACTCCTGTGAAGTGCCTTGGGGCATTTTACTACATTAAAGGCACTATATAAATACAAGTTGTTGTTGTTGTTGTTGTAGTATACACATGCTAAAGCTGTAGGAGTTGTGTGCTATCCATGGTTCTGAACTTTGTGACACGTGTATATTTTTACTTGCACTTATCAATTTCTCTCCATCGTCACCCCACTCCCCCCCAACCTCTAAGTAATACATTGTTTGTCACCAACCTAGAAATTGGGCAGGTGAGTTGCCCGTAAGGTTTTCGCTCCCAACTCTGTCATGGCTGTTGGGGCAGAGAGAGTAAAGGCTGGCGTACACTCCTCTTTCTCCCTCCCCCCCCCCCCCCCCCTCAACACTTTTATCCCCCCAAATATGCCTTGCAATTTTCCTTCTGGTTCACAGCTGGCTTTTGTCAAGATCATTTGTTTTGGAAACTTGAATGATGTATTCCTTTGTAAAATACATTGGTGCATGTTCCTGTACAGTATACTGTTCTTCAGATCTGTAATCAGCTGGTTTGACGTTTGAGAGCAGTTCAAGGTGACTCGCCCATATTCAAAAATCAAATCAAATCCTCCTCCTCTCTGGTGTGAAAGTGCCTGTCCTCTGCTCACTGGTTCTCTATTAGAGTCTTAAGGTAAGAGGCACTTGCCTGAGGAAACGTGTCCTGTCCCCTTGATGAATCTAATATTGCTTGGCTGACTTTTGATGAGAAACCTTGCCCCATCCGTTGTGTGTAGCCCATTGGTGTCCCAACTCACTCCATCATCATCTTGTGTCAAAATGGTCATCTTATGAATAATGCTTACATATGAATTTCTTGGGGCATTAATTTCAGCTGGTGCAGATTTGGTGCAATTTAACAATCATTGATTTAAAAACATGAGCCGAGTCTCATTAGCTAGTACCTGGTTACATTCACATTATCTCCAGTTTGCTTTGTCAAACTGTACAGCTTTTGGTGGTGGAGAGAATTATTCTGAATTCTGTTTACATTGTTAAGGCTATTTGAACATCAGGATTGCCATTTATTAAAGTGGGTTTTTTGTCAGCTGTTTTTTCTCCTCCAGAGCAAAATGAGAATTTATTTTCTTGTTGATTATGTTTAAAGTTTGAGAATGGAGTTCTACAGCTGGCAACTAACTGACTATAATTAAAGTTTTCCATATGCCTGCACTTCCTGTAATACACTCCTATCGTACGCTCATCTCATGGCTATTTCTGTCACGTTTTTCTATCGCACTAAAGCTTGCCTAATACCTACCTTTTGGCTCACTCTTGCATGACTTCAGCTCTAAGCTAGGTAGCACTGTTGTTAACAGCTCCAACAAGCTCTACGAAATGTAAGTTCAGGAATAAAATACAACTTTATATTCTCTTTAAATTACCCTTCCTGCCATTAAAATGCTTGTAAAGTAGACTGACATTTGAGTGTAATACTCGAGGAGTGCTCCATTTGTTGCAGGCGCTGTCTTTCGTATAAAGAAATCCACGTGTAACAATTAATGCTGGGTTTACGCTGAAACATTGCTACTCCTTGACCAATTTCCGTGACTGTTTGCGACGCTTCTGAGATAGATCTACCGAAACCCTCTGTTCATTTACAGCCCCGCCCCAATGTGAAAGACTAGCTCGTGTGTTTGCTGCATTTACGCTAATGATGCGATCACATAGATTTTCAGTTTCTGCAGTTTTATAGCTGCTTTTTTCTTCCACCTGCAGTAAACTTAACCAAAGTGCTGGCGATCTCGGAACTCAATTTTTCGGCCCTTCAGCCTCCAGGCTCCCCTACACTTTCTGTGGAAGGATCAAGCACCTGCAGTGGGCTTCCAGGATAATGCTGCACAGGATTGTGCCCACCGGGAAGTGGAGTAGCAGGGGCAGGAGGACCTGAGTGCGAGGAGACAGTGCTCTGCTCACTTCCCCCCCCCCCCCCCCCCCCCAAACACCACCAGTCACAGTGTGTACAGGCTGCTCATATTGTAGCAGGGCGCTCATTATCTGTCGAGATGAAGGTCACCACAGACCTGAATTATTACAGCTCTGGACCCTTTCAGACTACCACGCGTAATCTATGCAACATCAGCCAGGGAGCTGTAAGGGCCTGAATTTGCCAGGTGACTGATGCCCTTTTCAGCAGGGCACCATAACTCACAAGGCCTATGGCATGTTCGAAGCAGAGTAAAGAGAGGGCCATTCGCTTCTACAGAATCACTGGCTTCCCCAGGGAGCAATTGACCGAACCCGTGTAGTGCTGAAAGCACAAATTCCAAACCCTGTGACTTACATCAGCAGGAAGGGCTTCCACTTCACTGTGCAGATTGTCTGTGATGCCCAGCAATGCATACTGCGTCCAGTGTAAGCTCTGGTAAGATTTGGTGCAATTTCTGCGTAAGTGCGATCCAGGACATTGCCTCTCAATCTTGGCTGTACATAGACAAGTTTTATTTACGTATTAGTGAAGCTATTAATTGAGTTGGGGGCTGTCGAGAAAATCTGCTGTTTGGTGGTGGTGGGGTGGGGGCGGGGTTGGTGGGTGCAGCAAGAGGTGGAATGATTTGGACTTGGTGCAATTCAGATGGATCACTTCACCTAGTTTATCAGCATGTTTTGAACCCACCTGTTAACAAGACTTAGTGCCCTGTGAATTACTGACTGAAATGTGACTGGTTTGCTGAAGTGGTTAAGTCTTTGTACTTCAGTCTCCTGCCCCTCCTCTCCCTGTTCCCATTTATACTTAGCTGTATTAGCAATAGCCACAGCATGACTGACCTGGACTGCTTTATTTGACAAAATGTCTGTAGATCAGTTGATTCAGGGTATTGCGTATCGCAAACAGCAGATTTGTAAATATGCTGCACTTTTAAAGAATACATTAAAGTTTAAAAATAACCACGCCAGACTAAATTTAATAACCACCCTCTGCTTGCTTGTCAGGTTATTGTTTGTATAATCTGCTCAGCCATGGGAAAATTATGTGGGCGACAGGTCACGTGTGCCAGCTTGCGTTGTCCAACACAAGGCAGTGCGATTTGATTGGCCGATCTGGGATGGTAGTGCTGAGACACGTTTGAGGATGGCACAAAGATGACTGGAAAAATTACCCAAGGGTTTGATGAGGCTTACACAGTCACAGCAGTGTGCTTATAATAATAGGACCCCTTAGGTTCAAAAGCTGTGCAGTACAATTCCCACTGTTAGTTAATCACATTGCGATACATGATTTTCTACTACTATTCTTTGAAGTCAGTTGAATCTAAACAGCTCTTATTTGTGGGGGTGGGTGGTGACACTATTAGATATTGTGTTGACAGCATGACTTGTTAAAATATTTCACGTTACATTTTTTTTTCAGCAAGTAAGGGAGCCAGGAAAAGTCTTATTAATAGCATTGTCCGCATCTTTAATTTAACCTATGGTGTAGGTCTTAAAAAAATGCACTTTTAATATACGGTAAGATCAATAAAATTGCTCTGCTGTCTTGATTCTGATCATCTGTGGTTTCACCAGATTCTTACAGCTCCAGTGATCTTGACATGAAAGTACCTTGCAGGGATGCTGTCGGGTTCATGTCTGTCAGGGCATGTAATGAGTTTCTCGCTGCAACAAGCTACCCCTCCCCCCCCCCCCCCCCCCTCCCCTCTTCGTGGAAACCAGCATACCATGCCTTTGTGTCTCTGCTGTATTTGCTTCTTATCCTATGGAGGAGATGGCATTAGTTGCACTGCAGCAGGTGGAGCTGCTGCAGTGTGTTCAGCTCATCTGACTCTGGCATTCAGACCCTTCCGAGACCCTTTGCCTTGGACAAATTAGTCCCTGGCAGAAATGTCCCCCTTAGAAATGAAGACAGCCAAATGATGGCAAGTTTACTGTGAAAATCTTTTTTTTTGGAGGGTGTATCTGCGTCGGAAGGTGAACAAGAGTTGTGTGTGTGTGTTGGGGGACGTGGGGAGAAGAGAGAGAGAATATATAAGTACTGTGAGGAATACAAGTCCACCCAAGGAGCTGTCAGAAGTGAGGATGCCAGAGAAGTGGAGTAGATACTGAAAGAGGCTCAAGTCGCTGCTTACTGAGCCGTTGAGTCCCTCTGTGATCTGTCATTGATCAGCCTGGAATTAACATGTCTCCTAGCATCAAAAACTTGGATTGTTTCTCTCCAATGCTGTGTCACTGTAAAGTGGCGTGTACCAACAGTACTATATCACTGATGTTTGGATGTAAGGTGGGTTGAAAATGGCATTCCTGCATGTGTATTTTGTATTTTAAAATACAGTGAGAATCCGTGGTGCATTTGTAAGCTTTTTAGTGTGTGCGAACTGATGTCAGGATTGGGACCGTAGATAAAAAGCCATCTCTTTTGAATGGTGCTGACACTATATACTGCAATTCAATCAATGGGAGATCAGTGCATTCGACTGTTTAGCTCTAGCGCCGAACAAACTATTGCATGTAAAGTGGGACACACAGAAGCTGCTGCTCTTCGTTATGAGAATCCTATTAAAACAGGCCTTTAAATTGCTGCTTGTTGCTGTTGTTAGAATTTGATGGTCTTTTTAATCTTGTGTGAATTTCGGTTGTCTGAGCGTTAGTCTTTTTTTCATTTTCTGTTGTTTTATTTGTGCAGCCTTTATACCAGTGATGAGGACGCACACTCTGACATTTATTTTTATGTCCTATGATGTTTGTATGTAGACTTGATTTTTAAAAATATTGCCAGAGGCAGTCTGGTATCTTAAAAAGGTTGGGTTCTTTGTAATTCATTCACAGAATCTAGAGCAAAACAGTAGCAAATCCAGAAATTATTGAATATTTTGCATACAGTTGCTTTTTTCTGGTTCTAATTGAAGTTCAGCTGAAAATGCTGTCGTTACAAGATCTTTCTTGTGTTCAGATGTTGGCCTATTAAAAGCTAGAAGACAAGTTTATTTAAACAAGACAGTGATTAAATTTATTTTCAGCTGCAATCCCATAAGCATAATAATTGTGCATGACTGAGTAATGTTGCAAATGTCGTAGGCACCCATTGATTACACTTTACCTGCTCTCAAAATAATCCAGTTTGAAATGCAGACCATTCAAAATGTCTTTGTTCTAGTAAATATTGTTGAAAGAAGTTAATTAAAATGTTGGCAAAGTTTGTTGGTGTGAAAAATCCCTTGTGTTCTAAACCTGCCGTTTCCACTTAAGACATCCTGTCAACTTTTTTTGTAAATGTCCTATTTAAGATCTTTCCTGTTGTGCAGCATTCCCCAAAATGAGGGGACATTTTCAAAGCTTCATATAATGCTGATGTGTGCCTTTTTAAAAAAAAAAACTCTTCCTCGCTTCCCCCGCCCCCCCATCCCCTTATCTCTGTACAGTGGTTTGTGACCAAGAACTCAATTTATGGGCAATTGTGGAGGTGGTGAATGACTTTGGACCAGCATGTTAATGCATCACAAGGCTCCTGAGACACTTTGGAGCAAGTAGAATCGACAGTTAGATTAAAAGTCCACTTGTTAATGTGGGCAGAGGTAAAGGTACAGTGCAGTTTTAAAAAAAAACTCGCACTCCTGTCACGATAGGGCTGGTGGTATTATGGTCAGAAGAAAGTGCTAAGTAAGAGATGACCAATTCTTTTAGAACCGGATGATGAAGCTGCTGTAAGTGATTAGTCCAGTATCTTAGATAGGCATAGTACCCATTTAATAAGCATGTATCGCCCATATAACCTGTGCAAACCTTCTCTGCTCTTGTATGGTGGGTGCCCCGTAGTGTTTAGCTTAAGATGTGTGGATCCAGTTTAGCTTTTGCAAGACATATTGCAGTTAACAAAACTTCAATCTGCATGTGATAATTGCTGAGATCACTTTTCAGGTGCCTGTGGTTGAGCTGATCAATCCAACTCACCAGTACCTTCCTCTTATGATGGCGATTGTTGCTCGGATATGTTTCCTTGACTGTTTGCGGCTCTCTAGTATACCAGCAAAGTACTTGATGTGTCAGCTGAAAGAGTTGGGTATCAATCTGTGATTTGACAGTAAAGGATAGCACAGCTGAGCTCACTGCTTTTTTTTTTCCAAAGAAAGAACTTGCACATTTCATGATCTTCATGGCCATTTAAGTACTTTTCAAGTTGGTTAGAAACATAGAGAAAAAAATAGGAGCAGGAGTAGGCCATTCGGCCCTTCGAGCCTGCTCCGCCATTCAATATGATCATGGCTGATCCTCTATCTCAATACCATATTCCCACTCTCTCCCCATACCCCTTGACGCCTTTTGTGTCTAGAAATCTATCTATCTCCTTCTTAAATATATTCAGTGACTTGGCCTCCACAGCCTTCTGTGGTAGAGAATTCCACAGGTTCACCACCCTCTGAGTGAAGAAATTGCTCCTCATCTCAGTCCTAAATGTCCTACCCCGTATCCTGAGTTACTGTTGTATTGTAGGGAAACGCGGTAGCCACTTTGCACACAGCAAGGTCCGACAAATAGCAAATGTATTTGGGGGTGTTGGTTGAGGGATAAGTGCAGATGGGCCCGCAGTTTAATATCTCATCTGAAAGATGGCACCATTGACAGTGCTGCACTCTCAGTACTACACTGAAGTGTCAGCCAAGATTATTTGTTCAAGCCTCTGGAGGAGGGGGGGGGGGGGGGGGCTTGAACCCACCAAGTGAGAGTCCTACCAAGCCTGATACTCTGATGTCCACATGCTTTTCCAGCAGGTCACCAGGTAGCAGTCAGAAATGTGTTTTTCTTCCTCCCAGCCTAAGTTTGCTAAGGCTAGTTGTAGTGCTTTTTCCATTGCAGACCCAGTTGGGGAGGGGTAGCAGCACAGAAAGGGCATCAAACATGGGGTCATCTTGGTCCATGGGCTCAGTACCTCACATTATATAATGCAGTTAGCCACTGAGTAAGAGCCACAGGGATAAGAAGCTCTTGGTTTTTTTGGGGGAGGGGGGAGAAATTCAAGTAAAACCACAACTATTTAAGAAATAGTGTGGAGGGGCAGCCTGTAGATGAGAAATAGGAGGCGAAGGATAGATCCTTGGGGGACACCAGAGGTAACGGTGCGGGAGCAGGAAGAGAAGCCATTGCAGGCGATTGTCTGGCTATGGTTAGATAAGTGCATGAAATGTGGACTAATCAATGGCATTCTTTATGTAATCACTTTTGCAGTATTTTGAATTATGAGTACTTTATATATTCAGTAAGATCTGCCAATTTTTGATTCAAACTTTGTACTGAGGACTCCAATTGAAAAGGAAATAAAAGCATCATAGTCCAATTGTCAACATCAGACCTGATTTGAGACAGATAGCATTTTCAGAAAGATGCTGACAAATCTGCATGCTACCACTCTAGCAGTCTTTACTTTAACCTTTACACTAAATTTGCCATGGCTTTTAGGTATTTATAGTGTATTTAGCCACTGAATTATCGCAGGAGCCTCTTGCCTATTTAAGTGTTGCTTACAAAGTAAGAAATTTTGCAGAATCAGATTTTGGTTTTTTTCTTTCCCTCCCTACCCCCCCATCCCCAAAACATCTTTAGTATGATACAATAGTGCTATGATAGTACTTAATCATCAAGTGTTAGTCACCTTTTAAAATTACAGCCTGCTGTTTAATATCTTCCATTATTTTCGCTGAGCAGCTGCTAGCAAGGCAGAACATGACTGAACAAGCTGTACGGTCTTATACTTTCAGTGCCTCTTTGCATCTGAACAACTTTTATAACACATACAAATTAAATTATTGCCAGCAAGACATTATTAATTTAAATGTAGGCAGAGTTTTTTTTTATAGTTGTAGTGTTTTGTCACACTGGCCTTCCATTAGAAGATGTGTCTCTTCCACACACTGCTCATTGCTATAAAGGCCATTTAAACCCCGTCGGCAGGGCATTTGATTGCGGTAACTGAATAAGTTAACTTCTGTTTAGATTGCGTGGTTCCTGAAATTTGTGTATTATGTTCCATGGTTGTATCTGTTTATAATTAGGTCTATTAGTTTATGATGAATGAGTAAGTTGAATTCAATTTCCATTACATGAGAGTATGGGATCTTCCAAGGTTTTCACTGGTGGTTTGGAAATTACATTTTGTGATTGCCCTATTTTCCCATGAAAACTGGGGAAAACAAATTTGTGGTTTTGGACATCAGTAATTGCCTCCTTAAAGTTGATTGGTTAACACCTGACCCTGCAAGAAATGTTTTGTCTTTTTAAGTTTTGCTTGTGTCATCGGGAAGGAGTTTTAATCTAGGTTAATGCAATTGGAGGAATTTAAGTAGTATGCTTGGGCTGCAGTTATACTGTAGCTACTGGTCTTGGGCTTGCCATTGCAGCCTTCGGTCGCCTGAGGAAGAGTGTGTTTGAAGACCAGGACCTCAAACCCGGCACTAAGCTCATGGTCTACAGAGCAGCAGTGATACCCGCCCTGCTGTATGCCTCAGAGACATGGACCATGTACAGCAGGCACCTCAAAGCACTGGAGAGGTACCACCAACGCTGCATCTGCAAGATCCTGCAAATCCATTGGCAGGATAGGCACATCAACGTCAGTGTTCTCGCTCAGGCCAACATCCCCAGAATCGAAGCTTTGACCACGCTCGATCAGCTCCGATGGACGGGTCACATCGTCCGCATGCCCGATACGAGACTCCCAAAACAAGCGCTCTACTCGGAGCTCCGACACGGCAAGAGAGCCCCAGGTGGGCAGAGGAAACGCTTCAAGGACACCCTCAAAGCCTCCTTGAAAAAGTGTAACATCTCCACCGACACCTGGGAATCCCTGGCCCAAGACCGCACAAAGTGGCGGAGAAGCATCCGGGAAGGCGCCGAACACCTCGAGTCTCTTTGCCGGGAGCAAGCGGAAACCGAGCGCAAAGAGCGCACGTCAACCCAAGCACCCCACCCACCATCTGCCCCACCTGTGACAGAGACTGTAGGTCCCGCATTGGACTCATCAGTCACCTGCAAACTCATTTTTAATGTGGAGGCAAGTCATCCTCGGTTCCGAGGGACTGCTTAAGAGGAGGAGACTGGTCTTGGGCTGGTATCTGGAATGCATTACCGAGCCGGCAGTTTGGGTAGTATCGTGCGTAGCTGCAGGTTAGATATAAAGGATCTCTATGTAGACTTGGACGCATGTGTTCAGTGTCAAACAGACCAACCTGGGAACTTTTAAAATGCAGCTTTGCACCGGGCTGAAGTTATGCCGCACATAAAATTCAAACCTGAGAGAGACTGCCTCTTAGCAAGAAAAGTTTGGAATTTTGAAATAGTTAATTCAGTTTCCTAGAAGCAGTAATATTTAAAAATGATGAAGCTTCTCTGCAACACGTAAACCTGCAATGATTTTGTTTTGGTGGTGTTTGGGTTTTGCAAGGGGGGGGCGGGCGCGGGCTCTATCGTCAGCTGCTAAGTTTGATCTCAACAGCTCATTGTTGGATCCATGTGTATCGTACTCGTATCACTTCCTCCCCCCACCCCCCTTTGGAGCATAGAGAATCTGTATAGAAAAGTGGGACATCTGTATGCAACGATAGAGTTGTGTACCCGCGAATGCTGCAATGGATTACTTTCATGGTGTTGAAAAGATTCAAAACCATGCAACTTCAACTAATTCAGAATGTACTGCTGTGGGCTCAGTATACAAAATGTGTCGTGCAAACATTTCTCATTTCCCCAGAGTAGTTGAGAGTCTTAACTATAAATACAGCAGCATACTGTACCAGACCTTCCTTATCATTTCCTCCAAAAGAAAGAGCTACTCTAATGACCTTTTTGTGCAGTGGCAACTAAACTAAACAAATTTCTTTCATCTTAATGGTAAGTATACACAGTAACATTTAATTGCTGGGGGAAAAAAAGTAGAGGATCTCATGAACAAAAGAAATCTGAGCAGGAGTAGGCCATTTGGCCCTTCGAGCCTGCTCCTCCATTCGGTAAGATCATGGCTGATTATCTACCTCAACTCGTCAGCAAACTTTGATACATTACACTCGGTCCCCTCATCCAAGTCATTGATATAGATTGTGAATAGCTGAGGCCCAAGCACTGATCCTTGCGGTACCCCACTAGTTACAGCCTGCCAACCCAAAAATAGCCCGTTTATTCCTACTCTCTGTTTTCTGTCCGTTAACCAATCCTCAATCCATGCTAATATATTACCCCAATCCCATGAGCCCTAATTTTGTGTAATAACCTTCTGTGTTGCACCTTATCGAAATGCACCACATCCACTGGTTTCCCCCTTATCTATCCTGCTAGTTACAACCTCAAAAAACTCTTAATAGATTTGTCAAACACGATTTCCCTTTCATAAATCTGTGTTGACTCTGCCCAATCATATGATTTTTTTTAAGTGCCCTGTTACCACATCCTTAATAGATTCTAGCATTTTCCTGCCGACTGATGTCAGGCTAACTGGTCTAAAATTGTCAATAAAGAACATTTATTCAGATTTAAAAACAGAGAATCATTCAAAAGAATTGGGATTTGTGGGTGAAGGTGATGGTGAGAACTGATAAATTGAGTCTACTATGCACACATGGTTACTCTTCAGAATCCGAGAGGTGTGCTTCCCTCAACCTGTAATAGCTCTTCAGCTGCATGCAGAATTTTGATGGTGCTCTTGCTCCAATGGGATTTGGATTGCAGTTAGTGTTGTATAAGAGGGTGGAATGAAGTTTCCCTGTCTAATGGGTTTCTGACCGTTTGGTATTTTCCTTTTGAATCGTGCTTCTGCCCTCCAGAATTGTGTCACGGCTTTTTGCAGTCCCTAGCCTTGATGGTCTGTCCTCGCGCTGCTGGAAACCTATTCATTTTATTTTATCAGGGTTTTACTTAGTTATTTTTGCAACAGTGTATCTTCAATTTATTTTTGAAGTTATTGCCACCCCCATCCCTTCCCTCCCCTCATTCAATCCTGCTCCTAGGCCTCTGTCACAAATGTACCATTGGTAATGCAAGATGTCCTGCCATACTTCCTATACTGCTTCCACCTCACCTTCCGAACGAATAAATGCCTGGAATAAAAACAGAAAATGCTGGAAATACTCAGCAGGTCAGGCAGCATCTGTGGAGAGAGAAAGAGTTAACGCTTCAGCTCGAGGACCCTTCGTCAGAACTGGGAGTTCTGACGAAGGGTCCTCGACCTGAAACGTTAACTCTGTTTCTCTCCACAGATGCTGCCTGACCTGCTGAGTATTTCCAGCATTTTCTGTTTTTATTTCAGATTTCCAGCATCCGCAGTATTTTGCTTTTGAATAAATGCCTGGGTTCTGTGATGTCTTTCCCCAACGAGGCCAAAATTGGGACTTCACCTTTTGGGGGGTTGTGTCCAAAAAAACATGCCCTGAAATGCAGCTCAGGATTTGTGGAGGGCTAGGAACACGTTACCTCTGTTGCCTTTCTGGGAAATGGTGTGTAGTGGGTGGAGGGGAATAAAATCTTGAGTAGCCCATGCTCAGTTTGCCTCCAGGCTTATGTTCCAATTAACTTTGAATCTTGTAATGCTGCTGTAACACTGGGATTGATTGCTGTTGATCTGGTGGGGGTGATGGGGTAGCACTTTAAAGGGCATCATTTCGAATTTCCAGCTCAATGAAATAATAGCCAGAGGCATGGATGCAGTTATTAGCAGGAGGTTTGTTGGGCTCACAGCCTGGTGTAAAATATAAAATTAACAATTTAACAATCTGACCGTGAAGATTATCAAAAATTACATAATGGGGAAAGTATAGGGAATTAAGCTGGGCAGGTGGCAGGGGTATCAGTGGGAGAGCATTTAGAGGTTGTGATCATAATTCATTTAGATTTAGCGTAGTTATGGAAAAGGACAAAGATAGACCAGGAATAAAAGTTCTCGATGGGAAAAGACCAATTTTACTAAGCTGCGAAGTGATTTAGCAAAAGTGGACTGGAAACAGCGACTTGAAGGTAAATCAGTGTCAGCAGTGGGAGGCATTTGAGGAGGAGATAGAGGGTTCAGTGCAAATATGTTCCCAAAAAAAGGGTGGGACTCCCAAATTTAGAGCCCCCTGGATGTCAAGAAGCATACAGGGTAGGATAAGGCAAAAAAGGGAAGCTTATGTCAGATACTGAGCTCAATACTGCAGAAAGCAGAGAGGAGTATAGAAAGTGCAGGGGTGAACTTAAAAAGGAAATTAGGAAAGCAATGAGAGGGCATGAAAAAATATTGGCAAGTAAAACAAAGGAAAACCCAAAGATATTTTTTAAATCCATAAAGAGCAAGAGGATAATTAAAGAAAGAGTAGGGCCTATTAGAGACCAAAAAGGCAACCTGTGTGGAGGCGGAGGACGTGGGTATGGTTCTTAATGAATACTTTGCCTCTGTCTTCACAAAAGAGAGGAACGATGCAGATATTGTAGTTGAGGGGGAGGAGTGTGAAATAGTGGATGGGATAAACATAGTGAGAGAGGAAATATTAAGGGGTTTAGCATCTTTGAAAGTAGATAAATCGCCAGGCCTGGATGAAATATATCCCAGGCTGTTAAGAGAAGCAAGAGAGGAAATAGCGAAGACTCTGACCATTTTCCAATCCTCTCTGGCTACAGGTGTACTACCGGAGGACTCGAGGACTACTAATGTTGTACCATTATTTAAAAAGGGTGAAAGGATAGACCAAGTAATTACAGGCCAGTCCGCCTAACCTTGGTGGTGGGCAAATTATTGGAAAAAATTCTGAGGGACAGTATTAATCATCATTTAGAAAGGCACGGATTAATCAAGGACAATCAACATGGATTTGTTAAGGGAAGGTCGTATCTAACTAATTTCATTGAGGAGATAACGAGGAGGATCAATAAGGGTAGCACGTTTAATGTAGTCTACATAGATTTTAGCAAGGCTTTTAATAAGGTTCCCACATGGCAGACTGGTCAGAAAAGTAAAAGCCCATGGGATCCAAGGGAAAGTGGCAAGTTGGATCCAAAATTGGCTCAGTGACGGGAAGCAAAAGGTAATGGTCGACGGGTGTTTTTTGTGACCGGAAGGCTGTTTCCAGTGGGGTTCTGCAGGGCTCAGTACTAGGTCTCTTGCTTTTTGTGGTATATATCAATGATTTAGACTTAAATGTAGGGGGCATGATTAAGAAGTTTGCAGATGATACAAAAATTGTCTGTGTGGTTGATGGTGAGGAAGAAAGCTGTAGACTGCAGGAAGATATCAGTGGACTGGTTAGGTAGGCAGAAAAGTGGTAAATGGAATTCAATCCGGAGAAGTGTGAGGTAATGCATTTGGGGAGGGCAAACAAAGCAAGGGAATACACAATAAATGGTAGGATACTGAGACGTGTAGAGGATCAGAGGGACCTTGGAGCGCGTGTTCACAGATTCCTGAAGGTAGCAAGATAGGTGCATAAGGTGGTTAAGAAAGGCATACGGGATACCTTCCTTTATTAGCCAAGGCATAGAATATAAGAGCAGGGAGGTTATGCTTGAACTGTATAAAACACTAGTTAGGCCTCAGCTAGAGTACTGCGTACAGTTCTGGTTGCCACATTACAGGAAAGATGTGATTGCACTAGAGAGGGTACAGAGGAGATTTGTGAGGATGTTGCCAGGACTAGAAAATTTTAGCTGAGGAAAGATTGGATAGACTGGGGTTGTTTTATTTAGAACAGAGGAGGCTGAGGGAAGATTGAATTGAGGTGTATAAAATTACAAGGGGCCAAGATAGAGTGGCTAAGAAGGACCTATTTCCCTTAGCAGAGAGGTCAATAACCAGGGGGCATAGATTTAAAGTAATTGGTAGAAGGATTAGAGGAGAGTTGAGAATTTTTTTTCACCCAGAGGGTGGTGGGGGTCTGGAACTTACTGCCTGAAAGGGTGGTAGAGGCAGAAACCCTCATCGCATTTAAAAAGTACTTGGATATGCACCTGCAGTGCCGTAACCTACAGGGCTACGGACCAAGAGCTGGAAAGTGGGATTAGGCTGGATAGCTCTCTTTCGGACGGCACAGACACGATGGACCTAATGGCCTCCTCCTGTGCCGTAAATGTCTATGATTCTATAATGCTGTTCCCATGCACCTGCTGCCCATGCCCTTCTAGGTGTTGGAGGTCGTGGGTTTGGGAGGTGTTTGTGGGACCATGCTGTGTGCTCATTGGCTGTTTTTGCATACATAACAGTAATAATAGCACTTCAAAAGTAAGTAATTGGTTATCTTGAGAGTGTTACGGCATTTTTTTATTCATTCACAGGATGTGGGCGTCACTGGCAAGGCCAGCATTTATTGCCCATCCCTAATTGCCTCGAGAAGGTGATGGTGAGCTGCCTTCTTGAACCGCTGCAGTCTGTGTGGTGAAGGTACTCTCCCACAGTGTTATTGGGGAGGGAGTTCCAGGATTTTGACCCAGCGATGATGAAGGAACAGCGATATATTTCCAAGTGTGTCTTGGAGGGGAACTTGGAGGTGGTGGTGTTCCCACGTGTCTGCTGCCCTTGTCCTTCTAGGTGGTAGAGTTCACGGGTTTGGGAGGTGCTGTTGCAGAAGCCTTGGCGAGTTCCCGGTGCGCCGGTGGTGGAGGGAGTGAATGTTTAAGGTGGTGGATGGGGTGCCAATCAAGTGGGCTGCTTTGTCTTGGATGGTGTCGAGCTTCTTGAGTGTTGTTGGAGCTGCACTCATCCAGGCAAGTGGAGAGTATTCCATCACACTCCTTACTTGTGCCTTGTAGACGGTGGAATTTCTATAATTTCTCTCTCAACCAGTGAGTTTAGTAGATGCCTCTAAATTCAGTATTATAGCTTTGAGGAGTCTCAAAAGTTCTGATTGGAAGATACAAGGGGCATCTAAAGATGGGAAGCATTTGCATTTATATAGTGCCATTCACATCCTCAGGACAAAATTATTTTTGAAGTATAGTCACTGTGTTTTGTCGGCAATCGCAGCAGGCAATTGGCACACAGCAAGGTACCACAAACGGCCGAGATAAATGACCAGTTAAATCTCTCTTGATGGTGTTGCCTAATTTTTAATTCTTCTCCCCCCCCCCACCCCCCACAAAAAAATTATGTTGTATGAAGTTAGTCTTGTGCCTCATTTTAACCTCTTCACTTGTAACTATGGAAGATTTTGACTTCCACTAATCTAAACTTTAAGTATCAATTGTCACATTACAAAATTTCTTCAGTATTTGTGTTGTGTTTCTGTGGAGCTTGCTATTACTGGAACATTAGTGACGCTCACAATTACTGCACCATCAAGGCAAAGAAAACAATTTGCAAATTTCTATAATTAGGTACAAATATATTTTCCCAATGTCTTGTACAGTAATCCCTCCTCAACCACGGGGGATACGTCCCTGAAAACCACGGTTGGCAAATGCAAGACCCTATGGGAAAAATGGGGTTAGGGGGAACGTGGCCGCATTTAAACTCTTCAGAGCCTGTGTAAGTTGCTTGTTCTTTTATTAAACACAAATAAAATACACAACAACGTAACAAAAACAATAAATGTTCAAATAACACAATAAAAAAGAATTCTGCGATGGATGGTTGACTCACTTTTTTCTGAATATCGGTCTCATTAAATCCTCCAAACCGCGCTTGAATTTTAAACTACGCTCCAAGAATGGGTCAATCTCCAGAAAGAGGTCGGAGAGATTAGTAGCAAGGAGCATTGCCTTGCTAAGGTTGGCACTTGTCATCTTTGACCTCTCCACCATATGCTCGTCTTGGTCCTCGTCCTCTGCCTCACTAGAATGCTGTATCAGCTCATCAAGTATAGTGTAAATCTGCTAGGGAGGGAAGAAGAGACGAGACACAAATCATCCATCCTTTAGAAGAAAAGAGTTTGTAATCTATCTGCTCATGTCCAGATAGGTGACCACGCATATTTGTATTTACACTGCTTTCTGTATTGGTGTCGTAATGTTGGTTGCCATGATGATGTCTACTATGGTAAATAAGACTGAAAATTTAAAATTGCTGGTTTTCATGAGATGAATGGTTGCTCTCCCTACAGGGCCAGGGTATGGTTAATTTTAGATTCTAATTGCTGGTTGAGAATGCGGCATCCAGAAACTTTAAGTATTTTTAGTTCAAACGGTCTTGTGTATTTGCCCCATCTCTTGGTGTTTAGTTCTATGTTCCTTTGCATTATTCTACTGTAAAACACGATGTTGGTTCAGTATACAGGGTGATGAATAGGCAGGAGTGTTTTTAAAAGACATTACTGCAGAGAGAGTTGAGAAGATCCTGAACCGAGACACCAAACCTTGAGTAGTTTTATCACTCTCTAAACTGGGAGTGGGTTTATTCACTAGGATGCTGTCTGGTATGAAGAAATACAAATACGAAGAAAGACTTGAAAAATCGGGGCTGTTTCTGTTAGAACAAAGGAGATTGTGAGTATTTGATGGAGGTGCTTAAAATGATGAGCTTGAGCACAGAGCAAACTGATTCACAAGCAGAGTGGAGGAATTTTGTGAGCGCAGGAAGGCGGTGGAGACATCTGACTGAAAAGGAGGAGTGGAGCCACAGAACCCAAGGTCTCTAAGTTTATTAATAGACACGAGAGCAGACCTGCGGAACAGCGAGAGGAGCGGCTGCAGATAAAGGTGAGCCCAGGTGTCGGGGAACGAGGTAAATGATGTCAGCGCAGGGGAAGGAGCTGATTCGTGAGTATTTGGTGATTTTTTTTTTTAAATCGTCTCAAGTTTATTTCTGTTAAGTTACTTAAAAAAGAAGTTAGTTAATAGTCAAATAAATAAAGGCATGGCAGGGCAGCTCGGTCCAGTGGAATGCACATCCTGTGCCACGTGGGAACTCCAGGACGCTTCCCGTGTCCTGGACAACCACATGCGCAGGAGGTGTAGCTGGAGGAGCTCGAGCTCCGGGTTTCGGATCTTGAGCAGCAGCTGGCGTCACTGCGGTGCATCCGCGAGGTTGAGAGTTACGTGGATAGCACGTTTCAGGAGGTGGTCACCCCACAGCTAAGGAGTGCGCAGAGGGCAGAGAGGGAATGGGTGACTGCCAGACAGAAGAGGTGGACCAGACAGGTAGTGCAGGAGTCCCCTGAGTGCATCTTGCTCTCCAACCAGTATTCTGTTTTGAGTACTGGTGAGGGCGATGGTTCCTCTGGGGAGTACAGCCAGAGCCAAGTCCATGGCACCACGGGTGGCTCAGCTGTACAGGGGGGGAGGAGGAAGACAGAGAAAGCAATAGTGGTAGGGGATTCGATAGTTAGGGGAGCAGACAGGCGTTTCTGCGGCCGCAGATGTGACTCCAGGATGGTATGTTGCCTCCCTGGTGCCAGTGTCAAGGATGTCACTGAGCGGCTGCAGAACATTCTGAGGGGGGAGGGTGAACAGCCAGAGGTCGTGGCCCATACTGGCGAGATGGTGTAGGAGGGAGGGATTTAAATTCCTGAGGCATTGGGGCCGATTCTGGGGAAGGTGGGACCTGTACAAGCTGGACGGGTTACACCTCTGCAGAACTGGGACCAATATCCTCGCAGGGGGGTTTGCTAGTGCTGTTGGGAAGGATTTAAACTAGTTTGTCGGGGGGCTGGCAACCTAAGTGTGGGCCCAGAGCGGAGAGAAACAAAGCTGGAAGTGCAAGTTAGAAAAGTAGTCAGCCAAATTAGTAGGGAGCAGAAACAAAAGCCAACAGTAAAGAGGGTCAAAGTGCAGAAAAATATTAAACAGGCAAAGTTGAAGGCACTTTATCTAAATGCGTGTAGCATTTGCAACAAGGTGGATGAATTAATGGCACTAATAGAAGTAAATGGGTATGATGTAATTGCCATTACAGAGACATGGTTGCAGGGTAACCAAAGCTGGGAACTGAATGTTCCAGGGTACTCAACATTTAGGAAGGACAGACAAAAAGGAAAAGGAGGTGGTGTAGCGCTGTTAAGGGATGAGATCGGTACGGTAGAGATAAAAGATCTAGGCTTGGCAGATCGTGATGTAGAACTGGAATCGGTTTGGGTGGAGCTAAGAAACAGCAAAGGGTGGAAAACATTGGTGGAAGTTGTGTATAGGCCACCAAACAGTAATGGTAATGTAGGGTACAGTATCAATCAAGAGATTAGAAGTGCATGTAACAAGGGCAATACGGTAATCATGGGGGACTTAAATCTACATATTGACTGAGCAAATCAAATTACCGCTAATGGTGTGGAGGACGAATTCTTGGAATGCATGCGAGATGGTTTCCTGGATCAGTATGTGGAGGAACCAACCAGGGAACAGGCTATTCTGGATCTGGTACTGTGTAATGAGAAAGGGCTAATCAATAATCTTGTGGTAAAGGGGCCTTTAGGGACAAGTGACCATAATATGATTGAATTTTACATTAAGTTTGAGAGTGATGTAGTCCAATCTGAAACTAAGGTCTTCAATCTAAACAGAGGAAACTACAAGGGTATGAGGGACAAGTTGGCCATGGTAGATTGGGAGACTACACTAAAAGGTATGAAGGTGGACATACAATGGCTAACATTCAAGGAAATAATGCATAATTTGCAACAAACATATATTCCTCTAGGGCATAAAAACCCAAAAGGAAAAGTGATCCAACCATGGCTAACAAAAGAAATTAAAGCTAGTATTAAGTCAAAGGAGGAAGCTTATAAAGTTGCCAGAAAAAGTGGTCAGCCTGAGGATTGGATCTTTTTAGAAATCAGCAAAGGGGAACCAAGAAATTGATAAAGAAAGGGAAAATGGAACATGAGCACAAACTAGCAAAAAATATAAAAACGGATTGTAAAAGCTTCTATAGGTATGTGAAAAGGAAAAGACTGGCGAAGGTAAATGTAGGTCCTTTACAGTCAGAGACGGGAGGATTTATAATGGGGAATGAAGAAATGGCTGAGAAATTAAATAAATACTTTGTTTCTGTCTTCACGGTGGAAGACACAAAAAAACCTCCCAGAAATACGAGAAAACCAAGGGTGTGACGTGAATGAGAAACTTAAAGAAATTATTAGTAATAAAAAAACAGTACTAGCAAAATTAATGGACTAAAAGTCGACAAATCCCAAAGACCGGATGACCTACATCCTAGGGTTTTGAAAGAGGTGGCCATTGGAATAACGGACGCATTGGTTGTCATCTTCCAAAATTCTATAGATTCTGGAACGGTTCCTGCAGATTGGAGGATAGCAAATGTAATCCCGCTATTTAAGAAAGGAGGGAGAGTGAAAACGGGGAACTACACATCAGTAGTTGGGAAAATGCTGGAATCTATTATAAAGGATGCAATAACTAGGCACTTGGCAACTAATAGTAAGATTGGGCAGAGTCAACATGAATTTATGAAAGGGAAATCCTGTTTGACAAACCTGTTGGAGTTCTTTGAGGATGTAACTAGTGAAGTAGATAAAGGGGAACCGGTAGACGAGGTGTATCTGGATTTTCAGAAGGCCTTCGATAAGGTCCCACACAAGAGGTTGGTGAACAAAATTAGGGCACATGGAATTGGGGGTAATATACTAGCATGGATTGAGAATTGGTTAACAGACAGCAAACAAAGAGTAGGGATAAACGGGTCTTTTTCAGGATGGCAGGCTGTGACTAGTGGGGTACCGTTATGATCGGTGCTTGGGCCCCAGCTATTCACAATCTATATCAATGATTTGGATGAGGGGACTAAATGTAACATTTCCAAATTTGCTGCTGATACAAAGCTAGGTGGCAGTGTCAGTTGCGAGGAGGATGTGAAGAGGCTTCAAGGGGATCTTGACAGGCTCAGTGAGTGGGCGAGAACATGGCAGATGGAATATAATGTGGATAAATGTGAAGTTATCCACTTTGGTAGAAAAAACAAAGGCAGAGTATTTCCTAAATGGTGAAAGATTGGGGAATGCCGATGCTCAAAGGGACCTGGGTGTCCTTGTACATGAGTCACTGAAAGTGAATGTGCAGGTGCAGCAAGCCATTAGGAAGGCAAATGGTATGCTGGCCTTCATTACAAGAGGATTTAAGTACAGGAGTAAAGAAGTCTTACTCCAATTATATAGGATAGCAAAATACTGCGGATGCTGGAAATCTGAAATAACAGAAAACGCTGGAAAAACTCAGCAGGCCAGGCAGCATCCGTGGAGAGAGAAAGAGAGTTAACGTTTCAGGTCGATGACCTTTCGTCAGAACTGTGAAGAGCCGGAAATCGGCCTTGGTGAGACCACACCTGGAGTACTGTGTACAATTTTGGTCTCCTTACCCAAGGAAGGATATACTTGCCATAGAGGGAGTGCAACAACAGTTCACGAGATTGATTCCTGGGATGACGGGACTGTCGTATGAGAAGAGATTGAGTAAACTAGGCCTGTATTCTCTTGAATTCAGAAGAATGAGAGGGGATCTCATTGAAGCATACAAAATTATTACAGGGCTTGATAAGATGGATGCTGGGAGAATGTTTCCCTTGGCTGGGGAGTTTAGAACCAGGGGCCACAGCCTCAGTATTAAGGGAAGGCCATTCAGGACTGAGATGAGAAGAAATTTCTTCACACAGAGGGTGGTGAATCTTTGGAATTCTCCACCCCAGAGGGCTGTGGCGACTCAGTCATTGGGTATATTCAAAACAGAAGTCGATAGATTTCTGACTAGTAAGGGCATCAAGGGATATGACGATCGGGCCGGTGAATGGAGTTGAGGCAGAAGATCAGCCATGATCTCATTGAATGGCGGAGCAGACTCGAAGGGCCGAATGGCCGACTCCTGCTCCTATTTCTTATGTTCTTATAGGCAGAAAGAAGGATGAGGTCCTGCAGGCAGATTTTAGGGAGCTAGGAAAGAGATTAAAAAGCAGGACCTCAAAGGTCGTAATCTCTGGATTATTCCTGGTGCCACGCGCGAGTCAGTATAAAAATAGGAGGATAGAGCAGATGAATGCGTTGCTGGAGAGATGGTGCAGGAGGGAGGGCTTCAGATTCCTGGGGCATTGGGACCGGTTCTGGGGGAGGTGGGACCTGTGCAGCTCAGACGGGTTGCACCTCAACAGAGCTGGTACCAATATCTTCGCGGGGAGGTTTGCTAGTGCTGTTGGGGAGGGTTTAAACTAAGTTGGCAGGGGGGTGGGCTCCAGGATGTAGCATTAGAAAAGAAAAACAAAGGATTGGGAGACACTGATTACACTAAAGCAAGAAATAGTAAGGTGTTAGGTGGGGTCAGACTAAGAAAACACAGGATGGCCTAAGATAGGTTTACAGTGTGTGTATGTGAACGCACGAAGCATAGCAAACAAGATTGATGAGCTGCAAGTGCAAATAGTCTCATGGGAATACGGCATCTCCGCATCGGGAATATGACGTCATGGCAATAATGGAGACCTGGTTCAAAAAAGGGCAGGATTGGGTATTAAATATTCCTGGATATAAGGTGTTCAGGAAAGATAGGGGGTGGGGTGGCAGTATTGGTTAAGGCTAATGTTAGTGCTGGAGAGAGAGGATGTCCGTGGGGGTGGGGGGGATCAAGGACCGAATCTATATGGCTAGAGTTAAGAAATAATAGAGGTGCCACTACACTACAAGGTGTATTCTATAGACCACCAACTAGTGGGAAAATATAGAGGAGCAAATTTGCAGGGAAATTATAGAGATGGAAGAACTATAGAGTAGTGATAATGGGGACTTCAACTATCCTAGTATAGACTGGGATAGTAATAGTGTAAAGGGCAGGGAGGGGGAAGAATATCTGAAGTGTGTTCAGGAGAACTTTCTTGATCAGTATGTTTCTGGCCCAACGAGGAAGGAGGCATTGCTGGATCTGGTTCTGGGGAATGAAGTAGATCAAGTGGAGCAAGTGTCAGTAGGTGAACATTTAGGGAACAGTGATCATGGTATCATAAGGTTTAGATTGGCTATGGAAAAGGACAGGGAGCAATCTAGAGTAAAAATACTTAATTGGAGGAAGGCAAATTTCACTGGGATGAGAACGGATCTCGCCCGGGTAAATTGGAATCAAAGATTGGCAGGCAAAACTGCAGTGGAACAATGGGCTTCCTTTAAAGAGGAAATAGTTTGGGTACAGTCGAGGCACATTCCCACTGGAGGAGAAAGGTAGGGCAACTAAAGTCAGAGCTCCCTGGGTGACGAAAGAGATAGAGAGCAAGATGAAGCAGAAAAAGAGTGCATATGACATGTCAGGTCGAGGATACATCTGAGAATCAGGCTAAATATAGAAAGTTCAGAGGAGAAGTGAAAAAGAAAATAAGAGGGCCAAAGAAAGGGTATGAGAATAGAATGGCAGCTAACATAAAAGGTAATCGAAAAGTCTTCTGTTGGCATATAAATAGTAAATGGGTAGTAAGAGGGGGATTGAGGCCAATTAGGGACCAAAAAGGAGACCTAAGCATGGAGGCAGAGGGTATGGCTGAGGTACTAAATGAGTACTTTGCATCTGTCTTCACCAAGGAAGAGGATGCTGCCATAGACATAGTAAAGGAGGAGGTGGAGGAGATACTGGATGGGATAAGAATTGATAAAGAGGAGGTATTAGAAAGGCTGGCTGTACTGAAAGTAGATAAGTCACCAGGACCGGATGGGATGCATCCTAGGATGCTGAGGGAAGTGAAGGAAGAAATCATGGAGGCACTGGCCATAATCTTCCAATCCTCCTTTGAAATGGGGGTGGTGCCAGAGGACTGGAGAATTGCAAATGTTACACCCTTGTTCAAAAAAGGGTGTAAAGATAAACCCAGCAACAGTTTAACCTCGGTAGTGGGGAAGCTTTTAGAAGCAATAAACCGGGACAAAATTAAGTCACTTGGACAAGTGTGGATTAATTAAGGAAAGCCAGCACGGATTTGTTAAAGGCAAATCGTGTTTAACCAACTTGATCGAATTTTTTGATGAGGTAACAGAGGGTTGATGAGGGGTAACAGAGGGTTGATGAGGGCAATGCAGTTGATGTGGTGTACATGGATTTCCAAAAGGCGTTCGACAAAGTGCCACGTAACAGGCTTGCCAGCAAAGTTGAAGTCCGTGGAATAAAGGGGACAGTGGCAGCCAATTTTGTATCCATGCTAAGTGACAGGAAACAGAGAGTAGTGGTGAACGGTTGTTTTTTGGACTGGAGGAAGGTATACAGTGGTGTTCCCCAGGGTGGATACAGAGAGAATGTTTCCACTTGTGGGGAAGAGCATAACTGGAGGCCATCAATATACAGGAAACTTTTGTTTATCCGGCACCCAAATATCCGGAATTCTCGCTTAACCGGCAAAAATCATCCTCCGAAAACTCCTCTCAAATAACCGGCAATGTTGCCGATCCCGAGTCCGAGTCCGCGAACGCCAATTTAGTCAGTAGGGGTAGTTTTCAAAAGTGCCACTACTCGGCCTCCCGGCGCTGTCGGAAGTCCGAAACACTGCAGTAGCAGGAGTTGATTCTCCCGCGCTGCCTGGAGTCTTTGTTAAAAATAGCCTCGGTAGATATAACTCTCCGTTATCCGGTACTTTTGATAAACCGGCACCACGCCGGTCCCGTCGGTGCCGGTTAATAAGAGTTTCCTGTAAGATAGTCACCAAGAAATCAAATTAGGAATTCAGAAGAAACTTCTTTACCCAGAGAGTGGTGAGAATGTGGAACTCGCTATCACAGGGAGTGGTTGAAGTGAATAGTATAGATGCATTTAAGGGGAGGTTAGACAAGCATATGAGGGAAAAGGGAATAGAGGGTTATGCTGATAGATTTAGATGAGGAAAGACGGGAGGAGGCTCGTGTGGTGCATAAACGCCGGCATGGACTGGTTGGGCCGAATGACCTGTTTCTGTGCCGTATATCCTTTGTAATCCTGTGGATGTACAAGGCACAATTTCAAAATTTGCAGATGACACAAAACTTGGAAGTAGAGTGAACAGTGAGGAGGATAGTGATAGACTTCAAGAGGACATAGACGAGCTGGTGGAATGGGCGGACACGTGGCAAATGAAATTTAATGCAGAAAAGTGTGAAGTATTACATTTTGGTTGAAAGAATGAGGAGAGGAAATATAAACTAAAGGGTACAATTCTAAAGGGGGTGCATGAACAGAGAGACCTGGGGGTATATGTGCACAAATCGTTGAAGGTGGCAGGGTAGGTTGAGAAAGCAGTTAAAAAAGCATACGGGATCCTGGGCTTCATGAATAGAGGTATAGAGTACAAAAGCGTGGAAATTATGATGAACATTTATAAAACACTGGTTTGGCCTCAGCTGGAGTATTGTGCCCAATTCTGGGCACCGCACTTTAGGAAGGATGTGAAGGCCTTAGTGAGGGTGCAGAAAAGATTTACGAGAATGGTTCCAGGGATGAGGGACTTCAGTTATGTGGATAAACTGGAGAAGCTGGGGTTGTTCTCCTTAGAGCAGAGAGGAGATTTGATAGAGGTGTTCAAAATCATGAGGGGTCTGGACAGAGTAGATGGAGAGAAACTGTTCCCATTGGCGGAAGGGTCGAGAACCAGAGGACACAGATTTAAGGTGATTGGCAAAAGAGCCAAAGGCGACATGAGGAAAAACTTTTTTATTCTGTGAGTGGTTAGGATCTGGAATGCACTGCCTGAAAGGGTGGTGGAGGCAGATTCAATCACAGTTTTCAAAAGGGAATTGGATAAGTACCTGAAAGAAAAAAAAATGCAAGGCTACGGGGAAAGGGCGGGGGAGTGGGACTAGCTGAAGTGGTCTTGCAGAGAGCTGGCACGGCCGAATGGCGGCCTTCCGTGCTGTAACCATTCTATGATTCTATGCAGATAGAAACAGCCTGATTGCAGTGATGGAGGGTTGCAGAATGAAGAGACATCAATAAAAGATTAAGAATAAAAGATTTAGGACCAAGAGTGGGAGAAATGTTTTTACAGAGGATTGTAATGCTATGGAATGCACTACCAGAGTTAGTGATTGAAGCAGAGATCATGTCAACATTTAAGAATGGATTAGAGAGATGGTCGAATGAAAGGGGAATAAAGGGATATCGGAACAGGGTGGGCACATGGGATTAGGACTACTGCTCATGTGGAAGATATACTCCCAACAGGCTGTAAAATAAATTGGTTAATTAGAAAATTGATTTTTTTTTCATGACTGTGCTCAATGAGAGTGCACACCAAGTTGATGAAGCTATCTTGGCACACAGGTATTGCAGTGTTGTCCAATACGTTGGCCACTAGACATATGACAAATTGGGAATCCAGATGTGACTAATTGCATTTTTGATTGGTAAATAAAAAAAAATGTAATAGACACATTTGGGTATGTGATCTCAATACTGATATTTGTATCACGTATGCATGTGTACTTTACTCTTTTTGTGCGTTTGTTAGTAAAATGGTAAGCCGAAAAGCAGAGTGCGAGTGTTTTTTGATCATTGTGTGCTTTACTTCCTTGGTTACTGCTTATTGATTATCTGCTAAAGAGGTGTGCAACACGGTTGAAAATGTTGGGACTTCAGCACCATGGAAACACCAGGAACATTGTATGCAGTGGAAGTTTTCATCATGGTCAGCTCAACAAGTCGGAATAACTGCTCCAGGCCAGCAGAAGTAAGCGAGACCAACCAGTAACAAGCAGCACCAACCGGGCACGTCGCGGCAAAGGACAAGCAGCATCCAACCACGTTCTGGATGGAGCGCAGGGCTGGGTCTGGTGCGTCTCGCTGTGCGAGTCAACATTCTCAGCAATCACCGACTGAAGTCGAAGCTGCTGGACAAAAACCTAAAAGCTGCACTAAGATGTGCTGTGTCTGATAAATTCATGCCAGAATTCCAAACTTTGGGGAAGGGGAAAGACGGCAAAGATTCAAACTGAATGGTGGTAGATGTTTGCTAAGTAAACATACACATGCAGTACATTTACCTAGAATATATGGAAGACATATTCTACTAAAATTAGTGCGTGTGGCTGAAATGGTGTCGCCGTAGCCACGCCTGTGGCTCGTCAGCGATTTTTTCTATTGGACAACACTGGCCTATATGTCCCGTGCCCAGGTAAAACTCACCATAATGCAGAAAAACTGCATGCAATGGTTGGACCAGTTTAATTTTCACGCCCTATATTGTGATTTGATTTGCTTTATTATTAATGCAGTGTGTAAACATTCTACAGGACTATTTCATCATGCATTTTACTGCACATTTGTGTTTTAATGGATTGGGGTGTTGGAGGGACCTTAATGTTCTTGGTGCCCAAGGCCCTGAGAATTCTTAATCTGGCTCTGTTAGTACAGTAGTTTGAAACACCATTTTGCTGTGATAGAGGGGTAAAGTATGAGATTGCAGAATTCCTAATTTGTCGTCCTATTGTGCAATAATTTCCCCACTCTGGAAAAGTGAAAATTAAGCAGTTGTCATTTTTGACTATACTTATGCATCTCTGAGCACTGGTGACATTCGCAGACGTCTCGAAACAAGCTATCCTATCAGCTTGGAATAGTGTATGCGTTGGGCATAGTAAAGGGCTGGCAGAGAAAGTAAACAAGGTTAAATATTTCCGTAGTGATATTTGAAGATGTGACTGAGCTTAAAGTAGTTTTCTGCAGAACCGAACCGATTAAGTACCTTATAACTGTATCTGTAGTATTTTAAAAACTAATGTTCATATGTTCACACAGTGCTGGCTAGGTCTTCTGGTGCAACACTGAGCATAACTTTCCTGCTGGGGAAGATATAATGGCCATAGGTCACAATTTAGGAAATTCTTATAGCTGGCGAATCAACATTAGCAGAAGTGTCATCTGATGCTTTGAAGACGGTCCAGGGTGTGCAGATCAGTAATGAATGTGAAGATGGGATCAAATTCTATTAAAATAAGAGCATAAACTACTTGCATCAGAGAAATTCTAGTATGAGCTTCAGAGCAATTGCTAAATGTTGTATGTGAAGAGTTAACTACCATAGTCTTGAATACTTTCATTTTTCCCTCCTGCTCTTGACTATGCTACATATCTGTCCTTTGCGTTGATCGTATCATGCTACACATCTGCCCTTTATATAGATATCATTAGGCAATCTCACCATTCAAAAAGAACTTTGGCTGACACCCTCTTAAGTTGACTTATATATCAATGCAGATGAAAATTACTCATTGTTGGAATAAGTGTCCTACTGAGCATTGGTACTTGTGGAAAAGAAAACCATGGCTGGCTTGCTGAGGCTTTTTTGTGTACTACTTGCTAGGTTGCTGTATCAATGCTATTGCTTATGAATTGCATGTAAATGATGGTTTGTACAGTTTTTTTGGTGAGCTTTTAATTAAATACCTGTCGGATTTGACTTTGCCATTAGTATTTTATTAATAAAGCAATTGCCTCTGAATTCTAAATCTGTTCCATGCTACAGATTGGAAGATTTGGGATTGAATACCAGCCATAGTTGGTATCTCATCAGACTTCTGAGGCAGAGTGTTGAAATGTATAGTTCTGCAGCCAATGCAGAATTTTGACTAGTTTGTTCTGATTACTTTATTCTAACTGATTCTAATGCCTTAAATGAGTCACATTGTTTTCTAGTTTCACAAGAACATAGAATGAAGAAAGACAGACATGCATTTATATAGCGCCTTTCACGACCACTGGACGTCCCAAAGCGCTTTACAGCCAATGAAGTACTTATGAAGTGTAGTCACTGTCGTAATGTAGGAAACACAGCAGCCAATTTGCGCACAGCAAGCTCCCACAAACAGCAATGTGATAATGACCAGATAATCTGTTTTTGTTATGTTGATTGAGGGATAAATATTGGCCAGGATACTGGGGCTAACTCCCCTGCTCTTGTTCGAAATAGTTTCATGGGATCTTTTACGTCCACCTGAGGGCAGATGGGGCTTCAGTTTAACCTCTCTTCCAAAAGGTGGCACCTCCAACAGTGCAGCACTCCCTCAGCACTGCACTGGAGTATCAGCCTAGCATTGTGTGCTTGGGTCCCTGGAGTGGGACTTGAACCCACAACCTTTGACTGAGGTGAGAGTGCTACCCACTGAACCACAGCTGACACACCCAGCCACAGCTGACTCCTGCTCGACCTTTATAATTATTTATTGACACACAGTAAAATTTTGATATTGCAAAATGCACTTGATTACATGCATGTTACCTATAGGAGTGGCCAAGTGTGCAGTAAAACTGGTAAAATGCATCTGGCACTTGCGCAATTCCTTGATCATTTGTGACCAGTTCAGCTCGTCTGTTGAACAGGCTACAGCAGTGTCCTCCTGCACTTCAGATTTAAAAGGTGAAAATTGCCATCTATACCTATTTCCAAATTAAAGAGTTGCAAAAATCCTTTTTGAATTTTTAAATCTGACATCTGAGGACTGTCTTGGTGAATTTATTGGGGTCAAGACAGATATCGGGTTCCTGAACATTGGATTTGTCGTATTAACCATTACGCCATCATTAAATTATTGAGTTGATTCACCTCCCTCATGATGTTGGAATAACTAACTCCCAGCCAGTTTCTGGTACAATTACTGTACAGTGGTTAAATCAAACAGCAGAAGGAAAAGGATATTAAATGGATTGTACAGGAAACTCTCTTTTAACCGGCACCCAAATAACCGGAAATCTCTCTTAACCGGCAAAATTCTTGAGTAGGTAACCGGGGTTTTCCTTCATCTCTCCTTTAAAAATAACTTTAAAAAAAAACCCCCGAGGCGTTTGCCTTGTATCGGAGCGTGTAGATTGGGAGGGGAATGTGCAGCCCGGGTAGGCAGCGGACACGACAGATGGTCAGCTGGCGGTCCCCGGGGAGACGGAGCTCCGAATGCAGGCGCATGTCAGTGTGTACGGGGCTCTCGTACGTTGGGAGATATAACTCTCCATTATCCGGACTTTTTGATTAACCGGCACCACGCCGGTCCCGTCGGTGCTGGTTAATAAAGAGTTTCCTGTAATTCCTTCAGTGCATTGGTTTAGAAAGGTGGTCCTAATGGCGAGGCCCCTTGAAATAAATTGTAATTTATTGATTACTTTGTATGTAATGTCTTTCAGAAGGTAAAGCATTATTTTGGGAGAAGTGGTGAGATGAGTGCAGTGTTGCACGTCAAGAGATGAAGTGACCTCATTTTGTGTGGAGTTTAGTGTTTAACCTCAAGCATCTGGCAGGAAGGAAGTGAATGTAATTGATGTCAAAGAGCAAAGAATTACAAATTTTGGATGTGACATGGTTCAGCATTGCTTGGTTTTAATCGTTTGAGGAATATGATTTATTTTCTTCGTACTGTTTTTGTTTTTAAATGTACTGAAATTTTGCAGCTGATCTCTTGACCTGAGCTCCTCGTACAGTGCCTTTGTACTAACTGTGAGAAGTTGCACAACACCAGGTTATAGTCCAACAGTTTTATTTGAAATCACAAGCTTTCGGAGCGCTGCTCCTTCGTCAGGTGAAGTGACATTTGTACTAACTGAAATTGGAGGAAACAGATTGCGTTGGAGGCATGTTGGTCTGTGTACAGGTTAGCTTAAATCTCCAGTAATCAAACTTGTGTAGGTGAGAAGTAAACAGACTGTTGCTGTGCCAAAGTTCTGTTGTGAAAGCTCAAGGGAAATTTAGTCTCGAGAAATGTTTGGAGAAGGGAGGCTAGCGAATAAAGGGAGTTCGTCAACCAAACCTGTGTCCGTCATGGACACAGATAATGAAGTTCTGCTTCACTGTAATGCAGTAGTATGATTATGCCTCTCTGAAGTGCCTTGATGTTTTTTTTCTACATTCATAGCACTATATAAATGCAAGTTGTTGTATGGCTCAACCTCCTATCCTTCTGTGCGGATGTGAACTTGTGTGTCAACTATGTGGAGTACTAGAAATGAAATAAGTGGTGTTCGCAGCCATTTTTTTGACAGGGATTGTGAAGGGAAGCACATTCAGGTTTGCATTGTTGTGGGGGCGGTTCTACTTTCTCTCCTCCGACATTATTGATTATTCTACAATCGGTATTTTCACAAAAGCTGAGGAACTGAAAATTTCCAAGTGTCTTATGATTGTGTGCCTAAGCTGAGGGATATTAGTGCTGTGTTTGAAATATTATCTCACTGTTTGGACCCAGGGCCAGCATTTCCAGGACGAGAATTAGTTGCAGAGTTAACTTTAAATTGCTCCAAAGTGTGCCTTCGTTTTCTACACTAGATATCCTTGTGGCCTTTAAGGCCACCTACTTAATGTTTTATGTTGAATTATGGATTGCTTTGTGTTGTAAACTAACATCCATTCTGAACTGGACTGACACTGCCCAGTTCATTTTCTGTATAATTTTTACAGCAGGCAGGGAATTGACACTTTTATCCCATCGGGATGTGCTGGATTTGAACCCGGTGCCACATGTGAAAGACTGCTGTTTAACCCTCTACACCACCCAGTCTACTCCTATAAGTTGCATTTGTAATTCTCCTCCAATTGGAACATTTCCCTTTGACTTTTATGCTATATCCTTTTTAATAAAGGGTTAATTGTCTTGTATCTGATTGATTGATTGTCCTTGAACCGTTCTTAAACCCCCATGTAATCTCTTATTTTCAGTTAAGAAACTTGTAGACCGGATCATTTTGCGACGCTAACCGTGTGAATAATTTATTATGGAATTAATTATGTAATCAGGAATAGTGACTGTACTTTCAAAATAGTTGCTCATGTTAGCAACCCATGTGTCACTAATCAGTCCCATTTTGATGTTATTCACACCTGAACTATCTGTGCTAAGATATATTAGCATTCTGTAGAGGAACTGCTTGTATTGACTTAAAATTTGTGTACCCTCATTTAAGTACAGTTCGTAAAAATATTTTGATATAAAATGGAAAATTTATTCCCCAAGACATAGCGTTTCTGTTCCTCTTGGTTATTAGAGTGCTGTATAGGCCAGAGCAGTGGTTGGTAGGAGCATGCAGGTGCATTCTGTTCAACTTGCCCACCTTCAAAATGGCAGCTCTGGCAGAGATAACTAGAGTAGTACTGTGTGTAAGGTTTTCCCTCTCTCAATACTTATTCGCTCTGCGTACACACGTGTGCATTAACCTTTTTGTACATTTGTTGGTAAAATGGTAAGATGAAAAACATTGTATGAATGTTTTGATTGTTGTATGTGCTTTACTTCCTTGGTTACTGAATGGTGATAGAACTTAAGTAAAATACGTATGTGAAGTACATTTACATGTATTATGAGTGTGTGTAAGCGTTTTCTACTAAAATTAATGCACTTCTGACTAGTCAGTAATTACCAACAGAAAACGCTGGAAAAACTCTGCAGGCCAGGCAACATCCGTAGAGAGAGAAACAGAGTTAACATTTCAGGTCGAAGACCCTTCATCTGACGAAAGGTCTTCGACCTGAAACATTAACTCTGTTTCTCTCTCTACGGATGTTGCCTGGCCTGCTGAGTTTTTCCAGCGTTTTCTGTTGTTATTTCAGTTTTCCAGCATCCGCAGTATTTGGCTATTGAGTCAGCAATTACTGTTGGACAACACTGTCCAGAAGCAATTCTTCTCAAACTGGCTTTAGGATTGTTGCTGTCCCATTTAAAGAATGTTAATACATAGCTGGTGGTATGGTTGTGATAGAAAGGGGATGCTAACTCATGTGTATGTTGGAGTGGCCAGTATAGTTTTTACACTTTTAACTTTGAATAATTTCAAAAATTGTTGGTGTTATTAAACTCGCATCATTATTCAGGATTGCTGAATTCATAGTCCATGGGAATAACTGAGGACAGTTAAAAGGTTGAAGGAACGTCTTTGTGCAAAAGAAATACATTTATTTAAAAAAAAATGTTAATTGGAACCGTAGAAATTTCACAAACCTCACATTTACCAGCAAAATTATACTCCCTATTTTCATGAACGATTGCACTGAATGGTGAGTTGAACAGATGATTGCATCAATGAAATAATCCTTTGAGAATGGGAGTGATTTACAAATTGGAGTGGTATATTCATGGTCTGGATATTGTTTAGAGATTTCTGGTAATTGTTTAGTTTTGGAGCTAATATTACGGTTGCATGTATTTAAAATTCTTTCTTTATCTTTGTTAATGTCTCATTTTTCTTCTTTTTTTACAGAAGTATCGTTATCAAGATGACGATGCATCTCCACAAGAACACAGCTCTCCGCAGATTAGCAATGAGGTGAAAGGCCCGGAGCTTGTACATGTGTCGGAGAAGAATCTGTCTCAGATTGAGAATATTCATGGTTTTGTTTCTCAGTCACATATATCCCCGATGAAGGTAAGAGACTCTGAATTCTGCAAACCAGCAATGTGGCAATTGTTTATCAAAGCTAACTGACATTTAACACTCAACTAATCAGACTAACATTCTTTAACTTTGCTGCAGTATGATGTGTATTTAGTTTAGAATCATATTTTTAATGAACCTGTAAAGTGTATTTACACTAAGTGCAGGAGATTGTGGTGTTGGATTACCACCTCTGTCTAATACTGTAAACTTTTAAAGTTTTTTTAAAGCTTTTTAAAACTGATGCATGGAAGCAATATTGAAAATATTGGCACTGTCTCAGACTTGGAGGTTGCTGCAGTGCGCATCTTGCTATGGTGGCGAAGTGGTTATTGCAGACTTTTCAGAGCAGCCCATTCTGCTTGAGGCGAGATGACAGGAAGCCTCTTTGTAGCAGGTGCATAAGTGGGGCACTGTCCTGAATTCTGCATTTACTGGAACCATGTTATGGTCGAGGGTGGGAGAGTCACTTGTTTGGTATTGCGGAGGCAACTTTTGCCTTTCCAATCAGTATTGCTACAAAATTAGACAATAAAAAGAAATCTTGAGGTCTGAGCACCTTGATCGTATTGTAGCAGGATTTTAGTTGGACCATCGAATATGTTGTAATGTAGGTTTCACCTAATACAGTAAAGTTATTTATTTAGATTATTAAATTGGATCAATGTGGTAAAGACTGGATCTTAGGAGAAAGTTGTGAAAATAATTAGTTTTAAAAGTTTTATTTACATCAGAGGTGGGAAAATCCCATTGAAAGAAACCTGGTTTGCAATCTGCAGCCCTGCTAATCAACAAGTGAAGCACCAACCAGTTTATAAACTTCTGGACATTAATAAGTTGTGATTTACAGTTTGCTGGTTTCCGAATCTACTTCAAACCAATTTAGAATCCTCAATTGAATTGAGATTCAGCAGAGTTCTTCTGCATGTGCCTTTAACGAGGTGGCGCAGAATTTCTTCTTTATAAATTCACTTTTTTAACATCTGTTTTGACAGCCCCTCGAGTCTTTAGATGTTAATATTACATGGGATGTCTGCTCAAAGCATCACAAACTCCAAGATGTTAGCTTTGAACATTTTAATGGTTTATATGCTGAAGCTTTTAGTTGCTTCCTGTCTTGAAGACTGAAGACTTTAAAACTAGTCAGGCATGTTATCCATGATGTATTTTTTATTTTCTCTCTTACCCAATGTTCCTGTAATAGGCATCATTTTATGTGCCAGCTGGTAGTTAGCTTGCTGCCTCTGCCAGTTTCCGTTTCTAACTGGTTAAGTGCTGCTTGAGAGCTACCAGCGACTGTCGGTCCATCCATTTCTCCTCTTCTACTTCAGATCTGAAGTATCCAATCTGACTATTGGCCATTTGGTTCAAGACAATTTAAAAATCTGGGCCAGATTTTCAGTTGCAAGCAGTAGTGTGTTTACCACTGGTACACCTTCTCCCAAGTCATGCTACAGACGTAGATATTGACGTAGTTAATCTGAAACCATGCAGGCCAATTTTCTTAGGTTTTGACCATCTTCAATGAATGAATGCACAGGTTTCGTAAGTAGTAGTTGAGGGTTGTGCTTGGCTTTTCCACACATTTTAATTATGGACAAATCAAACAGCCGCCATCGCATCAAATTGCAGATGAGCCACCCCACCCCTCAAGGAATATGCCACATGCTTCAGTTGGTGGTTGTTTATCCATGAGCTTAAGGATTGTAGGGAAGAAATTTTTGGCAACAATTAAATTCTTAACAGTAAGTGCTTGATACAAATTCCAGTCTGCCATATATATTCTTTCCTGTGAATTCAATCCCTTAAGAGCTAACTTTTTCAGTTGTAGCATTTTTAACTTGCTTTACGCCAAGATCCCCCATGGAGACGGTCAGAAATCCTGAAATTTGCCTATACTGTAGTTAATTTCCTTTTTAAACAAACCTTCCTAGGCTGTATATGTGTTCTTGCTGGCCTGAATGGATTATAATTTTGGCTTTTATAAGAGAATTTCTTTTTCAAGTTGCACAGCAGATTTTACTCTCCAGCACATGCTGTTTCTCATTGAACGGCCGATGGAAAAGGTTGACAATCGGTATTAAAAGTCAACTTATAAAAAAGATTGAATAGTTGCATGACATTCCAGAAGGTATCATGAAAGCATCAGGATTCATGCTTCGAGTAACAGTGACCTCTCATTTGTGATGCAAAGTGTTCCAGAAATTAAATGAAGCTACTACCTTATTTGGTGATCCTCAGGCAGAATATCAATGGAGTTATGTTCTGGAAAGCAGCTCAGCAGACGCAAAGCATTAGCGGGTAGAACACTTAAGTGTTGAGAAATTCTGTGTCTTGGGCATAAATTCCAACTGCATCTTTGCAGTTGAAGGGAGCTGCAGGATTTCAACCGCAGATTCCACTTTGCTTCAGAGAAGCTGCCTCTGCCTTATGTCGCCCACCGGGATACACTTGAGCACATTCCATGCTTTGGCAATATGTACCATGACATTCTGGAGGCACAGTGGAACTGTTGGGGATGTTCTGCATTCAAAATAAGCTTATTGACGTGAGAGAGACGAATGACTTTACTGGCATCTCTCTGCACTTTTTCAAGACCTTTCAGGAAGGACCTTACCTCTTTCAGCTGTTGATGTTTGACATTTGTAGTAACATGCATATGATGAGTTATATCTCTGAGATCTAGCTTGACATTTAGTTTTATTTCTTGTGCCTATTTTGCCATGAGTGAGGTTGAATCAGTACTGATAGCTGTCACTTGCTCCCACATCAGACTATATTGCACCGTAATGATAATGTAGCTGCTCACCACTTTGCTGCTTGTGGATGACCGGAACCAATGTTTGCACAAACCAGTACAGAATTCTTTGCCATACAATCTTAGAAACAGAGCAGGATTACAAGAGCAGAGTGATCCAAATCATTGAGATTCACCAAACACCATGCTTGACATGTGTTCTTTGTTGACAGAGTTCACCGCCAGTTTGATATTCTATGCTTTCAACTTGAAAGGACCAAAATTCATATGGAAGTGCTGTCACAAATTGGAAAATTTGTGCTAGTATATCAATATATGGGCCCAGAATTTGCAGTCAGCAGCGAAGCGAAGGCGTTTGCAGCCTCGAAGTACTCTTCGCACAAGGTTTTTCGACCTTCAATTCAAATCAACGGAAGTTAATGGTTATTCCCTTGTGCGAACTGCTGTGACGTCAACAGGCTATCTAAGTAGCCAATCAAAAGGCAGAATTCTCTCTCCGCGAACAAGGAAGTCAGTAAACTCTTAAAATTCTAACTTTTTAAAATGGTTAGAGAGAGCAAAAGATTGGAGCTCTCGCATGGGGAAAAGGCAAACCTGAAATAAAGATGGACAAACTTAAAAAAAAAAATTTTAATTTATTTTTGGAAAAGTTTCATAATTTTAATTTTTATTAAAATGGGCAAATTTCACACTGTACAAAATTAAAATTAGTTTCCCAGGCCCTTAACATTGATTTAGCAGTAATAACAGTTTCTGCTGATACTGATAGCCAAGTTCCGCACCCATGAGGACGGCCTCAATAGGGATCTCGGGTTCATGTCACGCTACAGAACGTGACTCGACATCGTTGTCTGTTTTTCCAGTTTTTAAAAAAAAAAGTTAAACGCTTAACTGCAGACGGCAGCATTTGACACGTTGGACCCCCTGTGACCCACCTCATTGTCTTAGCTGTACTCTGATGTGTCTTTGATGTAATGCCTCCCTAACAGATTGTATCTCTGCAGACAAATTGCTCTCTGTGTGTATATATACTGTGTAATCGATTCCCTCACTGTACCTTTACCTGAAGAAGGAGCGGAGCTCCGAAAGCTCGTAATTTTAAATAAAACTGTTGGACTATAACCTGGTGTTGTGCGACTTCTCAGTTTCAAAGGTGGAATGATGGCGAGCGCTGCCAGTTCACAGTCATCCCGACTGCAAATTCTGGGCCATGATTTAAAAAAAAAATCAGTATTCAGTAGATTGGTTGTTCGTACTCGAAGAGCTCAAGTATCACTCTTGGATTAACATAATTAGCTAACTCTCTTTGAACATCGTGAATTGTCCTCAACAGTGTGAAAACTTGTATCTTGTCACAGCTAACAATTTGTGCCTGGAGCATTGTTTATAAAAAGCTTTCAAATAGAAAAGTGCCTGACATAAATGTAATTAAAAAAATCAGATCTCAGAACTGTCTGTTTGTCTTCTCAGCAACCTACCTTAGAATTGATGTAGCCATGTCAGCTAATCAACTAACTACCTTGTCAATTGTATACGATCTGCAAGCCTGTCAAACTTGACTGCTGAGGACAATCTTCAAGGTTATTTTGCTTCAAAGGAATTCAAAGTATTAACAAGTATTTCAGTTTCAATGCATGGAGCTTGATAAGCAGGTGCATTACATATTACAAGTGATAGTCATTTCAAGACTATTCCTGAAGGAGCTAGGAGAAGAACAGACTCTTAAACAGTCATTCTAGTTGCATATATTGTAAATTACTTCATATTTGTCCCTATCTTCACTTCTGTAAACTATATAATGGAAAATAAATTAAATTAGAAGTTTATACTTGTGTAAAGTGGGTCTAGCTTTTGATATTCTGCCTTCTAGATTGATGGGGACATAGTGAGACGCTTCAGTAAATTCTGATATTGCCAAATTTTGTATTTGTTGGAAAAAACAGAAAATACTGGGAATACACAACCAACCTGAAAAGCGATGAGATGGGTTTAGATTGAGATGTACACTTTTGGTCCAAGAGGGAAATTTGAATCTGCTTATTTAACCACTAATGCGTACCAGTGGACCTCCAAGTTCGTGTGACAAGCCGCCTTGAGCATGGCAAAGACAGTTACAGAGATGCATTTGGATTTAAATTCAACATGATCAAGACCTGCCATGGTTCATGGGACAGCTCCCTGCAGGTGCAATTTGATTTAACTACAATGGAAATATATAGTCAAGTAGGTCGGCAACTACCGAGTTCCAGTAACTAGCTCACCCTGGTCCTGAGTGAAGCAAAGATTGTGTCCCTAATAATATTGGGAGAGTACCTGCTCATCCAAAGTCAGTGCCTATGCTGAGTAGACTTGAGGTAACTCTTGATTAATATTCTCCTCAGGGTTTGACACCAATGGTTTTACAGGTGACTGGGTGAATAAGGCTTGGTTTAGGATATGACAGAGTTTTGGATAGATTAATGTTAGTAGAGGTTATTATTAAAAGAAATGATAGTGAAGTCATGACTGAAACCTGAGGTAGACGAATCACCAAAGACTTGATAGTTTACATCTGAGAATCCTGAATGAAGCTAGGGAAAAAATAGCAGACACTCTGCCTATAATTTTCCAAAATTCGGTGGAAAGAAAAATTGTGACATGATTGGAGAATGGCAAATGTGATTTCTCCTTTTCAAAAAATGAGAGAGACCGGGACAAACCAGGAAATTATATGCCTTTGGTCTTCCTTCTGTTGTTGATAAACTGCTGGAATCTATAATTCTGGATGAAATTGTTAAGCACTTAGGGAAACATGAGTTAATTGGTGCCATTCAACACAGATTTCTAAATGGCAGGCTCTGCTTAACCAACCTTTTGAAGAAAGAGAGGATAGAGAAAGACAATGCAGTGGAGTTTCTTTATATGGATTTTCAAAAAGCATCTAAGTTGCCACATAAGCGACTTATGGCAAAGGTGATGGCGCATGAAATTACCCGTAACGTGGCCACAGAGATAGATGATGGGAGAGCAGAACACGAAAGGTAGGAATAAAGGGATGTTTCTTGGAATGGAAAGTGTTGTGAGTGTTTCACAAGGGACTACGTTGAGGCAATTCTTATTTACATACATAAATGATCGGGATTTAAGCATTAAGAAAACAATACAAAATTTGCTGATGGCACCAAATTGTGGCTATAGCAAATTGTGACGAAGGTTGTGAAAGACTGTAGGAAGACAAACACATAGGTGATGCATGCTGCTTTTCCATTGCTTTCACATCATTCCCATAAAGGGATGCCCAGAACTGCATACTATACTCCAACTGTGGCCTAAGAGTGCAACAGTACCTCCCTAGTTTTGTGTTTCATGCCTCTGATTTAGTTTGATTTTTATGGCCTTATCTACTTGCACTGCTATACACACACACACAGTCCCTCTGCTCCTGTACTCCATTTAAAGTTTTACCATTTAAGATGCATTTCCTTTCCCTATTCTTAGTTCCAAAAATATATTACACATGCTTTTCTACATTAAGCAGCAGAATAGGGAAAGGAAATGCACCTTAAATGGTAAAATTTTAAATGGAGTACAGGAGCAGAGGGACTGTGTGTATATGTGTGTGTGTGTAGCAGTGCAAGTAGATAAGGCCATAAAAATCAAACTAAATCAGAGGCATGAAACACAAAACTAGGGAGGTACTGTTGCACTCTTAGGCCACAATTGGAGTATAGTATGCAGTTCCGGGCATCCCTTTATGGGAATAATGTGAAAGCAATGGAAAAGGTAGTGTACGTTCAGTGGGATCTTGCCAGAGATGAGGGGGTTACATTTATGATGGGAGGCCTGAGAAGTTGGGGCTTTTTTTCTGGAGTTGAGAAGGCTAAAGGGTGACCGAATAGAAGTCTTCAAGGTGATGAAGGGTGTGATGAAGTAAATAGTGAGAGATCATTTTCAGTGGCCAGTGAGACAGTAATGAGAGGGCACAAATTGTAAGACAATTAGAAAAAGAATTAAAGCGGGAGGTTGGGGGGAGAAAAGTCTGTACCGAGAGTGGTAAGAATGTGGAATTATTTTGACTTGTTGAAGTAGAGTCCATAAGTTCTTTTAAAAGGTAATTAGTTGCTTGAAAAAAGAGAAATATTGAAGGGTATGGGGAGCAAGGAGGAAAGTAGAATTAGACTAAATGGCTTGTGAAAAACACCAGTGCACTTCTGCTGCAACATTGTGATTTTACCAGGGGTGCATAATAGTTTTGAATTTTGTTTAAATAACTGCAATTGTAGCTCAGCAGCTGATGAATTATCTTTTGTTTAAATCCAAAACATCTGGCTTTGGGTGCTTTACTTCCTGTTGACAGTTTTGCAAATTGGAGCAGTCACTACATACGCTGTGGCTTTGTGGCAGAAGGTGCTTGCCTCCAAAGCTACACTGTGTCAGGGGTGGGGCATTTTCTAGTGAAAAGATGTTCTGTGTTTTCAAAGAAACTTTGTATTTTTTTGCACACTAAACATTTTTTGCACACTTTAAACGTTAATGTTCTTTAATATCTACCATTTAGTTTTATCAGGCTGTACTTTAAAAGATCAGTCACCATGGATGAGGAGGCAAGGGGCTTCTGATTTGGGGCTTCATTGGGTTAGATGCGATTTGTTTAAGAGATCTGAGTGAATTTTCCACATCTGTGCACTTTGCATGTCCTTATTTGTGCCCATTTACGCTGAAGCTTCAATGCCGTGCACCTTGGAAGACTGTATAATATAGTTAAAAGAACCAGTGATTTTATATATTCTAAAAACTGTTTCCCTACCACCCCAAAAGATTGAAAAATAAAAATAAAACACTGTTGAGTTTAATATACAAATTCAACCATTGAACTAATGAGTAGATGTTCCAGAAAGAAAGCCAAATTAAAATCAAAGCCACAAGTCCTCTCTTAGCTCGGTGAATTTAGCCAGTGAACAGGTAAGAACCAGAGGGAAACCGAAGCCTGTGAAACTATAACCCAGCACGGATGCGGTGCCTACAGGAAGGGCAAATGGAGAAAATGAAGCAGCAAAACAACTTGCAGGAGGCAGGGAAATGTCACTTCAGGGTTGCTACAGCACCTCTGTGTTACAGAGCAGCACAGGTAGTGGTTTAGGAGCAGGTTACTTGCCTCTTCTCATGGCCAGGGAAAACATGTGGGTTGGAGAAACCAAAATGGGGAAGAGCAGGAAGTGTGCCTTTTTTCTCTGAAGTAATTTTATCTGGTGTTGCCTGTGATATAGTAAGAATCTAGGTGTCTCTGTTCTCCTCTTGTGTGAAATGTAATTACCTAGTTTCTTTGGGCACAATGAAATTCCACAGATGCATGGCACTGCAAGCAATGGTACATATGTTAGCCTCGTGGTTATGTTTCTGGGCTGGCAGCTCTGAGGTAGTGAGTTCAAATCCCAGTTGTGAAACTGAATTTAATAAATCTGGTTATTTTGGGCTAGCACCAGAAAGGAGAACGGCCATGAAAGCTGCAGGATTGTTGTTAAAACCCAACTGATTTATTAATGTCCTTCAGGGAATGGAACATGTCACCTCTGCCCGATTTGGCCTGCATATGACAGCAACCTCACACTAATGGGGTAGATTTTGACTTTGTGCGGTAGTGTAAAACGGGTGATAGCGGATCAGCAGCCCATTTTACATTTCTCCTGTTTTTTGTTTCCATTGAAGCCAGAATCTACCCCATGACTCTTAATGGCCTTAACTAGGGATGGCAATAAATACTGCATTGTCTGCGATGCTCACATCGCAAGGACATTAAAAAAAAACACATCGTGTTCTCTTCTCTGATAAGACACTGATATTGGGGCGCATTTGTGCAGGCTATAGATGTTTAAGTAGAGCACGAAAGTGACTCGGGTGGCATATTTTACAATTAAATCAAATGACTTTTTTTTATCTACAACCCCCATCTCCTGAAAGCAATGACTTGTTCTGGAGATTGCTCCGTGGTTCTGTTATGGAAATCATTCTTTACACGTGTGCATAGGCATTGAGTGAGTAAATGAAGGCTAACTGGCTATAGGGTCTGCAGCTGAGCCGAGGCTGTTTTCGACTTCCCGCTTCCCAGACAGCTGATTGGATAGGAATCGGGAGTGAAAACCGTGACCCTTTTTAAAAAATAAAATTCCTCATCCTTCCTTGCCTGCAGTACTGAAGCCAGTTGTGGCACCTCACTTATTTTCTATCAGATGCAGTTTACATGGCAAAATTAAACGATAATGGAGTATGGTTCCACAGGTGCTAGTTGTGCTCTAGTGCCTCAACGGAGCAGCTATTTTTCATGTTTGAGCGTTGGCTTTTGCTATTGGCAGGATATTCGACCCCAGGAAAGGGCATCACATCCAAATCCAATCTTATTTTCACCTGGGTCCACCGCACATTTCCAACAAGAGTCGTTTTAAGTAAGATATGTTGTAAAGATATTGGCCCGGATTTTGTGCTCGCTGTTCGTTACGCTTACAGCTGCCCACAGACTTTTCACGGGCTTTTGAGCGGCAACTTGCAGTCATCAGCCGTCTGAAACAGTGCGGCGCCCTCTACAGGGGATCTAGGACCTGTGTGACCAGGAAAAGCAACAGCGTGTCTCCTCAACCAATCAGATTGAAGAATCCTCACTGGGACATGCTGAGTCCAAACCAGGAAGTGTAAGTTAGAATATTTGATTCAATGTAAAATCATATACAGAAAGTGAAATGAGAGGTGGGGGGGGGGGGGAGGAGATGGGATTAAGAGAGAGAGATAAGAGACAAAGAAAAAGTTTAAACATTTTTTAAAAATTAAAAAAAAAAATCTCCCAACAATAATTGAAATCTGAAGGAATGAGACTGCACACTTGTAAAAGTAAATTTTCAGTACCAGAGAGGTTGCTTGGGAGTAATTAAGACTTTATCATGCCAGTTAAAAATTCACTTACACTTGAATGGACAAGCCCTAACATTTTCTGGTATGTTTAGTGGGTATCTAGTAGGTACGTATCCCAGCCTCACACCATTGCATGTATGTGAATACCGAGTCCCTCGTCGAGGTACCAATGCAGTGAAGCTGTGTGGAGCAGGGCAAATCGGACAGCAACTTCCTGATTTCCGTGTTTTACTGCGCGTGTGCATGCCAGAAGTTGCTGTCCGATTTACTCCTTAATGGTGAGGCTATCACGGTGAGTGCTGATGGCCTCGCCGTTATTCTTAACACAAAATCCGGACCAGTGAGACAGAGAACTGCTTTTTAAAGTAATATTTCTCTTGGTACCACCAGTTTCTGTCAAAATAAAATAATTTGAGGAGGTCACAGAATAAAGCATTACATTAACAAGATTCCAAAAGGAGAAATCCTTTTTTGTGTGAGCAGGCTTTGTTCCCATTTAAAATCACAGTCTTGGCTGGCTATCAAGGGTTTAAAAAAATGACATCTGTGATCTTGTTTATATTAACTTACTGTAATAAATTGTAATTGGATTGTAGTTGCTCAAAAGCTTTTTATAAAAGACTTGATATATGGCAGATAGTTATTTGAGATACTACCCAAACAGCTGAAAAAATGGGTATTTTAAAGTTCTCAAAAACCCTCCCCGCGACTGATGTGCCAGTAGTTTATTTCTACAGGCACTTTCGCACTGGTGCATGCTTAGTTCGAATTCTGGGAAATGATTATCCTTAAACTCCCAGCAGTTACACTGTTAAACCCAGTTCCCTTATCCTGGCAGCGGAATTGTAGACCCGAAAAAATATATATATTTTAGCAGCATATTTTAGCTGGCTCAAGGACACCCGTATAAAGTGCCTTACATCACCTCCAGCATAGAAGTGCATGACCCTTAAAGTGCTTCAGTAAGTGGGCTTCCTCCTCTCCCTCTGCTCCCAAAGAATAGGTATGTTATAGCTGCTCTTTAACTCGTGTGTAGGAAGCACTTATTTTCTAGGACAAATTTGCTGTCACTTGGTTAACTGGAATACTCATTCATTTTGTGGAATAAAGAACTTTCTAAATTTGCAAAAATCAAATTTTCGGAGTTTTTTAAAAGCATTTTAATTGTTTTAGCTTTAAGACTTTGGAAGTGATGACTTTGAAAATGCTGACTGGCAGTAACAAACTAATTAGCAGAGAAATTGTGCTCGTAAACATGAGAAACTGGCACCTTGAGACATTACTGTTGGGGCACAAAACTGCTACGTACTGCAACATAGCTTCGAGTAATGAAATTGCACATCATTTTGTCAATCTAATGAATGAGAGATCTAGTAGCATTATTAATACATTAAGCTATGAGTATGGTCCAGATTAGTATAAATGTCTTTGTTTTTGAACCTGTCTGTTTCAATTAGTGAATGGCTACTGTTAAAACCCTGGAACAGATTACTCTGGCAGTAAATCTCAGACTTTGGTGGTTTTTATTTTCAGCACTAGCTTTGCACCCACACGGCAAGGGATGTTTGAGTTTCAATGAAGGTAACTTGAGATGTCTGACAGATTTAATAAAATATTGACTGTTAGAATATTCTGTAGTTTCAATATTTAATTTAGATATATGACAGAAATGCAGCAGTAGCCATTTTTTTAACATTGATTTTTAGTTAACGACGCAACAGGATGAAAAATAAACTCTGCATACTATTGGTAAATCTGCAATTTTTCAGTACAAGTGATAGCATTTTTATTAAGGTGACCAGAAATGGAGCAAGATAAAACTAAACTGTATTTCCCAAGATGCATTTTGTGAATTATATTGGCTTTAAAGATTCAAGCTGCATGGATGATATGGGAAATAGTGTCGGAGTTCAATTAAAATGATGTTTTATCGGTTGTGATATAAATGATCAATTCTATTTTTTGTTTGCACCTAGGGAGTATTTCACAAGAGCTGAGACACAGTAAAATGTCCTGGCATTGTCCTCATTGCATTAGTCTCCTTTGCATGGCCTTGATTTTGTTAAACACTAATCTGTGTACCTGAGTTAAGTAGTTAAGGTTCTATCTGTTGCAGTCACTATTGTTTATCGATTTTGTAGACGGGGCAATGACTTGATGAACACAAATTAAAATACACATTGAATTGCGTGGTTTTTCACTTTGTTCTTATTTACAACAGTATCTTGAGTCTCTCCCATTTTTATGAGCAATTTAAGTTATTGATCCTGAACATTTGCAGTGCAGCGGAAGCTTATTACCAAATTGCTTGATCTGACAAATTTGTTATCAGGGGTTCAGTTTTTCAATGTTTAAATGCCCCTCTCAAATTCACTGGACCTTTAGCAAGGCAAGAGTCTGTTGGGAGTATTGGCAGTTGAAGTAACATTAGGCTGCATTGTGCCAGGTGAACAGTTGTGCAGTGCAGATGGCAATAGAAATAATTCAACGGCACAACCACCCCCGGGACAAGCACCAAAACCAATTTGTTTGCTCCAGATAAATGTGCTGGTGGGTTCTGAACTCCTGCACATGTTAGGTTTTCTTCATTTCTTTATAAAAAATAAAATAAAGCAAATCTCTACCAATTTTTTTCTCTACGATCCTCTCCACTTCTGAGTTTTGATTCCTTTATTGGGGTATGATTCCATGGCCTTGTGGTGCCTTGGCAAATAGCCATTGTTTGTCACCCGTGACGGCAAATATCTGCAGGATATTCAACCGGTTGGGATTTATGTCACGGCTGATCCTGCCCTTATTTATAACATCCAGCAGGAGTCGCAATTAGAGATTTTCCTCCACCCCTGCCCCCCATTTCCCCCCCCCCCCCAATCCCCAAAACCGTGGACCCAACGGCCAAACGTGCTTTTATTGCCATTCTAGCTGAAATTAGTTAACTTGGCAAACAATGGGATCATTAATTTCTTTCCACTAGAGACTTTCCTTCTGCCCTTTAAATTTAAATTTTAATCTAAAGATTTGTTTCTGGCTGGGTTTTTTTTGCGGGGGGTGGGGTGGAAATCTGCAATTTTAATCAATACTCCCCAAATACCAGAAGCTTGTAACTATCAACTATGATAATGTATTAATCCAGTGGTTTTCAAACGTTTGTGTAGGGGAGACTGAAAATATTGACGCGCACTCCTGGGGAGGCCTGGCTGAACTTCTGAAAGTTACCTAAAGGAAACCGTGCTAGCATCTGAGTTTTTATTAGCATAGAGTAACAGAAATAGTATTACTAAGTCGGTGGATACTGAAATCTGACGACTTCACATATCCTTCGGGATTGCTTCTTGAACCCCTTGGGGTTCGGGGGCACCAGTTTGAAAACCTATGGATTAATTAAACCTAATGGTGCTTTTGTCCTGAAACACGCATGTGCTATTCAGACAGGATGAACAATATCAAGCTTGCAATATACGGTGCTTCTGAAGCACTGTAATGACACCAGCGATGGCAATTTTTCTTTGCTGTACTATTTTTAATGGTACTAGGACAGCATTAGCATGTGTTCTCCTCAGACTTTCTTCCTTTTTCTCTTCCTGACACAACAGTGTCCGCTGTGGCTCAGTGGGTAGCACACTCACCTCTGAGTCAGAAGGTTGTGGGTTCAAGTCCCACGCCAGGGACTTGAGCACATAAATCTAGGCTGACACTGCAGTGCAGTGCTGAGGGAGTGCTGCACTGTTGGAGGTGCTGAGGCCCCGTCTGCTCTCTCAGGTGGACATAAAAGATTCCATGGCACTATTTCGAAGAAGAACAGGAGAGTTATCCCGGGTGTCCTGGCCAATATTTATCAATCAACATAACAAAAACAGTTTATTGGATCATTATCACAGTGCTGTTTGTGGGAGCTTGCTGTGTGCAAATTGGCTGCCGCGTTTCCTACATTACAACAGTGACTACACTTCAAAAGTACTTCATTGGCTGTAAAGCGCTTTGAGACATCCGGTGGTCGTGAAAGGCGCTATATAAATGAAAGTCTTTTTTTCCTTAGTGAAGGTGGCATCTCATGCTGAGGTACAGTCCACTACCTTGCACAAGTAACTAATATTCAGGTGTGATCCTGGATGGGGCAACACTGCGTTACCCAAAACAATGAGAACAGCTGCCCTGACCAAATATATATTGAGAGCTACAACAAGTAATCATGTTTAATAATGTTACGGCTGCAAAGCTGGTTGTTCATTTCTTTCAAAGCCATAATGAAGAGCAATAAGAAAAATTTGACTTGAAGTGGTGCTAATCAAGTTGAAGCAGCTTGCAGTGAGGACTTCTTTTGAATAGCTAACTCCTTTAACCTTTTATTAAAACTACTTTACTTTAAATTCACCTATTATTATTAAACCTATGAAGCCTGTGGAAACCAAAGGATTGGAGACCTGTCTTGTTGCAGTCTGGTTCTTCCAACAGTAGATGGCAACCTTATTCATGCATTGAGGAGAAAACCTTCAATTCCTTGTATTGCATGATCGTGTAGATGTATTGCTGTATGACTGGCCAGAAATGCCTGGATCTAGGCAAGTGGAATGGCACCAGGCAAAGTTGTACTGCTCAGACTATTATAGTTTCTTTGAATTCATCTGTGTGCTTTACAGACCTAGGAGAACTAAAGGTTAGGGGATACACTTGATGGAGAACTTGTACCACAATGTGGGGTCATTGTCACAGATTATCCCACTAACTTTTTTTTTTAAAAGTACTTTTGTTGGCACCAGCTAGGATTGTCAATCTTCCAGGATTGTCAATCCTCCAGGATTGCCCTGGAGTCTCCAGGAATTAAACATTAATCTCCTGGAATAAAAACAGAAAATTCTGGGAATGCTCAGGAGGTCCGGCAGCATCTGTGGAGAGAGAAACAGAGTTAACATTTCAGATCGGTGACTTTCATCAGAACTGTAGTTTTAAGCAAGTGCAGAGGCAGGGCGAGGGGCGGAAAGAACAAAAGGGAAGGTCTGGGCGGAAAATAGGGTGGAAGGCAGGAGTGATTAAATAACAAAGGGGATGATGGTGCAAGGCAAAAGGGGGCGGTAATGGGACAAGTAAAGAAATAAGATGGGGCTAGAGGAACTATAAATGGCAACAGAAGAATCATTACCGGCACATGCTGTCTGGGGGGGGGGAAACGGGAGCAGTGGTTATGATCTGTAATGTTAACTCTTTCTCTCTCCACAGATGCTGAGTATTTCCAGGATTTTCCGTTTTATTTCAGATTTCCAGCATCCACAGTATTTTGCTTTTCATGTTAACCTCCTGGACGCTGCTTCCAGGAACCCGGGAGAAAAATTACTGGGGCATTAAAAAGAAAGTTTTTATTTTCTTTGAACACTTTCAATTCTTAGTTATAAAAAATATTGGAGGTGGGGGAAAAATGCAGTTTGACGGTCAAGGACCACCCAGTTGGGTAATGAGTCTGTTCACTTTCCAGTTGGTGTGGGAAAGGGATGTGCCAATGAGGATGGTTGTATTGGGCAGCCAATGGCAGGAGCTTGGAGGCAGGAGTGACTATACTGCCAGGAATCTGTCCAACCAGAGTTGGCAATCCTAGCACCAGCTGAGGCAGTTTTAGTAAACACACATGGTGCAGGACATTCGTTCTGGCATTTTCTCAGCGCACAGAAAAACATGGCGAGCTGGCTCTGGGCGCAAGGCTAGAGTTTTCCCACAGCTCACTGCAGGGGTGCCCAAGATCTTTACTTTTGTGGGCTGATAGGTGCACAACATGGAGCCTTGTGGGATTCCATTTAAAGTTTAAATCCATGTTTCCATTAAATTGCATATATAAGGTTACCAAGGCTGAAAGAACCTGCTGTTCTGATTTAGGATTTATCCATCAATGAGTTAACTGTATTAATAACAACCTTTTTAGAAACTTTCAGGAGAGCAAAGGTCAAACAGGCCAACGCCGAAATCCAAGTGCAAATTGGACTGAGTTGCCTGAACTTAGACTGTCGGGTCATGGAGACTGCATTTTGGCCTAATTCATGTTCCAGCAAATGTTAAATTTTACATCTGAAATTCTGTATACAAAGGACAAAAATCTCATCTCACTGCTTCTCATGTCTTTTCTATTAACTTTTCTTTGAAAACTGCTTCAGATCGTGACACTGTAATTTTCACATTCGAAACCATTTCTGAATGATGCAGACCTGTATGGTGTGCTTGATGAAACTAATCTAAGGTCTTAGCAATATCCAGGATCAAAGAGGTATCCTGCTCCCAGGTTGCTGCTTGGAGATGCGCAAGGTTTGCTTATTAACTTGTACCTGTGGGGAAGCAACCCCTCTGACAGTGTGGCTGAGCTGGAGAAATTGCCACACGGGGACATTACTGCTGTACTGCCTTGGGCAAACCCCTCTCTGCTTTTGTAGCTCACCTCAATGTAGAAAGGGCACCATTTTCCTCCTCTTTGCAGCAAAATTCATTTTATGCTACATCTTGGTTAGTTTCTTGGATGAATACTTAAATTAATTTTGAATTTAACCCCATCAGGACGAGCCTGGATTTCAATAGCCAAGCATCTTCCATGCAGCATTAACCTCGGTTTCTGCTTGTGCTACTGCTGTATAGTCAAACACCTATCACAACTGTGAAATATTGTGTGAATGACGTGGTGGAGTTTGGAGAGAATTTTTATTAAATGTCAAAAAAAATAATCCGAGAAGAAAGCAATGTTTAGGTGCATTTCAAATCAACCAGAGCGTTGTCTGTCCAAAGAATCTCTGCACTAGAAATGGCCTACAAAAGGGTTGAGGTGCATTTGGGAAAGTGTCGGTGTATAGCTTGTATCAGCTGGTGTTTTATCGGATTTTTTGCTTTTGGCTTTCTTTTGAATAAATCAGATTTTGTTTTTCTTCTGCTCAAACCCTAATTTCTCGTTATTACAATGTTCTAAAATAAGAACCGTACTACAGGTAATTATTGTTCAAAGTTTTCTGTTTTATGAAGACTTGCATAAAAAATGCACTATTGGCATTCATACAACAGTGACAAGTATGTTAGATCCTGTAGTTATTGAACTACGTGCCAAGAACTTTTCTTTTTGAACGTAACTCATACTGGAAGTGACAGTAAATGTATTATTAATTTTGATTTCCTCCGAGTCTAGCATCGCTTGGTTGGTTCTGGGGAGCCACATACTCAACATGCACATAAAAATCTGGGCATAAAGTTGATATTGGAATAGTGGAGTTGCATGCAGTTTCCTACTCTTGTGTCCTCTGAAGCTCCAGATCCTGCAGCAATTTGTTTTTTGCCAGCTGCAAAGGTTGCAGTCGCATCTCTCAGTGCGTTGGCACAAATCTTTCAGGATACTCCAAGAGTAAGTTGGATCATTCCTTACAGCCTTTCACCCTTTGCAAATGCATTCTGTTTCCAAACGAGCCAATCTATATTTTCTTTTTCATGTTTTAGTCATGGGGATCTGGGTACAATGATGTCTGAATGGACCTCTCGAGCAAACATCAACAAAAACAGTTCCTTCCCTATCGAGATAATTGAATCAAAACCGACAGCATCAAGCAGTGCTCATCCCAGTTGACCAAACCCCATCCACCAGCACTGGCCCATACAGTACTGCTAGCATCAAAACAAATTGAATTTCTTTACAGTCGAGACAGTATCTGCACAGCAACTTCTGGCAAAAGCTTTAAATACTTTACCAAAATGCAATAGCTCATTCATAATCTCTGACCGTGCCATCAGGGATGATCAGTAAGCAAACACACCACCACTACTGCCACGTTTACTGTAAAGATTGACTAACCACATGTCCTGTATTCAGGACAAAGATTAGAAATGGAAAGAGCAAAAGAAGGGTGATTCCAGGATTGGGAGTTGCCAAATTCAGTGTATCCAGCCTCTTCCATTTGGCTGTTGCCAAACATTTACCGATTGATGCCAAGTGTCATGTAAACCAAAACCCACCCAAGGATCCATTTAGTAGCATAGTGCTTACCTTGGATTAAGCTTCTGGCCACAAGCAGATGGTACTAGATGTCTTCTGGCTTACACATCCATATGTATAATGTAAATACAGCATTAAAGCATATTTAAATACCCTTCTGAGAAAGAGGGATGGACAACCAGAACCATTAGGGAAAACATCTTTAAATAAACCGCACTCCGCACTCCAGCCCTCTGGGAGTTGGGTAAACCAAAACAAAACTGCAAGAAAATGGTCTCCATTGGTATCCTATTCCTTGGGAGCACCCCCGCCAAAAAATGGCATCTGCAGGTCTCTCTTTAGAAGACAGATTTAAGGAGATGACACCAACCTAGTGTTGTTTCCAGGGCAATATGCATCAGGGTTATGACCCAGCTCCCCATGCTCACTACTAGTGTGCTTGCTATAGTTCGAGCAGATCCCAGGACAGTTGACCTCCTCTGTGGAAGGTGACCTGATTTCTGGTACAGACCTGCTCCATAAGAACGGAGAACTGCTCTGCATGAAGGCTTTTTAACTCCCAACAAAACCATTTGTACTCTAGCCAGCACAATAAGAGTCACGTGCTCTCCTGCAGGGCGGGCGAGGGAAGAATCCGATTAAACCTCTCCATTTACTAGATCTACAGAGGTCTACTTTTGGCCTTCTGGTGAAACACCAGGCCCTTGTCATAATGGAATTAATGCAGGCCAGATCTGTTTGACTGGATGGGAATTTGCTGTAACTTTTTTTCCCCCCAAGAACTTGCATTTCCAGAGTGCTCCTTAGTTAAGTAAAATGTCCCAAAGTGCTTAGTGCAAAGAAAAATGTAGACAATGAGTAAAAGAAACGGGGAACAGAAATTGGGTTGGGGAGAGAAAAAGCATGGTTGAAGGGGGAGATTTTAAGATGCTCTTGAGAGTACAGTGGGAAATGGCAATGTATATTTTGGCATTCTACTAATGGGAATTAACAAAAATACAGGACCCAAAGGAATTGGGCTTGTTTTTTGTACTTCACAACTGCATTGATGATTTATTGAAAATGAATCTTTAGCAGCCTGGCTGAGAGCCAAGAGAATTCATCCCAAGCAAGCTAACAGTTTTGAGTGATGAGCATCTCTGGACATGAATTGTTCAGTCAGTTTGATCCTCCAGAATCATTTATTTCTTTGTGAGAAATGTGGTTGTCAGCAATGTTTTCCCCATTTGTTATTCTTGTGTCTCGGGGTACGTTTATACTACATGTACTATTGTAGACTGGTATTCACCAAAGCTAGTCTCCATGTTGCTCTTGAGTTGTCTAACTGCTGTCTGCCAGTGAAGGCCGAAACCTGTACTAGTCAGTTGTCTAATCAACTTTCTTCCTTTTGAATGGGGTAGGAGGCAAGTGGGGTCACTTTGGGTCTGAGGTAGCTCCAGAATGATATGTCTGGTGGTGACGGGTATCAGATTACTGAGCCTAAATCAGACTCCCCTGTAGTACTCTCAGGGACTATTGACCAGCCAGCCTGTTTCACTAATGGGACCTAGAGGCGTAGATCTGTTGCGGAGGGTGGGGATTATTCCCACTGTGCTCCAGAATGGATGAAGGGTGCTGGCTGGACAAACCGTGGGAAGTTTACCATTGCTTTATGCCGAATAAACATTGTGCCGTTTTCATTAATTAAACTCCAGCAGTACCCCTGTGCACACTTGGCCGTGGCTCTGCTGCCTTGCGCCTCAGTTCTCAATTTAAGTAAGTGGGGTCTGGCCCTATGGGGAGTGACGGTGCCCTTCACATCATGTGAACAATCTCTACTGTGTAGAGTTTTCAATCGCTTGGTTTGGAGACTCCTAAATTTAGTGATGGGATTCTGACTGCATCAGATACCGTGCTGACACAAAAATTCAAACTGGTATATGTTTGAGCAAATATAGGTTATATTGACTGGAGCTAAACTACCCTGCAGCTATAGTGTATTTTTGTGGTGAGTTGCTAACAACCCAAGTCAAAACTACCATAACCAAAGTCACATGATGACTGAGACTACTCTCTTTGACTGCTCACCTGCCTCTGTACTGTACTGTTGGATTGCTTGGGCAAGACTGAAGCCATCTTCGGCCTCCACCACAAACACTGCCTATATGCCACCAGTTCCATGCCGCTCCCTGGCCACTATGAGACTCAACCAAACTGTTTGCAGCCTTGGCATCCTATTTGAGCCTGAGCTTGGTTTCAGACCTCATCCTTTCCAACACAAAGACAGCTTACTTTCACCTCTGCAACGTTGTTTGCTTCCACTCCTACCTCAGCCTCTGTTCTCTGCTGAAACCCTCACATATGCCGATATTACCTCCATAATCTACTCCAATACCCTCTTGGCATCTAATTTCCACCCTACATAAACTCCAATGCACGCAACAAAGAAAGAAAGAACTTGCATTTAGATAGTGCCTTACATGACTTCAGGACATCCCAAAGCTTTTTACAGCCATTGGTGTACTTTTAAAGTGTAGTAATTTTTATAAAATAGGGATGTGGCAGCCAATTTGCACACAGCATGGTCCCACAAACAACAATGATATAATGACTAGATAATCTGTTTTTGGTGGTGTTGGTTAAGGGGTTAATGTTGGCCAAGAGACCAGGAGGACCCTCCTGCAATAGTGCCATGGAATCTTGTACGTCCATCTGAGAGTGCAGATGGGGCCTCGATTTACAGTTTCATCTGAAAGACGGCACCTCAGACAGTGCAGCACGCCCTCCACTGCACTGTAGTTCATAAATTATGTGCTCAAGTGGGGCTTGAACCTGCGACCTTCTGACTCGGGCAAGAGTGCTGACAGTAATATGCTAATATAGTGCTGACAGTAATATGCTAATATAGTGCTTATGTGAAAATTTAAGGTAAGGGGGTTCCTGAATACAAGAAAATGTAAACACATTGGACTAGAAACCAGGCAATTTGAAGTGGCTGGATGCTGCTATCAGGGTATATGACACAATCTGGCTCAGCACTCAAATTCTAGCAGGCTGGAGTTCGACTTCTGCCTGTGCAATGCCAAACCTGTGTGGAACTCTCTTGAGTGTTTCAGATCTCCTGCTATAAAGGATAATCTTGCTCTTGAGTTATACTACATCAAACCAAAGGTGGTTATAAACTACCCTTGGTGTCTGCAAAGCTGTATTGTTGTGGTTTTTGGATTCACCACAGTATGGCAGTATTACATAGTTCATATAGGCACATGCTGTTTTGAAAATAAAATGAAAACAGTACAATAATTGTTGTAAATTATTGTTTGCTTTGCTTTTTTGGGTTGATAACGGTCCTTTTGAGCAACAGGTTTGTAGAATATCCTGTATATGTCTTTACAGTTGCGTCATTATGATCGAAGTAACAATTCAAAGTGAAATTGGTGTAGTTATCCTCGAGTTTAAAACTGGTGTTGAAATATCTGTAGCAAAATAATAGGGTTGGGGTTATGGTGGGAAAAGTGGATCTGTTTGTTGGGAGTCTTTGAATACAATACAAAGAAAATGTGCCTCTTATCAGCAACGGTTGCTGGGTAGTGATCCGGAACTTTGGCTGATTTCTCTTCCTGTTGTGTGCTCAAGGCTGCTGAGGCCAATTGGGCTTGAGTGCAAAGTGTTAACAGAAACAACTTTCATTTATATAGCGCTTTTAACACACACAAAACATCTCCAGGTTCTTCACAGAAACACGAGGAAAAACGGATGCCGAGTCAAAGGAGGAAAAATTAAAGTGGTGGCTTTTAAAAAGAATCTTAGAGGAGAGGGAGGTGAAAAGATGGATGGGGTTTAGGCATAAAATTCCTGAAGTTATAGCCACAAATGGTGTGCCAAAGGGATGTGAGGGATGCATAGAAACCAGTGTCAAAAGAAGGAAAATTCTGTGGGATATGAAATGGGAGGGAGGTATTACAACAACAACAACAACTTGTATTTATATAGCTCCTTTAAGTAGTAAAACATCCCAAGACGCTGCACAGGAGTATTTTAAGACACAAAATTTGACACCAATCCACATAAGGATAAATTAGGGCAGGTGACCAAAAGTTTGGTCAAAGAGGTAGGTTTTAAGGAGCATCTTAAAGGAGGAAAGAGAGGCGGAGAGGTTTAGGCAGGGAATTCCAGAGCTTGGGGCCTAGGCAACGGAAGGCACGGCCACCAAAAGTTGAGCGATTATAATCAGGGATGCTCGAGGGCAGAATTAGAGGAGCGCAAATAACCCGGGGGGGGGGGGGCTGAAGGAGATTACAGAGATAGGGAGGGGCGAGGCCATGGAGGGATTTGAAAACAAGGATAAGAATTTTGAAATCGAGGCGCTGCTTAACAGGGAGCCAATGTAGGTCAGCGAGCACAGGGGTGATGGGTGAACGGGACTTGGTGTGAGTTAGGACACGGGCAGCCGAGTTTTGGATGACCGATGACCTCAAGTTTACATAGGGTGGAATGTGGGAGGCCAGCCAGGAGTGCGTTGGAATAGTCAAGTCTAGAGGTAACAAAGGCATGGATGAGGGTTTCAGCAGCGGATGAGCTGAGGCAAGGGCGGAGACGGGCGATGTTACGGAGGTGGAAGTAGGCGGTCTTTGTTATGCTGCGGCTATGTGGTCGGAAGCTCATTTCAGGGTCAAATATGACACCAAGGTTGCGAACAGTGTGGTTCAGCCTCAGACAGATGTTAGGGAGAGGGATGGAGTCAGTGGCTAGGGAACGGAGTTTGTGGTGGAGACGGAAAACAATGGCTTCAGTCTTCCCAATATTTAATTGGAGAAGAGTTTTTGCTCATCCAGAACTGTATGTCAGACAAGCAGTCTATGACGATTTAGACACCGTGGAGGGGTCGAGAGAAGAAGTAGTGAGGTAGAGCTGGTTGTCGTCAACGTACATGTGGAAACTGACGCTGTGTTTTCGGATTATGTCGCCAAGGGGCAACATGTAGATGAAAAATAGGAGGGGGTCAGGATAGATCCTTGGGGGACACCAGAGGTAACGATGCGGGAGCAGGAAGAGAAGCCGTTGCAGGTGATTCTCTGGTTACGATTAGATAGATAAGAATGGGAACAGGCGATTGCAGTCCCACCCAGCTGGACGACGGTGGAGAGGCGTTGGAGAAGGATGGCGTGGTCAACCGTGTCAAAGGCTGCAGACAAGTCAAGAAGGACGAGGAGGGATAGTTTACCTTTGTCACAGTCACAAAGGATGTCATTTGTGACTTTGATGAGGGCCATTTCGGTACTGTGTTAAGGACGGAAACCTGATTGGAGGGATTCAAGCATGGAACTGCGGGAAAGATGGGCACGGATTTGGGAGGCGACAACACATTCAAGGACTTTGGAGAGGAAAGGGAGGTTGGAGATGGGGCGGTAGTTTGCAAGGACGGAGGGATCAAGGTTTGTTCTTTTGAGGAGAGGGGTGATGATGGCAGATTTGAGGGAGAGGGGGACAGTGCCTGAGGAGGGAGAACCGTTAACAATATCAGCTAACATGGGAGCCAGAAGAGGAAGTTGGGTGGTCAGCAGTTTGGTGGGAATAGGGTTGAGGGAGCAGGAGGTGGGTCTCCTAGACAAGATGAGTGCAGAGAGGTCATGAGGAGAGATCGGAGAGAAATAGTACTCCAGGTGTGGTCTCACCAAAGCCTTGTACAATTGTAGTAAGACTTCCTTACTCTTGTACTCCAACCCTCTTGCAATAAAGGTCAACATGCCATTTGCCTTCCTAATTGCTTGCTGTACCTGCATGCTAACTTTCTGTGTTTCCTGTATGAGGACACCTTAAATGCTTCAACAGTTGGCTTATGTGGTTGTTATTGTTGAGGACAGTATTTGGAATGAGTGCACATATTTCTAAATTTGCTGCTGCAGCACTTGCTGAAAGGCCAGGTTTGAATTACTCATTTGCTGTTAGGCTACTGTGTATTTTTTGTTGGTTCCTGCCAGTAATAAATTACCTGCTGATACTGGATGAAAGAAGCCAATGTCCCTTCCTTTTAAGATTTAAAGAAAAGTGCAATACCCAGGTTCATTGTAAATTCCAAAGTACTCAAGTCTCATAAATCAAAAGGTTTTTGAGGGGCTTACACCCCCCCCAGACTCCCTAGAAATCAAATCTTGTGCCTACAGTATGTTTACCCTCCTTCAGGCTTTCATGGACTTATGGGCTGGGATTTTCTGCTTCAATGCTCCCAGCGCATGCCTGGAGCACACATCCAAGGCATGGTTTTTCAATATTAAGCTTAATTGTTGTAAAATTGCATGCTAGGGGTGTGGAATTTCCTGATGTGCGCTCCCAGGCTATAGCAGGAGCACTGAGGTGGAAATTCCTGGCGATGGCTTTGTCCAATACAAGTTGGCTCTCCCTTTATGGTACAAGACTGTGTTCTACGTCACTTTCAGTGTAATTGCTTTTTAATTGTTTTTTTGACGCTGTTGCTTAGCTTTTGTTAGTTTTCTAGCTTGGCCTATGAATCTGGTACCTTCCTACTTTGTATGCCTTAGCTACCCTCTGGATAAATTCAATGAACCAATGGAGGGGAGAAGCCTTTATTGCTCATGTATGTCTGTCATAATATGGGGGAGAACTAACACCCTAACTCTCTACCAGCTCTCTCGATGTCTCCACAACTCTGTGTTGTCAGACTGCTTATGCAGTACCCAGTCTTGGATGAGCCATAATTTCCTCCAGTTAAACATTGGGAAGCCTAAAGCCGTTGTCTCTGTCCCCACCGCAAACTCCGTATCCTCATCACTGGTTCCATTTCCCCATCCCAGCCATTGTCTCAGGTTGAACCAGACTGGCGCAGTCTTCTTCAACCCTGAGCTGAGCTACCAATCGCATATCCACTGCATCAGAGACTGCCGACTTCCACCTCCGCAACATCACACATCTCGGTCCCTGCCTCAGTCCATCTGCGGCTGAAACCCTCATTTATGCCTTTATCACCTCCAAGCTCACAGTGCAATGCCGTCCTGGCCGGCCCCCCATTATCTACCCTCTAAACTTCAGCTCATCCAAAACTCTGCTACCTGTATCCTATCTCGCACTAAGTCCCACTTGCCCATCATTCCTGTTCTTGCTGATCTACATTGCCCCCTGGTCCCCCAATGCCCCCCAATCCTTGTGCTTAAATGTCTTCATGACCTTGCCTTTCTCTATCTGTATATCTTTAATTTTCCCCAGGATGCTGGTTCAGGCACCCTGTCTGAAAACTATTGCACACCTGCCAGCCCTTCTGGCCTGTGAACTTGACCCATTAAAGCAAACTTTAACATATAAAGGTACATTTAAAAATAATTCATATCTATTTATGGAAAACTGGTCAAAAATCCAGACAAGTGACAGAGACTGAAACATACTGTGGTGTTAAAACCCACACAACTTCATTGCTTTGACAGTAATGAACAAAGAGCCATACATACCTGTACCAGGAATTTTACCAGACTAGTGACTATACTGTATTTTGGAATGTTGTGAAGCCAAATGGTGTTGTGCTAAAACTGCGCTTTACTGATCTATAAATAAAAATGATATATTTAACATTTTTAAAAACCAGCTACCTTGGAACTAAATGTCAAATGGCTGTTTATCACCCCAGCAGTGAATGACATCTTTATGTAAGGCAGCATGAAAAAGACACGTGATTGGCTACCACATCTTGGGACAATCACATTGATATTCCAAAGTGATCTAATGTCCTTCATATTAAAGATATAAGTGTGTGACTGATTATCATGGCTTCCCAGCTGCAGTTCTGATTAACATGGAGAGAAAAAACAAATTGTTTTTCCAGCCAATCTAAACCACTTTTCCGTGCCCATTAGATTGAGGTAATGACAGCTTTTTCATTTCAAACCCTTTTAATGCATGCATGCAGATATTATTCTGTTTATTTTATATATACTTATCCAAAATTTTTTTAAATGTGACTAACAATTTTATTTGTTAGTATCTGGACCGCAACACAGGCTCAATTGACACTCCACTAACTTTCTGATTTCAGCTGTGCTGCTGCTGCAGGAGGCTCTAAACAGAGGCCAAGTATTTTCCCACAGTAGGGAGAAGTTTTTAACGAGCTAATGGTACACTGCCGAGCAGCTTGATTGAGTGGCATTGATGAAGGGCAGGAAGCAGGTGCTTTTACATTGCTACTTTTCTACTGTTCTTGAATAGGCGCCGTGATCTTCACGTGCCTGTTAGTTTTTAGTTGGGTGTTGGTTGAACCGCGCCGTTTATACTTAAATATAAATGTTGCTGCAGGTTCCCCATATTTACTGGAACCAACTTCCCGAGTTAGACACTCATTTTCATGGAATAAAAACAGAAAATGCTGGAAATACTCAGCAGGTCAGGCAGCGTCTGTGAAGAGACCAGCATTTTCTGTTTTAATTTCAGATTTCCAGCATCGGCAGTATTTTCTTTTTGTACTCCTTTTCATGGGTCTACAGTGCCACCTATTCCTTGAACAACTGGCTGTTTCTACTCTGGACTGTAACTGATGGAGTGAGATTGGTGTATCATTTGGTGTCATGCAAGATAAAAGTGTCTTTAGAGTGCAGGTGATGAGAAATATAGGGAAGAGAATTGGGAAGTAACATGACTTCCAAAAATAAACTTTTTAGAAAACTCTGCTAATTTAAGGCAGGAATATATGGAGCATGATGGCATGTAAATATTGAGAGTAATTGGAATCCATATTTTTCTGACCCCATTTGTGGCCAAGTCTGAGTCCAGTTGGTTTTAGGCTGAACTGAGGCTGGACTGGAAGTGAGTTTACATATAGCAGGGGTCTAGGGGATGGAGCCAGTGCTGGAAGGGAGTGGGAAGTTCTATCTCCGATCTTAAATCCAGACCTAGGTCCGAGTCTGGGCTGGGTGTAGCAGGAGGTCTTGGGTCTGGGTTCCTTGCTGGAGGGGAGTGCTGTATTCAGTCTCGGAGAAATGAGCACCCCAGGTCTGAGATTGGGTTGAAGCTATGCCCTGGATCTACGACTGCCTACAGTTAATGAGGTCTGAAGGTTGGGTTTATGTTGGGATTGCGAGTGGAGAGCTGGTTTGAATATTCCTGGAGCAGAGGGAGCAGTTGCTGATACAGCTCTCATGCTGTGCACTTTTGCAAAGACTATGCTTGAAAAGCTTTAAAGTAATGTTGGGATAGAAAACTTTGGCAAATAATCATGATCAAACTGCAAAGGAACAGACCTAATGACGGTCTTGTTGCATTTGAAGTTTGGGTTGAATCCCAAGATTCAATTGTAAAGGATCTTGGGCAGTGCTGGAAAGAGGTCGCTTTATGATGTCTAGTTCCTGCTAATCATGTGACTATACGTTAACAATCGAGTGGCTAGAAGGGACCAATCAAATGTTTGAAAAAGGACATTTTTTAAAATTGGTACTGAATGAGATAGTGGGATTGTTGTCTTCAACAAAGTTAGCGAGTAATTCCTGGGTAGTGCTTTTCCATCTCGTGACCACAGCCAGCAACTCTGGGTACAATTACTGTTCCTGGTCGACGGGTTTTTTTTTAAATGAGATGTATAAACCTAGACATTTTTGTGCAGGAGGAAGCCATTCAGCTCTTCTGACTTGTGCTGAATTTAGACCCCTCGCAAGGGGCTGATTTTATGCTGCCCTTTTCTCCTGCTTTCTCCCAGACTAATCATGGCCATCAAAGTACATTTCAATCAACTCATCTCTTCCATCCTCCCCACCCCCAAACCCAGTATTATCTTTTAATTCTTGGTGTGCTCAAAATAAAAAAGCAGCAATGTGCTCTCCTTTTCACCTCCTGCATTGCCTAAAGGGTTAATTAATTCTCCAGTCCTCTCATTGCTGCTCCATATGGTGCATTCTTGCTATTTGCTGCCACCACTGAGTCATTCTAAACAAGATGCTGGTGAAATATTTTAAATAAGCATAATCCTCTCTCGATATACTGCGTAGTCTGATCTAGCGTACATTGCTTGCTATTCCTTAATTGAGAACCTAATAGAATGCCCTCCCTCTAACATGCCACCCACTCTTAACACTGCGTGTTATTGCTTATAACTCTCGAAATTATACCAGTTTCTTTAAGGGCTGTTCAGTGCAACATGGTTTCCTTCTCTCATAGAGAAGCCATAGTGTTCTTTCTCCCTCCCCCCTCCTCCCAAATAACAGGCTTTTTGTACAGTTCCTGACATTTTTTTAAAATCATGGATTTAATGTATTCAGGTCACGACAGGCTCTGAGTGAAAGCTGCTCTGGATATTGTATTTTATTCACTAAACTGGTGGTGTTAAAGTGCTGCTGACAGCCAATGGCTAAATGGATTCTGCAGATGCTCAGACAGGTTACTTTTTAGTAATTGATGACTTGTAGTGCTCTGTGTAAATACAAAGCTTGGGAATGTTTTTATTTTTTGCCAGTGGACAAAACGCAGAAATAATAAATAATTTTTTTCATCGTCCTTTTTCTTTGGCCTACCTATTTTTACGTTCAGTTTTGTGCAACTAATTACTCTGCATAAATAGTTCAATCAATTTACCTAATGAATGCAGAAAAGTGACATTAAGTCTTTTATGGTGTTTGACAGAGGATTATCTGATGGCAAAGGTTAATGTGTGGTGTGCTCAAACTGCAATCAGGAATCCAGGCTGGACAGAGTGAGCCTACAGTATTGTCTTGCAGCTCATTTGCAGAGCTGGTCATGCGTCTTATAGTTGCCTGGCATAAGGCACCTCTTGTGACTAAGCAGCCTACACATTATTTAGTCAGCACTCGTAAGGCTTATTTGCTGAATCACGAATGCCTGCAGGAACCTAGCTTCGTTCCCTGCCAGAGCTTTACCAGACCTGTTGCAGCCCACCCCCTCCTCGCCTCCTAACTGCTGCCTTTAAATTAGATTCAGCAGAATTCTAAATTAAATCTGTTTGTAATCACATCAACTCAGTCTGCAAGCGAGCTCTCATCTGACTCTCTGCTTCTAAAGGCAGAAAAACATTAGGGATATAAAGTGGGCTCAGGGTTTTGGCACTAGCTGTGTGGGCCACGATTGCCTTGTGTATATACAGTATGACATAGAATCTGATTTATTGCAAGGAATTGGGTCCCCCTCCCTTCCAAAAAAAACTAACCTGTGACTGTGTGACGCAGCACAATCTACTTTATCTTCCTAAAGTACCAGCTTTTGGCAGATGTTTTGCAATAAAGTGAGATCTAATACAGCAGTACTGTTGAAGAGGAGGTAGAAAAGAAACGGCGATAGGAAAAGGATGTTTGCATCTGTATGGTATGCCAAAAAGATGGGTCGTCGGTTTATCAAGAATGTGCGGAAATCCAGACAACAGCATCTTCATCTGTCGGTAAGTTAATGAAACCAGCAGTAAATGCCTGGCTACTTGTTATGTATAGACTTCCAAATTAAGGAAGGCATCAAATTGCTATCGTGAGGGCTGCGTCTTATTGTGGAAATGAAATAAGTGATATCCGTTAGGTATTTCTGCCAAACTCTTAAAATCAGATGTAGTATTTTTTTTAGAAGCTTCCAGTTTAAATGTTTCTGCAGTGGGCTTTTTGTTTTTTTCTTGATCCTCATGTCTGTGGTTTAGTGTTTGTTTATTTTCTAGATTTTATTTTTAGAATTTTAGTTAGCAATCTACCATGTGCAGCTGAAGTTGTAGACGGTGATGTGAAAGCTTAGGTGGAATTCAGGTATCAAGTTCGATGAAGATGGGATGCTACTTTGAAGATAGCTTTGCTTGTGGAAATGCTGAAAAAATATGAATGGTACAATGTACAGATTATTTACCAGAAAACCAGAGACTGTCCGTATGCGCTTATTATGTTACTAAGCTAGTTTATGTTGAGTTATATTTATTTTTTGTTATTGAATACAACTGGGTACAGGCTGTGAAGCAAGATATATTCTGTTGAAAAGAACATATTTCTTCTAATTTCAAAAATCATCAGTCTTTTTACAAGAAGGATGTATGTATTTCTGGAGATGAATCTTGAATGCTTGGGTAATTGTGTATTGATATCAAGACTCTTGAGTCTTAAATTGCTTAGTTTAAAAGTTCATCATTCACCCAAGCCTCCTAGGTGGTTTGCAAGCTGCATATTTTGAACAGCCTTCTGCATCTGGAGCAATTAAATGTGCAGTGTTAGAAGTTGCAGCAGTATGCACAGCAAACAGCTTCTTGACAGGCATTTTGACAGACTGTAGGAGAGATGAGTGCTGCAATGGGACGTGCACACAGCAAAAGATCAAGCAACTGCTTGGCATTTTTGATGCAGGAACCTTAAGTTAGGGCACAAGACATTATTTCATCATTTTTTTGTAATGTAAAAATTCAATATTTACATTATATTAGTTGTTTTTTGCACTTTAATGTTGGATTTCTGAACTTGTGCATTTTGCTTTTCAGTGTTAAACTTTAAATTTGCTGGATCTGAATAAAGTTTAATTTGATCTTTCATAACATTAGTATATTTTTTGAAGCAAAAAAGAAATGTGCAAATGCTAATTGTTCTGCTGTAATTGCATTTGCTTGGTGCAGAACTCAATCAAACTGTGACAGGCCTTCGATTCAACTTTTGAACCTCTGGTTAAGAGTTGTACTGCTTTAACAGGCTAATGGGCTGGCCTGAGTTTTGAATGGCAGTGCTGTAACTATAAGGGTGCAATTGTGCTGCCACCTTGATGTGAAGTGATTTTGGGTATGCATCAATGCAAAAGTGGCAGCATAACTCAGGAAGTTAACAGCACATAAAGCTGTGAGGTGTGGAACCCTCTCCAGGAGGCTATTTCACGCCAGTTTCAGTTTATACAAAGCACAGTATATATCCAGTGTTAAATTCTGATTATATTGTTAAATTCCAGATTCCATTTAGATGTTTTACTACGTTAAAGACACTATATAAATGCAATTTTTAGGTGTCTCGTATTAAGCACAGTCAAGTTTGAGAAAAAGCCGCACAAATGGTAAGCTACTGTTTTGTCAATGTTGTTGACACTTGGTGAAAGTCAGTACATTGTGGAGCTTGGAACTGAGACTACAGAACTTTCAACAGGTGATTGTTGGTCTGCAGTTCTTTTTATTATTTATATTAGTCTCAGAATTAGTTTACTTCCTAATTTTCTCTTGTACATTGACTCATGCTGTGGTATGATTCCATGGACACTGGCAGCACCTTGGTACTTCATCCATTTGGCTATTCGCCTGAGTCTACACACTGAGTGTTGGCAGGCTATTTTTTTCTTGGGGAGCAACACAAAGGCACCCAATCCTTGACAGCCTGAGCTTGGCTCAGTTGGTAATTGCATCTTGTCATAAGTCATCCAACGCACTCCTGGCCGGCCTCCCACGTTCTACCCTCCGTAAACTTGAGGTCATCCAAAACTCAGCTGCCCATGTCCTAACTCGCACCAAGTCCCGCTCACCCATCACCCCTGTGCTCGCTGACCTACATTGGCTCCCGGTTAAGTAACGCCTCGATTTAAAATTCTCATCCTTGTTTTCAAATCCCTCCATGGCCTCGCCCCTCCCTGTCTCTCTAATCTCCTCCAGTCCTACAACCCTTCGCGATATCTGCGTTCCTCCACTTCTGGCCTCTTGCACATCCCCGATTTTCTTCGCCCCACCGTTGGCGGCCCGCCTTCAGCTGCCAAGGCCCTAAGTACTGCCGTTCCCTCCCTAAACCTCTCCGCCTCTCTACCTCTCTTTTGTCCTTTAAGCCGCTGCTTAAAACCTACCTCTTTGACCAAGCATTTGGTCATCTGCCCCAATATCTCCTTATGTGGCTCTGTGTCCAATTTTGTTTTTATAACACTCCTGTGAAGCGCCTTGGGATGTTTTACTACGTTAAAGATGCTATAAATGCAAGCTGCTGGTCTGGGTTCGAGGCCCCTTCTAGGAGTTTGAGCTCCTAACCTAAGCTAACAATCCACTGCACTCCTGATGGAATGTTACATTGTTGGAGATGCCAGCTTTCAGATAAGACATTAAACCAAGGTTCTGTCTGTTCAAATGGACCTAAAAGACCCACCGAATTACTTAAAGATCAGGAAGTTCTCTATGTCTTAGGCAACATTCCTCCCTCAACCATTCTCCCCTACATAGCTCATAGCACTTGGAAGTAACTCGTGATATGATTGGTGACATTTCTGAAAGTTGTGATAATGCTCTATATATAAATGTAGTCTCACGCAATAGTGAAGCAAAATTTAATTTTTTCATCCAACAGAAGCAGCAGGATAGTAATCAGAAACGGGACTGTTGGCAGAGTTTCTTTTCTCCCCTCAGTTTGGGTTCTGCCACAACTACTCGGCTCCAGTCCTCATACAGCCTTGAACATGGGCACAATAGCTGAATTCCAGAGCTGAGATGAGAGTGACTGCCCTTGACATCAAGGCAGTATTTGACTGAGTGTGACACTAAGGAGCCCTTGACTGAAGTCAATGGGGATTAGGGGGAAAACTCTCCTGTCACAAAGAAAGATGGTTATGGTTGTTTGAAGCCAATCATCTCAACTCCAGGACATCGCTACAGGAGTTCCTCAGGGCAGTGTCCCAGGCCCAACTATCTTCAGTTGTTTTATCAATGTCCTTCTTCCTTCTCTCCCCACATTTCATTTCATTGACCTGTGCTAGATTTGAACCAAGGTCTCCAATGAAAGCACAATGTGGAGATGACAATGAGGCAAGGTGGAAACTAGTTCTGATGAAAGGTCATCGACCTGAAACGTTAACTCTCTTTCTCTCTCCACGGATGCTGCCTGGCCTGCTGAGTTTTTCCAGCGTTTTCTGTTGTTATTAAGGTGGAAACTAGGATGTATGCTCTCAAGGGTGAGTTAAAATGTCAGTATTTGAAGATGATGCAATGCATTGGTGGTTCAACATACTGTGCCAGTGGTAAGATATGAGTTTGCACTTCTGATTTACCACACAGTACTCAGCCTTAAGTATTTAACCGGTGGGGGGCGGGGGGGGGGGGGGGGGCGCTGCGCAGTAGAAAATAAGGCAAGTATTTTTTCATATTGGTGTACTGATGGCTGTCTTTTATTTATATCCATTGTTGAGGTTTCTCTAATTGTTTTCTACCATGCATCTTTGCAATAATTTCTAGACAAATTGCTTTTAATCCTTTTTTGTATTGAATATAATTTCATTGTAACAGTTCCTACTTCAAATTTATGGACTATGAATCGTGACAACTTGTGTTGGATTGATGGAAAATGCTGCAATATTTGGAATATAATCAAATTAGTTATGATTCATCAATTCCATTGTCGCCACTAAAAGCAGTGTACTGCAAAGTGGTGTAGTGTAAATCCACAAACGGATGAGGATTTTTTTTTCCAAACGGTAATGCAAAATCTCTTAGGCTTGATGGTTTGACTGTGATTCAGGGTAAGCAGGCATTTAAAATCTAATTTTATCTTGGATTCCATGTAGCACATTCCACCGGCCTAGTGAAAATCAGAATGTCAATGACCCATTTATGAACTAATGGTTACAGACTGCATTGTCAGAGGCCTGCGAACAAACTACCTGTCTACCTTTTTATTTGGCGAATGGTACATGACAGGAAGATGCCTAAAAATGGAATGGGAAGAAAATTAAAATGTGATTTTTAAATAAAGTATTGTACCTGTCCCAAAAGGACAGATTGAATTTGAGAAATTTTTCTTTTTTTGCTATGTCGCTTAGAATCATAGAATAGTGCAGCACAGAAGGAGGCCATTCGGCCCATAGAGTCTGCGCCGGCTCTTATGAAGAGCAATCCAGTTAGTCCCACTCCCCCACTCTTTCCCCATATCTCTGCAGTTTTTTCTCCTTCACGTAGTGATCCAATTCCCTTTTGAAGGCTGCTATTGAATCTGTATCCACCACCCTATCAGTTAGTGCATTCCAAATCTTAACCACTCGTTGCGTAAAAAAGTTTTTCCTCATGTCTCCTCTGGTTTGCCAATCACCTTAAATCTGTGTCCTCTCGTTATCAACCTTTTAGCCATTGGAAACAGTTTCTCTTTATTTACTCTATCTAAATCCTTCATGATTTTAAACACTTCCATCAAATCTCCTCTTAACCTTCTCTGCTCCAAGGAGAACAACCCCAGCTTCTCTAATATCTCCACGTAACTGCAATCCCTCTACCCTGGAACCATTCTAGTAAATCTCTTCTGTACCCTCTCAAGTCTTTACGTCCTTCCTAAAGTGTGGTGCCCAGAATTGGACACAATACTCCAGCTGGGGCCGACCTAGTGTTTTATATAGGTTTAGATTAACTGCTTTTGTACTCTGTGCCTCTGTTTAAAGCCCAGTATCCCATATGCTTTATTAACTGCTTTGTTAACCTGTCCTGCCACCTTCAACGATTTGTGCACAAACACCCCCAGGTCTCTCCATTTTTGCACCACCTATAAAATTGTACCATTTAGTGTGTATGGTCTCTCCTCATTCTTCCTACCAAAATGTATCACTTTAACACTTCTCTGTATTGAATTTCATCTGCCATGTGTCTGCCCATTCCACCAGCAGCCTGTCTGTCTGTCTTGAAGTTTATTACTATCTTCCTCACTGTTAACTACACTTTCAAGTTTCGTGTCATCTGCAAAATTCGAAATTGTGCTCCATTACCCCCAAGTCCAAGTCATTAATGTATATCGAAAACAGTAGTAGTCCTACTACTGAACCTTGGGGAACGCCACTGTATACCTCCCTCCAGTGTGGAAAAACAGCCATTCACCACAACTCTGTTTTCTATCCCTTAGCCAATGTTGTATCCATGCTGCTACTGCCCCTTTTTACCCATGGGCTTCAATTTTGCTAACAACCCTATTATGTGGTACTTTTATCAGACGCCTTTTGAAAGTCCATATACACAACATCAACTGTACTGCACTCATCCACTGTTACCTCATCAAAAAAACTCAATCAAGTTAGTCAAACACGATTTGCCCTTAATAAATCTGTGCTGGCTCTCCTTTATTAGTCTATGCTTGTCCAAGCGGTGGTTAATTTTCTCCCGGATTACTGTTTCTAAAAGCTTCCCCACCACCGACAGTTAAACTGACTGGCCTGTAACTGCCAGGTTTATCCTTCTCCCCTTTTTTGAACAAGGGTTTAACATTTGCAATCCTCCAGTCCTTTGGCAGCACCCCTGTATCTAAGGAGGATTGGAAGATTGTGGCTAGCACCTCTGCAATTTCTACCCTTCTCCCTCAGTGACCTAGGGTGCATCCCATCTGGACTGGGTGACTGACCACTTTAATTACCGCCAGCCTTTCCAATATCTCCTCTTTATCTATTTTTATCTCATCCAGTATTCCAGTTTCTGTGTTTTGAAAGTTTAAAATGAGTTAGATCTGATCCACATTGAGTGGGGAGGCATCCCCAGTGAGGGGCAGGAAAATGGGGACTCATTATACCTCCTTGTGACTGACTGTGGGGCACAGTGACCGTCTGTGCCCATTCTCTGCATTTTCAGATGTTCAGCCATGTGGATCAAGAAAAAATGGAGAAAAATTGCAAATGGGGAAAATTATACAGCAAATAGCTTCATGGGAGAGCCCCAGAGCTACTGCACGTAGAAAAAATTAGTACTTTGCTTGCTGCACACTGCTTCAAATTACTTACTATCTTAAAAAATAGACTACTATAATGCCTTTGTAAATCCAGGCCTTTTACAACATATACAGTCTCAGTTGAACTGAATTGCTTTCAATAGAAAAGATAATAGCAAATAATAATTGGTACTGTTTGTAGAATTTGCAGCACATCATTTTATGGAGCAATTTATCATTTTACAACAACAACTTGCATTTATATAGTGCCTTTAACGTAGTAAAATGTCCCAAGGTGCTTCACAGGCACTTTATCAAACAAAATTTGCTACTGAGCCATATAAGGGGACAGGTGACCAAAAGCTTGGTCAAAGAGGTAGATTTTAAGGAGCATCTTAAAGTAGGAGAGAGAGGTAGAGGTGATTAGGGAGGAAATTCCAGAGCTTAGGGCCGAGGCAGCTGAAGGCACGGCTGTCAATGGTGGAGCAATTAAAATTGGCCAGAATTGGAGGAGCGCAGAGATCTCGGAAGGTTGTAGGGCTGGAGGAGGTTACAGAGATAGGGAGGGACAAGGCCATGGAGGGATTTGAAAACCAGGATGAGAACTTTAAAATTGAGGCGTTACTTAACCGGGAGCCAATGTAGCTCAATGAGCTCAGGGGTCACGGGTGAACGGGACTTGGTGCGATTTAGGATACGAGCAGCAGAGTTTTGGTGAGCTCAAGTTTATGGATGGTGGAAGACGGGTGGTCGGCCAGGAGAGCATTGGAATAGTCAAGTCGAGAGGTAACAAAGGCCTGGATGAGGGTTTCAGCAGCAGTTGAGCTGAGGCAGTGGCGGAGATGGGCAATGTTACGGAGGTGGAAGTAGATTTTAAATTTCAATATTGCAGTATTTAAATGAGGAAAATGATAAACATCAAATTACTGAAAAATAACTTGTGGATTGACATGTAGGCTATGTAACACATTACTGAACTTTGAGTCAACCACTGAGTGTCTTAGGATGCCACACACTTGAACTTCCTCGTAACTTGACTCAGTCTCTGGCAAGTACTTCTGAGTGCATGCATGTGTGTGTCCAGCCTCTCTCTCTCATCATCTACCCCCTTACTATAATCGATGTGTTTTGGACCAGCCCACAATTGCATGGATTGCAAGACTACAACTGCTTCTACAGTAGATTTTTTTTCAAGCATGTTCTGTTTAAAAGTGAACAAGATCCCCTGCGGCAATACCAAAATTAATCTACACTCGCACTTAAACCTTACCTATTACTCAAGCCAAATGTTTGCGGTCTTTTTGCTTTCTGTGGTTGAAGTTTTGTGATTAGAGGGTTTTGTGCTGGGACAATGGAATATTTCTCCACTTTTTGTACCCGTATCAGCATCAAGCAGTCCCACATCAAAATTAGCACTAGGTTTGATACAAAGTAAAGTTCCCTCCACTTTCTCCAACTATGAATTTTCCATTTCCCAAACTTGTCATCCTTGTGAAATTCAAGTTACTTTCGAAGACTTTCATCCAACCTAGGTTCAAATCCAGATCCCAAAAATAAAATTGCTCTAACTGTACCACTCAGTCTCTGTTTCACCCAATTCTTAAAGGGGGAAGATAGTTTTAAGTACACACCCCTTGTTACAGTAGAAAATGTCTTGTCACCGCTTTTTCTCTCAATCTTTTTCAAATTTTGTTGCCAACGTGAACACACTTGAGTAGGATCTGCACCTTGCTAGGCCTCTGGAATGATGCCCATTACAGGAAGTGGTCCACAGAGATGGTGTTGTAAATAGCAAGTATTTCAAACTTACCATGAGGACCATTCTGGAGTCACTGGCAGAACACCAGGTTAAAGGCCGGGAGTGGAAATTTTCCACCATTTACTGTGGAACTGCTCTGTAATGCACAGAGACGGCCCTCAAGATTGACATCACCAAGCAGCCTACAAGGTAGTGGAGCTACTTCATGGTCTTCAAACTAGCAGCAAATTGACATTTTAAAAAAATGTTGAAGCAATTTCAGTTAAGCGCATTTTCTTTTATAAAACAAAAAGTTGGCAGGGAGTACATATTTTTTTAATTAGTTCATGGGTGTGGGCATCGCTGACATTTATTGCCCATCCCTAATTGCCATTGAAAAGGTGGTGGTGTGCCGCCACCTTGAACCGCTGAAGTCCGTGTGTTATATTGAGGATAGTGTTTCCCCAAATTATTCTTCCCTTTCAAAGAAGAAAGAAAGACAGACTTGTATTTATATAGTGCCTTTGGAATGTCCCAAAGTGCTCTACAGCCAAAGGCACTTGACAAACTCTCTTTTTGCGATATAATTAAATTGAAATGAATGCATCATCACATCAATTGTCCTACCCGTCCAGGAAATTGATGGAACACTGTCCTGACTCCTCCTTCCTCCAAAAAATATTTCTCCACCAAGTACACAACGATGCATACTAGTTTTGTTCCTTTCCAGCTTTGATATAAAATTGAAGCACCATAAGTAGTGGAAAGGAAAGGGGTGTGAGCATTTTCAAAACTGGTCAAAAGGTAAATATAGGGATTGTTTTCTCAAATTCTTATTTTTGTCCATCTATCTAATCTGGCCCCAGATGTCCAGTTAAAAATGCAACGCATTTAAGTAATGCTGAACGCCGTTAGAGTTTCTTCGACTCCACCTTTATATAATGCTAAATGACTGATCCCTCTTGGGACACATGCTCCTAAAGTGGTGGTTTTGCATATTGTGTGCATGTTTCACCCAAATCCATTAAAACTTGCAGAGCGATTCTGGTTTAAGGAGACGTTTCAGTACATTATGGTTTGTTCCAGTGAAATATTGATTCAATTTTGAATGCTGCTGAAGTGGGAATGTTGACCGCATTGTTCATTTCTAAGTGAGTTGGATCATTTCATGCTGTTGATATCACAGTCTAATAGTCCTTCAGTATGCTTTGTTTCCTGTGGTTATTCCCTGTTGGCTTTTCAATGGAAAGGATTGTCAATATCTGGGAGCAAACATTATACAAAAGTACATGGGGGAAGATGCTTCTTGTGGAATCTGTATATTATACACAGATTTTAGATTTAAACATTTAAAAAACCTTTTTAATAGTTTTATTTTTTAGTATAACAGTGAGGTAAAATATTCTGAATTACAGTGCATGTGATCCAGTTGTCACGGTTTTTTTTCCATTTTTGTTTTTCTGAAGCTTTTTATTACTGCACGAAAAAATTGCAGTCAGGTAACTGCAGTCCATTCTCCTCTTTTTCCACCCCCCCCCCCCTCTCGCCTCTTGCAAAGAATAGCCAGTTCCAGGTTTCTAGTCCAATGCCTGTACGTTCTTACCTGTTAATTGACCTCACATCCTGTCTTTCAATATAGTTATTAGCGAACAAGGAGCAACTGGCTTTAATTCTTCTATAGCTTCTCTGGAAAATCAGTTGGTGGAAAGGAGAAAATAAAGCTAAATACAATTAGGACCCACTGTTGCACTGATTTTCAAAGAGGTCGGACTGTACAAAGCTTTTGAACTCTGTATGTATTCTCCAGTCCTAAGTAACTTCCAGACATGATCTTCAACCGCTGCAGGTAGTCAGATTCTGTCTCCCGTACTTCAAGTGATGCTGATGTAATTCTATCCGCAGTTGTTTCTACATACTCCACTCAGCAGCTGGTAGTGGTAGACTCTGCCTGGCAACCACCTGCAGGGCTGCAGAGATGAATTACATCTTCGGCAACAACACGTCGCTTTTGTACTCGCGCCCCAACAGAGGCAATGCCAGCGCTGGCCTAAATTCTGCCGGGCTGAAGCTGAAGCAATGCGCAAAGAGGAGCTCGGGTGACGAGCTGAACTTGCGAGAGAATGAAGCGGAATCTTCTCACTGGCGGGCAGTCCTGGCATTTTTTACCCGCAGGCACTACTTTATTGACTGTATTTCTACAAGTGGTGGCTGTACTCAGGTAAAGCTCTGCTAACTTAAATGCTCAACTCTATATTTCTAGTAATAAAAGCAAAGGTGCAATAATTTGGAATATTACAGTAAGATGAAGTTAGAAAATTCTTCAATTCTTGATGGGATTGTTTGAAGGAACAGAAAGCGACTGTTGAAACCTGTATTTTTTTATTTGCTCTGCATTTGTGTAGCAAACTTATTAGCTGCCCCAGTAACCTTGTCCGATATAATTCAACTCAGTAGTTTACTGCTATGATGGCGCATACATAGGCTCATGGGGCTTTGCTGTGATCAATGTAATATGAAAGAAGCGGTGCTGTTGTCCCAATTCTTATTTATCTTCTGTGATAAACACATAGCTTTGCAAGTGATTCAAAATGGCTTAAACTGTTGCTTGCACTGTCCTTCCTTCCAAAACAATGTCCGTCATTGCTGGTGAATTGAATTGTGTTCTCAAACGGTGCTAGAGTAAATGCCCCTTTGGCTTCAGATTGGGTTTCAGTTGACAGTATTTGTATTTCAATGCAACAGATAGAATGAATTAGACTTGCTGGTGCTTTGCTTAATGCACTATGTAATTACATTATCTTCATTCCTGTAATTTCCATATTTGGTTTCCATGTATTCAGAGTACAAGTGGTCATTAAAGTTGTAGCTAGATACTAATAACATCTTGCATCATATTGGTAATATTATACAGATACCTTGCTGCTATTTTTCACTTGCGCTCTTTTCAAAATTTCTGCACAACAGAAGCATGTACATAATACCCTTTTAGCAATGTGCGAGAGCCAGAGATGACAGCCAGTACAATAGCAGCAGCCGTTTGGCTGATGGGCCTTTTTTCTTTGCAAAATTAATGATAAATAATTTACTAAGTTGTAGTGCCCACTGGGATAGGTTTGAAGTTGAATGCACAGGTGATGGTTATAGTCCAGTCTGAAGGTGCATTTACACTGCAGCTTGAGACCATTAGCTGCAGTTTGGGTTCCAGCCAGGCAGAACCTTGTTCACCTTGCTTAGCTCCTGCCTGCCTGGAAAGTTAACAGTCCTGCTTAGCAGAGTTTTCTGCACATGCCTGAATACACCCATGGCAGAGCTATCTCTCAATTTGAAAAGTAAATGTATAGAGAGTGAGGAGTGGAGAATCTTTGCTTTAAACATATTTAAATTAATCGGATAGCTTTACAAAGTGTCCAGCGGGATCCAACTGACCTCCTGTGCACTTTGAAAACCAGGTTTATCACACCGCACAGCATTTACACTCTTTACGGTATCAAACCAAAGTGTTTTGAGACTACCCCCTTTGTTTCGCTCCAGGGTTAAGACGAGCCTCGTCTCCTGATTCACACTGCAAGTTTAGTGTAGGTGCGAAATGGAAACCACTTCACACCAACGCTAAGCTGGCAGTATTAAGTGTTCCCAAGTCATTGAGTGTGCACGTTATACGATGAAACCGTGAACTCTACTTGCCAATGGTTGGTGAGGTATCAAAATATATTTGAAGCATTTTAATTACTGGTAAAATGAGCACTTTATATAAAAAAAAATGTACACTTGAATTCTGTAATACTAGCAAGTTCCTGGCAGTGTACTGATCTATATGCTACTCTAGCCCTTTGAACAGTTGACGATGGAAGATGAGTATTTAAGTTTGAGTGTGCTTAAAATCTGAATGTATTTTGTGGATCACATGCATTTCAACTGTCAACAATTCAATGCAGATGAAGGATGAGTTTTACTGCACTTTATTTCTTTTTTTGAAGTTTCCATTCTTTGACCGTGTACGAGCAGGGCGACCGGTTAAGGTTCGCCCCTTCTCTCCACGCATTGACCATCAGTAATACTGCTACAGCATACAGCTACACAAATGGAGAAGAGTCAGCTGCAGTGACCTCAATGTAGTTCTGAGATGGTTGTGGCAATGGCAAGGTTCTAGAGCAATTTTTCTTGCTTTTAACATGACAATTTTTATACTTTCAGTTGAAAGTGTATGGGTGTTTCTTTGATTTTTGTCATATTACACTCCTGTGAAGAGCCTCTGGACATTTCCCTGTATTAAAGGTGCGATTTAACGCCAAGTTTTTGCTGATTCGTTCTGGAGTTAAACTGGCCATGTAGGTGCACCCCAATGCATTGAAATGTTGAGTGTGCAAGCTCTATGACGAAATTATGCAAACAAAAGGAATCTAGGTTCCCTTTTCTACTGGGAAGACCCCTAACATTCTGCATTTGAATTGGCACCCATTGTTCAGTGTAAGCAACTTGTGCCAATGTGCAGTTTAAAAAAAAAACACTCTTGTTTTTCCTGTAATTTTAGTGCACAAATGAGGTGAGGAATTACTAGGTGGGGCATCTGCAGTAACGTCTTTGTGTGTCCTGGTTTGTGGAGCTGCCCTGCAGTATAAAGGAGGTCGTTTCATGAACCAGGAGGCACCTGTTTGCAATACTGAGCACCGATTACAGCTTCAAATCTATATATGAGAGCCCTGATTTTAAGATGGGGTCAAAAGTGTGTGTGGGGTCAGTGTGGCGAGTGTCAATGTTGCCCTGGCTCGCCGACGCGAGACCTGGGCCATTTTAACATCCTACACCACATTTAAATAGATCACTCCCTGACCACCAGGCACTAAAGGCAATCCGGTCTATTTGTGGTACTTATTCTATACTTCCCCCATGTGCACTGGTAGGATAAGAATATAAGAAAGAAATAGGAGCAGGAGTAGGCCATTCAGCCCTTCGAGCCTGCTCCGCCATTCAATAAGATCATGGCTGATCTTCTGCCTCAACTCCATTCACCGGCCCTATCGCCATATCCCTTGATGCCCTTACTAGTCAGAAATCTATCGACTTCTGTTTTGAATATACCCAATGACTGAGCCTCCGTAGCCCTCTGGGGTCGAGAATTCCAAAGATTCACCACCCTCTGTGTGAAGAAATTTCTTCTCCTCTCAGTCCTGAATGGCCTACCCTTTATCTTGAGGCTGTGGGCCCTGGTTCTAGACTCCCCAGCTAAGGGAAACATTCTCCCAGCATCCATCCTATCAAGCCCTGTAATAATTTTGTATGCTTCAATGAGATCCCCTCTCATTCTTCTGAATTCAAGAGAATACAGGCCTAGTTTACTCAATCTCTTCTCATACGACAGTCCCGTCATCCCAGGAATCAATCTCGTGAGCCTTCGTTGCATTCCCTCTATGGCAAGTATATCCTTCCTTAGGTAAGGAGACCAAAATTGTACACAGTACTCCAGGTGTGGTCTCACCAAGGCCCTATATAATTGGAGTAAGACTTCTTTACTCCTGTACTCTGATCCTCTTGTAATGAAGACCAGCATACCATTTGCCTTCCTAATGGCTTGCTGCACCTGCACATTCACTTTCAGTGACTCATGTACAAGGACACCCAGATCCCTTTGAGCATCTGCATTCCCCAATCTTTCACCATTTAGGAAATACTCTGCCTTTCTGTTTTTTCTACCAAAGTGGATAACTTCACATTTATCCACATTATATTCCATCTGCCATGTTCTCGCCCACTCACTGAGCCTGTAGAGATCCTCTTGAAGCCTCTTCACACCACCTAGCTTTGTATCATCAGCAGATTTGGAAATGTTACATTTAGTCCCCTCATCCAAATCATTGATATAGATTGTGAATAGCTGGGGCCCAAGCACCGATCCTTGCGGTACCCCACTAGTCACAGCCTGCCATCCTCAAAGACCCGTTTATCCCTACTCTTTGTTTTCTGTCGGTTAACCAATTCTCAATCCATGCTAGTATATTACCCCAATTCCATGTGCCCTAATTTTGTTCACCAAGCTCTTGTGTGGGACCTTATCGAAGGCCTTCTGAAAATCCAGATACACCACATCTACCGGTTCCCCTTTGTCTACTCCACTAGTTACATCCTCAAAGAACTCCAATAGGTTTGTCAAACAGGATTTCCCTTTCATAAATCCATGTTGACTCTTGCTATTCGTTTCTAAGTGCCCAGTTATTACATCCTTTATAATAGATTCCAGCATTTTCCCAACTACTGATGTGAGGCTAACAGGTCTGTAGTTCCCCGTTTTCTCTTTCCCTCCTTTCTTAAATAGTGGGATTACATTTGCTATCCTCCAATCTGCAGGAACCGTTCCAGAATCTATAGAATTTTGGAAGATGACAACCAATTCGTCCACTATTCCAATGGCCACCTCTTTCAAAACCCGAGGATGTCCTTGGGATTTGTCGACTTTTAGTCCCATTAATTTTGCTAGTACTGTTTTTTTACTAATAATTTCTTTAAGTTCCTCATTCTTGTCACACCCTTGGTTTTCTCGTATTTCTAGGAGGTTTTTTGTGTCTTCCTCCGTGAAGACAGAAGACAGAAACAAAGTATTTATTTAATTTCTCTGCCATTTCCTCATTCCCCATTATAAATTCTCCCGTCTCTGACTGTAAAGGACCTACATTTACCTTCTCCAGTCTTTTCCTTTTCACATACCTATAGAAGCTTTTACAATCCGTTTTTATATTTTTCGCTAGTTTGTGCTCATATTCCATTTTCCCTTTCTTTATCAATTTCTTGGTCCCCCTTTGCTGATTTCTAAAAAGATCCCAATCCTCAGGCTGACCGCTTTTTCTGGCAACTTTATAAGCTTCCTCCTTTGACTTAATACTAGCTTTAATTTCTTTTGTTAGCCATGGTTGGATCACTTTTCCTTTTGGGTTTTTATGCCCTAGAGGGAATATATGTTTGTTGCAAATTATGCATTATTTCCTTGAACGTTCACCTTCATACCTTTTTAGTGTAGTCTCCCAATCTACCATGGCCAACTTGTCCCTCATACCCTTGTTGTATCAGATTGGACTACATCACTCTCAAACTTAATGTAAAATTCAATCATATTATGGTCACTTGTCCCTCAAGGCCCCTTTACCACAAGATTATTGATGAGCCTTTTCTCATTACATATTTCCCCATCCCATGTAGAAACCACTCTATTCCCATTCCTCACCCACTTTCTCCATATGGTGGGCAGCAAAGTCCCATTCCACCCCTGGTGGGATGAGCATATATAGTAGCAGTCTATTCTTTTCCCTCCAGCGTAGTGGGCAATAATCCTGTTTCTCCTGTCCCATGTGGTGGCCAGAATGGTGTGCATTCTGTGTTGTGGGTAGTGCTGTTATTAATCATTTTATGAAAACAACATTTCTAAGACCAGTTTAAATAGTGAATGTTATAAAGGACGATTAAAACAATGCCTGGAACCACAGAGTCTGCTTTGGATTCCGTGTAATCTGAGTAAAGTAAAACATTAGAAGTCTCGCAAGCTTTGACCTTTTATGTTTTTGAATTTTAGGACCATTGCATATGCATGTTAACCAATGGAGGTAATTTATTCCCATAATTTATAACAAAATTGTGCAGCAGTTGTCTGGAAATCTAGATACTTAATCATGGGTTTATGATCCTGCTGCTGGGATAGAGAACCAGATTTAACAGTGTAAATGCAGCGAGTTATTGCATAGATACCAGCCTCCCATGAGCTGAATGAAACAAGCACTAATAGAAAGGTGATTTTTTTTTAATCTGCCTCCTGCCTCAGTTTGTGCCCATAATCACTTTGTAGCTAGTTGCTGTAGCAACAAGTGGACAGATTCTTGATTCAAAGTATGAACTAATTATTCAATTTCAATTTTAGAAACTCCACCTGTTCGATGTCCTCATTTACTGCACTAGCAGATGGGAGGATTAAAATTTTATGTGGAAGACGTAATATTGGTGTTCCAATACATGAATTTTCCCTTTGTTTTTATGCTTCAACTTTTCCGAATGTGTAACTGTTTTTCTAGTCCTCCACCTGATTGATTACTTTCAGAATATTTAATAACCTGGATTTTGCCGCTTTCCATTTTGTTTCTCTTTTCTCCCTCCAACCCTTGCCTTGTAATAAGAGTCTCATTAAATTAAACGAGTTCAAGCTCACTGATTCAGGATATTGGCATGAAAGGAAAAGGAACTAATTATGCTTTCACAGGTAAACATCTCAGAGCTAAACAACATGGTTAAGCAATCATTTGGAGGAGATGGTGTGTTGAGGCCTGCTGTCCCTCTTGACTAATGTGCTGAGTGCACAAGAGCAAAATGTTCCATCCTAAGGAAGTGTTTGACTTAATATTCTGAGGGCTACAAATGCTGAAAGTGCTTACCCTCTTAATTTTTCTGTTTTATTTGAAATAAATAAAAATTGAAAAGTTCTTCAATTTTCAATGTTAAATGGACAAATTACTCGATGCTTACACCTGAAGACATTTGAAAAGGATGAATTACTATTGAGTTCTGTATGGTATGGAAGTACTTCTGAATTTAGAGTAGTGAAACATAAAGGTGTATTGTATTTTGACATTCTTGTGGAAATCGATCAGAAGCAGCTTCCATTGTTGCTCTGGAGTTGCCACCGCTATCAGCTGGGTAACGGTCATGTGATCTGGTTATTTCTCTTTTTAGAATCTTGGTGACTTAGCATCCACAGCAGAGGAAAAAAATGCTAATAACTAATGAAAAAAGGGCAAAGCGACATTTTGCGTGCTGAATCCCTGGCTACCATCTCTGGTTGAACCACATTATTGGCAACCATGGTGTCCTGTTCCACCTGAGCTTCCAACCCCACATAACTCTCTATCACAAAGACTTTCACCTCCGTAACGTTGTCTACCTCTGCCCGCCTCAGCCAATCTGCTAGTAAAACCCTCACCCATGTCACCTCCAGGCGCAAATATTTTAATGCTCTTCCTCCAAGCTCTGTAAACTTAAGCTGATCCAAAATTCTGCTGTCTGTATCCTGTCCCATAACAAGTCCCGCTCACCCATCAGTCCTGTCCTTGCTGACCTCCACTGGCTTCTAGTCCCCCTCAGCCTCTACAATTTAAAATTCTCATCCTCGTGTTTAAATCCCAAGATCTCTCCGCTCCCTATCTCTGTAACCTCCTTCAGCCCTACAATCCCCACAGAACTCTGTTCCTTCGACTGTGCCCTCTTATGCATCCCTCCTTCCTTTTGCCCCACCATTGCGGCCACGCTTTCAGCCGCCTCAGTGCTGCGTTCTGGAATTCTCTCACTAAACCCCCGCCGCTTCCCCCCTCAGCCTTTAAGACCCTATTTAAAATCCATCTCTATGACCAAGCTTTTGGTCTCCCTTCCGAATATCTCCTCCTTTAGCATGGTGTCAATCTTTGTCTGATTACATCTCTGTGAAGCGCCTTGACATTTTCCTACTTTAAAGGCACTATATAAATGCAAGGTATTGCTGCTGTTGAATTTGCAGTGTTCAGCTTATGCCCAGATACTTGTGTGAAATGTATTGGCCTGGAAATTGCGGTCTCTTCCGGTCCTGGGCCTGCTGGCATATGCATTGACCGGACAGTAGTTGGGCAAATAGCTCAACTCTGCGCCAGCGAAAGTGATTTGTAGCGGATGCGGTGGATCTGTCCAAGCAAAACTTGACAGATCACAAGTTCCGGATTTTTGCGCATGCGTACTGCATGCGGAAACTCGGAACTTGCAGGGCCATTCTGAAGGCTTCCAACAACGTACGCTCTGCGTACGCACCATAAAATCTGGGCCAATAAGAATATTTTAAACTTCTTATTCTACAGTGGCTGTTCTGAGTGTTTTATGAGCAGCAGACCCAGTGATTTACTTGATAGAATAGAAGTGTGAGGTGATGCATTTTGGCAGAAGGAACAGGGAGAGGCAATATACACTTAATGGCACAGTTTTAAAGAGTGTGCAGGAACAGAGGGACCTGGGAGTTAATATGCATAAGTCCCTGAAGGTGGCAGGACATATTGAGAGAGTGGTTAGCAAAGCATATGGGATCTTGGGTTTCATAAATAGAGGTATTGAGTACAAAAGTAGAGAAGTTATGCTGAACCTTTATAAAGCGCTGGTTAGGCCACAACTGGAGTATTGTGTCCAGTTCTGGTCACCACACTTTAGGAAGGATGTGAAGGCCCTTCAGGGTGCAGAGGAGATTTACCAGAGTGGTTCTGGGGATGGGGGATCTTAGCTACAAGGACAGGTTGGAGAAGCTGGATTTGTTTTCATTAGAGCAAAGGAGGTTGAGGGGTGATTTGATAGAGGTATACAAGATTATGACGGGTTTGGATAGGCTAGACGGGGAAAGGCTGTTCCCACTAGTTGATGGTAGAAGGACTAGGGGACACAGATTTAAGGTTTTGGGCAAGAGATACAGGGGGGGATGTGAGAGAGAACTTTTTTAAGCAGCGAGTGGTGATGACCTGGAATTTGCTGCCGACTGAAGTGGTGGAAGCGGAGACACTCAATGTTTCCAAGGAGAGACTGGATAGGCACTTGAGGGAAATAAACTTGCAGGGCTACGGGGATAGAGCAGGGGAATGGGACTGACTGGATTGCTCTACAGAGAGCCGGCACGGACTCGATGGGCCGAATGGCCGCCTTCTGTGTTATGACTCTGACTAGTAAAACCAACTAATGGGGAACTAGGTGATATAGGGGGTTTAGCCTAAAGTTCTTTCACTTCTGGGACCTGAGATTAATTGGCACTGAACTGGTTATCTAATTCACATAAGTCACAAGGGTGGCTGGAGTGGAAAATGGAAATGTCACACTGGTGCAGTAAGGGCACTCCTCTGAGATTGAAGCTAAGATGTGTTGTTGAAGCAGAAAGCTTTATTCTGTATCTAACCCATTTTATACCTACCTTGAGAATTCTTGATGCTGATCATGAGCACCTAAAATAGGAAAGTGTTCCATTTGTCACATGTTATCTGTTGCTCAGATTATGACATTTGAAATTAAAGGGGCTTTGTCACCAACAACAACAACTTGTATTTATATAGTGCCTTTAATGTAAAACGTCCCAAGGCGCTGCACAGGAGTATTAAGACAACAAATTTGATACCAATCCACCAGGGTAATTTAGGGCAGGTGACCAAAAGCTTGGTCAAAGAGGTAGGTTTTAAGGAGCGTCTTAAAGGAGGAAAGAGAGGTAGCGAGGCGGAGAGGTTTAGGCAGGGAATTCTCGAGCTTAGGGCCAAGGCAACAGAAGGCACGGCCACCAAAGGCTGAGCGATTATAATCAGGGATGCTCAAGAGGGCAGAATTAGAGGAGCGCAGATATCTCTGGGTGGGGGGAGTTGTGGGGCTGAAGGAGATTACAGAGATGGAAGGGGCGAGGCCATGGAGGGATTTGAAAACAAGGATGAGAATTTTGAAATCGAGGCGCTGCTTAACCGGGAGCCAATGTAAGTCAGCGAGCACAGGGGTGATGGGCGAATGGGACTTGGTGCGGGTTAGGACACAGGCAGCTGAGTTTTAGATGACCAAGTTTATGTAGGGTGGAATGTGGGAGGCCAGCCAGGAGTGCATTGGAAAGTCAAGTCTAGAGGTAACAAAGGCATGGATGAGGGTTTCAGCAGCGGATGAGCTGAGGCAAGGGTGGAGATGGGCGATGTTATGGAGGTGGGAGTAGGCGGTCTTTGTTATGCTGCAGATATGTGGTCGGAAGCTCATTTCAGGGTCAAATATGACACCAAGGTTGCGAACAGTGTGGTTCAGGCTCAGACAGATGTTAGGGAGAGGGATGGAGTGAGTGGCTAGGGAACGGAGTTTGTGGCGGGGACCGAAAACAATGGCTTTGGTCTTCCCAATATTTAATTGGAGAAAATTTTTGCTCATCCAGAACTGTATGTCGGACAAGCAGTCTGACACCAGGAAGGCAAAAGAGCAATGTGATATTTTTGTCACAATAAAGTCATACACAAGCAATGTTTTACACTGAATTACTACATTGTGTGTTTGGCAATGTCGTGAACACTTTCCAATGAAGACAGTATCTGTGCTGGCTCTTTGCTGGAACAATCCAAAACTAATCCCACTGCCACACTTTTTCTCCATTTTTAAACCACTCCCTGTGGCAAAGTATTCCATGCTCCAGTATCCCTCTGTGTAAAGAACTTTCTCCTAATCCCTCTCCTTACTTTCCTAGTGATGATTTTTAGTTTGACGACACCCCTTCACTGACTCCCCAACTAGTGGAAAAAGTCTTTCCCTGTTCACCCTATCAAAACTCTTCACAATTTAAAAAATCTCTATTAAATCTCTTGTTAGCTTTCTCTGCTTTAATGGAAATAGTCTCAGTATCTCAATTCTCTTATAACTATAGTTTCCCATCCTTGGTATCATCTAGGCGAATGTACGCTGTACGCTTTCTATGGCTTTAATATCCTTTCTATAATGGGTTGCCTAAAACTGCTCACCGTACTCTAACTGCGGCCTAACCAATGTTTTGTACAAATTCATTAGAAGTTGTTTACTCCTGTACTGTCTGCCCCTATGTATAAAACCTAAAATGCTATTGACCTTTTTTCTGGCATTATTTATCTGCACTTGCACTTTCAGGAAATCAAATATTTGAACTTCTAGGTCTCTCTGTTCATCCACATCCTTCTGTCTTACCATAGACGGCATGCTCCCATTCCTTGTTATTCCTCCTAAAATGTAGTACCTCCCACTTACCTGCATTAAATTGCATCTGCCACCCACTTGCCCATTCTGCTAACCTATGTCTACCTGAAGTTTTTTATAGTCGTCTTTAATGTTTGATAAACTCCCTACATTTATCGTAAATGTAAATTTTTTAGATTGTATTTCCTATACACAAGTCCAAATCATCCTTCTATACAGAGACCAAAAGTGGACCTAGCACTCACCCTTGGAGTATGCTACTTCCAACCCTTCTCCAATCTGAGCAGCACCCATTTACCCCAACTCCATTTCCTGTCTGTCAGCCAACTTTTCTATCCATGCTGCTACATTTTTTCTTGTACCCTATGCCAGAATATTCTAGCAAGCCTTCTGAAAATCTGCATGCAGTACATCTACTAAATTCCCTCAAGCTATCCACTTCTTCCAAAATAAAGCCTCCTGTGAAGTTTGCGAAACCTGTCTTGCTTTTAACAACTCTGTGCTGACTACCCTTGATTAACCTATATTACATAGAATTACAGAGATTTTCTTACATTACATCAGTGACTACACTTCAAAAATGCTTTGGGACATCATGAGGTCGTGAAAGGCACTATATAAATGCAAGTCTTTTTTTTCTATAGAATTTACAGCACTGAAACAGGCCATTCAGCCCAGCTGATCTGTGCCGGTGTTTATGTTCCACACAAACCTCCTTCCACTCTACTTCATCTAACCGTATCTGCATATCCATCTATTCCTCCCTCATGTACTAATCTAGCTTCCTCTTAAAGCCATCTATGCTATTCGCCTCGACTACTTCATGTGGTAGCGAGTTCCACATTCTAACCACTCTCTGGTTAAAGAAGTTTCTCCTGAATTCTTTATTGGATTTATTAGTGACTATCTTGTGTTAATCCTTTTGCTACTTGTGCTACATTTTATTCAAAACCGTCCATTAATTGAAATGAGCCAAACTAGCTTACCTCCCTTTGGATGATGTGATCAGTTCTGTAACTAAACAAAAATACTAAATGGAAAAAAACAGTTTTACCCTCGTGTAGGTGCTTATGACCGGCCAGTTGGTGTGTGTCTTGCATTCCCCTGAGGCTTTTACAGTGTTTTGGGTTTCAGTAAACCACAGTGTTGGACATGTAAAATGTTTGTGCTGTGTTCGCTTTCAACTATGGAAAAGCACCTAATTATAGATTTTGGTCTTAACCTGTTTAACAATAGAGTGAAATACTGGTGGTTACTGGCTAGTCACTGATATTAGTGGTAGGGAGTAATTTGAAATCTAATGCACAGCATTAGTGTATTGGCTTATATTGTCTCTCCGTCCCCTATAGTATAACTGGCACTAATATATTAATTATGATTAGTGTACACTAGATATTGTGGCCATTGCTATGTTGATTATGCAAGAAAAAGCAGAAACAAACTGCAGATGCTGAAAATCAGAGGTGGTCCACAAGAAGGCTGCATGTTGAAACTAGCATTGCTTAACCAATGTTAATCAAATTGTGATGTGCTTAACCATTTAGAAGTGTGGGTTCCTGAGTGCCACCCTTCAAAAATTCATCTTTAATGCTTTAATTGGCACAGGTTACTGAAGCCAAATTAGAATTCAAACAAAAGCTGGGAAACAGCTTCCAAAAAGCGCTCACAACCTTACACATCAGGAAAGGCACTGACTATAAGCCTGGAAGATGTGAAAACACATAGTTGTAACAAGACCCAATGTTCCTTCACTGTATTGGAGGGGGGAAAAAATGTAAGTACATGAAGACCAGGAGGGGAACTCCAAATGTTGAGGCACAAGACTGGTGATACATTGTCTCAAAGTGAGAGAGGGGGAGGGGTCATGTACTCTTGGAAAAGTTTGAATCTTGACATTAAAAATGATGCATTCTGGTTATTATTAAGTACGTGTATATAGAAAGAAAGTCTTGCATTTATATAGTGCCTTTCACGACCTCAGGACATCCCAAAGCGCTTAACAGCCAATGAAGTACTTTTTGAAGTGCAGTCACTTGTAATGTAGGAGACGCGGCAGCCAATTTGCGCACCGCAAGATCCCACAAACAGCAATGTGATGAGCAGATAATCTGTTTTGTGATGTTGATTGAGGGATAAATATTGGTTAGAACACTGGGGATAACTCCCCTGCTCTTCTTCGAAATAGTGCCATGGGATCTTTTATGTCCACCTGAGGGGCAGACGGGGTCTCGGTTTAACGTCCCATTATCACAATTGATAGATTTTTAATCATAGAATAGTACAGCACAGAAGGAGGCCATTCAGCCCATCGAGTCTGCGCCGGCTCTTTCGAAGAGCAACCCAGTTAAGTGACATTTGAATCTCAAAAGATCAATCAAAGCATAATTTCCTCAAAAGTTACCTCAACAATCACTCTCCCACATCTAAACCCCCTCACCCTAGTTTAAGGGCACTTGATCTCCTTCAGACCCAGTTCACAGAGCTGGTGATACTCTGTCCCAATTTCTTACACTTTCATGTAGATGGATTCTCCTTCTCCAGTCCTCCTAGTTTATTCTGACACTCTTCTCCCATTTGATGTTGGCACCCTGCTCCACTCTCCCTTAGCTAATGCTAGCAATCTTCTTCCTCTTCCACTCCAAAGCACTGCTCCCAGCTTCTGCCCTGCCCTCTCCCCATTAATGCCATGCATTTCCCTCTTCATTGTCATCCATTGCCACTCTTTTATTACCATCTATTGTTCCTTCCTGCATTGCCATTCCCTTATTGTAATCCATTCATGGTTTGGCAGGAACCTCTGTTTTTGCCAGAGTTCCCAACTGCAGTACGCAGTGGGCTGGGATTGCTGCCTTTTGCAGCTGGACTCTGGTGAAATTCTGGCGCAGAAACATGATCTAAGGCTCAGCAACAGATTGTCACGTTTCCCCACCTTAAGCTCAGAAATGTGACCAACATGGTGGACTTGATGACGTTAGCCACCTTGTGATGATTTTTTTTTTTAAACAAGCATATTTTTCATACTAACTCTCAGGGTGGGGGTAAACCCATTGCAAAGCATTCTGGAACAATTCAGTAATGAGTTATGTTCCTTCCTAAGCATACCTTGACAATAAAGGAAATAAATTTGTGGAAAATACATTGCAGTAGAAAATATAGATAATTTTCCTCATTTTTAATTTAGTTCCCCACAGCACGTACAATTCAGAGGTTAAGAAGCCTGTCATGCCACCTGTTCATGTGCCTATTAAGCCAGCTGGCAATGAGGATGCCTATATTAGAGTAGAGTAGTTCAAGGTGCCCTGCTGACTTGACTTTTTCTTTTCTCTCCACTCAAACTCCTTACCTTCACTTGCCTCCCTAACCTTAATACTTTGATACTTAGCTCTTGTGTGTGACATAATCCTGCTACTACTTAATGGAGCATTTGTTCAGGAATATTCTAGGCAGGTGAATAAATATCAGCATTTGTTGAAATTAGGGATTTTTAACATGTGGTCCTCTAATACTGTAAACAGAATTTAGTAGTGAAAAAATATAGTATAATTTGAGATAGGGCTCATTAAAAGGGTATTTACAATTAAACTTCAGCAACCAGCTCATGGAAAAATATTTAGATGCTTATTGTTGTAAATAATCAACTTTTAAGATCAGTGTACTGTCTTTGTCTTGTAGCTTCTAGTCCCAATCCTAAACCTGATTTCACAGTGAGTCCAGTCCATCACACTAGAATAAATGTGACCAGTTTTTCTATCCCTTTCCCCATTTTCAACTCCATCTGATAGTGCTGAGGATTTCAGTACTGAAGAAAGATAGCAATTGCATGCCATCTGCTGCTGGTTGGTTCCCACCCAAAGCAGACCATGCCAGCATCTACTTGGAAATTTTTTCCTCTATCCAATCTGTTGCCACTTTCTTTCCTTAAATGGCAGTAATATCCTTAACACTTCCTATGGCAGTGACTCAAATTTTTCCACTATAATTGGGAAGTGAACTCTAAAGAGTTGGAAAGGTTGAAGGGTCTGACAGTGAAAATAGGCAATTTGCTTAATTTATGCCAAAATGTAATTTTAACCAGCAGCTTTTTAAAAAATATATACATGTTTGAAGTAGGACATTTTCAAATGCCTGGTCTTGCCAGTATAACTAGTTAGCCAAGAGTACCATACTTTGTGTAATTGCCAATACTACTATTTAAAGTACAGTGAAGTTCTTCATCAGGCCCACTGCAGGATTTGAGTGCTTTTTTTTATTCGTTCCTGGGATGTGGGTGTCGCTGGCAAGGCCAGCATTTATTGCCCATCCTTAAATGCCCTTGAGAAGGTGGTGGTGAGCCGCCGCCTTGAACCGCTGCAGTCCATGTGGTGAAGGTACTCCCATAGTGTTGTTAGGGAGGGAGTTCCAGGATTTTGACCCAGTGACTATGAAGGAACTACGATATATTTCCAAGTCAGGATGGTGTGTGACTTGGAGGGGAACTTGGAGGTAATGGTGTTCCCATGCGCCTGCTGCCCTTGTCCTTCTCGGTGGTAGAGGTCGTGGGTTTGAGAGGTGCTGTCTGAGAAGTCTTGGTGAGTTGCTGCAGTGCATCTTGTAGATGGTACACACTGCAGACACGGTACGCTGGTGGTGGAGAGAGTAAATGTTTAAGATGGTGGGTGGGGTGCCAATCAAGCGGGCTTCTTGAGTGTTGTTGGAGCTGCACTCATCCAGGCAAGTGGAGAGTATTCCATCACACTCCTGACTTGTGCCTTGTAGATGGTGGAAAGGCTTAGGGGAGTCAAGAGGTGAGACACTCGCCACAGAATACCCAGCCTCTAACCTGCTCTTGTAGCCACAGTATTTATGTGGCTAGTCCAGTTAAGTTTCTGGTCAATGGTGACCCACCCAGGATGTTGATGTTGAGAGATTCGGCAATGGTAATGCCGTTGTGTTTCAAGGGGCGGTGGTTAGACGCTCTCTTGTTAGAGATAGTCATTGCCTGGCGCTTGTGTGACGCGAGTGTTACTTACCACTTATCAGCCCAAGCCTAAACGTCGTCCAGGTCTTGCTGCATGCGCATAGGCATAGATTGCTTCATTATCTGAGGAGTTGTGAATGGCACTGAACACTGCAAGCATCAGTGAACATCCCCACTTCTGACCTTATGCTGGAGGGAAGGTCATTGATGAAGCAGCTGAAGATGGTTGGGCCTAGGACACCGCCCTGAGGAACTCCAGCAGCGATGTCCTGGGGCTGAGATGATTGGCCTCCAACCACCACAACCATCTTCCTTTGTGCTAGGTATGACTCCAGCCAGTGGAGAGTTTTTCCTCCTGATTCACATTGACTTCAATTTTGCTAGGGCTCCTTGATGCCACACTCGGTCAACTGCTGCCTTGATGTCTAGGGCAGTCACTCTCACCTCACCTCTGGAATTCATCTCTTTTGTCCATGTTTGGACCAAGGCTGTAATGAGGTCTGGAGCGGAGTGGTCCTGGTGGAACCCAAACTGGGCACCAGTGAGCAGGTTATTGGTGAGTAAGTGCCGCCTGATAGCACTGTTGACGACACCTTCCATACCTTTGCTGATGATTGAGAGTTGGCTGATGGGGCGGTAAATGGCCGGATTGGATTTGTTCTGCTTTTTGTGGACAGGACATACCTGGGCAGTTTTCCACATTGTCGGATAGATGTCAGTGTTGTAGCTGTACTGGAACAGCTTGGCTAGAGGCGCGGCTAGTTCTGGAACACAAGTCTTTAGCACAACAGCTGGGATATTGTCAGGGCCCATAGCCTTTGCTGTATCCAGTGTGCTCAGCCGTTTCTTGATATCACGTGAAGTGAATCGAATTGGCTGAAGATTGGTTTTTGTGATGGTGGGGATCTCAGGAGGATGCTGATATGGATCATCCGCTCAGCACTTCTGGCTGAAGATGGTTGCAAATGCTTCAGCCGTGTCATTTGCACTCGCGTGCTGGGCTCCGCTATCATTGAGATTGGGGATGTTCATGGAGCCTCCTCCTCCCTTCAGTTGTTTAATGGTCCACCGCCATTCACGACTGGATGTGGCAGGACTGCAGAGATTTGATCTGGTCCGTTGATTGTGGGATTGCTTAGCTCTGTCGAGAGCATGCTGCTTCCGTTGTTTAGCATGCATGTAGTCCTGTGTTGCAACTTCCCCAGGTTGGCACTGCATTTTTAGGTACACTTGGTGCTGCTCCTGGCATACTCTTCTACACTCCTCATTGAACCAGGGTTGGTCCCCTGGCTTGATGGTAATGGTAGAGTGAGGGATATGCTGAGCCATGAGGTTACAGATTGTGGTGGAATACAATTCTGCTGCTGCTGCTGATGGCCCTCAGCGCTTCATAGATGCCCAGTTTTGAGCTGCTAGATCTGTTCTGAATCTATCCCATTTAGCACGGTGGTAGTGCCACACAACACGATGGAGGATGTCCTCAGTGTGAAGACAGGACTTCGTCTCCACAAGGACTGTGCGGTGGTCACTGCTACCAATACTGTCATGGATAGATGCTTCTGCAACACGTAGATTGGCAAGGACGAGGTCAAGTAGGTTTTTCCCCTCGTGTTGGTTCTCTCACCACCTGCTGCAAGCCCAGTCTGGCAGCTTTGTCCCTCAGGACTCGGCCAGCTTAGTCAGTAGTGGTGCTACTGAGCCACTCCTGGTTATGGACTTTGAAGTCCCCACCCAGAGTACATTCTGAGGTGGGGGACTTCAGTGTTCATCACCAAGAGCGATACATGATCTAAGGTAACATTTCAGTGCAGTCCTGAGGGATTGCTGCATTGTTGGAGGTGCTGTTTTTTGGATGAGACGTTAAACCCAAGCCTTGTGCTGCCTGTTCAGGTGGACGTAAAAGATCCCATCGCACTATTCAAATAGCAGGGATATTCCTCCTAATGGCCTGGCCACAACTATCCAGCACCACCAAAACTGATCAACAGGTCACTTATCTTGTTGCTGTTTGTGGGACCTTGCTGTGTGTAAATTGGCTGCCATGTTTGACAACATAACAACAACAGCAACACTTCAGGAGTAATTAATTGGCTGGGAAGTGCTTTGGGGTATTCTGAGGATGTGAAAGTCGCTATATTAATGCAAGTCCTGTTTTTCTAATGTAACAGGAATGCAAGACTGGGGTGCAGTGCACTAGTAGTCAAATTGAGAGGTTGAGCTAACATCCTAAACTGTTGACAACTGGTCTCTTAACGAAATGTCTCGGGATATCTATTATTTTGATGGTTAATTATATCAAAATTCATTAGCCTCCATATAAAGAAATACATTTTGTAGAGAGATAGCTGGATGGGAGTATAAAAAGCAGTTGTAAAGTTCTAACAAAGTTATTACTGTCGAGGAATTATGAAATAATATATCTAGCTCAGGATGAGCCACTGTTGCATGTTGGATACATTTTTCCATTTTACTGCTACTGGTGGTTGATATTTTTGAGTTTTTAAAGGCTGACACATTCTGTTCTCTTGTGTTAGCACTGGAAGAAATGTTAGCCTTCAGACTAAAGGCATTTACCAGGGATTAGTGTCTGTCCAGTCAACTTGTTTTGTTTTACTGTAACTGATGCAGCTTTCAGGCTGGTTCTGTAACTCGTGTAACATTGATGCCAGTGCAAGACAAAGGACTTTGTGTTTCATTCAGCAGTTTGTCTTCTGAATGCGTTAGAATAATACCGTTTCAAATTTGATTTATTGAATTTTAGAAGCTGCAGTACTACACCAAATACTGTGGTTTATAGAGGGCTGGAGCACTGTTGAATATCTATAACAAAGTTGTTATTCTGGTACCACGCTGCAGTCAGTATTAATGCCTGAAGTATCCCATCAGTTGGGCCCAGCACCTGGCCTGCTGCATGACAGCAGAAAATTTGTATGTTCACAGAAAAGCATCTTGTAGTTGTTTACAAGTTTGTAATTGAACCGTGGGTTCAGATGGCATTCATGTACGACTTAAATCTATAGCATGCTCCAGTTCACTGTTGGATTTAGTATTTGGAAACCAGGAGCACATTCAGACCCAAGTTCAATTTTCAGAAGTTTGATACAAGTTCGAGCAGCCTAGGCTGATGTTGCATTGACTACTCCTGGATGGCATTAATATGCTAAATGTGTATGATTCCGTGGTTACTCAATCTGGCAGTGATATCTGGAACCTAAGCACCAAAGGACTGTCCAGCTTGAGTCGTTTAATCTTTGCTGCATTAGACAGTTGGAATATCAGTTCTTCCTTGGATGGTTGGAGATACAGCTCAATCTTAACAGTATTTCCAGGTATCTCCTTTTTCATGTGTATATGATCACATTTTTAACGAAAATTCGTTAGTCAACTACAGTTGAATCATATAATTTTACTGAGTTTCCAACTTCTTGAGTGACTTACTTCAGTTAGAAATGTGCATTTTTCTCATTTTGTAAGATTTGAAAGAGGCAGCAAATGGCTCTAAATACTCACCTATTGGGACTTGAGTACTTATGATTTCCAGAAAGCATTAACCCTCTCCCACCTAGATCCTTTGTGTGTTGACTTCCCGAAATCCTGAATCGAGCCTCTATAAAGACTTGCGTGCAGAATTCAGTGTTAAGTGGAGCCATAGAACTTCTGTGAGCCCCAGAAAGAAATTTGTCCTAAAATGCTGTATCTGTGTCACGGTTTGGATAACCCTTGTCATGCACTTTCAAATAGACATTTTGGAGAGTCTGTTACTTCCATGTCAAGTTTCTAAATTCAAGGCCTGGTGCTTAGTTAAAGATTAAGTACATTTTTCCTTTCCCTCTTGACCTGTTGGGTCATGCACGCATAATGACGAACCTCTTCCCAGTGCTGCTCTAAGCAGTTGAAGAATCAATTCCATCATCCCAGGGCAAAGCCCCTTCATGCATTTGTGATATATATATATATATATATATATATATATATATATATATATATATATATATATTTTTTTTTTTTAACCCTTGGTTAATTTTCATTTTATGTTGGGAGAATGGTTGAAATGTATTTCCTGAATTAAATTGAAATGTTTCCACAAAGCATTTACATGACTCAGCAGAAAATGGTTATAAAATAGTACACATGACCTGTCATACTTTGGGAAGATATACATAAACTTGTATTTATATAGCATCTTTCACATCCTCAGTGTCCCAAATTGCTTCACTTTTGAATTTACTTTTGAAGTGCAGTCATTTATTAAGTAGGCAAATGTAGTGGCCAATTTTCACACAGCAAAGATCCACACACAGCACTAATGAATAACCAGATAATCTATCTTTGGTGTTGGCTGAGTGAGGAAAATTGGTCAGGACAGTGGGTGAACTCTCTGCTCTTCGAATAGTGCCATGGAATCTTTCTGTCCACAGGCAGATTGGGGCCTTGGTTTAATGTGTTATCTGAAAGATGGTACCTTCAGCAATATGTCGGCTGAAATTATGTGCCCAAGTCCTGGAGTGGGGCTACAATCCTCCATCTTCTGAATCTGAGGTGAGAGTGCTACTAACTTAGCCAAGCTGACATTTATTTTACGATTTTGCCTCTTTAAGGAAGCCTAAAGTGGCCATGGCCTTTAATTAAAATTAAATTCTAAGGGCTAAGCACATCATTTCAACACTGGATTGGGCTAATTTTTTAACTTTGCCGGTTTGTTTTTGGGCAGGCAATTACAATGTTAATTAATAACAATGTCTCTTTGAGATGAGTAACAGCTGCAAGAATTGATATGAATCTTGTTTTAGATGCCAGGGAATGGAGAGGGTAAAAATTTGAAACTTGTTGGAAGAGAGTGATTCATTGCATACAGTAGTTTGATGCCTGTAGCAGAAACCATAGTGTTATTAAGTTGCATGCTGTAAGTCTCCGAGCAGTAAAATCATACCATATGGCATGCTGCAATAGAATATTTTTATGATTCACAAGATTAATGTAGATTTCAGCATCTTTAAATGTAAGAAACCGCGTGATACAGGGTAAGTAGCTACAGCCCATTTAATACATCATTGTCTCCAAGTTTTGAAACAACCAGTCACTTTGACCGTATGTTTTTCAACTAAAGCAGACTGTATATCAAACGCTCTGTTAATAACTGAAGGATAAATATAGATACTGTGTTATTGCAGTGTCGGCAATCTTTTGAAAAATGGAACCCGATGGAGATATGGAATTGATGCAATCTGACAAGTTATGAAATTTATAATCCAATATATGGTCAAATTTGCCCCAAGTGGTATGAATCACGGTACCACAAAATCAATATATGTCCTCCCTCACTGCTGGACTTGTGGGTACTGCTTAGCTTCCACAGAAGGTGGTGCATATACTAAAACCTAAAAGACAACACACTAGAGCATTGATGTGCAGTTACCACAAAATGGTGTGTTGCTGGTTAGCGGCTATGATTTTCTTGCAAACAGTTGAGTTTTGGATTTTGGCATCTCCCAGAGTAACATAGCTAAGTAGAGGCCAGGTGCTTCCCACAGACTGGGAAGATCAGAAAGAGAACTACTCACCCAGCTACATTTGTGTAACTTCTGCAGCTGGTTCCTCTTGGTATAACTGAAGGATTTGGGGCAGATTGCCAACGCACCCCCCTTCGACTGCACTTGATTCATGATGCAAAACCAAGCAAAGGAATCTGTTTGTCATGTAGCTTGAGGGATAAATGTTAGCCTGGACACTGAGGGAACTCCCTGCATTTGAGTAATGCCGTGAGATTGTTTACCTCCATCTGAACAAAAAGGCGACACCTCTGACAAAGCGGTAGTCCCTCCGTACTACACTTGAGTGTCATCTTAGATTATGTGCTCAAGTTCTTGGAAGTGAGACGTAAACCAACAACTTTCTGAATCGGGCAAGAGCACCGCCAACTGAGCCAAACTCTCAAACTGTTAAGTCATGTTCTCAAACTACTTCTGTCCCTCTTTAATTGTTTTTTATTGACCGACTGCTTCGATACAGTAAAAGTACTTTGGTATATATCATGGTCCGGAATTTGCAGTTGTAATGACGGTGAATCTGTCAGCGTTCGCCGTCATTACAACTGTGAATCTGACAACAACCTCTGAAGTACGCACATGTGCAGTTAAATGCAGAAATCCAGAAGTTGCTGTCAATCATTCCCTGCTCCTCCACAGGCACGCTGTTGAACTCTCCGGAGCCTGCAATCACTGAACTGACGAAAACGTTCCCATTTATGTTGGAATATCGCCATTAAAAACCCCCGAAAAGGTTGAGCCTTGTTGCATGAGGTGTAACTGGGTTTTTAATGGCGTACTGAGTCATAATTACTGCTGAACAACCGTTCTGGCCCGAAAAACTAATTTTATATTTGTGGAATGTCACATTTTTCCATTATGACACAAATTCCATGGTTTTTTATATTTTTTTAAAAGTTTGATATTTTTAAATTCTACCTTACTCCCATGTGTACGTCCCAATCTTTATTTTGCAGCTAGTCAAAAATCAAAAACTAGATGCTGGAAATCTGAAACAAAAACAGTAAATGCTGGAAACAGTCAGTAAGCATCTATGGGAGAGAGCAGAATAGCTGAACAGTTCAGACAAAGGGCATCTACCTGAAATGTCAACACCTCTGTTCTCTCCGCAGATGCTGACTGACCTGAGTGCTTCCAGCATTTTCTGGTTTTGTTTTTAATTCTGTGGTATCTGTTTCAGATTTCCACTTTATGGAGCATGCCAACCATTTGTCCCAGAACATTAACTCGCCACTTTTAAAATGGAGAGTTTATTTTTTCCAATTCTAAATTGGAGGTCCAGCAGTGCTGTGCAATTGGGTTTGTGCCACTAGAGGTTCCCACTGAGCTCCTTTACATATAATCTAGTGGCAGAAAATGGGTCCTGTGACATGTAAATTGAGTCAGTGGGACATAGAGATTCCACCTGTATCCCAAGCAGACTGGGAGAGTGGGAATGGCTTAAGTAATTTTTATGTCATTTTTAGATGAAGAAGGGTGGGAGGAAGCTCATGTGGAGCATAATCACTGGCATGGATGGGCCGAATGGCCTGTTTCTCTGCTGTTAATACTTTAACAGGATACTATTGTTGGCCATTGAGCACTTCCAGGACAGGTGTAACATGTTAGCACGTCAAACTCCCTCTTCCCTTTGCAAGTTTACCTTAGAAGAGCATCCCCAATTTCACCAATGACACATTCCCATTTTCCACACCAGCTGTGCTTGTGGTCTCTGAGTTAGTTTTCTAGTTCGTGCTGGATTATGGGCAGTTTTGTGCTGTGGACCCATGCCCGCGAGGAACTCTTTTGAAACCACGCAAACTCGTTTAGGATCCTTTGTAGCTCTTGTTCATTACTTAAAACTACTAGCTTGTGACATGGTGCGATTCCGTAGGTGGTTGCAGCCAGCAAGTATCTTGCCAAGTGGAAATTTTCAAGTAAGCCTAGAGTATGGGCATTAGCAGGTCGTTTGACCGTGGAAGGCATTAAAATCGAGCCTGATTCTGTTCTCTTTTAATGTACGTATATGCACTTTTCAGCAGATCCCACAGGAGCAGTTCAGGTAGAGATCCTCAACCTCCCCAATCTGAGAGCTAATAGGCTACACTCCTCGGATCAAATATGGAAGCTTCCAGTTTCCATCCTCCAATGCCATACTATCACTATGTGTACTCATTAGGGAGCTCTATTACCTATCTCGTGGTATTTTTAAAACATTTATTACATTCTTTTTGCCGATAAATCACTCTCGTAAGAGCTTGGTAGTTTTATGGAATTGTGAACTTAAATCTGAATGGTTTAAGGTGATCAGATTCGAATAGCACTGTAATGGTTTTTTGTAGTTCCAATAATAACAACTTGCATTTATATAACGCCTTTAACAGTAAAATGTCCCAAGGCGCTTCACAGGAGTGTTATCAAACAGAATTTGACACCGATAACACTCCAGAATTTTTAATTTTTTTAAGTGCCACATAAGCAGATAATGGGACAACGGACCAAAAGCTTGGTCAGAAAGATAGGTTTTAAGGAGTGTCTAAAAGGAGGAGAGAGAGGTAGAGAGGCGGAGAAGCTTAGGGAGCGAATTTCAGAGCTTAGAGCTAAGGTATGACCAGCAATTGTGGAGCTATGAAAATCGGAGATGCTCAAGAGGCCAGAATTGGAGGAGCGAAGAGATCTCAGAGGGTTGTAGGGCTGGAGGAGGTTAGTGGTAGGGAGGGGCGAGGCCATGGAGAGATTTGAAAACTAGGATATAATTTAAAAAAAAATAAATAAATAAATAAATATATATATATATATACATACACACAGCCCTCTGGACTCGATATAGAGTTCAACAATTTCAGATCATAACCCCGGCCCCTATCACATATATAATAAATAAATATATATATGGATATATGGGCCGGGGTTATGATCTGAAATTGTTGAACTCTGTATTGAGTCCAGAGGGCTGTAGAGTGCCTAAACGAAAGATGAGGTGCTGTTCCTCGAGCTTACGCTGAGCTTCCGTGGAACAATGCAAGAGGACGAGGACGGTGAGGTCAGAGTGGGAGTGGAGCGGAGAAGACCGTGTAGGCCAGTGAGCACGGGTTATGAGTGAACGGGACTTGGTGCGAATTGGGATACAGGCAGCAGAGTTTTGGATGAAGTCAAGTTTAGAGGGTGCAAGGTGGGAGGCTGACCACGAGAGCATTGGAATAGTTGAGTCTCGAGGTAACAAAGGCATGGATGAGAGTTTCAGCCACAGATGAACTGAGGCGGGGCGGAGACGGGCAATGTTACGGAGGTGGAAGTAGACGGTCTTGGTGATTGGATTAAGCTCTGTCAGAATGGTAAGATGAGTTCACGATGCAGCTTTCCAATCGTGAGTGCATACTCATGCCCTCATTCTGACTCAACTGGAGTGTCACGAGGGCCAAGTATTTTACCACCGGAAGGAAACATCAATTTGACATGGCATTTTCAGATCTTATATTGCTAGTTTGATCGCCATTGGCAGAAGTTGGCGTTAGTAAAATGTGTTTCCTTTTGAGATCCAAAAGAAGAAGAATGGGGAAAATTCCTCTTTAAAATGAAATGGTATCGGACTGTGAGCATTGAAGGATTTTGTGCTCTGATCCAATTAGAATCAGCTGTATTTTCCCCCCTCTAATTGAATATTACATTACTGGATACTTTGAAGACGTCCTCTCATTAAAGACTGGCTGTGTGCCAAACTTAAATGTGCTGGGAAATACTAGGCACCTGAGAGTGTGTGCAATAGCAATTAAGTTTCTTGTTTGTTATTTTTAAAAGGTTGGCATACAATTTTTATTACAAAAAAAACCATTGGCTAGGATGTGAGGGATCAATGTGATGAAATTAAGCAAATCACCCATGTCTAAGCTGTGATTGAGAAGCAAATGCCCACGAAACCCTTACATAGATACATAGATACATAGAAGATAGGAGCAGGAGTAGGCCATCCGGCCCTTCGAGCCTGCTCCGCCATTTAATGAGATCATGGCTGATCCTCCAATTCAGTATCCCGTCCCCGCCTTCTCTCCGTAACCCTTAACCCCTTTTGCCTGTAGAAATACATCTAATTCCCTCTTAAATATATTTAATGAGCTGGCGTACACTGCCCTCTGTGGCAATGAGTTCCACAGGTTCACCACCCTCTGAGTGAAGAAATTCCCCCTCATTTCTGTCCTAAATGGTTTAGCCCTTATCCTTAAATTATGTCCTCTAGTTCTGTTCTCACCCGCCAAGGGAAACATTCCTTCTGCATCTAGTCTGTCTAGACCTGTCAGAATTTTATACACTTCTATGAGGTCCCCTCTCAATCTTCTAAACTCCAGTGTGTACATCCCTAAACTACATAGTCTCTCCTCATAGGTCAATCCCGCCATTCCTGGTATCAGCCTGGTGAATCGCCGCTGCACCCCCTCCATGGCAAGAACATCTTTCCTCAGATGAGGCGACCAAAACTGTACACAGTACTCGAGGTGTGGTCTCACCAGTGCCCTGTACAGCTGCAGCAAGGTATCCCTGTTCCTGTATTCCAACCCTTTTTACGCCTGGTAAAAGCAGATATAGGGCCTGCTTTCGCCAGCGTAAGGGTGAATATAAAAATTAAAGATCATGCACAAGCATTTAAAATTAGTTTATGTAAATTTTGGTCCAGATTAAAATGTTTAAAATAATTAAATTTTTATTGTAAATGTGTCATTGAAGGGACTTTTATTTAAATTTGAAAATGGGAACATTTATTTTTATTCCAGTTGTATAAATTATTTAATTATTTGGGGATTCCCCATAAGCATATTAGGATTCCTCCTTTCTGATTGGCGGACCTGGCCCACGTGATCCCAGGGATGCTTCCGAACTGCCTGCGTCCCTGGGATCCGTGGGTCTTTACGCAGGCGTACGCCTGCAGGCCCGGGACCCGAAGTCTCCAAAGCGCGGGAGCCTGAAGGTAGGTGCGGATTTTTTTTTATCGGGTTGGAGGCATACTCCGGAGGTACGTCTCCGACTGCAAATTCTGGCCCATTGTACTTATTTCAGTTGATACAGCAATGTCCTGTCTACTGAGTCACAATAGAAGCTGGTAAGCGGGATACTTGGGCTCGAATAATATTTTCTGAGGGTGATCCCGACTCAGTGGTTTCCATTGGATCATAAGACTGTATAATGGGAATAGTAGGATGAAATAAAGCAAAATTCCTGTTTTCTAAACTGGATAAAATAGTTGATATTTATGCGCGTGGTTGCTAAATCACTAAACCCTCCAACATGTTGTGTGGCACTACCACCGTGCTAAATGGGATAGATTCAGAACAGATCTAGCAGCTCAAAACTGGGCATCCATGAGGTGCTGTGGGCCATCAGCAGCAGCAGAATTGTATTCCATCGCAATCTGTAACCTCATGGCCCGGCATGTCCCTCACTCCACCATTACCATCAAGCCAGAGGACCAACCCTGGTTCAATGAGGAGTGTAGAAGAGCATGCCAGGAGCAGCACCAGGCGCACCTAAAAATGAGGTGCCAACCTGGGAAAACTGCAACACAGGACTACATGCATGCTAAACAGCGGAAGCAGCATGCTATAGACAGAGCTAAGCGATCCCACAATCAACGGATAAGATCCAAGCTCTGCAATCCTGCCACATCCAGTCGTGAATGGTGAAGGACAGTTAAACAACTAACAGGAGGAGGAGTCTCCAGGGATATCCTCAATGATGGTGGAGCCCAGCACGTGAGTGCAAAAGACAAGGCTGAAACGTTTGCAATCATCTTCAGCCAGAAGTGTCAAGTGAATGATCCATATCGGCCTCCTCCTGAGGTCCCCACCATCACAGAAGCCAGTCTTCAGCCAATTCGATTCACTCCACGTGATCTCAAGAAACGGCTGAGCGCACTGGATACAGCAAAGGCTATGGGCCCCGACAACATCCCAGCTATCGTGCTGAAGACTTGTGCTCCAGAACAAGCCGATCCTCTAGCCAAGCTTTTCCAGTACAGCTACAACACTGACATTTACCCGACAATGTGGGTTTCTGCCCAGGTATGTCCTGTCCACAAAAAGCAGGACAAATCCAATCCGGCCAATTACCACCCCATTAGCCTACTCTCAATCATCAGCAAAGTGATGCGTGGTGTCATCAACAGTGTTATGAAGCGGCACTTACTCACCAATAACCAGCTCACCGATGCTCAGTTTGGGTTCCACCAGGACCACTCTGCTCCAGACCTCATTACAGCCTTGGTCCAAACATGGACAAATGAGCTGAATTCCAGAGGTGAGGTGAGAGTGACTGCCCTTGACATCAAGGCAGCATTTGACCAAGTGTGGCATCAAGGAGCCTGAGTAAAATTGAAGTCAATGAGAATCAGGGGGGAAAACTCTCCACTGGCTGGAGTCATAGAAGCACAAAGGAAGATGTGGTTGTTAGAGACCAATCATCACAGCCCCAGGATATCACAACAGGAGTTCCTCAGGGCATTGTCCTAGACCCAACTATCTTCAGCTGCTTCATCAATGACCTTCCCTCCATCATAAGGTCAGAAGTGGGAATGTTCGCTGATGATTGTACTGTGTTCAGTTCCATTCGCAACTCCTCAGATGATGAAGCAGTCAGTGCCCGCATGCAGCAAGAGCTGGACGACATTCAGGCTAGGGCTGATGTGTGGCGCGAATGTTACCTGCCACTTAAGTGCCAGGCAATGACTATCTCCAACAAGCGAGAGTCTAACCACTGCCCCTTGACATTCAACGGCATTACCATCGCCGAATCCCCCACCATCAACATCCTGGGGGTCACCATTGACCAGAAACTTAACTGAACCAGCCGTAACAAAATGGACGCGTTAACGGCACAAATGGGTATGATCTTGTGGCCATTACAGAAACATGGCTGCAGGGTGACAACGACTGGGAACTAAATATGCCAGGGTATTTAACAATCAGGAAGGACAGGCAGGAAGGAAGGGGAGGTGGGGTGGCTATGTTAATAAAGGAAGGAATCACTGTAATACAGAGAAATGATATTGGGTCAAAGGATCAGGATAATGAAACAGTTTGGGTGGAGATAAGGAATAATAAGGGGGAAGAAACACTAGTGGGAGTAGTATATAGGCATCCTAATAGTTGCAACTTTGCTGGAAGAAGTATTAATCAGGAAATAGTTGGGGCATGTAATAAGGGAACAGCTATAATTATGGGGGATTTTAACTATCATATTAACTGGACAAATCAAATTGGGCAGGGCAGCCTTGAGGAAGAGTTTATTGAGTGTATTAGGGATGGATTTCTTGAGCAGTATGTAACTGATCCTACAAGGGGGCAAGCAACCTTGGACCTGGTCCTGTGTAATGAGTCAGGATTAATTAATAATGTCCTAGTTAAGGATCCCCTTGGAATGAGTGACCATAACATGGTTGAATTCCATATCCAATTAGAGGGTGAGAAGGTTGGTTCTCAAACAAGCGTACTGAGCTTGAATAAAGGAGACTATGGTGGTATGAGAGCGGAATTGATTAATCTATTTTCCCAGTCCACTTTAAAGGGTAAGACGGTACATGAGCAGTGGTGTTCATTTAAGGAGTTATTTTACAACTTTCAAAAGAAATATATTCCACTGAGGGAAAAAAGGGTGTAAAAGAAATGACAGCCATCCGTGGCTAAGTAAAGAAATTAAGGATAGTATCTGACTAAAAACAAGGACATATAAGGTAGCCAAACTTAGTGGGAGGATAGAAGATTGGGAAGTCTTCAAAAGACAGCAAAAACTAACTAAAGGATTGATTAAGAAAGGGAAGATAGATTATGAAAATAAATTAGCAAAAAATATAAAAACAGATAGCAAGAGTTTCTATAGTTATATAAAAAGAAAAAGGGTGGTTAAGGCAAACGTAGGTCCCTTAGAGGATGGGACCGGGAAATTAATGGTGGGAAACATGGAGATGGCAAAAATGCTGAACAAATATTTTGTTTCAATCTTTATGGTAGAGGACACTAAGAATATCCCAACACTGGACAAACAGGGGGCTCTAGGGGGGGGGGGGAGGAGCTAAATACGATTAAAATCACTAAGGAATTGGTACTCAGTAAAATAATGGGACTCAAGGCGGATAATTCCCCTGGACCTGATGGCTTACATCCTAGGGTCTTGAGGGAAGTGGCAGTAGGGATTCTGGATGCTTTGGTAATAATTTTCCAAAATTCCCTGGACTCAGCAAAGGTCCCGGCAGATTGGAAAACTGCTAATGTAACACCCTTATTTAAAAAGGGTAGCAGGCAGAAGGCTGGAAATTATAGACCAGTTAGCCTAACATCTGTGGTGGGTAAAATTTTGGAGTCTATTATTAAGGAGACAGTAACGGAACATTTAGATAAACATAATTTAATAGGACAAAGTCAGCATGGCTTTATGAAGGGGAAGTCATGTCTGACAAATTTGCTTGAGTTCTTTGAGGACATAACGTACAGGGTGGATAAAGGGGAACCAGTGGACGTAGTGTATTTAGACTTCCAGAAGGCATTCGACAAGGTGCCACATGAAAGATTATTGCTCAAGATAAAAAATCACTGGATTGGGGGTAATATTCTGGCATGGGTGGAGGATTGGTTATCTAACAGGAAGCAGAGAGTTGGGATAAATGGTTCATTCTCGGACTGGCAACCAGTAGCCAGTGGTGTTCCGCAGGGGTCGGTGCTGGGTCCCCAACTCTTTACAATCTATATTAACGATTTGGAGGAGGGGACCGAGTGTAACATATCAAAGTTTGCAGATGATACAAAGATGGGAGGGAAAGTAGAAAGTGAGGAGGACATAAAAAACCTACAAGGGGATATAGACAGGCTGGGTGAGTGGGCGGAGATTTGGCAGATGCCATACAATATTGGAAAATGTGAGGTTATGCACTTTGGCAGGAAAAATCAGAGAGCAAGTTATTATCTTAATGGCGAGAAACTGGAAAGTACTGCAGTACAAAGGGATCTGGGGGTCCTAGTGCAAGAAAATCAAAAAGTTAGTATGCAGGTGCAGCAGGTGATCAAGAAGGCCAACGGAATGTTGGCTTTTATTGCTAGGGGGATAGATTATAAAAACAGGGTGGTATTGCTGCAGTTATATAAGGTATTGGTGAGACCGCACCTGGAATACTGCATACAGTTTTGGTGTCCATACTTAAGAAAAGACATACTTGCTCTCGAGGCAGTACAAAGAAGGTTCACTCGGTTAATCCCGGGGATGAGGGGGTGGACATATGAGGAGAGGTTGAGTAGATTGGGACTCTACTCATTGAAGTTCAGAAGAATGAGAGGCGATCTTATTGAAACATATAAGATTGTGAAGGGGCTTGATTGGGTGGATGCGGTAAGGATGTTTCCAAGGATGGGTGAAACTAGAACTAGGGGGCATAATCTTAGAATAAGGGGCTGCTCGTTCAAAACTGAGATGAGGAGAAACTTCTTCACTCAGAGGGTAGTGGGTCTGTGGAATTTGCTGCCCCAGGAAGCTGTGGAAGCTACCTCATTAAATAAATTTAAAACCGAAATAGATAGTTTCCTAGAGGTAAAGGGAATTAGGGGTTACGGTGAGCGGGCAGGAAATTGGACATGAGGCTGAGTTCGGATCGGTCAGGGCCCTGTGGGTGGCGGAGCGGGCCCAGGGGCTGAGTGGCCGGGTCCTGCTCCTACTTCTTGTGTTCTTTAGATTTGAGGTTAGGATTAGATCAGCCATGATCTTATTGAATGGCGTAGCAGGCTCGAGGGGCCGATTGGCCTACTCCTGCTCCTATTTCTTATGTTCTTATAAATACTGTGGCAACAAGAGCAGGTCAGAGGCTAGGTATTCTGCGGCAAGTGTTTCACCTCCTGACTCCCGAAAGCCTTTCCACCACCTACAAGGCACAAGTAAGGAGTGTGATGGAATACTCTCCACTTGCCTGGATGAGTGCAGCTCCAACAACACTCAAGAAGCTCGACACCATCCAGGACAAAGCAGCCCGCTTGATTGGCACCACATCCACCACCTTAAACATTCACTCCCTCCACCACCGGCGCACCGTGGCTGCAGTGTGTACCATCTACAAGATGCACTGCAGCAACTCGCCAAGGCTTCTTTGGCTGCACCTCCCAAACCCGCGGCCTCTACCACCGAGAAGGACAAGAGCAGCAGGCACATGGGAACACCACCACCTGCAAGTTCCCCTCCAAGTTACACACCATCCTGACTTGGAAATATATCGCCTTTCCTTCATCGTCGCTGGGTCAAAATCCTGGAACTCCCTCCCCTACAGCACTGTGGGAGTACCTTCACCACACGGACTGCAGCGGTTCAAGGAGGCGGCTCACCACCACCTTCTCAAGGGCAATTAGGGATGGGCAATAAATGCTGGCCTTGCCAGCAACGCCCACTTCCCATGAACGAATAAAGAAAAAAGAGAATAAGTTTGTATACATACTGAGTTAGCTCCTAAAACTGTACTTCTCTTTATTAAATATCAACCTATTTGAGGGTCTTCCAGAACAGTGTAATGCACAGGTGGTGCTCATTATGGAGTTGTCCTATTAAGGAGATGCAGTCTAGCGATTTCTCCCGACCGGTGTGATTGGATGAGGAGAAAGACACTCCAACAGCAACAAACAAACTCTAAAAACATAGAGTAACTTAAAATTGTATGCAGTCAATCATGTTTGGCCACCAATTGTAGAAGGCTCCCAGTGAACTGGCAGACACATTTATCGAGGGTCGTCTGGGCATGAACCAAAACCCACAATATAGAAGTGAAAAGATCAAGTGGCGACTAGGAGGAGAAATAATTGGCACCGAATGGAACAGTGTAGAAGAGCAGAAGTGGTAATTTTGTAAACTTTAATTTTTATGGGCCACAGAAAATCCATGACTATTGATGAAACTGGGCAATTTGTTGTTTGCACAGAAATACAGCACTTGCGCTAATTTGCATCGGGACAACTTTGCTGTCCCATTTACAAAACTTGAGTAGTTGAACATCTGCCTAATGTCAGTATATAGATCCATTCGATTATTAAATAGATTTTGTTGTGCTGAACAATTCTGTTGCAGAAGGCCAAATTATCACAAGTATATTAATTCAAAGGTATCGTTGAACAGATTATATCCTCAGGTCTTTGAAAGCATATATATTCAAGGCAACTGCAGTGGGTCTAAATTTTGCAACCCTCGGCATTTCCTGGTGTACTGCTTGATTCTGCTTACTGGTACAGAGTACTGGCACTACAACAACCACCTGCATTTATATCGCATTTTAATGTCCAAAATGTCCAAATGTGATTCAGAAACAAGATCAGAAAGCGAGCAAGAGCTAGGGAAGAACAACAAATGAATGCATGAAGAGGTGTTTTGAAAGGGGTGAGGGTGGGGTGGGGGGGAAGCGGGGTGGAGGGCAAGAGATACAGTGGATTCAGGAAGAGAATTCCAGAGTGAAGGGGTGTCACCAATGCTGGAGTGGAGGGAGGAGGAAGATAGAAACAAAAAAATAAACCAAAGCCAAAAGAGCAGTGGGTCCACACTACAATGTAGAGCTGCAGGAGGCTGCAGAAATGGGGCACTTGCCTGGAGTGATTGGTAGACATGCATTTTTAGTGAGCTGGGAGTTTGGGAGCCAGTGGAAGTTGGCATGGACAGGAGGCATAGTATATGGGCAGCATCATTCAGCTCGAATTGGATTTTGTGTAGGGTGGAGCGGGAGAGGCTGGCAAGGAGATTATTGTAGTTGAACCTGAAAATGACACAAGTATTTATGAAAGTTACGGGGGGTGGTAAAGAACGAATAGAGGCAGGTATTACTATGGAGATACAAATAGCCAGTCTTGATGGTGGGTTTGAAGCTGAACTCCAGGGTTAAATGGGTCACTCGGGTTGTGCACTATTGGGTTCATAATGAGCAAGTAATTGGTCAGGAGAATGGAATTGGTGGCTGAGGTGTGAAGGCTTTGGCAGGGACTAAACAGCTTCATTTTGGTCTTGCCAGATTTGAGTTGGATGAAGCACTGGTTCATACATGACTTAGGGTTGCAGAACACAGCAACAGTTAGAGTTGAGGATGGTGGTTGTCGTCATACATATAGAAAGTGATACCATGCTTATGGATAGCATCACTGAAGGGCAGCATGTAAATGTACAGATGAGAACGCACGATGGAACCTACAGGCAAGCCAGAGATGAACATGCAAGTACTGCAAGAGAAGCCGTTGCAGGCGTCAGAGATTGCTTTTTTTGCAAGGACCCTGCACAGAAACGTTTCGGCTTCAGCCAAACCATCTTGGTGGAGGCAATGAGCAGAGTTCAAGCTCTCCTTGTCCCTCCCAAAAGTGTGTATTAACTACCCTCCTCTAGGTGCCAACCCTCTAGGATTGACCTGGAGTCTCCAGCAATTGAAGATTAAACTCCAGACACTGCGAGCAACCAGGGAGAAAAAATCATTAGGGCATTATAAAACAAATTGTGTTTTCTTTGCATTTTCTTTGAACACTTTTGCTTATTAGTTATACAAATATTGGAGATGGGGAAAACAGGCTGTTTGATGGAGGGTCAAGAGTTGTCCAATTTGGCAATGAAGAGTCTGCTCATTTGCCAATTGGCGTGGGAAAGCAGGGCGCTGTGAGGATGGCCGTGTTGGGCGACCAATGGGGGGTGGGGTGGCTGGATATAAAGCAGGTCATGTGATGAAACCACCAGGAATATGTCCAACCAGAGTTGGCAACCCCACCCCTCATCATGCACTTCATGTTCAGATACAGAATGAAGCAATAAACCCACCTCCTTAACTAAGGAAGATCTTAAAGGGAGAGAAAGAGAACTTAATATGTGTGCAATATTTTTTTTGAAATGAAGCTGAACAACTCCAGCAGGTAATGCTGCTGTTCCAATTCAAACTCGGCCTTACCAGGAGCAGACATAATGGTTTGAAATATTAAGAATATTGTTCTGGTAGCTGCATTTTATTTCACAAGTGTGAAATTGCAAAAATCACACGTATGGCAATTATGCAGTTTTCTTCCATGAATTGAAATGAAGTGATCTATCTGTATAGATATGATTAATTTTACATCAGAGGGTTAGTGTGGGCAAAGTCTATCAATGGCTTTCAAAGATTATTTTTCAAGCTGCATGATATTGAATGATAGCTCTGTAATGATGGCGTTAATCGTTTTCATCATCGTGAAGCTGTAAGATTTTTGGTACTGTTAGTTGGGTAGCCCCTCAATGAGCACAGTCGCAATATATTTCACTTTTCTATTTTATTTCCATTTGCAGTAAGAACCTTGACACAAACTGTGAAACTACTACAAACAAGTATATTGTAAATGGGACAACTGATGGCAGGGCCAGACTCTGGTGTTGTCTTAATTCACGGTCATCTGTTTATCATTCTTTCCATTTTGAAAATAATTCAATTTTCTGCCATTATTTTATGACAAAGATGCTGAGTGACTAGAGGTCATCTGATGACTGTGAAAGGATCATTTGGGACCTGAGTATCACTTTGATGGGTACTAAAGTGTTCAGCTTTTTGCTCTAAATAGCAGATTACTAGAAAATAAGCTGAGCCCATATTATATAGATTGCTTTTTGAGTCTTGGTGTTCTTCCACAGCCGCACATCTGCTTCCGCTTGCATGTTGCTGTTATCAGTCACAAAACAGTGGAAAATTCTGTAAGCTGGCAGATTCTGGACCACCTCTTTGGCTTTTTATCCTCTCCTCCTCCTCCTGGCTCATACTGCTTTGAATATTGCATTAGAGTGCGGCTACTGTAGCCTCTGATTACATCTATGTACCAAGCAAGATGAGCTGTGGCAGCTCCATGGTGATTAGTGAGGATTGCTGTCAGTTTCTATTCATCTCTGAACTGCGCTTACCAGCTGACTGTCCATTATTCGAACTCCCCGATGTAGCTGCCGATGCTTTGTTTTAGAGTTGTGATATTGTATACGTTCGGCAGAATTTTAACAAAATACAATAGTTACTTTATTGTGACTATTCAATGAGCTGTATCTAACTCTTAATGTAACTTCTATTAATATTGTATTCAATGCACATGAGTCTTAACAATATCAAGGTTCTGTGCTTCTTGGTATTTGGCATATTATTACTACACAGTGAAGAGGAAAATTTTAATTGTGTATTTAGATTATTGATTGAATTGGGGTTTATACAGTAACTATACAATTGAGAAATGTAAAACTGCAAATGACTGCAGTCTATTTTGATACTTGTTTCTCTGCTTTGGACAGTGTTTGTGAAGACGGAATTGAATAGTTTCCCATTACACAACTAAAAATAAATCCCGAGACTGCCTTAGAAATGTGCTGTTTATAATTGGGGAATTTTCATTTTGAAAAGGGTGCAAGATACAATGCCAGGTTTAAAAGCTAACAATTCTATAGTTGCAGTACCTTTAACAGTAAGATTTTTTTACTTGGGGGAAGGGGGGGTGGACAATGGTGATAAGTGCAAGTTTCTTGTGGGATAGTTGCATGTTAAAATGTGTTGGGAATATATATGTAAGGTGACCTTTGCCATTCACATAACAAATCTGTGCTGCGCATTGATTATTCATGCCTGGAAAAAGAGGGCTGTCATGTGCAGTGCCCATTGGTGCTCATTAATTGGAGAGAGCTACTGGCTAGAATCAGATTCTGCTTCTCTGCTTCTCCTAGCAGTGCACTCCTCCGATAAATGCTCCAACGTTGTAATATTTTTATTTATTTTCTGCCTGACCTGGCAAGAAGTGAAGAAATTTTTTTCGTTCCACAAAATAGTTTACTTCCCTCGATTCGAGCTGCAAAATGACGACTTACTGTTACAAACACGAATTCTCTTGTGGTGTGCCAGAAGGTTGTGAACTGGGGAGATTAGTTCATTTTTCAAGTAACCCTAGGTTGCAAGTGAATCCGAAACAGCAATATCTGGAGCCTCAGCAGCAGCACTTGACTACACACAAGTACTACACCTCTGCGACTCTGCCTGTGTCCTCGACTAAACACAGAGGCAAGTTTACTAACCTGCGTGACAGTGTTAAGAAAAGCCCTACTAAAAGTACTGCCAAAGTGAAAGCGACTAGCGGCTGGTGGTCGGACAGCTCATGGGCGACGTGTTCTTTTGATCAGGTCAGTGTCTGTGGAACTATTTGCTGTACTTTCAGTGGTAATGTCGGTACAGTTTTAGTATGTACACAACAGTGCAGGCCATGGAATAGCCATTATGACCAAGCTCCCTGATCAATGGAGTCGATCAATTCTAATTATAGGAGCGTGCTTCGGTTTGAGTCTAGTGTCAGATACCTGGAAGACATGTTGAATTCTCGACTTACTCACTTTGAAGCACACCCTTTTATTGTGTAGTTTGCAACAAAGCTAATCTTTTAAAACTTTATTATTTGGGGAAGTTTCTCTCTTTTTGCAGCCTTGCTACTTATTTTGTCTGACTGGCCCGATGCCTGCAACTGAGAGGGCAGGTGCATGGCCTCCCCCATCATTCTGCTGCCAGTGTCCTTTATCCAGCTGTCAGGAAGTACCAAAGACTGCCCATGCTTGACTCTCGCTTCTGATTTTCCCTCTTTCCTCCGTTTCTCTCCCCCTCCCCCCTGCCCTGCAGCCTCAACTAAGTGTATTCCTCCTTTACTGGCTCAGATCAGGATTTCAGTAAAGATGGACTTAAACCCACTGATATATAAATTTTGCACATTTTGAAGTAATTGCGCTGATACTGGTAATGCATGTTAGTGAGGTAGTTGTCAAGATTTGCTGTGTGGGGTAACATCCTGCAATTATGGCACTATCCCAGAGACCCCGGAGTTCTAATTGCTGAATGACATTATTACCTACCCAAAAGAAACTTTTTTATTAACTTGCAGCAACAAAACTAGTAAGTAGACAAACACAAATCCGACGGATGGACAGAAATCTCATGGCATCAGGGGCCTGCTGGGGTCCTCTTGTTGACTCCCTAAGGTTCAATAGTCCTGTTTCAAAACCTATACCGTCAGTCACTCGAGCTGAAGTTGGACTGTTTCAGTTGTTTTTGTATACATAGTTAATAGCTAGGTCTTTGGTTTGGGATGCTTATTATAATGCACTTTGTGATCTAAAACCCAAGGAGATCCAGCAGTATTTTGCCATAGCGAGCTGCTTCTTTTTGTGTCCAGAGTCTAAATATTGTAAATGTTTCAGTCAGACAAACACTTAGATTTTTTTTCAAAATTTAGCTTAGTACTCTGTTTTCCCTGGTTATTAAACAAAGCTGCTGTGTTCCAAGAAAGGAATAAAATTATTTCCTATTTATTTCCCTTTCTCTTTCTGCCCCCCCCCCACCCCAAAAAAAGACTGCACCATTTACATAAAAAAAATCTTGTCTACTTCTCTCTTCCTTGTGCCCAAGAGAGTGAACAGGCCACTGGTTCCTGAATTAGGCTACAAGATAAAACGGTGGAGGGGTGGGGGGAGGAAATGCGATGACTTGAGTTTTGAAATAGGATTTTGTTTTTTAATCAGTGAAATTGCTGCATTTTATTATTTTTTTAAATTATTTGGAAGAGGAAATAGTGTTATGAGACCAGCCGTGCCTGTATATACTTTGCAGCGCTGAGGTAATTGGGCAACAATGCGGTCCATCGTAACAAGACTTGAATATTGAATAGGTTTGTAGGAAGACTGAAGGTTTATGTATCTGGCTACTTATCAGAATTAACATCGGATGTTTAGATAGTAGGTTTGATTAGACCGTGAAAATGGGATGTTTTAGGATTACCAAGCTCAGCAGAGACATTTCCTATTGTTGGAGCAGCGTTTGATCCTGGAGTTTCCATTGGCCATCTGCTGACATGATTTCAGTCCCATTGTTTTGAGCATAAACTATGGTAGAATCGACATTGTAAAAATCTTGAAACCTGATTTTACTTATCTCCTCTTTACTGTTTCATCTCACATTAGCCTGATGCTGACCAGTCTAATGTTGCTCCTTGGTTGACTCCCTTTCTCGAGGATGGGGCTATCTCCCCTTCCCAGGTGAAAGGGATGTATGTGCTTTCTGTCTCTTGGATGACATGAGAAGAGAGAGAGAAGTCTTTATTTCTGTTTAGTGAAGTGACGTTTTAATATATTCTCTTATTGTGTGTCCAGACATTGCAGGGACCCTAATATTTGGCTTCACCTTCCTTGCCAGGAACAAAGTAACTCAAAAGAGACTATACCGAGCTACAGTAATGTTTTAACATTGTGTTTTATTTACCCCATGAAGCTGTTACTTTCATTTCAATGGCAACACCATTCATTTAAACAAAAAAATGGAGCTTTGAACTGTTAAATGTAACGTAGTTTATGAATATTGTCTGGTCCATGTGATTGGATTAATTTAGTGCCTTATTTTTGATTGAAGATAGGGCATCATTTTGTAACATAAGATAGAAAATATTCTTTTTAAATTGGCTTTCCTACTATTGCATGTGTCCTGATTTTCAATACTATTGAACATGGGAAGTAGTGTTGTAGATGACCTAGAACATGGAAGGTATGTTGGATTTTATGATGTAAGAGAACTGTCCTGATGGATTGTTTTTATCATGAGAAAATTGCTGTCAGTGTTGGTTATTGGCTTGAATACATTTAGGTCAGTGGAACCACATGAGAGGAAGACTCCCCACTATGTTGCCCTTCTCTAAGCGACTCTGTGACCCAACATTACGTACAACCTGGGAGGATATATATCGCTGCATTCTCTAACCCCCCTGCCCCCTCCACCTCTGCCGCACAACGCCCCCCTCCCAAAAAAAAAACCACACAGTAATTGCAATTGCAAAAAAAACCAAATCTCAATAGGGGACTGGAGTTATTTTAAACTTTATAAAGGACAACATCTATTCTACTTGGAGATCTTGTAATGCTATCTGACTAATGGATGCGTTTCACGTACAGTTATCATGAAAAACTTACATTAGTTGTATGTGTGGTGGCTATATGTCAGGATGTCTAGAATAAAATGACTGAGTTCTGCAACATTCTGGGAGTTAATTCGGTGAAATGATTTGGTGCAAAATACAGCAGTTATTTCTGTTGTTTGAAAACTTGACTGGAGCCATTCGTACTTTCCTATCAAATGGATTGAGACAAATGTTAATTAGAGTTTGCTGGCTGAGCCACTCTAGATTTTATGCTCACTCCATCCTTGTACAACATTGCTGTACATATACTTATATACCTTCTGTTACATATACTTGTTTCATTTAGTTTTAGTTTTATTTACAGTGCCTTTATAAAAAGGTCATTGTTCCTAATTAGTTCAACATGCTGAGAGAGAGGTTCTTGGTTGATGCTTTTATCCTAAGACAAGTCTAGTTCCCTCCAGGTATATTGGCCATCTGCTCATTTGTGCTTTGTATTGTTCTGCGGCTGCCTCTTTGAATGCTGTAAAATAAGCCTGGAATTTAATCAACCTAATCAAATCAGATTATAGCAAGACTGATAAAACAGTAGTCCAAGTGTAAGACAGTTCCTTTCAGATAAGGGAATGTCATATTATGTAGAACTGGAATATGTTACAAATGTAAAAGTAAAGAAAAATCTATAGTAACTTGACACCTATGGAAGATTGCACCTAAAATATCTTCTCTCTAACAGGTTGTGGGTTCAAGCTTTCGCCAGGTTTGAGTGCATAATGTTTGATTGGTTTAGCTTTAGGTGGAGTTTTAAGATACCATTGCACAACTCAGAGGACATTCTCCTGGTGTCCTGGCCAACATTCTTCCCTCAACCAGTAGTCGGTAATCTCATTGTTGTTTCTTCTATCTTGCCATGTGCAAAATGGCTGTCATGTTTACCTACAATATTAGTTATTGCACTTTGAAGTAATTCATTGTATGTAAAGAGCTTTGGGATGTTTCTGAAAGACTTGATAAGGCACTATATAAATGCAACATTCTTTCTTGCTTGATTGAAGCCAAATATCCACTGATTTCATTTGAGGAAAAAATATTCAAAGTTCATTGCATTGGATATTTCACGTGGGAGTAAATATTTTTGAAATAGATATTTATTGTATTATACTTGTGCAATTCACTAGTGACAGCCCCCACATATTGAGATAATTGCAGCCAATATATTCAAACACTTCTTGTGCTGCTGTGTTCTAAAATGTTTCGGGAGCACGAGATGCTGAACGCAACACTCATCAAACTAAATTACTGATTGAAATCAAAATGTTGTAGTGATGTATGCTGGTCATAACACTCCTATCTGGATTAGAATATCTGTTTATAAAGAGGGTCAAGTCTTTTCGATGCTTTTTTAAAATCAACTGCACAACTGATTCAAGGTCTAATTTTAAGACCCACTTTCTGTTGCTCCTTCTTTCCACCCTTTCTTGCTCTTCCTCCTTGTTTTCCCTCCTCAACCCCACAGTACTTGCATCACATACCAAAGTGTTAAGTTTGAAGACTAGAGAGACAATAAGAAACACCATAAGGAAGATTCACAAATGGGGACATGTTTCCTGCAATCTAAAGCTAATTGAAAAATTACCACCGAGTAAACAGTAGGACCAGATGGGAGAATTTCTGTTGCCTCGCTGTTGAAGTCATTGCTCTGTATTATAGAAGCAGTAGCCACATCCGGTGTAAGAGCACCAGTACTGCTCGAATAATGCATTTTTGTGGATATTAATGTCGATTAAATATCTCTCCCAAGTTCATATATTTCCCACATCCAGTTTGAAGTTTACATTGATGCCCTCTTCAAATACCGTCCCTCCCGGGCAGCATAGATATTTATAAGGAATGTTAATTTTTTACAACGGTATTGTTCTATTGACGTTTCAAGCTTTTAAAACCTCCTTTAATCACTAACCTAACTTAAACTAATTATCTAATCTTTGAAATTGAACATGCATCACAGAGGAAATTGTTTTCTACTGTCCAATAACGTTAAAATAGTTTGATTTTAATTGCATTTGAAAGCTGATTAGATTAAATTGGTTAATATGTCATAAAGAAGAATGTTTTCTACCCACCCACCTTAAATGCAATAAGATTCATAAAATCTCATTGCTTTAGATCACAATTTCACTCTGGGATATGGATATATATTTCATATTGTATTTCAGAAGCTGTACTGTATTTGTGCAAAATCTTGCAGGTGTATGCATTTATACCTTTGGGAGTTGAGTGGAGCTGGTTGGGAGAAGTTTGTGATTTTCTTATGGGTGGAGGTAGTAGCTATTTGAACTCTAAGGGGGAACTGACCAGTTTAACTCGGATGTTCCACAATTTGATCTTGGTTGGCATTTCATTTTTTCTCCTCCCTATTCCTCAAAAAAACCCCGCAAGATCTTGTCCGGTGTTTCCTATACTTTTATTTTTATTGCGTTTGTCATTAGGCAGTACGATTTGGGTATATGCTTATTGTGCTCAGTTAGATTTGCGCAAATGTTTTGCTATGCAGTTGTGTGCCTTGAAATTTGATCCCTTGCTATTGTTTAGCAGATAGAGGCTACTCCTCCCTCTACTCCTGTAATCCCTGTTATGCCAGTCCCTGCTGATGCCAGTGTCTTCTCGTCTGACAGTCAACAGGTTTTGTTCCTTTTTCTTTTTCTTTTGAATGTTTTGATTTTGTTGCTGTATATTCAAAATTTATTTTGTGCATTGTTTAATCTTGTATAATGTTATTCTGTAGATCACTGGGTACCTGTGGTGAGCAAATAGAACCAAGGAGACATGTCAACTTTGATTCAAAGTATAACTGCACCAATCTGGAGTTAAACCGTTCACTGTTTTGCTTCAGCGTATTGGCCTGCTGGTTGTCTGGCCCTTTTGTTCTAATGATTACACTGAAAATATTAATGATCTCACTAATTGTGCTTGGTGCCCAGAGTTTATGAAAATCTCAGTTGAAAACCTACTTTGCTCAATGGTTCTGGCTGCCCACCTCAGGAATATGATCCGAGGCAAAGGTGTTACAGAAAGACTGGTTTGATCTCGGCGACAAGCAAAATCTGGTTCTGTTGAAGTTTTATTTGAAAACCAATTGAAAATGTGCAAATTAAATCTGTGTGATGGGAAAGCATAAATGTTTGCACAAATCAAACCAGTGTCACAGAATATAGAGAAGGCAAAGATGTAAACAAGCATTTAAGACCCTTGAGCAAATTTGTTGGGAGTCCGACCAAAAACAAATATCGAGTGCCCATGCTGTTGAAATAGAATCTTAGAAAGTGGAGCTGTGCAGATATATCTTAACATTTCCATGGCCTGTTCCCCTCAGACTCGCATAGTTCTAATATAAATGATTCAAGTCAAGGGTGACTTAACTCTGCAGCCCTAGAGTCAGATGCAACTCCCATGCCCTGGCAATCTGTCCTTTGAAGCGCAGGCAGTTCAGTCTAATTGCACTTAGGTTTTGAATTTGCTGATTTGTCCTGTTTGAATTTCATGGGCCTGGAAGTTTGGAAAGGGCTGTTTCTAGCCCTCTTGCCTCATTGGTGGATAAAATCGACATCAGAACGGCAAGAACCATTAGTACCAGAAACTTGATATATATGCAAATTAACAGGAACAAAGATTTAAGCTGGATATGGGACTCCCAGGGCTCCATGAATGTGGCCCATGAGGACAAAAGCTTGGATACCCGTGATTCAAATGAGCATCTGGCATTCAAATCACACAGTTGTTGATGGCACTTTGCAACCTAAAATAAGTACAGAGCACCATTTAAAAGGGAAAATTACTTTCATTTTCTTTACATTTAAGTTTGACATTTTAAAATCTTTAGCTTCTTGATTCTCTTCCTATGCATGCCAAAAGGATTGGAATGTTTAAGCATTTACTCTCCACCTTTTCTGGATAAGAATGTAATTTCTCATGCAGGCGATCATGAAATCAAACTTGGGTTGACTATTTCCATTTTACTCGTGTGCCAATGCTTGACTGCTTTCTTGTCCATGCAAGCAGCATCAGTTCCTGACCAACAGAACTCAAAAAGCCATTTTGGTAAAACTCTCAACAACTGAAGGTTTTACTTCAATAGTTGGATTCGCACAATTTCTGCTGAGTTACAGCATTTAGTTATTTGTTTTTATCTGGTTAATAAATATTGATTTTAAAACTTTTTGCAGAATATTAGGAGTTCTAAAAATATCACCTTCAAATTGACTCTTTTTCCTAAACAGATCAAACAGTTTTGTCCCTTTTTTCAGATACTTGGAGGAGGAACTTTACTGCAATAACTTTTGCAATATTCTAATGAGTAAATGCATTGGTTATAAATATTAATTACATTTGGCCCAGATAGGTGGAACAAAGATGATTTAACTGAATTATTAATGCACAAAAATTCCCATTTCTCAAAATGAAAGAACAGATAAATGAAAATACATTCTTTATATCTTCAAAAGGTTCCATGGGTGAATTATTTATATTGAATTTTTCAACAGGGATGTGTCAGTCCAAGGAGTTTTTGTGTTTTCACTATTCTACCCCTCTTGCATCTCTCAAAATATTCTCATATTGAGAGGGCAGACAGGTAACTTACTCCCTAGCCTCTGCCTTTTGTGATCCCTAAACAGCTGTTAGGAATTGTGCAAAGTTTACTTGCCCTCTTCTTCATCCATCCCTCTGAAAAAGTGCTTTGCTTCCCTTGACGGACTCTGCTCGAATCCAGTTTAAATCCAGTTAGGTTAACATCAGCAGTAGACAAAATTTTTAACAACATAAGAATTAGGAACAGGAGTAGGTCATGCGGCCCCTTGAGCCTGCTCCGCCATTCAGTAAGATCATGGCTGATCTTCGGCCTCAACTCCACTTTTCTGCCTGATCTCCATATCCCTTGATTCACCTAGAGGCCAAAAATCCATCTATCTCACCCTTGTATATACTCAACGATTCAGCATCCATAGCCCTTTGGGGTAGAGAATTCCGAAGATTCACAACCCTCTGAGTGAAGAAATTCCTCATCTCAGTCTTAAATGGCCAACCATTCTGGGGCCACTTCTGTTCACTGCACATAGCAATGATTTGGATATAGATCGAGAGGGAGTGGTGTCAAAATTTGCAGATGATACCAAAAGATGAAGTAATTTTAAGACGAAAGGAAATGGCAAAAGAATATTAAAATGGGTGAATGGGCTAAACAGTGGCAGATAGAATTCAATGTCAGTAAGTGTGCAGTGATGCATTTTGGTTAAAACAAAGTAACAATTATGCTCTGGTGCTGTGAAAGAGATGGGAAATTTGGGAGGACATGTTCAGAGAGCATTCAACACTGCACCTCGGGTTGATAAAACTTTGTAAAAATAAAAAATAATAATTCTAGGTTTTATCATGAGGTATAAAATATTAAAAACTAAGAGGCAATGATGAGTCGACATAAAACCTTGTTCTCTGAGCAGTGTGTGTAGCATGGGGCTCCTTACTATAGGAAGAATATTGAGGCTTTAGAGAGGGTGCAGCGCAAATTCATGAGGATGCTGCCTGGTATGAAGAAATACAAAAATGAAGACAGACTTGAAAAGTTTAGGTCTTTTTTCATAGAAACATAGAAGATAGGAGCAGGAGTAGGCCATTCGGCCCCTCGAGCCTGCTCCGCCATTCAATGCGATCATGGCTGATCATCCAAATTCAGTACCCTGTCCCTGCTTTCTCCCCATATCCCTTGATCCCCTTAGCCTTAAGAAATATATCTAACTCCTTCTTGAATATATTTAATGAATTGGACTCCACTGTCTTCTGTGGTAGAGAATTCCACAGGTTCACCACTCTCTGGGTGAAGAAATTCCTCCTCATCTCAGTCCTAAATGGCTTATCCCTTATCTTTAGACTGTGACCCCTGGTTCTTGACTCCCCCGCCATCAGGAACATCCTTCCTGCATCTAGTCTGTCTAGTCCTGTTAGAATTTTATAAGTTTCAATGAGATCCCCTCTCATTCTTCTAAACACTAGCGAATACAAGCCCAGTCGACCCAATCTCTCTTCATACGTCATTCCTGCCATCCCAGGTATCAGTCTGGTGAATCTTCGCTGCACTCCCTCCATGGCAAGAACATCCTTCCTCAGATAAGGTGACCAAAACTGCCCACAATACTCAAGGTGTGGTCTCACCAAGGCCCTGTACAACTGCAGCAAGACCTCCTTGCTCCTGTACTCGAATCCTCTCGCTGTGAAGGCCAACATACCATTTGCCGCCTTAACCGCCTGCTGCACCTGCATGCTTACCTTCAGCAACTGGTGCACAAGGACACCCAGGTCTCGTTGCACTTCCCCTTTTCCCAATCTATTGCCGTTCAGATAATCTGCCTTCCTGTTTTTGCCACCAAAGTGGATAACCTCGCATTTATCCACATTATACTGCATCTGCCATGCATCTGCCCAATCACCCAACCTGTCCAAATCATACTGGAGTTTCTCTGCATCCTCATCACAGCACACACGCCCACCCAGCTTTGTGTCATCTGCAAACTTGGAGATATTACATCTAGTTCCCTCGTCTAGATCATTAATATATATTGTGAATAACTGGGGTCCTAGCACCGATCCCTGCGGTACCCCACTAGTCACTGCCTGCCACTCGGAAAAAGACCCGTTTATTCCAACTCTTTGCTTCCTGTCTGCCAACCAGTTTTCTATCCAAGTCAGTACCTTACCCCCAATCCCATGCTTTAACTTTGCACGCTAATCTCTTATGCGGGACCTTATCAAAAGCCTTCTGAAAATCCAAATACACCACATCCACTGGTTCTCCCTTATCTATTCTACCAGTTACATCCTCAAAAAATTCCAGTAGATTAGTCAGGCATAATTTACCTTTTGTAAATCCATGTTGATTTTGTCCGATCCTGTCACTGTTTTCCAAGTGCTCTGCTATTACATCTTTTATAATGGACTCTAGTATTTTCCCCACTACCGATGTCAGGCTTACCGGTCTATAATTCCCCATTTTCTCTCTACCACCTTTTTTAAATAGTGGGGTTACATTAGCTACCCTCCAATCCATGGGAACTGTTCCAGAGTCTATAGAATTTTGGAAGATGACCAGCAATGCATCTACTATTTCTAGGGCCACTTCCTTAAGTACCCTATTATGTAGATTATCAGGCCCTGGGGATTTATCTGCCTTCAATCCCATCAATTTCCCTAACACCATTTCCCTACAAATACTGATTTCATTCAGTTCCTCCCTCTCATTAGACCCTATATTCCCCGACATCTCTGGGAGGTTATTTGTGTCCTCCTTTGTGAAGACAGAACCAAAGTATGTATTTAATTGGTCTGCCTTTTCTTTGTTCCCCATTATAAATTCCCCTGATTCTGACTGCAAGGGACCTACGCTTGACTTCACCAATCTTTTTCTCTTCACATATCTATAGAAGCTTTTACAATCAGTTTTTATGTTCCCTGCAAGCTTACTCTCATACTCTTATTTTCCCCCTCTTAATTAATCTCTTTGTCCTCCTTTGCTGAATCCTAAACTGCTCCCAATCCTCAGGTTTGCTGCTTTCGTTAGAACAATGCAGATTATGGGGCGATATAATTATTTTTAAAATCAAAAAGAATGGGGCAGGATAGATAGGTAGAAGCAGACTGTTTCCAGTTTTTGAGAGGTCAAGAATGAGGGTCCATAGATCAAAGATTTAATGTAAGAGTTAGAACAGAGGGTAGGAGAAACTTCCTCACAGAGACATGTCGGGCTGTGTAATTCACTACCAAGGTTAGTAGTTGAAGCAGAAACTGTGTCAACATTCAAGATGAGACTGGATAGGTGGATGAAGGAATACAGGTTGAAGGGAGATGGGAACAAAGTGGATAATTGTGATTAAAACTATTTGCTCACATGGAGCGTGAACGCTGAAACGGACAGGTATCTGTGTTGTGACTTCTATGTGCTTTTAAACCCGTATCCTAACAAGCCACGGAGCACTAGTACACCAAAGTGCTATGTTCACTTTGAATCAAATTCGGAACAGAATTCCAATTTAAACAGGAAAAAGCTAGAGATTCACATGAAGAAAATTGTATAAACCGAAGCACTGTTTTCTTTCAAACAATTTCCTAGCTAGAAATGGCAGGATTATGTTGTAATTCACAATTATTTCAGCCACGTTTGATTGGGAGAGAATGGCTGACACCGATGCAATATTAAATTTCAGGTTTTATAAATTGAAATAGGTTATTGTTAGCATTTCAAACATGTTTTAACTGTGCCTTCTTGTTCATTCTTTAAAGGCTAATCCACCCCCAGTTGTGGTGAATACGGATAGTTTGGAGTCTCAGCCTTATGTAAGTCATATTCAGATTTTCAATTTTGCTTCTTGTATGTGAAAATTAATATTAAAAAATTGGAGTTGAAAAATGAAGAGGCCTTCAGCAGCACACAGGCCAGTGTATATTTTGAGATACAGACACATTCTTGCTGTTCCATGAGCAGGAAAACTCTTGTACAAACTATCAAAATCCATCTCTAGTGGTCAACATTTTCAGTTAAAGTTCACAATTGATGAAGCCAGCAGTTTTCATTGCAAAGCAGTGGCTTTGTCAGCTGGCAGTGCTATGGCTTTGATGTTTAATTTCCATACATTGTTGATTTAAGATGCAGATGGGGAGTAGCTTCATTTTACAACAACAACTTGCATTTATATGGCGCCTTTAATGTAGTAAAATGTCCCAAGGCGCTTCACACGAGCGTTGTCAAACTAAATTTGACACCGAGCTGCATGAGATATTAGGGCAGAAAAGAGGTAGGTTTTAAGGAGAGTCTTAAAGGAGGGTAGAGAGGCGGAGAGGTTTAGGGAGGGAATTCTCCCTTGGTAGTTGAAGGCACGGCGCCCATGGTGGAGCAATTAAAATCAGGGATGCTCAAGAGGCCAGATATGAGGGTTGTAGGGCTGGAGGAGATTAGAGATAGGGAGGGGAGAGGCCATGGAGGGATTTGAAAACAAGGATGAGATTTTTTAAATCGAGGCATTGCTTAACCAGGAGCCAATGTAGGTCAGCGAGCACAGGGGTGATGGGTGAACGGGACTTGGTGCGAGTTAGGACACTGGCAGCAGAATTTTGGCTGACAAAGTGTGCAGAGGGTAGAAGGTGGGAGGCCGGCCAGGAGAGCATTGGAACAGTCAAGTCTCGAGGTAACAATGGAATGGATGAGGGTGTCAGCAGCGGATGAGCTGAGGCAAGGGCAGAGTAGGGCGATGTTACGGAGGTAATGGTGTGCTTTTCAAGTTGAAGAGCTGTATCTGCCTCTCCAGCCACCAAGTTTTTTTCCCACAGGTGAATAATATCCTCTTCCAGATTTAAAAAAAATAATCACACAAAATTGCTCCTGCTGCAATAAAAGCAGTTCGAGTATTACTTAAAGTAGGAATTGTCATCTGCGAACGGGTGCTTATTTTTGCTGCAGCTTTCCAATAGATGGTATGACAAATTTCACAGTAATCACCTCTTTGACTGTTAGATTCATTGGAGCTTGATGTATTTGCAAAGCAGATTACTTTAGGGAAATTCTCCAAGCAGTTTCAGTCCTTCGGGCTACCTGGCTTAAAGCCAGAATATCTACTGGCAAACATTTTTTTTAACCCCTCTTTTGTGAAACCCATTTTTTATGACATCTAGAGAGTGCTGGCCTGAACTCATTCTATGAAAGCTTTTTCAACAGTATTTAATTGGATGACTTAGCATAAACCTTCAAAGGAAACTTTTTGCAGTCTTTTTGAATTTTATTTCAATTCTACCCTTTCTAACCGCTACAGTAAGAATATGCTATATGCCACAGCTAATAATTTCTGTATGGTGAATAATTTTATTCTTGGGAATCTGCCAGCTATTTTGTGCCATGTATCCTCAGATTCTATGTCATTTTTATTACTACCCTTCTTCCAAATTATGCTGTCTTTAATGTCTTCATAAAAGTCAAATGTTAGAATATTTTTAAACAGCAAACAGGATTTCATTCTTATGGGTTGGTCATCTGAGCATCTCAATTTAATTACCCATTGACAGCTGCCTATTGCTCTTAATAATTTGATGCACTTCAACATTAACTTGGAATACCAGCAGCAAAGCTACACACTATTCTCTCATGGACAGTATTATTGCAGTTTCTACAAGTTTTCCCATTTTCCAGCAATCACTACTTGTCGATATAACCAGACATCTGACCTCGTACAGTTGCGCTCGGTTGCATCCTGTTGTAAGTACCTTGGGATGCTTTACTATGTGAAAGGTGCTATATAAATGCAAGTTGCTGTCGTGCCATGCATTATATATTTAAAAAAACTGTCAGCTGTCACATATCTTGTATAGTGGACATACCTTGTATGATGGTGTGTATCTCTGCATCCAGAGAAAGACATCCATTTGATATGGATTTTTGAAATTTGTATCCTGCGTCATGCCATTTCCACTCATTCTCACTAGTTTCTTGGGTAATTCTCAACCCTTGATTTTTTTTTATGCTTGTGACCACCATCGATCTTACAATAAGGGAATTGTCATTTATTTCCTTGCAATTTTATGTTAAACTAATGTTAATATCTAGTAATTGCAGTTGTATTTATTTCTTTGTTTTTGTTCCTTTTAAGCAGTTGGTATCAGGATGGCTAGAAACGTGAATGTTGGCCGCCTAGTAATTTGAGCAGTTGTGCACTTGGCTCCCAAACAAAATGATTTGAATTAAAATCCCAAGTTGATGAGGCCTTTGTCAGTTCTCAGCTCAAGTACAGAATAGAGTGGCAGAAAGTGAATAGGCAGTGCACATCCCATAGATTAGGGCAAAGAAGTAAAACTGATCTCTTCAGTGGAGAAACCCATGGCCCAGGCTGCCACTTACCTGTCTCAAGGAGGTGAGTTACTCAGATTGGGCCACCTTTTTAGTTCTAGACAAACACACAATGGTGAATGACACAGACTGCCCTGTTACTCCATGGCTTGATGTAGGTGGCTAGAAATTAATGAGTTGCATTGACCTGTTTTGGCTAATCTTGGATGTATGAAAATTAGTACTCTTCCAAGATGAGAAAAGGGCTTGGCTGATGGAAGCTACCCTGAGATTTGACTTCTCCCATTATAAGCACCAAGGTCCCATGCTGGAAATCAATTTACTGGAATGGTGCTTGGAGCAAACTACGAAAGATCTGTGCAGTGTCTTTCCATCCTTAACGTCATTCTCTAATAACTTTCTTGATCTTCTCACTCAAATCTCTCCTTGTTGGTTTGTGTCTGCTTGTGTTTGTGCACATTTTGCAGATGTTGTTAAAATGGCTGTCTTCCAGATATCATTCATTTTGTTGATACTTCCTCCATTTTTTCTAATTTATTTGGCCCCACACATGTACCAACAAGGAAGTGGCCCGTCAGACTTTTATGAATGCAGCTCTGAAACTGGATGTAACATTGTGGCAAATGTGAGAGATTAACTCAGCATTGTTCACAGCTACCGTAAAAGTAGTTTTAGCTGGATTAGGAAATTAGTTCTAATTGTAAAATTGAAACCAGGTGCCCAGATGCTCAGCCACATGGTGATTGGATAGCATCAGGATTATTATTAGGAATTAAATCTAATGAGCTGTCCTCTCTATACTCTCCCTAACATGTTGAATAAGGAAGCAATCATTGACATTGTCAACAAATACTTCACTCTTGACCCCTCTTAACTTGGCAACTAGGGATGGGCAATCAATGCCAGTCTTGCCAGTTTAATTTTTAATAGTTTAGGTTTTCACCCAGTGGAGAATAGAGAGTGATTAATTCTTTACCCAAAGGTGTGTGTATTTCAGTAAGCATCATTGTACAGTGTGTGAACTGCTGTTCCAGTAAAGTGACTTTAATCATACAGTACAGCATAATAGAATCATAGAACCATTGATTTTTATAGCATTTTCCTTGGTCACTGCAGTTTGATAAATATTTCCCTCATGTACCACACTTGCACAAATACAATTGCTATGAAATTTTGAGAAAGTGACCCATCACCTCAGGGCAGCTAGGGATGGGCAATAAATGCCAGCATCGCCCACAATCTGAGAAATCAAAATTAATAAATAAATCTTGCATATAAAAATATTATTAAATATATAAAACTTGAGGAAAAACTTCAAGCAATTTGCAATATTTTTCTTTACCAAATATCTGTGGCACTATATTCTGCTTTAAGCATATTTAAATTGAAACTTGCTGTAATTAGAAAGCCATTTTGGCGCAGCGCCCTCTACAGGGGATCTGGTACCTGTGTGCACAGTGCAAGCGACTGTGTATCTCCTTTAACCAATTGGATTGAAGAATCATTACTGAGCAGCACAGAGTCCGAACCAGCAAGCGACAGTTAGAATATTTAATTCAATGCCAAATTATGTACAGAAAGCAAAATAGAGAGGGAAAGAAAGAGGATTGAGAGAGAGATAAGAGACAAAGGAAAAAGTAAAATTTTTGTTCAATTTTTTTCTGTTTTAAAATCTCGAACAATAATTAAAAGCTGAATGAATGAGACTCCACACTTGTAAAAGTTAATTTTCAGTACCAGGGAGTTTGTTTGGCTGTAATTAAGACGTATCACGACGTTAAAAATTTACTTGCACTGGAATGGACAAGCCCTAACTTTTTCTGGCGAGTTTACTGAGTGTACATCCAGTAAGTACAGCAACTTCACGATGTTCCATGTATTTCAGTGCTGATTCTCTTGGTGAGATACCGGTAGAGCTAAGCTTCTGCAGGAGCAAGGCAACTCGGACAGCAACTTGCTGATTTCCACGTTTAACTGCGCATGTGCGGTCTACAGAAGTTGCTGACCGATTTACACTTTAATAACGGTGAGCACTGTTAGCCTCACCGTTAGTTCTTCAGCAAAATACAGCCCAGTGTGATTTCTATTATCTAGATTCCTCATCTACAAGCACATGATTGACAGCAATGTGAATTCTGCTGGGAGCAGCCCTTTCTCTATTCAACTGTTTAAATTAATTTGCCTACTTCCCTATCTAAAGTATCCCATTCCACTGTGAGAGACCAGGCAGGAGATCTGTTTCTAATTCACTGCACATGTCATTGTAAGGAGAGACATATAAAACTCTATCTCAATCAGTTTCTCTTTTCTCTTCAAAGTATCAGTGAAAGCTTCTGTCCTCATTTAATTTTCCTGACACTTCAGATGGTAGCAGACATCACTGAATGCTTTCCGTATGTGGCATGTGTAGATAATTTTTTTTAAAATAATCTTCTGAAGCATTTCATCTGAGAAAAGTAAATTTCTTATTTACAATGTGGTGTTTGCATCTGAGAGAATGCTTAAAAAGGTTAAATGGAATCTGATTATGACCATATCAACTATCCAATCAAATCCACTTTTAAAAATACAGTGGCTGGATATTGTGAATCTTAAAGGGGTCTACTGTCAAGTAGTGCTGAATAAAGTAAGTGTTTTTTGATATGCTTCACTGTGTTCCGTGCACCATACAGAAAATATCAAGTTGAACACTGAAATGAGGCTCTCCCATCATTTCTCTCTGAATGGCTTGAGTGTACTCAACACTGGGATTTTGGGTCAGTTGCCATTAGCTCAGGCCAAGTTGTTTCTAAATTCCATTGTTAGTTTGTACTGCTGAATAATTCAGATATAAAAGGACTGATTTAAACTGGCTTTCAAATTCTCTCTGGACCCAGTTTAGTGAAATACTAAACACAGTGCACTACTATTGATTCATTAGCTAAACGTGGCTCTCAGTGATGCTTTGTAACGTTGGTTATATGCAATTATCCAGCTAATCAAAAGCCAAGTTTCTTTACAAAGTGACGTTGTACAGCATTAAAATGACCAATATGCTGTTTTATGGAATATTGAGAAACAGGTTTACGTCCCCATAATTTCCTACGGTGATCATGTTCAAGAATAGTCAGTGCAGGAATACCTGATATGATGGGGAGGGAGAATTCCTACACAAGGTGGTTCCAGTCGGAACTGCAAGAGCTCCACAACTGGTATGTGGCATCAAAGCCTCTGGACTCACCATTTATCATTTTACCATCAACTGATGACATCATCAACCTGCCACTAAAGCCAGAGTTGGCTAAGATGCTGTTTCCACCTGGTAGAGGCAAATCTGCAGTGCCCCCACCTAACACTCTGGAAACTTCTCAATACTAATAGAGAAATAGTCATTACTTCCCTGAGCCGATAATGCAATTTGTTTGAAAATTTAGTTTTGCTCCATATCTTTCCACTGCCCATCCATCAGCATGGCAATCCTGTTGTCTAACAGTGTTAAACTCCCTACCAACCAGTCAGTTTCACAAAAGACATCCTTTTTTTGTGATTTTTATTTCTGCTCCCTTTTTTGTTCTTCCCTCATTTCTTTGGATTCCACACTCTGTAGTTTGTCGGTAGACCACTTAATACTGGTTTATCCCTTAACCAATTGTGTTGTCTGCAAGTGTCAATTTCCTTGCTGTGATGGAAAGAGCTTATCCAGTTGCAGCGTAACCAGCATTAATAAATGTTGTATTGTACAATACCACAAGAGTAAGTTTACCAGGTGGTTACTGGTACATTATTATAGTAATATGCAGAATGTCTTTTTCTCAGCTGCTTCTGATTTAAGTTAAAAGTAATTAGGTCACCGTGTAATTTGTCACAGCTGAATTTTTTTTTGCTGCCATAAAATCTAATGCATTTGCACTAGTGTGAAAATTACACTTGTGACTTTCATTTGGCTGGCAAAAGGTTATATAGTATTGCATGAGTAACTCATTTCAGATTTGCAGATCATGGAAGCCTACAGGAAAGTAATTTATGTATAGAAATAAATGGTGTAGAGTGATCGTTCGGTTTCATCGAACTGTTGTATTCATTATTTTTAAGTTAAAAGATCAGAAATCAGTAAAATCTGGGTAGTTTCAATCTGTCTCCTGTGAACACTAATCCACACCGTAGAAGTAATTGCAATTTTACCAAAATCCTAATGACACTCCTGACCAATCAATCTGAAAGCTTTCCTTAAAATGAGGATTGAAATGTGAAGCAGTTTGAGTTTTTTTTTCTAATGTGACTAATTACTTTTTCTAAGTTGGCATTTTACTTGTATCTTTGGTTCTTTTGCAGGTTAATGGTACAGATGCAGATTACGAATATGAAGAAATCACGCTTGAAAGGGTGAGATGGCTATTTTTTATTTTACTCTCTAATCCACCAGGTGAATATTCCAGTTACAGAAATTTTCTTGAGAAATTCACTGAATCAAAATGCAATTCATGGAGCTACCTTTTCTTTGACATCAATCTTTTCCTGCCAATTTCACCCCCTGCATCCCCCAACGAAGACATTGTGTCCTTGCTTGGGTACTGTTCCACTGGCAACAGTTTACCCTCCATCACCTCCGCTAACTGGCCATTCACATGAGCCTTAATGGTGAGTATCAGCAGCTATTGAATTGCCGAGGTATCCCAGATGATCCTAATCCTATCTTTTTTTCAGCACACTTCCAGGGGTCACTGGGCATCGGTTAGGAATGGGACTGCTGGCTAGTTTTTTTTTTCCTTTTTCTCTTCCCCATTTCCCCCCGCCCCATCCCAAGAGCACTGATACCAATTGCCACCCTGCCACCACAGCTGAAACCAGCAAACTCCGTGCTGGAAGCTGGGGCTTTTCTGGTTTGTATGGCTCAGATACTTAGTGGTTAAACATGCTGAGCCATATGAGAAGCATACATTTTTAATATCATTATGCATTTATTTTGAGTAACATTAAATGTTGTATTTATCAATATGAATGCAGCATTTAAACATCTGAAAATATTTCTAATTGAATGTGGTAGCAAATTCTCAATTACTTTTAGTAAAGGCTACAGCACAAGTTTCGAGCTTCATCTGTGCGGTATTATGCACATCCACATGATCTCAACTAAAATTTTTGCTCCTAGAAAAATATCAGGGAAAAAAGACGTTTGTGTTGTCACTGCAAAGCATTGTGCCACTGAATAGGGAAGCGCCTTGTTTATGGCTGCCATTAACCATGTGGCAAGTTCCTGCTCATCTAGGGAGGTTGGAGGGTCACAGAAAATTAGGTTGCATGCCTGACCTCTTAGTTCGGAAGGGGTACATTGCATGTTAGAGTGGAGGGAGAATTAACCTGCACAAGAGCTGACCTGTGTGCTACAGCAATGAACTAATCTGATCTAACTGCTAATTCATTTGCACTTTGAATATTTACAGAGCAAGCAACTTGCTCTCAAATTCTAAATGTGTTTGAAAAGGTTGTCACAAAATTACCCATTAAAAAAAAAAGTACTATGAAATGCAAAAATTTGCCATTGATGTGATGTAATATTTAGTGGAACTATTGATCTGGCACTCGCACTTGATTCATATCAATTTGATATTCATTTTTCTACTGTAGGCTTTAATTCACCTTTGGTCAATTTTTGTTAGCCACAGAATCTTAACAGTATGGTTGCAGAATGTTGTTGTGCTCTGCATCCTTGATGTGTGACCTTTGCACAAGAAGATTAATAATTGATATCACTAAATTTGTTGAAGAATTATTCTGCAGTTGGTTGCCAGGAAATCTTATATTCAACTGCATTTCAAACAGCTGTGATCATTATTTAATAAAGTTCTTGTCTTTGATCAGTCCCTCTGTTTTTGTTCTACACAGAATAGTAGTCATACAGAAGGAAATCACAGTGTTCATATTTTTCTTTTCAGGTGTTTTGATGTCCTGATCATATAATTTATCTCTTATGACATGTCAAATCCCCATGGTTACTCCCTCTTTTTTTGTAAGACTCATTTCTTTTTTGAGAGAAGCTAAAGTGGATAGCACACTTGCAAAATTAAAAAATTATTTATCAAGTTCGGTGCCCAGGACTTGAATGAGGCCATTGCCTTGGGGTCTAACCATGATGTTGGCTGGTACATTAATATCATTCATTAGTAATTGTGAACTGTATTGCCAGAAAGGAAATTGATTCATGAATATAATCCTTGCCTGACACCATACAGTCACATGGTAATCATAGAAACAAACTACCTCAGTAGGATTACTTCAGTGTGTAGCATTTGGCTCTGAATTTTTGGAGGGGGTGGGGGGGGGGGGGTGGGGGTGATCCTGCTATGGAAAATTGCTGATTTGACAAAGGATTTGGCCAACGTTCCTTTGAACTGAATGCTTGCCTCTATCCATACAATGTTATTTTAGGCCAGTTCTAATCAAAAAATCTGTTTCGATACTCTCATATTAAATTTTCAAAAACTTTCCATTCCCAAAGATTCAGCGTACTCCAGGAAAAGAAAAATGTTCTATTGTCTACAAGCTCAACAACGATAGAGAAACTGAAGTCCCCACACATACTATTTATTTCATCTTTTCCAACTCCTCCGTGGTAATTCAAATGTATACAAAGCCACTAGTATGAGGGAGTATACTATAATAGTCTCTGCCCTATGAAAAGAAGTTCAATGAAATTGAGTAATGGATCGGCAAGTATATTCCAAGGGACAATCCAAACAAGAATGGCCTCTTATCTAACTTGGCCAGATGCCCCACAAGTGTTACAGGTATAGTCTGTGAAGGAATATCGTTACTGAAAATAATTAGCTATTATTCCAATGGACAAATGAGCAATTTCAAAACCTCAGCAAATGTGCCATAAATTCTGTCAACTTGGGTCTGAAGTCTGGTGAGTAGAGCTGTTCATTCTCAAATACATCAGACTCCAGATCTCTGATTTACTGACCATTCTAGGCAACTCCTTTACAAACCGTTAATGGTAAATGGGTTCTTGCCGAGAAGATGAAGATCTTTTAGATCTTGACATGAAGCATGAGCAAAACCTAAGCCAGCTAATTGTAAGCATAATGAACACCAACCGGCAGACTCCATTCTCAACCTTCTTAGCTCTTGGGAGCTGTAGAAACAGCTGTTGCCAGTAGAATAACAGAAGCTGCCAGCTGAAAAAAGCCTCATATTATTTCCCTTACACAACACAACATATGCTGATACCTGTAAACATTGCATCTTTCTATCCCAGTGGAGGGTGGCCAGAAGAATGACTAAAACTGGAAGCCAGTAGGTCTCTTCATCCTTGAAGTTTCCTTTAAATGGATGGAATGCTTCTATCTTGGGCATAAGGCACACAACAGAGCCCAAGATGGTAACAGTGCCTCAGATCATTCACGTGTCACTTGCTGTCTGCTGTTGAAAGTTACATACTTTTACATCAGATCAAGTAGTCCACCCTCTACCTGCAAGAGCAGTACTGGGTCAGAATAAATCTGTTGTATGTGGAGGATAATTGAAGAAAAAGAAAGGCATATTATTTCTCTTAATAGGATTTTCCTTGTATAATCCTTTCCCTGAGGTATGAGTGAATGTGCTAATGGTCAGAAAAGTGTCAAATGATTCATGTGTTTATGTTTGAGTGAAGTAGCAGATAGCAGATTTGTGGTTGCGTATTTATAGCGCAAGAAAGCTATGACCAATTTGTGTTGGTAGCAAACCTTAATGTTCATGACATCTGAAATGCCACCACTTTAGTATAAGTGACAGGAAAAACCCTTCCCTCCCTGACTTAGATTTATTATTGTTTGCGTACATAACTGAAATGAAAGTCTCATTCCTCAATGTCCTTGTCCGTTTCCAAGCTGATGGAAAAACAATTTCTTCCAGCCCTTTCATGTGTGAGCATAGTGATTAGGATTAATGAACACCAGAATCTGCTGGTGTTAACCCTTGAATGAGTCTGGATTTTACTTCTGAATGGATGGAGAAAGATCTTGTAGGATACTTACATGTGGACTTAACTTAGTAACTGAGCTGAATATAACGTGAGCAATATTGAAACTAAATTTTTATCTTCACTTTGGGATAATTGAGAACGCTTGCTTATGGCCAAATGTTAAACAAAAACAGTGGTGCTGTTGATTTTGAATTAAATATTTTTATTGACATCTCAAAATAATTTAACAGCAATTTTTATGTCAGATATTTAGATTCAGAATTGGGACATCTGTTCACTGCTGCTAAATGTAGCAATATAATTAACTGCAGCAATGACCTCTAATGTTGCATTAACTACTGGAGGAGAAAGCTTAATTAGTTAGATTTACTGGATCAAATGGTTGGTTGGCTTCCTGAAGAGACCTAAAAAAAAAAAATCTGATTCCTAATTCTGGTGGAGTCACTTATCAAAATGCTGTTCTTGTAAAGGCGTTGTACAGATATCACTGGCAGATACACCAAGGGAATTGATGCAATAGGACAATTTATACTCAAAAGGAGAAATCTACAACTCACTCCACTGTATGTTTACTGGTGGAACATGTGGCCCCAATGTCAATGATTAGTTGCATGTGTAGTTGCCAGCAGCAAAAAGACTTGGGACAATATTTTCAAAATCATTTCATAAGTTCAAAAATCTGAATGAATGAATGTGTGGGCCCTTTACTGTTACTTTTTGGACAGTGCATGATTGTTTTTAAGTGAAGTTTTGCCAGCTTGGAAAAGAAAACATGAATTGAACAAGTTGTGGTTTTCGTGCAGCAGCAGAAAAGCAATTAATATTGGAAAACCAAAAAAAACTTGCATTCTAAGTACAAGGTGATGTATGTATTATGTTTAAAAAAAAAAAGCATTAGCTCAGAAAAACATTAATTTTACTTTCCTAAAGTTCATCCTTCAAAATAAGTTATGTCTTGGGCATAACTGGAATATACTTGCTGATCCATTATTCAAATTCATTAAACTCTATGGTGGGGTGGGGTGGTGGCACAAACACAAATGACCTGTTCCCAGATCTCTACCAAAGCTACTTTGTCATTAGCCAGTGGGTATATACAGCACTTTTTCCACTTCTTCTCCCTGTTGGGAAGCACCTGATCTCTGCTCAGCATCTCCTCTTGTGGCCTGCTCAAGATCAGAATATCAATGGGGATTGTGAACCCACATTCTACAGTCTGCTTAGCAGTGCCTTGGGACACCAAAATGTTTCACTACAGTCTCTGGTTTTAGTTGAGTTGGTGTTATCCTTTTAATTTTTGTTTTAAATTCTCATTTGTTACCATTTGTCTGAAACAAAAACATAAAGTACTGCTTTCCTTATTGGAGAAAAGCCTGCTGCCAACAAAAGCAATATTAAAAATGAAACCTTCACTGATTCCAACAAAATTGTTTTCGTAATGACTTATGTACCGAACACATTGGCGAAAATGAGTTTTATGCCTGATTTTCTATTTATGCTGTTACAACAGGGAAATTCTGGCCTCGGCTTCAGCATTGCAGGTGGCACAGATAATCCGCACATTGGTGATGATCCGAGCATATTCATTACAAAAATCATTGCAGGAGGTGCCGCTGCACAGGATGGAAGACTTCGGTATGTCTAATCGTAATGCATTGCCGTTTACATCCTTATGTAAAACGAACATTAATTCAGTAACGTCTGTTGCGAAGACTGCATTAACGTGTCTTACAAAAATTGGTGCCAGCTTCTCGGAAGCTGCTGTTGAGATGTTTCTTTAGCTTTTTTTGGAAAAAGAACTTCAGATTTTAATGAATGAAACTGTAAATGTAGCCATTAGAAATGGTTAATTAGTAAAGGAAAGGCATAATAGAGGTTGTAAACGATTCCAACAGTTACCAAAAGCAGGGGATACGTTATTTAAGAAAGGTATGTGTGTGCGTGCATTTTCTGTTCATCCTAGCTTCAGCACATTTTTAAAAACTCTTGGAAGCCAGTCATTTGAAATGTACAAAACCCTGCTATAAATAAAATTTACCTCCAGCACAAGGGTCTAAATTTCTGCAGCCCATGAACTTGAAAATAGCCTTCCCAATCACATTCCATCCTGGGTACAAACTTAATCTGAAGAGCATTTAAACTCTAATTGACCAGATGCTCTGTTTGTGACCTCAGTGGGACATAGAACCACCTTGGCTGCAGAATAATACATGCTGCATTGTACGATATAGCACCCTTGTCCGTATAAAACAGCCTGTTGTCTGACTTGCTGTGAGCAGTGCCAGTGACAGAGTGTGTGCGGTGTTGCTCGTGGGACGTCAGTTTGTGTTGTTTTATAAGAGTAGGAACATTGTAAAATGGGACGTAGCTATGTGTCTCTTTTTGAGGCAGGAAGTTGTAATTGCTGTGAATTCTTGAAATGAATGCTGGGGTCAGTGATAAGTCGGGCTGCACATCAGAACCCTGGCTTTGTGTGATTGACAGGTCAGTTAAGTTCTGAGACATTGTGGAGCTTGTAGGTTCTTGGAGGGTGCTGAGACACAGCATTTTCAGATTGTTTAGTATGTATAAGAAAGATAACTGGAAAAAGAAAGATTTATTTTCCAAATGGTGAGAAACTAGGAACTATGGAGGAGCAAAGAGATTTGGCTGTCCATGTACACATCACTAAAACCTAGTGCACAGGTATAAAAAGTGATCAACAAGATCAGTGGAATGTTGATCTTTATCTCAAGGGGACTGGAATACAAAGGGGAGGAAGTTGAGCTTAAGTTGTAGAGAGCCTTGCTCAGAGGCCATCTGGAGTACCACATTCAGTTCTGGGCACCGCACCTCAGGAAGGATATATGGGCCTTGGAGGGGGTGCAACGCAGATTCACCAGAGCAATATTGGGGCTTAGTGGGTTGAATTATGAAGATGGGTTGTATTCCTTTTGAGTATAGGATATTGAGGGATGATCTGAGCAAGATGTTTAAAATGATGAGGCTTTGCATAAAATTCAGAGAAACAATTGTAAAAGATGAATGCTGTTCATCCGACGTGACTATACGCTCCTTGCTCACGCCCTCTTCTACGCCTCTGAACTCCTTCCGACCTGATTGGAGAGATCTCAAAATCTGGAACAGATTGCACTGAAGTAATAGAAATTGATGTGTCAGTCTCAAAATCTGAAGTATTTTGGATTCAATATAGGTGTTATCCCTAGACCTCTGCTGGTGCTTTAAGGCAGCTGTTTGAATTTCATACAATGGTGGCCCAAATTTATCTCTCTTTTCTCTCCCACTTTGAGAGAGCATTATTGTTGTCTCCCTTAGATCCTATGGCAGGTTTGCAGCTCAGAATATGAGGATTTACAGTTGATGCAATATGTGATCATCCTAATAAAATTTAAAAGGTTTCTACTGCATGTTGGTACATTTTTGCATAAAATGTTCATAATGTTTCATCATCTTTGGAGATTGTTTCCTAGGATGATAAGTGGCACATCTTAACCCAATTAGTTCTGCTTCACTCTAAATGAACTCCAATGACAAATGTCAGTATTAAGCCTACTGTATCCATCATTCTGCCTTGTACTGCTTGGGGATATAGGAGTCCGGTTACAAATGAGCAAGAAGGGAAGAAATTAGCTGCAATTTACTTAGTTTACGCACTTTCAAAGTTATTGTGCTGTATTATATTTGGCATATTAGTGGTTGAATCTACCACTGCCACCAATGGCATAATAGTTTTATATAGCATCCTTAAAATTATTTTATTTGGTATTGGTATTCATCAAAGTTTGAAATTTAATGATGGTGTAAGAGAATATATTAATTCAATAAAGAATACCAGTGACAAAGCTGAACACACTCCAGAACAGTTTAGTCATTTGAAGCTCTATGTAGAAGTTCACATGCAGAGTTTACGAACAATTAAGGCTGTTGCAACTTCCATTTATCCACAGGAAGACTCTGATGGGTTGAACTTAGTCTTCAGCAGTAGTCAATGGGAAAGAAAATTGGGCATGGTGTAACATGGGCTGCTGCTTTGCTATCCGCCCATTTTCCACTACTGGTGAAGACCAGTTTAATTCCCTGAACCTTCAATTTTTTTTTAAATCACGTTAATGTATTCCTATTGATTTTATTTACCTCTGATTTGAGTCTTCCACACTTGGTCTCCAAGATAGGTACCATAGTAAAAGTCCTGCACCAGACATGTGTTAGCAAGTTGTGGGAAATTGTCTGCAGGACGAAAGCTGAAAGGTATCTCAAAAGATCATGACCGCTCCCTGTGGATTAATCTAAAACTCCAGTACTTGCTCCACTGTCTCTGGGCACATCAGTACAGGAAATTTAGTCGCTAGGCTGGTTCTTCCTTCAGGCTTCATTATTCTGTTTTCTCCTTTCATTCTTGGCCACGCCTATTTATTTTATTCTTTCCTCATGACCTATTTATTTCTAACTCACCTCGCCCCTGCACCATTTCCAGCAGAGAAAAGAATAAACAAAGCAATATAAACAACTCCTAAAACAAAAGACTCCAGCAATGATGCATAGGACAAGGAAGAATAAAATAGCAAGACAAATGGGGGAGGGAGGAATTAAAGAGAATCATAAAACAAGGGTGCAGAGGTTAAGGTGGAGACATGAGGGGAATTTTTTTTTGAGAAGCCAGTTTTCAGTAATTTTTCTGTACATTTTTCACAAACAATCTAATTTTTTTAAAAACTGCATCTCTGTCCAACTTGAAGCTTGTTTGAATGTCATATCTTTTATTATTCTAGGGTGAATGATTGCATCCTTCGGGTAAATGATGTAGATGTAAGGGAAGTAACACATAGCAAAGCAGTAGAAGCTTTGAAAGAGGCAGGATCGATTGTGCGATTATACGTGCGGAGAAGGAAGCCCGTCACAGAAAAGATCTTGGAAATAAAACTTGTTAAAGGGCCAAAAGGTAGGTTCTACATCAAAGTGCAACAAACTGTTTTTGCATACTTTTCGATTTTGTCATTGTTTATAAATTAGATAAATATAGCAATGTTCTCTTTCTGCGTCAGCCTGGTCTTTCTCTTCTCCCCCCCCCCCCCCAAATCTTCCCACACACAGGCATATGGGACGTATAGCCAGAGTAATGCAGTACAGGAGGTGGTGACAAGTCCATACAAGACATTGTGCTGTAGAGAATTGCTGTGTACAATTCTGCTTGCATACGATGAAAGGAGAGTCAAGCGTTGGAGACTGTGCAGAACAGTCAACCAAACTGATACCTAGTTTAATACATCTGAGTTATGAGGAGAGTCTAGGTTTGTTTCCTCAGGAGATATTGTTCAAGTATTCAAGATTCTTAAAGTGAAAGGTAAGTTGACTGCTGATATGTTTGAGATTGCCATAAACACTCAAACTAGGGGACGGGCTCAAGCTTAGAAGTGAGAACACAGGAACAGGAGTAGACCATTCAGTTAGAACATGGCTGATCTGTACCTCAACACCATTTACACACCCTTGTTCCATATCCCTTGACTCTTACCCAACAAAAATCTATCGACCTCAGTCTTGGGAATTTCAGTTGGCCCAGCATCCACAGCCTCTTGTTCTGGATTCTCCCACCAGAGGAAATCATTTCTCTCATCTATCATCATATGCTTTTATTTTAAACGCCTCCCTTAAATTGCCCCTCAACCTTCTCAACTCAAAAAGGAATGCAAGCCAAGTTTATGCAACCTATCCTCAAATTTTAACCCTTTAAACCCTGGCATCATTCTGGTGAATCTGCACTGTACTCTTCCACAGCCAATATATCTTTCCTGAGGTTCAGTGTCCAAAACTGAACACAGTCTGACCAAGGCTCTGTACAACCGCAGCATCACTTCCTCACTTTTGTATTCCAGCTCCCTTGAGGTAAAGGCCAACATTCCATTAGCCTTTTTGTACACGTGCGCTAGCTTTTAGTGATGTGTGCATGAACACCTAAATCCCTTTGCTCCTCCACAGCTCCTAGTCTCTCGCCATTTAGAAAATATTTTGATTTGCCTTTCTCAGATCTAAAGTGGATGACCTCACACCTCCCCACACTGAATTCCATCAGCTGTAATTTTGCCCACTCATTTAGTCTGTCCCTCTGTAACTTCCTTCTCCCATACACGCAACTTACTGTGCCTCCTAACTTAGTGCCGCCTGCAAACTTGGATATACAATTCTCTATTAAAGAAAGTGCTTCAACAAATTTAGATATAACTACTTTATGCAGAAGGTTGTGAATGTGTGAAATAGACTGCCCCGTTGGAGGCAGATGGTGTGCAAATAATTAAGGAAGAATTGGATTGATTTTGAGGAAATGGGTGATTGAGAATTTTTAGCTTTTGGAAGCAGTCAGCTGGATTAGAGCCTTTTCTGCTTCCGTGCTTTCTATGTTCTTGTGACATAACCTGTATTTTGGGACAATTCACGACTCTATGCCAGTTACCCTGTTTCCAGGTGAGCAATTTTGAACTCTTAGCATAAGTTGCAGCAGCCCTTTCTGTGGCCACTTCATGTAGAACTAGCATCAAAAATCTGGGTTGCCTTGTGGTGGCAGATATCTTTGGTGCTTGGTAGTTCATTGAGCACAATGATGTGGTCTTCATTGAATCACTGGTGATCTAGCTAAAGGTCTTGGTGCTATTAACAAGTGAATCTGATCTGATCTGAAGTGTGTAATTTAGAATTGTTCAGCATACATGAAACTAATCTGATTGCACTCACATCAAGAAACACTAGTAAGTATCTTTCTATTTTGATTTACATCCTATACCCTTCAGGTCTGGACTTTGGCTTCAGAGAATCTGAATTTTTGACCTGCAGAACCTAAAGTCTGCATTCTTGTTCCTAATAACTTCTTATTTATGACTATAATTTTCTTGTTTCCATTTTTTTTTGCAATAGCAAGCTACTGACATTATAGCATGCTCCGTTTTAGCTCTCTGTACTATTTCCCAGTAAAATCTTCGGTTTGACGTCTATTACACTTCCACTTTACAGGTTGCTGGACCTTGGATGCTAGATTTTTCATATTGCACTTTGTTGGGATATTAATACACCACATCATTAAACAGCACTTGGCTCCCTAAGAACATGTTAGAGGACACTGTGTATTTAGCAGAAACACTGGAATGAGGAATTAGTGAAAGTAAAAATTAAAGCTAATGAGTAGATGATACATATCTGTAAACCCATTGGTCTCTACTCCACTGAAAATATTGCATTGATGGAACACATTGGATGAAGGTCACATTGGGAATCAGAATTTTATGCCGTGCTGGATTGACAAATACCCTGTGGCTGTGTGAGGAGTAGTCCCCCACCCACCCCCCCAAGAATTTTAGTTGAATTGAAATATGAATTGTACCCTGTCTTTTTGTAAATGTCTGTCTTTTTTTCCCCCTCCTTCAAAAAAGGTCTTGGGTTCAGTATAGCCGGAGGTGTTGGAAACCAACACATTCCAGGAGATAACAGCATCTACGTAACCAAAATTATTGAAGGAGGAGCAGCACATAAAGATGGCCGGCTACAGATAGGGGACAAGATTCTGGCAGTAAGTTCCAAGTGTACTTTTCAATGCTCTTGCTGATAGGTTAACAAATCTTTGTTGCAGAATTTGATGAGACAGACGAAATTTACACTGTCTGTGAAACCATGACAAGTCTGTACAAAGTCAGAGGTTGTTCAAACAGATGCTTAGATCACAGGGATGACTGACGTTGCTCTGATACCCGCTAAGCAAATGCATTTATTAGTTAGACTGTGGGGGAAGGCAGAAAGAAGCTTCCTTTTACCACCACTGTAGCATATTTCTTAGGACTTCAAAATAGGCATTTACAAGTAGAATAATCGCCTTGCAACCAAATGGGACAGTTGGGCGCAGATTGGACAGCGTCCCATAATTCAATCAGAATCATTTGAAAGGGAAAGACCACCATGTGGTACACGTGTAACAAGTGTCCCTGTGGAGAAAGAAGAGGTCTTTTTAATTGTAAAGTGTTTCTGTAGCACAGGCCGGAGTACAAATTATTAGCCTGCTTTGTCAGCCACAGAGCAGGAGAAAGGGTAGAGTTCACATATAATTATTTAGAGGAGAAATGTGTCCATCAAAAGCAACCAACAAGAGGATGACTGTCCTAATGGAAAATGTGATTTTAGGTGACCTGTCCAGCAGGTCCATCTTAGGCTGGCTGCCGTTATGTGAAAGGAGATCCAGACCCTTTCTGGTCCTGAATATTGATCATGGCAGAGCAGCACTATTATTTCATTCATTACCAGCTGGTCATTGCTACCTGGAGATTTATAGCATTGCAGTAGTTTCTGTTGTACTATAGTGGTGGAAACTATGGTAACTAGTTATTCCCTCAAGATGCATAGACCTCTAATTTATGAGGATTCTGACCATCCAGTTTACTGCTTCAGGTTACATAAGTGCACTGTGATGTTTTTCAGTGAGTTTAAAAAAAAAAAAATATTTACAATGTTATATAAAGCTCATTGTATAATTGGCCCATTTATCTCGGGATGCCAGATAAGAACTTGCCAAAAAAAATGGAAACAATAACAATAGCTGATTTTTATTGGACTCACTGGTACTTCTGATGATTTCCATTCCCGTTCTCATACTTCGCTTTCCCTTTTCCTGAAATCTGGGTTCCATAACCATCACCACTAACTAACCTATTGGAAACAACACAACTTTCACCTCCGAAATATTGCCACTACACTTTCCAAGGTAACAATTACTTCTGCAAATAGAAACTGCGTTAAACCTCTGAAATTCAGCAACTTGGAAGTGTTTGTGAAGCTTATGGTGAATATGGCTTTAGTAATGTTTTTGTTTCCCAACCAAAATATTTTTAAAACCTGAAAATCTGTTTGAAGTTCACTGTCCCGTCTAACCTTTAACCATTCTTGCACATGAATTCAATGGTAAACGTTCCCTATATGAATCCAGTACAGCGTCTGGTGGGTTGACTTGGCAAATGTTATTGATGGCAGTCGTGGAGATATTTAATTGCCTGCCCATGCAGTTAAGGAGCAGTCGTTAATTTGGGGAGAGGGGAATAAGAATGCTAAAAGTTGCAGAGGCAATGGGCTAGCTTAAGGTGTATCTTTCTGTCTGACTCTCTTTCTCTCTATGTTCAGATTTTTCAAATTCTGTTAATCAGCCTCCTTGGTGTTCTAATAAAACAGCAGATTAAGGTTGTTAAATTTATTTCCTATTTTTAATGCTGAGCTGATTGAATCATAAATTAAAGGAGTTGGCAAGGATTTGTTCTGCACTAAAAGTATGCTATTAATTATTCGTATATTAGCTGACTTCCATTTAATTGGCATATGTCATTGAACTATCTTTACTGTCAAGTGTTCAATTACACTGCCTGCATATGAAAATATTGATCACATGAGTCACATACCTATGGATTTCCAGATTATATACTCATTATTCTTGTGTTTTTCAGGTTAACACAGCCAGTCTAGATGAAGTTACCCATGAAGATGCAGTGACTGCTTTGAAAAACACAGCAGAAGTGGTATACCTGAAGGTTGCAAAGCCCACCAGCATGTATATGAATGATGGGTATGCACCTCCAGACATCACCAATTGTAAGTCTCTCTCAATTGCTGTTTTACTGATGATATGGAGTGATTACAAGGCTGCAAGTTAACCCTTGAAGGATGTATTATTGTTTTTAAATTATGTATTTTATCATAACATATACCAGATACCACTTAATCTGTATCAGTAGTAAATAATTAAGTATAGAGTAGAATGGCCAGAATTAGTCTTGTACTGGTTAATATTTTCTGAAGATTTGCACTCCATCATTGGTTTGTTTTCCTTGTGCAGTAAGATATGCTCACTGACCTAAAGGGGAAATCAGAGAGATGTTTCCCTTAAGATCTTTACTCACTGCAATCGCAAGGGCTATATAATCTTCCCCAGTCCCATGCTGCACTCAAGCTGTGGCTCCAGGCTAATGCTTGTCCCATTAGAAGCAGAGCACTGCTGTTGCTCCATCAGTGAGAAAGAAAATCAAACATCTGCAGATTTGGCTGATTTTGACCTGTAGCTGCAATTGAAAATTTCCCACACTGGAGCATTTTATTTTTATTCTAGAACCTTGGTTTAGAACCATGTGCTGTTGTCCCTTGAAGTGAACAGTGATTGTCCAAAGTGTTTTTGCTTTCCATTGAAGCAAATCTTCAAAGAAAGTGAAGCTTGCCTGCCTCTCTCCAGAAAGACACCTCAAGGACTAATATCTTGGTTAGTGATTTTGGAAGGAAAAATATACATGTTTGCTGACCACAATTCAAGTCAAATCGAATCTACATTCCAAATTTTGTAAAAAAGGATCAAGCAAAAATACTTCCAGAAGGATGAAATAGTAATGTGTGGGACTGAGTTTTCACAAGAGCACTGGTTCATAATCTTGTGATTAACCAGGATGAAAACATCAAACTCTTGGGTGACCAGGCAGCCTTTCGCCTGGGGGTGAAGAGAGAGAAAAGGGGAGAAAAGAAGAATGCTTCTGTAAACTGGGGAAGAATAGTGCCACTGTGACAAGCATATGAATGATTTAAAAACAATTTAACAATGAGATTTAGCAAGAGTGTACCAATACATACAAACAATTACTCCACAAGAAATTAGGGTAAACCCTTGCAATTTTTGTCAGTGTTTTTACAATGAAGGAAGCTGTGCACTAGCATGAGTCACTGTCTTCAGGGGAGGAATTGGAAATTGTAGATGAAAATCATTTACTTCATCCAGAAAGTCTTCTGTCAAGAGTTCTGAAACATATGCTGCTCTGTTTGCAGAGATCCAACTTGCAACACTGCATTTTCTTTCAGGGGCAGGAGTGTAGCTAGCACTGGCTGGTTACCATAAGCCCCCCCCCAAAAAAAATGCAATGAATGAATAAAATGAAATCATGAGTTGGAGTTAAAGACAGTTTAAAAAACATGAGGATTTTTTTCTGGAAATAATCCCATTAGTCAAAATTAAAGTTCCCCTTTAATGTTGAATGTTTTTGGCTTTGTTCATAGAACAGTTGGGCACAATCTTATCTAGTGTAATTTAAAGATGAAGTGGAAGAAATTATTAGAAGGGTGTACATTGTAACAACTTGCTGGCTCATAGGAGCTAATTTCTATGATCTTTGTTCCCAGGGAACACCCACTTCCTTGGCTGCTAAGGACAGGAAAGATTGACAGAGGTCCATTTTGGTGGATCTAGGCCCTCTTTACTTTGCCTTGGGATTTCCAGGCGTTGTCCAGGGGATGGATCTAGTCATAGGCCCAACGAAGGCATGCAAATGAGTTGGGAGAGGGGCTTTCCCAGCCCCCCAACTCATTTTTTCCTGTGGTTGTAGTCACTGAACGTCCCTGTTCTGGGGTATCCAATGAAAGCTGATGTTATGGCCTGCCCCTGGACTCTCTGGTCAGCTGGGATATGGAGGCACTCGGTGCCGGAGGGTGAGTAGAGATTCCAGAGGCAGCCCGAAGGCAGACAGGCAGGTGGGTGTTTTTTTTTAATTGAAAAGCTCCCCAGGATTTTACAGGCGCTTGTGATCCTCTGGAGCCCCGATCTTGGAGTCCTGCAGCTGTGCTGAAACTTGCACCTATTTTCCAAGTGCAAGATCCAACCAGGGATGGGCTTGTGCCAGGGGTACCCCCGGGCCATATTAATTGGCCACGACCGAAAATACCTGGTGTGGTTTTGCTGTCCAGCACTGAGGCAGAGATGAGGCCAGGAAAATTGGCTGCATTGTTTTTAACATCTGTCTATTTCTTAAACAGAAGAATATTTGCCGGCCCCTAGACTGAGATATAGTTCTTTGTCAAGTTAAATATAGTATAATCAGTATATTATCCTTAAAGGACAGTGTGTATTTAAAAGGAATTAATGATAAAACGATAATTTTTGTTATTATTTCTCCTGTCCAATTAATTGCTTTGAGTGTTTTGGCTGTTTCTTATTTTGGTCTGAGCACTACGTGCTTGCTTAATGATGTCACCAAGACATCTTTAGCCATATGAGAATCAGACATGCCAGTGTTTATTTGGGGAAAAAAAACTAGCAAACCCTGATCAGCTTCAGAAAAGCTGACACAACCCAAAAAAGCTGACAACGCAAATAACCCTGAATAGAAAATCATGTGCAACCCTGAAGTCAGTGACCAACTGATGTGACTTCTACTGATAAAGGCATTTTGTAGTGTCATGTTGAAATTGCTCTGTGACAGATTTATCAACTTTCAAAGATATTGGTCAGCTTTGAAAGCATGAAATGTATTTTCGGGGTGGAACTCACGAGATGTCATGTGCAATTTCTTTTGGTCCTGTGAAATTATATAACAATATACTGATTAAGGAACCGCAATCACCAGTCTTGTTTTAAATCTATTTTGCTTCCATTTTACATTGCTTTTGTGCAATCTTATTCCCAGTCTAGAGGGCTGGCAAATGCCTGTTCCAAAATTTGCCCAAATACCATATTCTAACTCTGCACAAAATTGATAACATGTTACTTCCCCAATTTCCTTTCCTTTCCTTTTTCTTCCCCCCCCCCCCCCCCCCCCCCCCCCCCCCCTCCCTCCCCTCCTCCCTCCTCCCTTTTTAAAGTACTTTTTAAATGCAATGAGGGTTTCTGCTTCTACCATGCTTTCAGGCAGTGAGTTCCAGACCCCCACCGCCTCTGGGTGGAAAAAGTTCTCCTCAATTCCCCTCTAATCCTTCTACCAATTACTTTAAATCTCTTCCCCCTGGTTATTGACCTCTCTGCTAATGGGAAATAGGTGCTTCCTATCCACTCTATCTAGGCCCTTCATTATTTTATACACCTCAATCAAGTCTCCCCTCAGCCTCCTCTGTACCACAGAAAACAACCCCAGCCTATCCAATCTTTCCTCATAGCTAAAATTCTCTAGTCCTGGCAACATCCTTGTAAATCTCCTCTGTACCCTCTCTAGTGCAATCACTTCTTTCCTATAATGTGACCAGAACTGTATGCAGTATTCTAGCTGTGGCCTAACTAGTGTTTTATCTAGTTTCTAGCATTTCCTCCCTGCTCTTATATTCTATGCCTCAGCTAATAAAGGAAAGTATCTCGTATGCCTTCTTTAACCACCTTATCTACCTGTCCTGCTACCTTCAGGGGTATGTGGACACGCACTCCAAGGTCCCTTTGTTCCTCTACACTTCTCAGTATCCTGCCATTTATTGTATATTCCCTTGCCTGGTTAGCCCTCCCCAAATGCATTACCTCACATTTCTCCGGATTGAATTCCATTTTCCACTTTTCCGCCCACCTGACCAGTCCATTGATATCTTCCTGCAGTCTAGAGCTATCTTCCTCACTTTCAACCACACAGACAATTTTTGTATCATCTGCAAACTTCTTAATCATGCCCCCTACATTGAAGTCTAAATGATTGATTTATACCACAAAAAGCAAGGGACCTAGTACTGAGCCCTGTGGAACCCCACTGGAAACAGCCTTCCAGTCACAAAAACACCCGTCGACCATTACCCTTTACTTCCTGCCACTGCGCCAATTTTGGATCCAACTTGCCACTTTACCTTGGATCCCATGGGATTTTACTTTTTTGCCCAACCTGCCATGTGGGACCTTGTCAAAGGCCTTGCTAAAATCTATGTAGACTACATCAAATACACTACCCTCATCGACCCGCCTCGTTACCTCCTCAAAAAATTCAATTAAGTTAGTCAGACACAACCTTCCCTTAACAAATCCATGCTGACTGTCCTTGATTAATCCGTGCCTTTCTAAATGACGATTAATACTGCCCCTCAGAATTTTTTCCAATAATTTTCCTACTACCGAGGTTAGGCTGACTAGCCTGTAGTTACTCGGTCTATCCCTTTCTCCCTTTTTGAACAACAGCACAACGTTAGCAGTCCTCCAGTCCTCTGGCAGCATGCCTGCAGCCAGAGGGGATTGCAAAAGTGATGGTCAGGGCCTCTGCTGTTTCCTCCCTTGCCTCTGTTGACAGCCTGGGATACATTTCATCTGGGCCTGGCGATTTATCTACTTTCAAAGATGCTAAACCTCTGAATATTTCCTCTCTCTCTCTCTGTTTATCCCATCTAATATTTCACACTCCTCAACTACAATGTCTATCGTCCCTCTCTTTTGTGAAGACAGATGCAAAGTATTCATTAAGAACCATACCCACATCTTCCACCTCCATGTCATAATGTAAAAGACTACAGTATACTTAAAACATGAAACTATAGAATAAATAAAACATGAAAACAGACTGGCATTGTTCAGAAATACAAGGCAACCATTTCTCTATCGGTCCCCAATTCATGAGCAACAGCTAGCTCTTAAATATCTTTATAAGCCACAAATGCACTTTATTGATCTGTTGCTGCTTTTGTCAGGCAGAGAGCACAATTAAGGGCACGACAGTGTATTTCAAGCCCTATTGATTGTGTTTGTATGGAGTCTCCTACCAACCACCATTACCAAAGCTCGATGAAACTATTACAAAGGCTTCCGAAGAGACCAGTGAATTTGAGTTTAAGTTTAAAATGCTTTTTGACAAAATATTATAACTTTGGGAAGAATCAAAGCATTGTAATGCTATATCATTTGAAGCTGTGAAGGTGTTGGACCTTCAAACTGAAGGACAATCAAAATGTTTAGATTGTACTTCTGTCTTCAGTTGAGGTCACTGATTTTAATGGAAATTTAGAGGGAACTAGCATTAACTTAACCCTGAGAGTGCTGAATAGTGATAGCAGTTTTCAAAGGGCACACTTCACTTCTCCCATCTGTGGATAATATAGCTCTGGATTGTGAATGCTGGCTGATGTACACAACCTATGGAATCAGAAAAGGCAATTCAACTCAACAAGCCTATATACAGGAAACTCTTTATTAACCGGCACCGACGGGACCGGCGTGGTGCCGGTTAATCAAAAAGTCCGGATAACGGAGAGTTATATCTCCCAACGTACGAGAGCCCCGTACACACTGACATGCGCCTGCATTCGGAGCTCCGTCTCCCCGGGGACCGCCAGCTGACCATCTGTTGTGTCCGCTGCCTACCCGGGCTGCACATTCCCCTCCGAATCTACACGCTCCGATACAAGGCAAACGCCTCGGGGTTTTTTTCAAAGTTATTTTTAAAGGAGAGATGAAGGAAAACCCCGGTTACCTACTCAAGAATTTTGCCGGTTAAGAGAGATTTCCGGTTATTTGGGTGCCGGTTAAAAGAGAGTTTCCTGTAATTGCATATATAATCTCTATCTTATCATGAACTCTATGATGGTGCTCCTCATATACATAGCTGTTTCAAATAATATATATATAAAATATAGATGTAGACTTGGGTATAAATTTACAGACAACAAAAAAAAGTAATTCACTCTGAAGAGGACAATAAGGATGTCAGAAGGACTTAGGCTTGTAGTTTGAGCAGATAGATGTCAGATGAAATTTAATATGGAGAAATGTGAGCTGATGTATTTTGGAAGGAAGGAGGAGAGAAAATGTATACCAAATGGTAAAACTTTAAAAGGAGTAGAAAAGTAGAATACACAAATCTTTAGAGGTAGGTGCGATTTTTTTTTTTTTAAGTATATGGGAATATTAGGTTTTGTAACTAGAGGCATTGAGTACAAAAGCAATGGGGAAATGTCAACCCTAAACATATAATTGGTTCGACCACAGTTAGAATATTGTGTACTGTTTTGGGGGATCTTCTTTAGAAGGATTTCAAAGCAATGGACAGAGTACAGAAGAGATTCACTAGGCTGATGGCAAGGATGAGGGGGCTTTGTTGTAAGTAGGGAGACTGGAGAAACTTGGACTCTTTTCATCAAAACAGAGAAGGTTCGGAGATGATCTGATAGAGGACTTCAAAATTATACGGGGTTGAATCGGGTAAATACGGGAAATATGGTTTCCACTAGTCAGGGAGTCTGTAATTAGAAGGCATAAATTTAAGATGGAATGAAGAGGTTAGAGGATTGTTTTTATGCAGTGTTGTTAGGAAACCGTGGTGGAAGCAGAATCCATAATAGCTTTTAAAAGGAGTGGATAAATATTTCAAGAAGAAAAATGTTAATAAGGGGATAGGGTAGGGGAATGGCATATAGTGAACAGCTCTTTCAGAGAGCTGGCATAGGCGTGATGGAGCGATTAGTCTATGTGCTGTAAAATTCTACGATTCTCTGACATATGCAATGAAATATCAAGGTTATATATGAAAAATTCATACCTCATGACACACAAATGCAAATGTGAAGAAATAACATATTAAATAGCCATGTAACTATAGCAGTATAATTGAAAGCCAAGAGAAAACTGAAGAATATTTGAGCCAGGCAACTGTATCCCACTGCAGTCTAAATAAGGGGTAAAAATGTCAGTGGAGGCAGGGAGCACTACCTTGCAAAGTTGTTTCCTTCCCTGCTTCTGGGGGTCAAATACTGCCAGTTGCCATTTTATTCTTGCAGTGGCAAGGTGACCCCTCAGGCTATCCTTGCAGCCCATATTGCTAGCCTGTACAGAAGGTCTGCGGCCAGAATGAAAAACTTTCTGTAGCATTTGACTGCTATGCAATAGGTATGGTTCCAGCAAAAATCCTATCCATCCTGTACATTCCTCCCTGTGCCAGTGAATGCTGTCTCAGTTAACACCTGATTCAACAGGGAAAGAGGGGTTCCAGAGTAGGAGAGAGAGGAAAAGGTTGCTTTGCAGGTCTTAAATAAAGGGCTTAGCTTGATGGGCTGATTCTTCCAGTTCCTCATGGCCTTGATCCCTCTGTCAAAAAATAACTTTCTTTCAACCCTAAATATATTGTGCCCCATCTTTCAGCAGCTCAGAGGACAAACTAATGGGCAGAAATTATTTAACTGCAAAGCTGGCCTGGCTCCTTGGTTCGTGTGATCTGATAAGTCATGAACATCTCATGTGGCTATTGGATTTGCTGAGCTACTGGTGGCCACGGAGATCTGTTACTGGATTAGTCATCCTGAGGCTGGACTAATAATCCCGAGAACTTTGGTTCAAATCCCATTATGGCAGTTTGAGAATTTGAATTCAGTTTGTTTAAAAAAAAAAAACTGGATATGAAATCTGAAGTCAATAAAAGTGACCGTGAAGCTGTCGGATTTTTTTTTTTTAATTGGTCCACTAATGTCCTTTAGGGAAAGAAATCACCCATCCTTACTCAGTCTGGCCTGTATGTGACTCCAGTCCCACACCAACGTGGTTGACTCTCAAACTGCTTTCTGAAGTGGCCTAGCAAGCTGCTCAGTTGTATCAAACTAGAGCAACTAAGGATGGGCATTAAATGCCGGCCATTCAAGCAACAACCACATCCCGAGAATTAAATAAAGAGTCAGAGGTATCCTGTGCAATTCACCAGTGAATCTTATAATGTTTAACGTCAATTTTATGCGACGTATTAATTTTCACTTCGCCGAAACTCGTGTCTGCATGCGAGTCATGTAGTATGGAACAATTTACAGCCCAAAGCATGACTTAGAAATTTCTTGAGTTAGGAAGAGCAATAAGGCAAATAGATGCATTTTGGAAAAAAAAGAATTTACGATTCATTGTGCAGTCTACTGTGACATTAACTGTCTCAGTTAATTCTCCAAAAAGTCGTGCATTTCAGTTACATGTTCCAGTGATAGTCTCAATATATGTACCTCCTAGTCTCAACATATGTACCTCCTTGACTCAATTTTAATTGTGAATGCATTTTAACAGTTGGCAATTCAGCAAGATATTGAAGTGTGAAGGATGTCCTGTTACCAGTGGTTATTTGCAAGGTTGCATGCCAGCACTGATAACATTATTTATATCAATATTACAGTACCTTTGGTTCTATATCTGTGGTAGACTGAATCACCAAGGTATTTGTCTTTGTTAGCCAGCAACCAATTCACTGGATTGCAATTACTGAATTCTGCTAATTGTGTTGTTGTGGAGCGGCCTTTACACGCATGGTAAACGTATAATATGGTTTTTATATCAAGAGCAACTACAAAGCTGAGCAACCTTTCGATCTACTGATGGTTATAATAAATAATTGAGAGCGCCATGCTGGAATAGGCAACCTTCAGCTTGAGAAAACATTTTTAAAGTTCCTGGTCCCAATAGAAAGCCTATTTGTTTTAATTTAATCATATTAATTTATGAAATTACATTTTAAATATTAATTTGTGAGGAAAGATAATTTAAATCCTTTCTTTTCCACTTCCTTCTGCCCCCCTCCCCCTGGACAGTAATATGAGTAAATAATTGTCAGTTGCGATATAGAGAGAAAATCAATATAATGCTGAATGTTTCAATTAATGGATAATATGAAACAAATAGTTAGGCTTGTCGTAAGAGGATATTAGTTCTAATGATGGTAAATAACTCTCTTCCTTCCCAAAATGTAGGCATTATTAAGCCTATCAAAAATATAACCCTAGGTTTGCACAAATGCTCCATTACCTTGAATTTAGCGGTTAGAGACACATTTGATATTTGAATAAAACTGATGCAATTCAATGAGAGTTGATAGATTTTAAATTAATTCTCAATAATAGAAGCAATGTTCAGAGATAGCTTTGCAAACACATGATATTATTGCTTTCAGAGTTTATGAATTAATCAGAAGTGGCAATAAGGTTTTTAGATTTAAAAGTAAATAAAATGAAGTCTAGACTAATGCAGATTAAATAAATTGAGTCAATTCATTAACCACTGTCCCCACACAAATGCAGGTTTAAGTACAATATTCAGTGCAGAAAATGTGCTCATTTCAATCTGACCAAATTAATTTCTTGATGGGAAACACATGACTTCAAGGCCTGCTGGAATATTTCTTTACAAAAAATGTAAACTGTTTTGGTTTATTTGTGAATTACAAAATGTTCTGTACCTGAGTGTTGAATTATAATTATCTCCAATTTGTAGGACGTTGCTGTTCCCAGATTCTAGTTTGGCAATATGTGAATGTCTGAAAACTGTAAAGGGTCAAAGATAATTCCATTAAATGAAATTTCCACTTGAATCTTTGAATTTGAGATTACATTTCAACACACAAAATGAATGTATCCTCATCCCTTAGTGTACATTTTACATCTAAATATTGAATTGGGCCTTTCAGCCCAGCCAGTTTGACAGTTACCAGTACTGTTCCAGACTTTGGAAACTGAGTCCGGCTACAAAATGGCAGCACTACATTTTGCCTTTATTAAAAACTGTCAACAGACTATTGGTGGTAGAATCCATAATTATTTTTACTGCAAATAATCCCAAATCAAAGCAAACAAACTCTTTAATTTACTTTTGTGCTAGGTTTTCTTTTAAATGTATTTAACGTTGTATAAAAATTCATGTTCTTAATCAGCGACCTTCTCTTTATAATCTAGTGAGACCTAACAGCTGTTGTGACAAACCTCAGGTGATCTTTATATATAAATAGCTTTATAAATGCCAGTTCATTAAATTTAGCATTGGGACTAAATAAGGCAGCTTGTCTTAAAGACAAATTTCACTGCAGTTTTGAAATCTTTTTTGTGGAAGCATTTAGACTGTTAATGAAATGGACACTTCTAGGTTTTTTTTCTGCTGCCTCTGGCAATAATTGCTTTAGAATAATTTCAAATAATATATGAACTGCTCTGGAAAGTCACTCTAATACTGAAGCTGTTATAATTCAGGTTGAATATCGCAATACTTAGTCATACACTTGGTCCTATGTCACAATGCTTCAACCAGCCTCCAGGATGAACAAAGGTGGATAAGAAAATAAAAACAGTAGATATTATATCCTATGTAAGAGTTCCAGGGACCTGCTGGATTTTCAGTCTATGACTTCTCAAATTCAAAAGAGAAACTGTCAGTCAAATACAAAATGAACTAATCACACTACTTTTATGTTTGAATTATCTCTGAAGCCTGTATCTCCAAATTCTCTGTTTAGTTATTGCAAATACCTTTGCATTTAAGTCTCATTGTCGAAACTTCTATACTTTTGAGACATAATCCGTGTGTATCTGTTTATATATAATCTGAACACCTTGTGTAAAAAAATGGATAGCTGGGAGTCAGTTATACACTTTAACTTGCAGTTGTCCATTGTTTTATATAAGAATTTTCTAAGCCTCTTGGTTATATTGTCTTGTAACCATCTCCAGGTGTAATTTGTGTTTTAGAATTGTATGTTTAACCCTTGCTTTGTTGCTTATCAAAGCCAACACTTGTCGAGTATTTTTAAGTGTTAGAATTGTTTGGCTTACAACTCGCATTGAAAAGCTCTGAACCAGTTGTCGTATGGACCTAGATCGACTCCTTTAAGTGATTTCAGAAGCATCAAAAATTAGAATCAAATAAATGGTTAGATATTCATGAATTACAGTAACTTACATTTCACATGGCTTCATTAACGAAGAAAAATTCCCAAGGTGCTTCACCGAGACATAATCGGACAATAATGGATACCGAGCCAAATATAAGATGAGTTATAAGGAGGGTCTTGAAAGGGAGATGGAGAGGCAGAAGGGGATAGGAAGGGAATTGCAGAGTGTGGGGCCTAGATGACTGAATGCACAGCTGCCAGTGGTGGGCGAAGAAAGGAGAGCATGCATAAGAAGTTAGAGCTGGAGAAACGGTGTGTTCTGGGGAGGAGGTATGCCTGGAACAGGTTAGAAATGAGGGGCGAGGCCATGAAGGGATTTAAACAAGAGGATTGGTGTTGGTGGTATCGAGAGCCAATGTAGGTCAGAAAGGACCGGCGCGATGGATGAGCGAGATTTGGTGTTAGATAGGGTACAGGATTCAGTGTTTTTGGATGAGCTGAAGTTTACAGTGTAGAGGATGGCAGTCTGGCCAAAAGAGTAGTGAAATAGTCGAGTTTGGAAGTAACCGGCATGAATGATAGTTTCAGTAGCAGATAGGCTGAAGCAGGGGTGGAGGCAGGCAGTGTTAGAGGTGGAAGTAGGCAGTATTTGTGATGGAGAGGATATGGGGTTCAGAAGCTCCGCTCCGGGTAGTACAAGATGCCGAGGTTGTGAACAGTCTGCTTCAACTTGAGACATTGGCTGGGGAAAGGTTAATTCAATCGGAGGCAAGGGTACAGAAATTGGCGTTGGTCTTCCCAGTGCTTAACTGAAGGAAATTGCAGCTCATCCAAGACTGGATGTTGGACAAACAGCCTGACAGCTCAGACACATTGGAGTGGTGGAGAGGTAGAGCTGGGTGTCGTCAGCATACATGTGGAAGATGACTCCCATGTCTGCGGATGATATCGCCATGGGGCAGCAGGTAGATTAGGAAGCGAGTGGGGGGTGGCGGGGGTGTTGATCCTTAGGGGACCCTAGAGGTAATGGTGTAGGGCAGGAAGAGAAGCCATTGCTGTAGGTACTGTGACTGAGTGTAACCAAGCAAGAGCAGGGAAACGAACAACGGAGTAGTGGCATTGGAGGAGCATGATGTGATCAACCGTGTTTAAAGGCTACAGAGAGGACGTGGAGGGATAATGCACCGCAATCACAGAGGCTGTCATTTGTGACTTTGATTAGGACTGTTTTAGTGCTCTGGCAGGGCGGAAACATGATTGGAGAGATTCAACCATGGAGTTGCAGGAAAGATGGACTGAATTTGGGAGGTGCCAACGCGCTCAAAGACTTTGGAGAGGAAAGGAGATTGGAGATGTTTGCAAGGACAGAGGGGTTGAGGTTTTTTTTCAGGAGGGGGTGATGAAGGTGGCTTTGAAAGGGAGGGTGATAGTATATGAAGAGAGGAGAGCGTTTACAACGTTAGACAGCATGGGAGCCATGAATGAAAGTTATGTAGTCATCAGTTTAGTGGGAATGGGGTCAAGAGAGTAGGAAGTGAACCAGATGAGCTCAGAAAGCACATGAAGGGAGATGGGAGAAAAGCTAGAGAAAGAAGCATGATCGAGGCTATTGCAGGGGGAGCCTGCAGGGAAGTTTGGTTTGCTGGGAAAGTGGGGGGCAGCAGCAGAGCCAGCTGACCGGATGGTCTCCGTCTTGGCGACAAAGAAGTCCATGAGCACCTCGCACTTGTTGAAGGTGGGAGCCGAGTGCGCAGAGGAGAGGGGTCGAAAGAAATGGCTGGTAGTGGAAAAAAGAAGCTGGGGGTTATCTTTGATTTCCAGGCTGATTCTTGATTCGGCCAAATCTGGTGGTGGATGGCTAAACCAGTCGTGCACCAGTTGGACTTGAAGGAATGAAGTTGGGGACCATATTGGGGGGAATGCCCAGGAAGAGGGAGAGTAAAGGTTTTAATGGGAACAAAGACATCAAAGGTGGAGATGAAGGGAGGGGTTGAGCAGATCGACAATTGCAGATATGTCATGGTGGATGGAAGGTCAAAGGCTAGGCAGCTGACAGTTTGAAAGTGCTCTTGTGAGTGACTTGGAGGAAAAGTTTTTTCAAGCGCAGACGCAAAAGGACGTGCAGAATTACACATTCTTTTCCTGTAAGATTATATAGCCGTTTCTAAAGTCTATAGAAAGTTTTCTCCTCTTCACCTCTGTTCTGTTCTATTCTGTTTTTTCTTCTGTCTTCTCTCCTCTCCTCCCATGGCTCTGTGCCATGCATCACTTTGAAATAAGGTGGGTGATTTGCACACAGGACATTCACAATGACGCTCTTTAACCAGCTCAAGTCAGTGTGACTTGCCTTCAGTCTTCTGCTTCCTTCTAGTGAAGAAGCAACTAATCTCTGTCTGTTGTCTCCCTGAGAAAGCATGACTAATGTTGAGGATCCCAGACTCCAATCCATGATTATTGATCTGTAGTCCAATGCATCAAGGTGTGAAACCACCAGCCCATTTACACATTTTGTGGAGTAAATGATGGTGCTCTAGAATGCTAGACATAAGCTACTTTTTAATTCAAACTTGTCAAATGGATCACACAGCATTTTTGTGTAGGATGGGAAAAAACTATTTTATGAATTGAATGTTTACCCAGATTCTTTTGGTTAATTTTGTATACATAGACTGCTTTGATTTTCAGTGTATTGTAACAAAAATGTAAAGATGTTTGGAAAAATATGATTGTCTTACCAATGCATCCTATTTTATTTTGTGTTCTACCAGCCTATTCCCAATTGGAAAACCATATCTCACCATCCAACTATTTAGGGAGTACAGAATACAAACAGACTCTTCCTCCATCGTCGCCAGGCAGATACTCACCAATTACCAAAGTCATGGGTGATGATGAAATGACCAGGTAAGGTTTCATGAATTTATAATGCATTTACAATTGCTCAGCAACTGGCATAAAACCTTCTATTCCTGTTGCTCAGCACTTTGTCCTCATTATCCAGTAAGTCTCATTATAAGAGAATTATAGGCTTTGAAGAATATCCTTAATACACAAAACACTCCCAATAGCTGTTTCTAAACACGTATGCACTTTTTTGTTTAGACAAGAAACACAAGTTTCAAAGTGAATGTTTTCTACTCATCAGTGGACAGCCATTTACTCCTTTTGGAGAGATTTTGTCAGCAGGCAGTGCTGTCAACTCACTGCTTGCTGCTGCAATGGATGAACTGCAGACTCTCCAACCTGAAGTATCCATGACTGTCCCGACTCCTGATTGATGTCTCCTGCCCCTGCTGGCCAATTATTTTTTACACTTTGATCAATTGGTAACAAAGTCATGTTGGTGTATAACACATGTTCCTACCACTTTGTTTAGTTGACTCCTGGGAAATTGATCATTCCTTTTGCATTCACTGTGACTATGTGTGGCTGCCCTGTCTCTGCAGTTTAACCATAAAATGTCTCAAAGCCAGCTGGTGAATAAGAGGGACTTTTTTTTGCCTTATTTACACCTGCAATCCCAGCTAGTACCAGAATTAGTGAACAAAATCTTTTGGCATATAAATAATCATCTACCCTAAAATAAAAATGCCAAATCCCTCCTAGTCACCCACACCAGTGTTTTTCCTGGTACAACTTCTATCTCTATTCAAATCTGTAGGCCACAGCTTTAAGAGTAGTAAGTGCCCACCTAGCCTAAGAATCAAACCCAGATCTGCATTGACCACCTCAAGCCATATCTCCTTGCCCTCTCTGCAGCCAAATTTTCACTATTCCAGGATCATCTGGATGTTGAGGGCAATTCTAAACTCCCCTTTGACAAACTGCTTCCTTTTATTCCTCTACTTTCACCTTATGGAAGTGTGATGAGTTTATAGTCTTCGTCTCCAAAATTAAGGCCATCTGCTTGGCTGCGTTAGCTGGCTCCACTTGTCCCAGTCCATGCATGGCATCCCTCACTACTTTAGGAACTCCATCAAGCATCATGGCCCTGTACTCTAGAATTCTCCTAAACCCCAGGGCTTGCTACATCTCTCCCCACCTTCATAATCCTTCTCAAAACCTACCTCTTCCACCATGCCTTCAGTTACGTTCTCTAACTCTCGCTTACTATTGGTTTATCTGTTTCCCCCCTTCCCTTTGGACTATATTGCTATGTTAAGGAAGCTCTATAATTGCCGTTATAAATGATTATAAGCCCATTTTGTTTACCTGTCTGCTATAATTAGGTATGTAATTTATTGTATTCAGAAACCTTTCAAATTTTATTCCAGATACATTTGACCTATTTTCCCTGTGTTTACGACATCTCCTCATGAATCCCATGGAGTAGATTTTTGTCTTCACTGTCTGGGCAGTAATCTGTCGAACCTGCCTGATTTCTATTCCATTGATTTCAGTAGAATGAATATCGGGTACGTTCTATAAAGGTTGTGTGATCTGTCCTGCCAGATTATTGCCCAGGCAGTGAAAACAAAAATCTACCCCATGATATTTTCACTGAGCATCTTTGAGAATGAGGTTAACCACAAGAGACCAATAGGAGTGAAACCATGAGTTAGTTAATTCGATCTTTATTACCTAGTGTTAGTAATTAATGCATCAGTTCCTCTATCCCATCTCAAAGTAGTTGCTAATTCCCTTCAGTACCCAGAGGACGAATATAATTTTCAGTTTGCATTTCTGTGTCCTTCCTTTTTATCTACTTCAAGTTGCCAAAAACCTCCCTCTTGGGCTCCCAAACCTCCTTGAAACCACCTCTTAAGTTTAATGCCATCATTTAGAATTTGGAGATATAAAATGATTAATGCCCCTCAGCAAAGTAGTTTTTTTTGCTTTAAGTTGACCCTAAGATTTCTGTGAACTGATGTATGCCCTGCACATGCCGAAAGAAAAATCCTTAAGCAGGGAACTATGCAATTTCAACTAGCAACTGGTATAGTATTGTGATCTGGTGTCAAAATGCTGCTACTAAATTTAACCTCCCCCGCAACATTCTGTAATTCTCGACACACCCCTCCATCCCCACCTTCAAAGGCCCCCTGAAAACCCACCTCTTCGACTGCACTGCAGTCACCTGCCTTGATGATCTCTAGTTCCTGCTTAGTAAAGCACCTTGGGACATTTCGCTATCTGAAAGGAAATGTGTGAGTTATTTATGACTGTTCTTAAGCAGGTGTTGGCAGCCTCAATATTCCTGTGAAATGGAATTGATAATTAGTTCTGGAACTATTTGCTTATTGGAGTATTGAATTTGCCTTTCAACTCTAGCACTAATGACTAAAATTAATCATCAAAATTTTAATAAAACTTGCACAGATTTTACACTGAAATCAGCAGACCTTTAAAAATATGATTTAATATTTAACTGTGGGAATAAAAAGCAACCTTATTCCCTGTTTGAAAGCCCCATGATTTCTCATTATTCATGTGTCATCCAGTGAGGTAATCTATACCCCAGTCTCCTTGCAGCATTTCTATTTAAAATGATCTAGTAGTGAATAACGGAAAACCAAGAATTCAAACCTGTATGGAGTAGTCTGTCTTCTGTGTCTGTTTTATATTAAACTAATCCTTCCAGTTTGAAATGGTGCTTTGCGCGGGTTTATTTCTTCTGTGCCCACATAACTGCTTTTTATGGGGGAGGAGAGAAAAGAACAGTGAACTTTCTCTGCTCTTCCAATCCCTATTTAATTTACTTTTCTCTCTCTTCTGTTTTCTGCCATGCACATTCTCTATCTAAGAGGCAGGGCTCCCTTTCTATTTTCCTTCCAGCCTTCCATTCAGCAACTTCAATAGTTGGCACCAAAAGCTCACCATTTCGAAGTGAAATCACAGGTGCGGGTCCATGTCCCATCCTTTAGTGCTACAACATTGTTGACTGATCATCAACTCAGACAGCTTGGGAATGTGGTCCTGTTTAGCAGTTTGTCCCGATGATAAAGTAGATGTTGCCTGTATTTCATATAACAGTATGGTAGTATTATTAAAACTGCCTCCGTGTTTGTGTGAGGGAGGCAGAAGGACAGTTTCCTCTTATTAAAAAGAAAACCTTCCTTTCTGTCACCCAAAAAATTGAACTGATCTGATCACAGATTGTACTTTCAAGTTAATCAAATGCAGCATTTACTGCACTTTAGGATCTCAGGAGCTCGCTGCCATTCCACCTTTCCCACCCCCAAACTCTTGCCCTCCTACAGATTAATTTTTTCTCTTTACTCCAATCCATATTCACCAAAATCTCTCTTGACTTCAAATCTCACTGCTGCTCTTAGGTTAAATATCACGGCACTATATGTAATCTACATGAACAGGTTTTAAATGGGTTTGCTCCCATTTCCTAATTTTCAAGTCAGAGACCATCCCTCTGCCATAAGTTACCAATCTACACGATGTACCACCACCATTCTCTTTCAAGAGATATAATCGACTTATTACTACATTATCCCAAATTCTTCTATTCCATTTTTGCCTTGATTTTCCACTCGAGTTGCTCCAGCTCCCTGATAACTCAGTGGGAGAAAAAAAGCAAGGAATGGAAGTTTGCACTTAATGGAAAGGATGAGTACAGCGCCAACATGTTCCCGTAAAGGTCAAGGGTGGGACCAACAAGTCCAGGGAACCCTGGATGTCAAGGGATATACAAGAATGGATTAGGAAAAAAGGGGAGGCTTTTGGCAGATACAAAGGACTAAAAACAGTGGAAGCCCTAGAGGAGTATAGAAAGTGCAGGGGGGTACTTAAAAAAGAAATTAGGAGAGCGAAGAGGGAGCATGAAAAAACGCTGGCGGGCAAAATAAAGGAAAATCCCATGGTGTTTTATAAGTATATTAAGGGCAAGAGGATAACCAGGGAAAGAGTAGGGCCCATTAGGGACCAAAGTGGCAATCTGTGTGTAGAGCCGGAAGATGTAGGTGCGTGTTTAAATGAATATTTTGCATCTGTGTTCACTATGGAGAAGGACGATGTAGGCATAGAAATCAGGCAGGGGGATTGTGATATACTTGAACAAATTAGTATTGAGAGGGAGGAGGTACTAGCGGTTTTAGCGGGCTTAAAAGTGGATAAATCCACAGGCCCAGACGAGATGTATCCCAGGCTGCTGTGTGAGGCAAGGGAGGAGATTGCAGGGGCTCTGACACAAATTTTCAGAACCTCTCTGGCCACAGGGGAGGTGCCAGAGGACTGGAGGACAGCTAACGTAGGACCATTATTCAAGAAGGGTAGTAGGGATAAACCAGAGAATTATAGGCCAGTGAGCCTAACATCAGTGGTAGGGAAATTATTGGAAAAAATTCTGAGGGACAGAATTAGTCTCCACTTGGAGAGGCAAGGATTAATCAAGGATAGTCAGCATGGCTTTGTCAGGGGAGATCATGTCCAACCAATTTGATTGAATTTTTCGAGGGGGTGACTAGGTGTGTGGATGAGGGTAGTGCAGTTGATGTAGTCTACATGGACTTCAGTAAGGCTTTTGACAAAGTCCCGCATGGGAGACTGGTCAAGAAGGTAAGAGCCCATGGGATCCAGGGCAATTTGGCACATTTGGATCCAAAATTGGCTTAGTGGCAGGAGGCAGAGGGTGATGGTCGAAGGTTGTTTTTGTGACTGGAAGCCTGTGTCCAGTGGTGTTCCGCAGGGATCGGTGCTGGGTCCCTTGCTGTTTGTAGTGTACATTAATGATTTAGATATGAATGTAGGAGGTATGATCAGTAAGTTCGCAGATGACACGAAAATTGGTGGAGTGGTAAATAGCGAGGAGGGAAGCTTGAGGCTACAGGACGATGTAGACGGGTTGGTCAGATGGGCAGAACAGTGGCAAATGGAATTTAACCCTGAAAAGTGTGAGGTGATGCATTTTGGGAGGACTAACAAGGCAAGGGAATACACAATGAATGGTAGGACCCTAGGGAGGACAGAGGATCAGAGGGACCATGTACATAGATCCCTGAAGGCAGCAGGACAGGTAGATAAGGTGGTTAAGAAGGCATATGGGATACTTGCCTTCATTAGCCGAGGCGCAGAATATAAGAGCAGGGAGGTTATGATGGAGCTGTACAAAACGCTAGTTAGGCCACAGCTGGAATATTGTGTGCAGTTCTGGTTGCCACACTATAGGAAGGATGTGATTGCATTGGAGAGGGTGCAGAGGGGATTCACCAGGATGTTAGCTTCAGCTATGGAGAGAGACTGGACAGGCTGGGGTTGTTTTCCTTCGAGCAGAGAAGGCTGAGGGGGAACCTTTTTGAGGTGCACAAAATTATGAGGGGCATAGATAGGGTAGATAGAAAGGAACTTTTCCCCTTCGTAGAGGGGTCAATAACCGGGGGGCATAGTTTCAAGGTAAGGGGCAGGAGGCTTAGAGGGGATTTGAGGAAAAACTTTTTCACCCAGAGGGTGGTTGGAATCTGGAACTCACTGCCTGAAAGGGTGGTAGAGGCAGGAACCCTCACAACATTCAAGAAGCATTCAGATGAGCACTTGAAACGCCATAGCATACAAGGCTACGGACCAAGTGCTGGAAAATGGGCTGACAAGTCCCCGGGTCCTGATGGACTTCATCCTAGGGTCTTAAAAGAAGTGGCTAGTGAGATAGTTGATGTGTTGGTTTTAATTTTCCAAAATTCCCTAGATTCGGGGAAGGTTCCATTAGATTGGAAAATAGCGAATGTAACTCCTTTATTCAAAAAGGGAGGGAGACAGAAAGCAGGAAACTACAGGCCAGTTAGCTTAACATCTGTCATAGGGAAGATGTTAGAAGCTATTATTAAAGACGTTATAGCAGGGCATTTAGAAAAGTTCAAAGTAATCAGGCAGAATCAACATGGTTTTGTGCAAGGGAAATCATGTTTAACCAATTTATTGGAGTTCTTTGAGGAAGTAACATGTGCTGTGGATAAAGGGGAACCGGTGGATATACTGTACTTAGATTTCCAGAAGGCATTTGATAAGGTGCCACATCAAAGGTTATTGTGGAAAATAAAAGCTCATGGTGTAGGGGGTAACATTGGCATGGATAGAAGATTGGCTAGCTAACAGGAAACAGAGAGTAGGCATAAATGGGTCATTTTCTGATTGGCAAGATGTAACGAGTGGTGTGCCACAGGGATCAGTGCTGGGGCTCAACTTTTTACAATTTATATAAATGACTTGGATGAAGGGACCGAAGGTATGGTTGCTAAATTTGCTGATGACACAAAGATAGGTAGGGAAGTAAATTGTGAAGAGGACATAAGGAGGCTACAAAGGGATATAGATAAGTTAAGTGAGTGGGCAAAGATCTGGCAAATGGAGTATAATGTGGGAAAATGTGAAGTTGTCCATTTTGGCAGGAAGAATAAAAAAGAAGCATATTATCTAAATGGTGAGAGATTGCAGAACTCTGAGATGCAGAGGGATCTGGGTGTCCGAGTGCATGAATCACAAAAGGTTATTATGCAGGTACAGCAAGTGATTAGGAAAGCTAATAGAATGTTATCGTTTATTGCAAGGGGAATTGAATAAAAAAGTAGGGAGGTTATGCTTCAGTTATACAGGGCATTGGTGAGACCACATCTGGAGTACTGTGTACAGTATTGGTCTCCTTATTTAAGGAAGGATGTAAATGCATTGGAAGCAGTTCAGAGTAGGTTTACTAGACTAATACCTGGAATGGGCGGGTTGTCTTATGAGGAAAGGTTGGACAGGCTAGGCTTGTAGCCGCTGGAGTTTAGAAGACTAAGAGGTGACTTGATTGAATCATATACGATCCTGAGGAGTCTCGACAGGGTGGATGTGGAGAGTATGTTTCCTCTTGTGGGAGAATCTAGAACTAAGGGCCACTGTTTAAAAATAAGGGGTCGCCCATTTAAGACCGAGATGAGGAGAAATTTTTTCTCAGGGTCGTGAGTCTTTGGAACTCTCTTTCTCAGAGGGCGGTGGAAGCAGAGTCTTTGAATATTTTTAAGGCAGAGGTAGATAGATTCTTGGTAAGCAGGGGGTGAAAAGTTATCGCGGGCAGGCGGGAATGTGGAGTAATCAGATCAGCCATGATCTTATTGAATGGCGGAGCAGGTTCGAAGGGCCGAGTGGCCTACTCCTGCTCCTAATTCGTATGTTCGTATAGAATAGATAGGGCTTGATGGCCTGCGCAGACCCGATGGGCCGAAGGGCCTCTTTCTGTGCTGTATAACTCTATGATGAACAGAGAGACCTGGGAGCTCAAATACATAATTCTTTGCAAGTGCAAGCCAATAGAATTTTGGGATTTAAATATGGGCATAGATAAAGAAGTAATTAATTTATATAAAACATTGGTTAGGCCACAGTTCGAATATTATATGCAGTTTTGGGTGCCCATTATAGAAAGGAAATTGAAGCTGTAGAGTATACAGCATAGCTTCACCAGGATGATGCCAGTCATGGGAGACGAGAGTTATAAAGAGATTTGAGATACTGGAACTAACAGCACTGGAGCATAGAAGGCTAGAAGGAGACACAATGGAGAGTTTTAAATTATGAAGGTTTCTGATCTAATGAATTGGGAAAGACTATTTCCACTGGTTTGGCGATGTGAGGTCATCAATTTAAAATTATCATTAAGAAAGTGAAGGGAGACGTTAAAAGACATTTCTTTACATGGAGGGTTGTTGGAGCATGGAATGCTTTGCCACAGGGACAGGTTGAGGCAGAGACCATTGCATCTTTCAAGTAAAAGTTGAATAAATATTTAAAGTAGAGGAAGATGCAAGGCCTGTGGGGAGAGAGCAGAGCAGTGGCATTAGTTTCAGAATGCTCCAGCAAAGAGCTGGCACAATGGGTCAAATGGTCTCCTTCTGTGTTGTAATCTATTATTCTGTGGGTAATGCAGAAAAGTTTGGCTTTAGATTTAGCTACAATATCTATTAAATCTATCCATCATCCTAGAATTTGTTACACTAATATTCTAACTCCACACCCAGTTCCACAGGAGATTTGCTGGTGTGTAGGTGTATGTTTATTTATTTAGCAACAGACTCTTTATTTTTGTATGACACTTCACTTAGAGTTTATAATAAAGATTCTGTAACAAAGCAGTCTACATCCAAAGGGGTGAAGCAAGAGATCATGCATTATATAAATTCTAAGAATTATCTTTTTATCCATTTTGAAATAGTATGAAGTAGATTTCTCTACTTGTACTCTGAATATATTTTGAAATTATACTTTTCATTCATGTCATCACTCTCTGCTAAGGTTCATTCTAATATGATTCAAACATAGCAATAACTCTTTCCTTTTAAGGAATCTGATTTTTTTAAAATGCATGCATTCTCTTATTCTGAAAATTCTCAGATGTGTTTGGAAGAGTCCTGAAACACATCATTAAAAAGCTAATTTTTATACTTTTTTTATACTATACTTATCCTACTGTTGAAGGTAAAACAATTAGTGATGTCTTTCAATCTTGTGTTTCGACTTGGTGTCTAAATAAATGTCTTGTTAACTTGATATTGATTCTATGCTTGGGCCAGTGGCTTGATTGAGATGGTAATCCAGGAAGTCAGTAGAACTGGTTATGGGGTAAGGAGTTACTCTTGTATGTTGCAATGTATTGAGTTTTATCACAAGTATAAATAAACAGTAGTTAGACACAAGGGCACAGGAGTAGGCCATTCAGCCCCTTGAGCCTGTTCCGCCATTCAGTTAGATCATGGCTGATCTGTACCTCAATTCCATTTAGCCGCCTTTGCTCAATATCCCTTGGTTCCAGATTTCCACGAACCTTTAATTGAAATAGTGCTTCCTGACCATAGTGTAGGCAGAAACCATACCCCACCAAAGAATGGTTCCATTGGTTGGTCATTCAGAGCTTCAGCTGCTCGCTTCTTTGTCGCCAAGTTACCAAACCCAAACTAAGTGCAATTTCTCAAAGTTTGACTCCAGGTAATGCCATCCAGCAGTTCTTGTCTGAAGTCCTGGAATTTGTCTCTGAACTATAAGACTGACATCTGCCTTTAATTTGGATGAAGGACTTAGAGTAGTTTTCTGGATTGAGTCCTGTCTTGGAAGACAGCTGGGATATAAGACTCCTTTTCAAGTCACCGAACACATCAAGCAGTTGTACAGTGAACAGTCTGGTTAAAAGTGTATTAAAGAACTATTGACCCAGGCAGATTGAGTATTGAAAGTGTTCACGTATGCAGCAGATTTAATTTGTTGTCCTTTCTCGGGCTCTCTTCACCCAGGTCACAGCCTGAAGGTCACTGCTGTGGTTTGTTAATATTCTGGGATGCAGATTTTAATTTATTAATGCTGTTAGATTTTATTTTAAATGCAGTAATTGATCTTAGCTTGTAATTGCTTTGCAGAGAGGCTTCACAAATGCACTTTTGTGAATTCTGTTCTAATCGGGGGCATGACCGATACAGTCCAGCTTGCATGGGAATTTTATTTTAGCACTGGCCATTGAAAATATGCTCAGTGTTGTCCACTGACGTGTTTTATATCTATTTAACTATCTTTAATGACAAGTTGTACTGAATTGGATGCATCATTGCACTTGCACTGTTAATGTTTGACTTTTTTAATTAACCAGAACCAGCAACCGTATTTAAATGGTCAATATTTAATTTTCTTTGCCTGCTGTTCTAATCTACTCAGAGGGAGATGCTTGAAGAACCCGGATTATAGTGTAATATATGCAGATGCCGCTGTTATTTTCAAATAATTTTTAAATGGTGAACCCTAGAAAGGCAAGTAATCGCTGTACACAACGCAAGAATGAAGGCATGTTCAGGAATGGATATAAAACCGGATAGCTCATGACGCCTGTTAATTTTTGAGATCTCGCAACCCTATCTACTCATTTTCTCACCATATCCCTCCATCCAGAGACACATCCAGTTACCTCTTTGAGCCTTCCCTCGTAAATTGTTCTATAACCCTGTGTCCTTGGTATTTGACACTTCACTGTAGTGAGCAATTTGCCTTGATCAGCTTTATCTTCACCTTCAGAATTTTGAAAGCTTCAGTTGGGTCACCTCAAGTTTTCTCTTTTCTAAAGAAGATAAGCCCAACTTACTTTACCTTTCCTCAAAACTTCGATTCCTAATAGCAAAATCATCTTCGTTACTTGCCTCTTTACCCTCTCAGGAACAATATTATCCTTCTTCTGTTTCCTTGACCAGATTTCCACACCTTGCATCAGGTGGGATTTTATTGAGTACTGTAGTTAACTAAAATCATTGCATACCCATTGAAGTATTAACTTTCTAGTTGATTTGTTAATTTTTTTTGTTTTTCTCCTTCCCCTCCCGCACCAAAAAAAAACCAATATCCTGGGTTTGAACTGTCTTCCACTGGAGGGCAGTGTACAGCATAAAAGATCCATTGAGCTGATATCACACCATCAGTTTTAATGAAAGGTCATTGACCTGAAATGTTACTTCAGTTTCTCTCTCCACAGATGCTGCCTGACCTGTTGAGTATTTCCAGCATTTTCTGTTTTTATTTCACACCATCATTGTTTGTCAATGGTCTACTTGCGTGTGTAGGCAACTCTGCAAAACAGCGGTTGTCCTGAAAACCAACAGCAGTAGTACTGTCGTAATCATAAAAAAATGGGAGGTGAATTATCGACGGAGGTGAATTATCGACATGTTTGGGTCTTTGTCATTTTTTGGACTTCGTATACATTCATTCATGATGAGATGTGAATACTAAGTTCGCTTTCAATGTCAGCTTTGGTGTAACAGTTTCATTGAAAAGCTCTCAGCTTGTTTGATCTTAGGCAGAGCCACCTTGTCTTAGTAGTAGAAGTAGTAGTAATGCTTTCCTCCTTTTTTGTATATTGGCTGGCATAATGGAAAAATGTGGATGGGTCGACTTAATAAGCTGACGGTTGTCGTAAAAGCTGACCTTGGATTCCCAATGGCTCCAATTAGCATGATGCTCAACAACTCTTGCCTTATTCCCATAGGTGTGACATGTGACTCAATTCTTCTCAAGAGGGTTAGGGATAATGAAGTCAAGGGCACTATTGAGCACAGATTTGACAAGCTGTTCTTAGTCTTTGTTTCTGAGAATCATGTGATTATGAGCTTTTTTATTCATTTATGGGATGTGGGCATCGCTGGCAAGGCCAGCATTTATTGCCCATCCCTAATTGCCCTCGAGAAGGTGACGGTGAGCCGCCGCCTTTAATCGCTGCAGTCTGTGTGGTGAAGGTACTCCCATAGTGGTGGTAGGTAGGGAATTCCAGGATTTTGACCCGATGATAAAGGAACGACAATATATTTCCAAGTCAGGATGCCGTGTGACTTGTAGGTGACGGTGTTGCCATGTGCCGCTACCCTTGTCCTTCTAGGTGGTAGAGGTTGCAGGTTTGGGAGAGCTACGGTGCGCCACTGGTGGAGGGAGTAAAGGGGTTGCCGATCAAGCGGGCTGCTTTGTTCTGGATGGTGTCGAGCTACTTGAGTGTTGTTGGAGCTGCACTCATCCAGGCAAGTGGAGAGTATTCCATCACACTCCTGACTTGGGCCTTGTAGATGGTGGAAAGGCTTTGGGGAGTCAGAAGGTGAGTCACTCGCCTCACAATACCCAGCCTATGACCTGCTCTTGTAGCCACAGTATATATGTGGCTTGTCCAGTTAATTTCTGGTCAGTGGTGACCCCCAGGATGTTAATTGTGGAAGATAGGATAATAGTAATGCCGTTGAATGTCATGAGGAGGTGGTTAGACTCTCTCTTGTTGGAGATGGTCATTGTCTGGCACTTGTGTGGCGTCAATGTTATTTAGAATCATAGAATGATTACAGCACGGAAGGAGGCCATTCGGCCCGTCGAGCCCGTGCCGGCTCTCTGCAAGAGCACTTCAGCTAGTCCCACTCCCCTGCCCATTCCCCATGGCCGTGCAAATGTTTTTCCTTCAGGTACTTATCCAATTCCCTTTTGAAAGCTACAATTGAATCTACCTCCACCACCCTTTCACGCAGTGAATTCCAGATCCTAACCACTCGCTGCGTAAAAAAGTTTTTCCTCATGTCACCTTTGCTTCTTCTGCCAATCACCTTAAATCTGTGTCCTCTGGTTCACGACCCTTCTGCCAATGGGAACAGTTTCTCTCTATCTACTCTGTCTAGACCCCTCATGATTTTGAACACCTTTATCAAATCTCCTCTCAATCTTCTCTGCTCTAAAGAGAACAACCCCAGCTTCTCCAGTCTATCCACATAACTGAAGTCCCGCATCCCTGGAACCATTCTTGTAAATCTTTTCTGCACCCTCTCTAAGGCCTTCACATCCTTCTTGAAGTGTGGTGCCCAGAATTGGACACAATACTCCAGTTGAGGCCGAACCAGTGTTTTATAAAGGTTCATCATAACTTCATTGCTTTTGTACTCTATGCCTCTATTTATGAAGCCCAGTATCCCGTATGCTTTTTTGAACGCTTTCTCAACCTGCCCTGCCACCTTCAACGATTTGTGCACATATACCCCCAGGTGTCTCTGTTCATGCACCCCCTTTAGAATTGTACCCTTTACTTTATATTGCCTCTCCTCATTCTTCCTACCAAAATGTATCACTTCGCACTTTTCTGCATTAAATTTCATCTGCCACGTGTCCGCCCATTCCACCAGCCTGTCTATGTCCTCTTGAAGTCTATCACTATCCTCCTCACTGTTCACTATACTTCCAAGTTTTGTGTCATCTGCAAATTTTGAAATTGTGCCCTGTACACCCAAGTCTAAGTCATTAATATATATCAAGAAAAGCAGTGGTCCTAGTACCAACCCCTGGGGGACACCACTGTGTACCTTCCTCCAGTCTGAAAAACAGCCGTTCACCACTACTCTCTGTTTCCTGTCACTTAGCCAATCTTGTATCCATGCTGCCACTGTCGCTTTTATTCCATGGGCTTCAACTTTGCTGGCAAGCCTATTATGTAGCACTTATCAGCCCAAGCCTGGACGTTGTCCAGGTCTTGCTGCATGCAGGCACGGTCTGCTTCATTATCGAACATTACCACTTCTGACCTTCTGTTGGAGGGAAGGTTGGATGAAGCAGCTGAAGATGGTTGGGCCTAGAACACTGCCCTGTGGAACTCCTGCAGTGATGTCCTGGGCCTGAGATGATTGACCAACCACAAGCATCTTCCTTTGTGCTAGGTATGACTCCAGCCAGTGGAGAGTTTTCCCCTGATTCCCATTGACTTCAATTTTACTAGGGCTCCTTGATGCCACACTTGGTCAAATGCTGCCTTGATGTCAAGGCTGATCTTGCAGTGGCTGCTCTAGCAAGCTGATGGTGTTTTTACTTATATATTTAAACTTCCTGTGGAGATGAACTTTTTTATTGTCTTTTCAGTTAATTTTTTCTGCTTTATGGCTATTACAACATATCTTCCTTACAGCTAGGACTGAGACACAACCCATTTATTGTTGCTTGGTTGGGATGTGGGTTTTAGCATCTTTGGATATAACATACTTGGTTTGACCACAGATGAAGCCTATATTGTTTAACTGGTAGATGGGAAAGAATAGCAGAAAGGGACAAAGTTAAATCACTTGGACAAGTGTGGATTAATTAAGGCAAGCCAGCACGGATTTGTTAAAGGCAAATCGTGTTTAACTAACTTAATCGAGTTTTCTGATGTAACAGAGAGGGTTGATCAGGGCAATGGGTTGACGTGGTATATATGGATTTCCAAAAAGCGTTTAATAAAGTGCCACACAATAGGCTTGCCAGCCAAGTTGAAGCCCATGGAATAAAAGGGACAGTGGCAGCATGGATACGAAATTGGCTAAGTGACAGGAAACAGAGAGCAGTGGTGAACGGTGGGACTAGCTGAAGTGCTCTTGCAGAGAGCCGGCACGGGCTCGACGGGCCGAATAGCCTCCTGTGCAGTCACCATTCTATGACCTGGAAATCAGATTGTGGCTGGGAGAGGTGCCCCTCCTTTCATGCTGTTCCAGAGTACTGTGCCAGGAAATTGAGGGTGCCGTATGTTTGAAGGATTCAACCTACTCAGATTGTCATCTCTATTCTATGCCATATTAATCAGTTATTAATTAATAGACCAAAACTATAGTCAAACTTAAAACTCTTTCAGGTAAATGTGTCAAGCATAGTTTTCACCAATCCTGTTGTACATGCTGTGCATGTGAGGGGCCGGCAGGTGATCTGTTTAGAGACACTTAAGAATAACTATCTTACCTTTATGAATATGTCAATAGCTATTATGAAGTATGGGATAAGAGGGTGCTCCAGGTTAAATTGCTTTGCACATTTTCCTTCCCTCAGTTTTCTGTGGGGAAGTGCAGAGTTTCTGCTTGACCCTCCCTTAATGAGCTGTTTGTGTGGGGAATTGTGAATTAGAATGTTAGAGTCCTGCCCTGTACCACTGGGCTGCATATATAATTGCATTTAGGCTATTTGGGCAAGTGTTCATTTTCCATTTATATGAAGTTAAAACTCATCAGCCCACTTTCTGCCCATCAGTTTTAATGTGCTGTTTGTGAAATTGTGTTGATTTTAAACAACTGACCAGGAGGATGCTTAGGTTGATGATGTGTAAAATGAATGTGACTGATAAATGTTCCCAGGGGAAATTAGTGCAAAGGCAATGGAAAGCAATATTCCTTCACCACATAGTTTGCTTTTCTCTAAATATATTGCACCAGGATAAATATGTGTCCACACATGCGCATTTATATTTGTATGAGATAAACAAGGTGTATACTTTGTTAAAGTGAATTGGTGTTTTGTGTATTGTCCGTGGCATGCTCAGATGGTAAGCCCTTTTTGTGACTTGGAAACTACCAAAGAATACTTCATATGCAAGAAGGGTAAAAATAAGCGTGAGCATATCATGTAAGTTTTATAGGAGATGGAGGGCGTTGCAGTTTTTAGGCTCCTGCCAGATATTTTTCTCCTATTTAGTGCCAAGCACTACTCCCAAGAGCCTTCATTCCCAGTGAATGAGAGTGTGACCTTGTATACATAATCTCGGGTACTGAAGCTTTGCCCAGGGTCAAACCAAGCACCCTTGTTATAATTTGCTCCCCTGAAATGACCTGTACCCCCTCACATCCTCCTAGTCTTTGGATCACAGAAGAATAATGATTCTGTCAGCCCATGTGGCACAGGCAGTATCTTACGAATCAGGCTTATTAAATAGTAGCAAAATATCAACACAGCAAGCAGTTTTCACTAGATTTAAACATTACTTGCAACTCCTCAGTTCATAAAATAAAAAAACAACACTTCACTAATTCTTCTAATAATGAACTTAGCCCAGTGTCCATAGTTGCACGTGAGGGTGAGACCACTCCAAGGAGCCTTCACTTGCTGAACTCAATACAAGCTGTAGTACAGTAGGAATGCTGAACGGGCCATAAGTAGCTACATAAGGGCCCCAAACACCCCTTCCAGGTGAAACAGCGATTTACTTGTACTTCCTGCAATTTAGTATACTGTATTCACTGCTTACAATGTGGTCTCCTCTACATTGGGGAGACCAAACGCAGATTGGGTGACCGCTTTGCGGAACACCTCCGTTCAGTCCGTAAGGGGGACCCCGAGCTCCCGGTGGCCTGTCACTTTAATTCACCGCTCCACTCCCACTCTGACCTCACCGTCCTCGGCCTATTACACTGTTCCACGTAAGCTCGAGGAACAGCACCTCATCTTTCGTTTAGGCACGCTACAGCCCTCTGGACTCAATATCGAGTTCAACAATTTTAGATCATAAACTCAGCCCCTATCACATTTATATTTTATTTTTTCATCCACCCTTTTGTTTGCCCCCCCCCCCCCCCCCTTTTTTTTCCCTCCCAGAAGCTGGCAGCTGTCCTTCATTCTGCCAGCGCATCTCACACTTCTTTTAGCCTCAACCTGTCACATTAACACCACCTCTTGCCTTGATCATCTCTTAATCTCTCCTTTTGTTCTTTCATCCCCTCCCCCTTTTCCCAGCTTTATCCTCGCCTTAAATCTATTTCATTTCCTGCTATTTCCAGTTCTGACGAAAGGTCTTCGACCTGAAACGTTAACTCTGTTTCTCTCTCCAAGGATGCTGCCTCGCCTGCTGAGTTTTTCCAGCGTTTTCTGTTGTTATTTCGGATTTCCAGCATCTGCAGTATTTTGCTATCGTATAAATATATTTTTGTTTGGCATGGAGTTATCAAAATGGCTTCCTCCAAAGACATTGTGCGAGGCATCCACTGCATTGAGAACTAGACTTGCACACATCAGGCAAATGATAACGCAGAAAATACTGGAATTACAGAGCAGGTCAGTCAGCATATATGGAGATAAAATAGTTGATATTTCAGACAGGACCCATTCTACTGTGTTTCTAGCATTTTTTGTTTTTGTTTCAGATTTCCACCACTTACTGTTTTTTTAAATATACACAGCCTGCTCTGATAACCCAGCCATGAAGAGTGACTTTATGCGTCACTAGCATCCAGACCTGTTATAGGTCAGAAGTGGTTGAATTGTCAATCAAAGCAGTTAAGCTTAATTGCTTGCCGGCACCAACCCTACAGGTAGACCCTACCCATTATGGCATTTCCAGCCTCATGTGAATGTAGATTTTCTTTCAATACAGATAAGCCAAGTCTGCAGTGATTAATTTAAATTGGTATTTTCATAAGTCTTAATAAAAATTAGAAAGATTCCTATGACAAACAGATTTCTAATTTATCGCAGAAGTGGCCCAACAACCTCAATGAGCGAAGCCACTCTATAACTAACAGGAAAGTGGTGCCTCTCGTAAGCCTTGCATGTGAACCTCCGCCTTCCTTGACCTTGACTTCTGCCTGTGATACTGTTGAGAGAAAAGTGGAAAACTGTTCCATTTTGTAACTTTATAAACCTCGGGGTCAGTTTTCCAAATGTGCTTAGCTGCAATGTGGCTCTTGGCATCATTGGATATAACCTACTTAGTTTGACCATAGATGAAGCTTGTATCTTTTGACTGGTAGACGGGAAAGACAGCATTAAGCTCCTTGAAGGATTCTTCTGTCCAAAGGTGGATATTCATATTGTGCCAGCATGGAGTCTCACCTACCTGGGGTGCATATCAGGAAATCGTGGACACGCTCACCAGAAATCGTGGAGATTGTTGTTATGTGTTGCAAATGAGTGAGACTCTGTGCCAGGAGCACGCCTTTGGAAAATCAGCCCTGTAGTGAGTTACCTTTGGTTTGTCAGCAGGTGGTGTATATCTTCATAAATGACACTTCAATAAAGTTCAGTATTTCGTTATCCTGTGTTTAAAACAGATCAAAAGAATCATTGGGTCATTACTGCCATGAAAATACTGATTAATCTAATTAATTTTGCAGTGCAGTTTACCATGACCTTAGCGACCAGGATTATAAATCATGTTTATTCATATTCTTGTATATTTTATCTTTAATATGGACAATAATACTAAAAACCTTTAGCAATAAAAAAAATGCAATAATTCAAATTCTGCAATCTACTGGATGGAAAATGTGAAAGATTATTAGACTGAGTGTAACTGAAAGGTAGAGCCGCCATAAACCTGCTTGGAATCAATCTGTATACCATTGCTTCTAAATATTATATGTAGTAAATTCAGCTTCTCTGCCAGATAAGTGGAATATAGAGAATTTGTTTTTGTTCCCCAGTCTAACGATCTAAAACTACTTCAGCTTTTTAAAAAATCAAATGTTGTCGCTCCCCTGTTGGTTTAGCTAGCTACGGTGAGTAGCTGAGCTGTACCGGCCAGGAGGGTACCAATCTGTGCTAAGTTGGCCATTCTCAGCTAGGGCAGTGGTAGGGATGGTATAATTGGACCTCAGCTTCTCTCATTTAGGAGGGAAAAATCAGTTCCATTTTCCACTGCTAATCACTATTCAGCTGGAAAGTGCACACATGTAGATATACAGGATTGAGCAATGTGGTGCCCCACAATTGTTGAGTACCCTGTGAGCACCCGCTGTCTTTGTTGATGTATGAGTAATGCCAAGTTGAGCGAGCTACCCCAACAAGTAGCCTTTCCGATGAGACATTAAACCAAGGCCACATTTGTGCAAAAGATCCTATGGCACTATTTGAAGAGGAGCAAGGAGTTTTCTGTCTTTAGGCCATCAACCGTCCCTCACCGACCTCTAAAAATAGATCATCTGTCATTCATTAGCTGTTTGTGGAACCTCGCTGTAAATTGCTAATCCCACAGCAGTAATGCATCCCACAGTAGTTGACCTGAAAGCCCTGGCCCTTCCCCTTGGTGCCACAGCATACATTCTTTGGATATTTGTGCTCTGGCAGTCACCAGGGTCAATTTCATAAGACATCTGTCCTTGTTATAGTGGCCTTCACCTTCTCGCTGGCATCTGTATCGTGTACATAAAAGTGATTATTCATGTGAAAGAAGAAGCGAAGCATTAAACTGTTCCTTGCAAATGTAGCAACAATTGCAAATGGATGACGTTAATTCTTGCCTTCCTTCCCCCTCTCAGTAAATATTGTGCAGGTGCACAGTGCTACTGTTCATCACTGCGTGGGCTTTGCAGACATGATTTACATCAAGTAAAGTGCAGAGATTGGCAATGATGTCCGGCAATCTGCCAGTTTTCAGTGAAGCGCAGGTGTGCATAGTATATTCAGTTTAGGCTGCCGAATGTACAGACTTCTTGCTGTTTGACTGCCTAAAGTAACTTGGTATGAACAAATGGAACAACACAGACAATGCAAATGGATTATTTCATTGAACTCATACAGTTCTACTTAGCAGAAACCATCTCTGTCATGATGGAAGAAGAGTATTGACGACCTTTGTTAGGTTAGAGTATGCACTTGGTAATTTAGAAAGGATAAGCTTGGAGATGGGCCTGCAGACATAGGCAGCTATGCAATGGTACTCGATTTTGTTGCTATCCCAACCCATCCACTGATCAAAACAAAGCTTCCATTTTATCTAGTTATAGGGACACTGTCAATTTGGCACAGAACAGTACTTGTTTTGATTTGTATTTGTCTGCCAGTAAGCTACAAAGTCCCTGAGAATGTCCTTTCAAGGTGTTTTCAAAATTGAAGTGTTAACTAACATGATTTCCTTTTGTTGAGTGGAGTCCATGTAAATCAGATAGAAGTGTGCTCAGCTGATGAACCTTTGAACGCACAGCATCATCTGGTGCCTTGGGCGACTGTAACTCAGATGCGATATCACCACATTGGGAAATTTGCTAGTGGGCAAAGCTCCTGGAATGTCTTCTTTTGAAAACTCAGCAGATGCTACATCTGTTGTAGAATCGACTTGTACAGTATGATTTTAGATTTTTAAAGAAAATAATTTAAAGTGCTAAACGCAATCTGCAATACAGCCTGTGCTGTTGCACTTACAATGTATAAACACAGTAAAACACTTTGCAGGATACATCACAAAAGTGACAGATCCTTTGTGAAGCGCTGAGATGGAAAAATACATATTGGCATCACCTGTGAATAAAACTCATTGTCTTTTGCTACAGTAAGCATGTCTGCTACATAAAATACTTATATTTGTAGTGGTGGTTTGAGCAAAGTCCAGTTTGGGGAGGGGCACGCTTGGTTCCAAGTGTGTTAGTGTTACATGTTCAGTGCCTGCCTGGTCACCCTTCTTTAAATAATGCATCTTTTCTTTGCCACAATCTAGGGATATGGGGAGAAGGCAGGGACAGGGCACTGAATTTGGATGATCAGCCATGATCTCATTAAATGGCGGAACAGGCTCAAGGGGCCGAATGGCCTACTCCTGCTCCTATCTTCTATGTTTCTGTGTCTCAATTTATTTGTTCTGACTGAGATTGATTATTTGATCACATTAGATCCACATTCTTGTACTTCTTAATGGCAGATTTAAATACGTAATGGAACCATTTCACAATAAGGAACTGCAATCAGGAATTGCTGAAAGTAATACTGTCGTCGTCTTCAAAGTCAAACGTGCTTTCACTTTTATTCAAAAAAATTATATTTCAATTAGATTCAATTTGGAAATATGTTGGATTTCTTGCTGTGTGTGGTATTTTTTGTGCCCCACACTACTATAGATTTTCCCAAGCTAAATAACATTTCCTTACTGAGAAGGCATGCAGATAGGCAGGCAACCTTATCCAAGTTCCCCAAAATGCTGTTCCTGAATCAAACACATAGTCTCTTCCCTGTGTGGAAGCACCTAGGCCCAAATTTCCTAGGTCTGGGAGAACCGAACAAGAATGCAAGTTGGGCTGGAATTTGGGATGTTACTCGAGGGTAGGGCAGGCGGGATGACATTCCCCTGCCAGAAATCCCACCAGTTCCACTTTTCCTGTGACTAACTTGCAAAGTACACCTACATCAATGTGACAGTGGGAGCCTAATGCCATTTTCCCAGCGGCTATCTTAATTGTTATTCGGAAAGTCGCTACTGATAAATTTAAAAAAAAAAAATTGACTCCAGCTGAAACACACTAAAATAAGGAACTTGTCACATAGCACAGATCCCTGATTCTGCATTTGCCCATCTTGTGCCATTTCATGGATGCTTTAGAAACATTTCCAGACTATTTCACTAATCTAAACAAACTCTTTTCATTCTGACTTGAGCCTTTGAGCTGTTTCTTCATTTTTGGAGAGCTGGTAATTAATAGAAAATGTTTTAAGTACATGGGACAGCCTGGGTCCATGTTGTACTGTCCTAGGACTTGAAACATGCATTTGCTCCCCCAGTGGTTCAGTTGTAGCTGAGCTATACAGGCCACGAAAGTCCCGATTAGAGCGATGGTTTATGCAGAGTCCCTTTTTGTCATTGATTCACTCCTGCCTTCCACCATATCACAGACCTTCCCTTTTTTCTTTCCTCCCCTCCTCCTCCCCCTTTCCCTGCCTCTCTATAAAAAAAAACTGTTACATCTCTAACTTTTTCCAGTTCTGACGAAGGGTCATCGACCTGAAACGTTAACTCTTTTTCTCTCTCCACAGATGTTGCCTGGCCTGCTGAGTATTTCCAGCATTTTCTGTTTTTATTTCAGATTTCCAGCACCTGCAGTATTTTCCTTTTTGTTTCTGCTGAGTGAGTTGACCTGAGCTGAGGCAGCGATAGCGGAACTACAATTGGCGAGGTGTCAATGGCTTCAGAAGGGCAGGGGAGAAAGTTGGTGGAGAAAGCTTTTATTTAAAAAAACAAGTTGCGCTTTATATTGCTTCTCGTGCAGCAAAACATTTCAGAGTGGCTTCAATGTGGCTCAAGGGGCCGGAGGAGGAGGAGCAAGTGAATTTGAGGAGAAGCATGCTCAACTAAATCAGGAGGCTTTTGAAGGTGGGGAGAGTGGTAACAAAACAAAGGAGACTGGGAACAGATTTCCAGACTAGAGGCGTGAGGGCCAAAGGCCCTGTCCCATTTTAAAAAGAAAACAGGATCTTTTACAAGAAGCTATTAGGCTGATGGATGGCAGCCTCTTTCTGGACATGACTACATTCAGAAGTGCTGAGCAATGGAAACAGCCGTGAGTGGAGAATTGTTTATGCTTGTCAGGGTCACACATTTCAGTGTTCTGCCTTGATCAGTGATGGTATATACTGAAGGTGATAAAATACCTTGCTTTACTTGGATCAGATAACGGGATTCTCTGGAGTCAGCTGTACTAGACATTAGATATTGCAGTGTATATAAAGACAATTCATCCACTACGTGACCGTGGTCAAGCTGTCTCGTTCCCCTGATGATTTAAAATCTGATTGCAGGTCCTGAGTTTTTGGAGTGGAGGGGAGGCAAGCTAGTCAGGAACAATCAGAATTTGGTTGTTTGTGGGGTTGTAGTGATTTAACAAGGCAAGGGAATACACAATAAATGGTACGATACAGAGAAGTTTAGAGGAATAGAGACCTTGGAGTGCCTGTCCACAGATCCCTGAAGGTAGCAGGACAGGTAGATAAAAAGAAAAAAAGAAAAGATTTGAATTTATATCGCACCTTTCACGACCACTGGACATCCCAAAGCGCTTTACAGCCAATGAAGTACTTTTGAAGTGTAGTCACTGTTGTAATGTAAGAAACGCGGCAATCAAGTTGTGCACAGCAAGCTCCCACAAACAGCAATGTGATTATGACCAGATAATCTGTTGTTGTTACGTTGATTGAAGGATAAATATTGGCCAGGACAGCGGGGATAACTCCCCTGCTCTTCCAAATAGTCATGATGCGGAGATGCCGGTGTTGGACTGGGGTGGACAAAATTGAGAGGTCGCACAACACCAGGTTATAGTCCAACAGTTTTATTTGAAATCACAAGCTTTCGGAGCTATCGATTGCTCCTTCCTCAGGTGAAGTAAATTAGATACAGAATCGCCAAAGCATATATAGATAGAAAACAAAGCATGTGTACTTTACAATTGCAGACCAATAAATTAAATCATCCTGACTATCTGCCGAGGTGTGATAAAGTTAATTAAGTCAGCCAGGAAGGTACCACATCAAAGACATAGCAAGGTACAACTGAGACAATGAGGTGTAGTCGCAGGGGTTCTAACGTGTCAAAAGCTGCCGTCTGTATGTAAAACGAAAAGCTTTAAAAAAATTTTACTTTTTTACTGGGAAAATTTTTACTTTTTTACTGGGAATCACATCTGTGAACAAGCTAACGACGACTCGAGTCCGGATCACGTCATGTATCGTGACATAAACCCAAGATCCCGATTGAGACCGTCTTCATGAGTGCGGAACTTGGCTATCAGTTTCTGCTCGATGATTTTGCGTTGTCGTGTGTTTCTAAGGTTGCCTTGGAGAACGCTTACCCGCAGATCCGAGGCTGAATGTCCTTGACTGCTGAAGTGTTCCCCGACTGGGAGGTAACAATCCTGCCTGGCGATTGTTGCGCGGTGCTCGTTCATACGTTGTCTCAGTGTCTGCATGGTCTCGCCGATGTACCATACCGCGGTGCATTCTTTCCTGCAACGTATGAGGTAGACAACGTTGGCCGAGTCACATGAGTATGTACCATGTACCTGGTGGGTAGTGTCCTCACGTGTGATGGTGGTATCTGTGTTGATGATCTGGCATGTCTTGCAGAGTTTGCCATGGCAGGGTTGTGTGGTGTCGTGGTCGCTGTTATCCTGAAAGCTGGGTAATTTGCTGCGAACGATGGTACTTCTGAGGTTAGGTGGCTGTTTGAAGGCAAGTAGTGGAGGCGTGGGGATGGCCTTAGCGAGGTGTTCGTCGTCATCGATGACATGTTGAAGGCTGCGAAGAACATGGCGTAGTTTCTCCGCTCCGGGGAAGTACTGGACGACGTAGGGTACTCTGTTGGTTGTGTCCTGTGTTTGCCTTCTGAGGAGGTCTATGCGATTTTTCGCTGTGGCCCGTCGGAACTGTCGATCGATGAGTCGAGCGTCATATCCCGTTCTTACGCTGAAAAACGACTCATCGATCGACAGTTCCGACGGGCCACAGCGAAAAATCGCATAGACCTCCTCAGAAGGCAAACACAGGACACAACCAACAGGGTACCCTACGTCGTCCAGTACTTCCCCGGAGCGGAGAAACTACGCCATGTTCTTCGCAGCCTTCAACATGTCATCGATGACGACGAACACCTCGCTAAGGCCATCCCCACGCCTCCACTACTTGCCTTCAAACAGCCACCTAACCTCAGAAGTACCATCGTTCGCAGCAAATTACCCAGCTTTCAGGATAACAGCGACCACGACACCACACAACCCTGCCATGGCAAACTCTGCAAGACATGCCAGATCATCAACACAGATACCACCATCACACGTGAGGACACTACCCACCAGGTACATGGTACATACTCATGTGACTCGGCCAACGTTGTCTACCTCATACGTTGCAGGAAAGAATGCACTGCGGCATGGTACATCGGCGAGACCATGCAGACACTGAGACAACGTATGAACGAGCACCGCGCAACAATCGCCAGGCAGGATTGTTACCTCCCAGTCGGGGAACACTTCAGCAGTCAAGGACATTCAGCCTCGGATCTGCGGCTAAGCGTTCTCCAAGGCAACCTTAGAAACACACGACAACGCAAAATCATCGAGCAGAAACTGATAGCCAAGTTCCGCACTCATGAAGACGGTCTCAATCGGGATCTTGGGTTTATGTCACGATACATGACGTGATCCGGACTCGAGTCGTCGTTAGCTTGTTCACAGATGTGATTCCCAGTAAAAAAGTAAAAATTTTCCCAGTAAAAAAGTAAAATTTTTTTAAAGCTTTTCGTTTTACATACAGACGGCAGCTTTTGACACGTTAGAACCCCTGCGACTACACCTCATTGTCTCAGTTGTACCTTGCTATGTCTTTGATGTGGTACCTTCCTGGCTGACTTAATTAACTTTATCACACCTCGGCAGATAGTCAGGATGATTTAATTTATTGGTCTGCAATTGTAAAGTACACATGCTTTGTTTTCTATCTATATATGCTTTGGCGATTCTGTATCTAATTTACTTCACCTGAGGAAGGAGCAATCGATAGCTCCGAAAGCTTGTGATTTCAAATAAAACTGTTGGACTATAACCTGGTGTTGTGCGACCTCTCAATTTCTTCCAAATAGTGCCATGGGATCTTTTACGTCAACCTGAGAGAGCAGACGGGGCCTCAGTCTAACGTCTCATCCAAGAGATGGCACCTCTGACAGTGCAGCAATCCCTCAGCACTGCACCAGAGTGTCAGCCTAGATTTTTGTGCTCAAGTCTCTGACTCAGAGGTGAGAGTGCTACCCACTGAGCTGCAGCTGCCACAGGATAAGGTGATTAAGGAGGCATAGAATATAAGAGCAAGGAGGTTATGCTTGAACTGTATAAAACACTAGTTAGGCCACAGCTAGAGTACTGTGTACAGTTCAGGTCCACCAGATTACAGGAAAGATGTGATTGCCCTAGAGAGGGTACTGAGGAGATTTACGAGGATGCTGCCAGGACTGGAGAATTTTAGCTATGAGGAAAGATTGGCTAGGCTGGGGTTGTTTTCTTTGGAACAGAGGAGGCTGAGGGGAAACTTGATTGAGGTGTATAAAATTATGAGGGGCCTAGAAAGAGTGGATAGGAAGGACTTATTTCCCCTAGCAGAGAGGTCAATAACCAGGGGGCAGAGATTTAAAGTAATTGGTAGAAGGATTAGAGGGGAAGTGAGGAGAACATTTTCCACCCAGAGGGTGGTGGGGGTTTGGAACTCACTGCCTGAAAGGGTGGTAGACGCAGAAACCCTCATTGCATTTAAAAAGTACTTGGATATGCACTTGTGCTGTAACCTACAAGGCTACGGACCAAGAGCCGGAAAGTGGGATTAGTCTGGATCGCTCTTTTTGGCCAGCATGGACACAATGGGCCGAATGGCCTCCTGTGCTGTAAATTTCTATGATTCTGTAAAGTTCAGAGGGCAGAAAGAAATGCAGGTTGTGCTGTGACAAATGCCTGTGCATACAGTAAATGGTTTACACGCCCATGAAACATTACAAAGAATAGTCTGGTGCCAGTTGATTCTCATTATATGCTTGTAAAGGGGATTTATAGTTGCTATTTCTGTAAAAACTTTGCACATTGCTGTAGTGTGTCACACCTCTACTTTGATGAGACATTAATGTGGACAGAGGTGTGACTTGTACATTAGATTTGATTATAGTAATGAAAAAGAGTGGGTTGTGGGGGAAAAATACCCGTTCCCTAGCCACTGATTCTATCCCCCTCCCTGGCCACTATCTCGAACTGAACCAGACTGTTCACAACCTAGGTGTCCTATTTGACCCTGACCTGAGCTTCTGACCTCATATCCTCTCCATCACCAAGACTGCCTACTTCCACCTCTGATGTCACCCGTCTCCACCCCTGCCTCAGCCCATCTGCTGCTGATTCCCTCATCCATACTTTTGTTACCTCCAGACTCGACTATTCCAATGCCATCCCCGGGTCGGCCTCCCGTCTTTCAACCCCCATAAACTGAAGCTCATCCGAAACTCTGCTGCCCCTATCCTAACTCGCGGCAATCTCGTTTACCCATTACCCCTGTGCTCACTGACCTACATTGGCTCCCGGTCCCTCACCACCTCCATTTTAAAATTCTCATCCTCGTGTTTATATCCCTCCATGGCCTCGCCCCTCCCTATCTCTGTAACCCCCTACAACCCGACAAGAACTCTGTGTTCCTCCAACTCTGGCATCTTGTCCATCAACACCATAGGCAACTGTGCCTTCAGCTGTCCAGCCCCTAAGCTCTAGAATTCCCTCTCTAATGGTCTCCTTCTTTAAGACCCTCCTTAAAGCCAACTCTTTGACCAAGTCACCTGTCCTAATGTCGTCGTCTTTAGCTTGCTGTCATTTTTTCTCTGATTATGCTCCTGTGAAGCACCTTGGGATGTTTTACAGCATTAAAGGTGCTATATAAAGGCAAGTTTTTTTTTGTTGGGTTATGATATCTTCACATCTGAAGGATGTTTATGCATTTAATGGTTTGTGTGTCATGTGAAACAACAACAACAACTTGTATTTACATAGCACCGTTAACGTAGTAAAACGTTCCAAGACGCAGCACAGGAGTATTTTAAGACAAAAAAATTGTCACCGAGCCACATAAGGAGAGATTAGGGCAGGTGACCAAAAGCTTGGTCAAAGAGGTAGGTTTTAAGGAGCGTCTTAAAGGAGGAAGGAGAGGTAGCGAGGCGGAGAGGTTTAGGGAGGGAATTCCAAAGCTTAGGGCCTAGGCAACAGAAGGCACAGCCACCAATGGTTGAGCGATTATAATCAGGGATGCTCGAGGGCAGAATTAGAGGAGCGCAGATATCTCTGGCGGAGTGCGGGGTGGGGGGCGGGGGGTTGTTGTGAGGCTGAAGGAGATTACAGAGCTAGGGAGGAGCGAGACCATGGAGGGATTTGAAAACAAGGATGAGAATTTTGAAATTGAGGCGCTGCTTAACCGGGAGCCAATGTAGGTCAGCGAGCACAGGGGTGACGGGCGAAAGGGACTTGGTGCGAGTTAGGACACAGGCAGCTGGGTTTTGGATCACCTTAAGTTTACGTAGAAAACCAAATAGTCTGGGAATGAGCTTCAGATTCTGTTGAGAATATTTTCTGCCGTGCAGCTATGTAACCAGTCTGCTGGCTCGGTTTAATTAGCACTTACATAAAGAAAGACAGACTTGCAGTTGTATAGTGCCTTTCATGACCACTGGACGTCCCAAAGCACTTTACAGCCAATTAAGTACTTTTTGAAGTGTAGTCACTGTTGTAATGTAGAAAACGTGGCAGCCAATTTACACACAGCAAGCTCCCACAAACAATGTGATAATGACCAGGTAATCTGTTTGTGATGTTGATTGAGGGATAAATATTGGCTTAGACACCAGGGATAACACCCCTGCTCTTCTTCAAAATAGTGCCAAAGGATCTTTTACGTCCGCCTGAGAGAGCAGACGTGGCCTCAGTTTAACGTCTCATCCGAAAGACGGCACCTCTGACAGTGCAGCACTCCCTCTGTACTGCACCGGGAGTGTTATCCGTCGTGTCTGGCTAATTTGAATCAGCATAGCTGCAGAATACAAGCCAACTTCCTTTTATAAGAATGGAGGAGATTTGAGATTGCACTCAACTGAAGGGAGGGTCGATCTCTGGACATTAACTGTCTATACCTGGGGAATAAACCAAACCAATCAAATCCAATGCTGAGAGAGTTTGTGTGATTTGTTTGCAATTTACTGATGAGTACAAATTGGTAAGTGATAAAATGACTGGCCCCAATTATAAAGTTATTTTTTTCACTTTATATCTAGATATCAATAAAAAATGGTTGAGCTATACTTAGCACAGTGTATGTATGCATTTATATGGTCGCGGGACATAATACATTATTCAGTAAGTGGGAGTTGAAATGCTGTTAAATTAAACACTGTCGCACAGAGGATATAATTTAGCTTGAACAAGAATTGATGCAGCTTGTCCAAGTAGCAGTGTTTTTTTTATAGATTAGCCAGTGTTATTTTTCAGGAAGATTAGTGCACATTATCAAAGTCATTATTACAACGAGCATCATCTCAGCACTGCTTTATTCTGCAAGCACAGGCAGTTAATGGCCAGCATCAAGTTCTCATGAAGGGACTCATCTCATTAAGGTTGAGATTCCTCTTCTGGCTACAGTTTCACTCTTACTGGGATGGGAGGGGCAGTGTGGTTGCTGTAAACTATTCCAGCACACACCTGAATTGAGTGTGTAAAGAGCAAGAAAAATGTCTCAAACCTTAGGTGCAGTAACTTAGGAGCTCCTGCTTCAATGGAAGAACAAAATCAGGATCCACCTTCTGACCAAATCTTACCTGACGTATGGCAGTTCCCTGAAACAAATTTTAATTAAAATTCATAATCTTCTATCAAATTTTAATTTATGTAGTCCGATAAATGGTTTAAGATTTGCGTTTGGTGATTGATGGTAGAAAGATTGTGGTGTCAGCTGTGGCTCAGTGGGTAACTCTGAATCAGAAGGTTGCGGGTTCAAGTCCCATTCCAGAGACTTGAGCACAAAATCTAAGCCGATATTCCCAGCGCAGTACTGAGGGGGTGCTGCACTGACGGAGATGCCATCTTTCGGATGAAACATTAAACCGAGGTTAGATACATAATTGGCCATACGTCTGCTCTCTTGCATGGACATAAAGATCCTGTGCCACTAGTTTGACAGAAGTCGCACAACACCAGGTTATAGTCCAACAGTTTTATTTGAAATCACAAGCTTTCGGAGCGCTGCTCCTTCGTCAGGTGATGGGGCAGCGCTCCGAAAGCTTGTGATTTCAAATAAAACTGTTGGACTATAACCTGGTGTTGTGCGACTTCTCACATTTGTCCACCCCAGTCCAACACCGGCATCGCCACATCATGACTATTTTGAAGAACAAGAGCGTTCTCCCCGGTGTCCTGGCCAATATTTATCCCTCAAGCAACATCACTAAAACAGATTATCTGGTCATTGTCACATTGCTGTTTGTGGGACCTTGCTGTACACAAATTAGCTGCTGGGTTTCCTACATGACAGCAGTGACTACACTTCAAAAATATTTAATTGGCTGTAAAGTACTTTACATAGGATTACAAAGGATATACAGCACAGAAACAGGCCGTTCGGCCCAACCAGTCCATGCTGGCATTTATGCTCCACACGAGCCTCCTCCCGTCTTTCCTCATCTAACTCTATCAGCATAACCCTCTATTCACTTTTCCCTCATATGCTTGTCTAGCCTCCCCTTAAATGCATCTATACTATTCGCTTCAACCACTCCCTGTGGTAGCGAGTTCCACATTCTCGCCACTCTTTGGGTAAAGAAGTTTCTTCTGAATTCCCTATTGGATTTCTTGGTAACTATCTTATATTGATGGCCTCTAGTTTTGCTCTTCCCCACAAGTGGAAACATTCTCTCTGTATCCACTCTCTCAAAATTTTTCATAATTTTAATGACCTCTCTTAGATCACCCCTCAGCCTTTTTTCAAGAGAAAAGAGACCCAGCTTGTTCATCCTTTCCTGATGTGTATACCCTTGCGTTTCTGGTATCATCCTTGTAAATCTTCTCTGCACCCTCTCTCCAGTGCCTCAATATCCTTTTTATAATATGGCAACCAGAACTGTACGCAGTACTCGAAGTGTGGTCTAACGAAGGTTCGATACAGGTTTAGCATAACCTCCCTACTTTTCAATTCTATACCTCTAGAAATAAACCCTACTGCTTGGTTTGCTTTTTTTATGGCCTTGCTAACCTTTGTCGCAACTTTTAGTAATTTGTGTATTTGTACTCCGAGATCCCTTTGTTCCTCTACCTCACCTAGACTCGCGCCCTGCAAGTGATGTGACCTTCCTATTCTTCCTACCAAAATGTAATACCTCACATTTATCTGTGTTGAACTTCATTTGCCAATTATATGACCATTCTGCAAGTTTATTAATGTCCTCCTGTAATTTGTTGCAGTCCTCCTCCGTATTGACTATCCCCCCCAATTTTGTGTCATCCACAAATTTAGAAATTGTGTTTTTGATTCCAAAGCCTAAATCGTTAATATAAATTGTAAACAGTGGTCCCAGCACTGATCCTTGTGGAACACCACTGCCCACCTTCTGCCACTGTGAATAGCTACCCATTACTCCTACTCTCTGCTTTCTGTCCTGAAGCCAGCCAGCAATCCATTCTGCTACTTGTCCCCTGACTCTGCATTCTCTGACCTTGTTCATCAGTCTATTATGGGGTATCTTATCGAAGGCCTTTTGAAAATCCAGATAAATAACATCATCTGCATTACCACTGTCTATTCTCTCTGTTACCTCTTCAAAAATTCAATGAGGTTGGTCAAGCAAGACTTTCCCTTTTTGAAATCCATGCTGACTATTCATTATTATATTTTTGGTTTCTAGATGTTCTTCTATTTTCTCTTTCAGTAGGGATTCAATTATTTTTCCTACCACCGATGTTAAGCTGACTGGTCTATAATTACCTGGACATGTTCTATCCCTCTTAAATATCGGTATTATGTTAGCTATCCGCCAGAGACTGGCACTACACCTTTTTCTAACGAATTATTAAATATGCGCAGTAATGCCTCTGCTATCTCTTCCCTAGATTCTTTTAAAATGCGTGGATGCATTCTTACTTATCATGCACTCCCCTGCTGTCTATGTTCTTAATGTATGTCTCTTTCCTTACCTTCAATTGTTCCCTTATGGCTTTATTCATCTGTGGAGTCTCATTATTGTTTAGTTTGTTCTTTTCTTTTCGCGGAATATATTTTTCCTGCGCTCTGTTGAACATCATTTTAAATGTTTCCCATTGCTGCTGTTTGCCAATATTGTTGCCCATTTTTTCCTCAAGTTCTATTCTCAGCCCCTCAAAATCAGCTTTTCTCCAATGTATTAACCTGGTTTTCGTCATACTTATGTCCTTCTCGTGGTTGCAAAGTGGCCAAGGTTGGGAACTAAATATTCCAGGGTACATAACTTTTAGAAGGGATAGGCAAAATGGAAAACGAGGAGGGGTATCCATGATAATAAAGGATGGCATGAAGACAGTACAGAGAAAGGATCTTGGCTCCGAAAATCAAGAAGTAGAATCAGTTTGGGTGGAGCTAAGAAACAGCAAGGGGCAGAAAACATCGGTGGGAGTCGTTTATACGCCCCCAAACAGTAGTTGTAATGTAGGGCAGAGATTAAATCAGGAAACTAGAGGCGCATGTAACGAGGGTAATACAGTGGTCATGGAGGACTTTAATCTACATATAGACTGGGCAAACCAAATTTGCAGTAATAGTGTGGAGGACGAATTCATGGAATGTATTCAAGATAGTTTTCTAGATCAGTATGTTGAGGAACCAACTAGGGAACAGGCTATTTTAGATCTAGTATTGTGCAACGAGAAAGGGTTAATTAATAACCTTGTAGTAAAGGGGCCTTTAGGGACGAGTGACCATAATATGATAGAATTTTATGTTGAGTTTGAAAGTGACTTAGTTAAATCCGAAACTAGCGTCTTAAATCTAAAAGCAAACTACGTAGGTATGAGGGGCGAGTTGGCTAAAGTAGATTGGGAAACTACATGAAAAGGTACGACAGTGGACAAGCAATGGCTAGCATTTAAATAATTAATACATAATTTACAACAAATTTACATTCCTTTAAGGCACAAAAACCCCACAGGTAAAGTGATCCAACCGTGACTAACAAGAGAAGTTAAAGATAGTATTAGATCAAAGGAAGAGGTTTATAATGCTGCCAAAAAAAGTAGTAAGCTTGAGGATTGGGAGGATTTTAGAATTCAGCAAAGGAGGACCAAGAAATTGATGAAGAAAGGGAAAATAGAATGAGAGTAAACTAGCGAGAGACATAAAAACAGACTGTAAAAGCTTCTATAGGTGTGTAAAAAGGAGAAGATTAGCAAAAGTAAATGTGGGTTCCCTTACACGCGGAGACAGGAGAAATTATAATGGGGAATAAGGAAATGGCAGAGAAATTAAACAAATACTTTGTCTGTCTTCACGGAAGAAGACGCAAAAATCTTCCCGGAAATAGTGAACAACCAAGGGTCTAGCGAGAATGAGGAACTGAAAGATGTTGGCGTTAGTAAAAAAGTAGTACTGGAGAAGTTAATGGGACAGAAAGCCGATAAATCCCCCTGGACCTGAACCTCCTAGTGTTTTGAAAGAGTTGGCTATAGAGATAGTGGATGCATTGGTTGTCATTTTCCAAAATTCCATAGATTCTAGAACGGTTCCCGCAGGATTAGAATGTAGCAAATGTAACCCCACTATTTAAGAAAGGAGGGAGAGAGAAAACGGGGAACTACAGACCAGTTAGCCTGACATCAGTAGTAGGGAAAATGCTAGAATCTATTATTAAGGACGTGGTAACAGGGCACTTAAAAAATAATAATAGGATTGGGCAGAGTCAACACGGATTTATGAAAGGGAAATTGTGTTTGACAAATCTATTAGATTTTTTGAGATTGTAACAAGCAGAATAGATAAGGAGGAACCAGTGGATGTGGTGTATTTGGATTTTCAGAAGACATTCGATAAGCTGCCACACAAGAGGTTATTAAACAAAATTAGGGCTCATGGGATTGGGGGTAATATACTAGCATAGCTTGAGGATTGGTTAATGGACAGAAAATAGAGAGTGGGAATAAACGGGTCATTTTCGGGTTGGCAGGCTGTAACTAGTGGGGTACCGCAAGGATTAGTGCTTGGGCTTCAGCTATTTTTTTTATTATTCGTTTAGGGGATGTGGGCGTCGATGGCAAGGCCAGCATTTATTGCCCATCCCTAAGTGCCCTTGAGAAGGTGGCGGTGAGCCGCTTTCTTGAACTGCTGCAGTCCGTGTGGTGAAGGTACTCCCACAGTGCTGTTAGGGATGGAGTTCCAGGATTCTGACCCGGCGACGATCAAGGAACGGTGATATATTTCCAAGTCAGGATGGTGTTTGCCTTGTAGGGGAACTTGGAGGTGGTGGTGTTCCTTGCGCCTGCTGCCCTTGTCCTTCTAGGTGGAAGAGGTCGCGGGTTTGGGAGGTGCTGTCGAAGAAGCCTTGGTGAGTTGCTGCAGTGCATCTTGTAGATGGTACACACTGTAGCCACGGTATGCTGGTGGTGGAGGGAGTGAATGTTTAAGGTGGTGGATGTGGTGGCAATCAAGCGGGCTGCTTTGTCTTGGATGGTGTTGAGCTTCTTGAGTGTTGTTGGAGCTGCACTCATCCAGGCAAGTAGAGAGCATTCCAACACACTCCTGACTTGTGCCTTGTAGATGGTGGAAAGGCTTTGGGGAGTCATGAGCTGAGACACTCGCCGCAGAATACCTAGCCTCTGACCTGCTCTTGTTGCCTCAGTGTTTATGTGGCTGGTCCAGTTAAGTTTCTGGTCAATGGTGACCCCCAGGATGTTGATAGTGGGGAATTCGGCGATGGTAATGCCATTGAATGTCAAGGGGCGGTGGTTAGACTCTCGCTTGTTGGAGATAGTCATTGCCTGGCACTTCTGTGGCGCGAATGTTACCTGCCACTTATCAGCCCAAGCCTGAGCGTCATCCAGGTCTTGTTGCATGCGGGCATGGACTGCTTCATTATCTGAGGAGTTGTGAATAGTGCTGAACACTGTGCAGTCATCAGCAAACATCCCCATTTCTGACCTTATGTTGGAGGGAAGGTTATTGATGAAGCAGCTGAAGATGGTTGGGCCTAGGACACTGCCCTGAGGAACTCCTGCAGTGATGTCCTGGGGCTGTGATGATTGACCTTCAACCACCACAATCATCTTCCTTTGTGCTAGGTATGACTCCAGCCAGTGGAGAGTTTCCCCCCGCGCCCCCCCCCCCCCGATTCCCATTGACTTCAGTTTTACTAGGGCTCCTTGATGCCACACTCGGTCAAATGTTGCCTTGATGTCGAGATCAGTCACTCTCACCTTACCTCTGGAATTCAGCTCCTTTGTCCATGTTTGGACCAAGGCTGTAATGAGGTCGGGAGCCGAGTGGTCTTGGTGGAACCCAAACTGGGCATCTGTGCGCAGGTTATTGATGAGTGAGTGCCGCTTGATAGCACTGTTGATGACACCTTCCATCACTTTGCTGATGATTGAGAGTAGACTGATGGGGCAGTAATTGGCCTGATTGGATTTGTCCTGCTTTTTGTGGACAGGACATACCTGGGCAGCTTTCCACATTGTCGGATAGATGCCAGTGTTGTAGCTGTACTGGAACAGCTTGGCTAGAGGCGCAGCTAGTTCTGGAACACAAGTCTTCAGCACGATAACCGGGATGTTGTTGGGGCCCATAGCCTTTGCTGTATCCAGTGCGCTCAGCCGTTTCTTGATATCACATGGAGTGAATCGAATTGGCTGGAGACTGGCTTCTGTGATGGTGGGGACCTCGGGAGTAGGCTGATATGGATCATCCACTCGACACTTCAGGCTGAAGATGGGTGCAGACGCTTCAGCCTTGTCTTTTGCACTCACGTGCTGGGCTCCACCATCATTGAGGATGGGGATATTCATGGAGCAGCCTCCTCCCGTTAGTTGTTTAATGGTCCACCACCATTCACGACTGGATGTGGCAGGACTGCAGAGCTTTGATCTGATCCGTTGATTGTGGGATTGCTTAGCCCTATCTATAGCATGCTGCTTCTGCTTTTTAGCATGCATGTAGTCCTGTGTTGCAGCTTCCCCAGGTTGGCACCTCATTTTTAGGTATGCCTGGTGCTCCTGGCATGCTCTTCTACACTCCTTATTGAACCAGGGTTGGTCCCCTGGCTTGATGGTAATGGTAGAGTGAGGGATATGCCGGTTCCATGAGGTTACAGATTGTGGTGGAATACAATTCTGCTGCTGCTGATGGCCCACAGCGCCTCATGGATGCCCAGTTTTGAGCTGCTAGATCTGTTCTATTCACAATCTACATCAATGATTTGGATGAGGGGACCAAATGTAATATATCCAAGTTTGCTGATAATACAAAGCTGGGTGGGAATGTAAGTTGTGAGGAGGATGCAAGGAGGCTTCAAGGGGATATAGACAGGCTAAGTGAGTGGGCAAGAACATGGCAAATGGAATATAATGTGGAGAAATGTGAAGTTATCCACTTTGGTAGGAAAAATAGAAAAGCATTTTTTAAATGGTGAGAGATTGGGAAATGTTGGTGTTCAGCGGGACCTGTGTGTCCTTGTACACGAATCACTGAAAGTTAACATGCAGGTAGAGCAAGCAATTAGGAAAGTAAATGGCATGTTGGCCTTTATTACAAGAGGATTTGAGTAGAAGAGTAAAGACGTCTTACTGCAATTATATAGGGCCCTGACGAGACCACACCTCTGGAGTATTGTGTATAGTTTTGGTCTCCTTACCTAAGGAAGGATATACTTGCCATAGAGGGAGTGCATCGAAGGTTCACCAGACTGGTTCCTGGGATGGGGGGATTGTCCTAAGAGGAGAAATTGAGTAGACTAGGCCTATATTCTCTGGAGTTTAGAAGAATGAGAGGTGATCTCATTGAAACATGCAAAATTCTTACAGGGCTTGACAGGGTAGATGCAGGGACGATATTTCCCCAGGCTGGGGAGTCTAGAACCAGGGGTCACAGTCTCAGAATAAGGGGTCGGCCATTTAGGACTGAGATGAGAAATTTCTTCACTCAGAGGGTGGTGAATCTTTGGAATTCTCTACCCTAGAAGGCTGTGAAGGCTCAGTCGTTGAGTATATTCAAGACAGAGATCGATAGATTTTTGAATATTAAGGGAATCAAGGGATATGGGGACAGTTCAGGAAAGTGGAGATGAGGTAGAAGATCAGCCATGATCTTATTGAATGGCAGAGCAGGTTCAAAGGGACAAATGGCCTACTCCTGCTTCTATTTCTTATGTTCTCAATTATCATCTTAAAGCGTATTATATTATGGTCACTATTGCCTATATATTCCCTACTTTTACTACTCTTATCTGCTCTGGTTCATTCCCCATTATTTGATCCAATAGCGAATCCTCCCTTGGGCTTTTTACATATTGGGTTAGAAAGGAGTCCTGTACACATTGTAGGAACTCCCTTCCCTTATCCCCTTTACCTACCTCTTCTGTCCAATTAATATCGGGGTAGTTGAAATCCCCCATAATTATTATTCTATGCTTTTTACTCATTTCCCTAAGTTGTCTGCATATTTCTTCCTCCACCTCCCTTCCACTATTAGGTGGTCTGTAGACTACACCTATTAGTGTGATTGATCCTTTATTATCTTTTATCTCTATCCATATGGATTCTATTTCTGTCTTGCTGATATCTGTCTCTTTTTTCTACTGCCATTATGTTATCCCTAATGAGTACAGCTACTCCACCTCCTTTTTCTCTCTCTATCTTTTCTAAATATGTTGTACCCTGCAATGTTTAATTCCCAGTCCTGATTTATCTGTAGCCATGTCTCAGTAATCCCTAATCCCTACTATGTCTGGTTCCTCGCAACGCATGAATGACTCCAGCTCCCCTGTTTTATTTTGGACACTGTGTGCATTGCTGTACAGACAGTTTAACTCATTTTTAATAGGATTTCCTCTCTTTATGTTTAACCATCTTTTTAGACTCCTGTTCTGTAACACTCTATTTTAGGATGACCTGAGGTCATGAAAGGTGCTGTAGAAATCCAAGATCTATATCTATCTTTCTTTCTGTGGAGAGCTCTGTAGTTGGATTGCCGTTATCTTTTATAAAGCAGCTCTTGATCAATATATGCAGAGATTTGCTGCCCTCTGATGTTGATCAGCCTTAACAGCAGCTTTAAGCAATAAAAGGCTAGAGGGAGTGTTTTGTACTGCAAGAACTTTTTTTTTCTTTGACCTCCCCCAATATGTACAATTGAAAAATATTGCCTTTAGTACCTGACAGCTTGACATATTTTGCCCGTCATGGAGACCCCCATTTTGGATAACGTCTCTCAACCTGAGCTGCTCTGCTGAAATTATGCAGGGCAAACTTATCACAAAGACTCCAGCCACTTGTATCGGCCAGCTTTTTGGGTCAGCATGGAGGTGATTGAGCAAATGCCAACCCAACATGGGAAAAACTGGACTCATTCGCTCCTTAAATTTTTGCATTCCTGTAGAAATTTATAGTATCACCAGCCCACTTATTCTAATTGATAGACCTTCAATTAAAAAAAAAAGTGGCACCTTAACTGATGTCCTAAAATTAATATCAGCAAAAGCTAAGTTTCAGGCTTATATTATCTTAACCTACAAAATGCGATGCTCAGTCAAATTTGTTTTGAGATGTGATGTAATATTTTATCCATGGGATGCTTAAGTGGATTGTTTCTCTTTAAACCAATGTGAAGTCAGTGACGCATTAATATTAAAAGCTAAATGCAATTTTTATCTAAAATCACCTTATGTTTGGTGAGTTTTAGAAAGCCGTGACTTCCGAGCAATTTATCAGATTGGACCATAAAGGATTGAAAGATCCAAGATATGATAAGTAGGAATGTGTGTAATTTGTCATTGCTCACTTGTTTTGTTTTATTCATTCACGGGATGTGGGCGTCGCTGGCAAGGCCAGCATTTATTGCCCATCCCTAAGTGCCCTTGAGAAGGTGGCGGTGAGCCGCTTTCTTGAACTGCTGCAGTCCGTGTGGTGAAGGTACTCCCACAGTGCTGTTAGGGAGGGAGTTCCAGGATTCTGACCCAGCGACGATCAAGGAACGGTGATATATTTCCAAGTCAGAATGGTGTGAGACTTGGAGGGGAACTTGCAGGTGGTGGTGTTCCTATGCGCCTGTTGCCCTAGGTGGTAGAGGTCGCGGGTTTGGGAGGTGCTGTCGAAGATGCCTTGATGAGTTGCTGCAGTGCATCTTGTAGATGGTGCGCACTGCAGCCACGTTGCGCAGGTGGTGGAGAGAGTGAATGTTTATGGTGGTGGATGAATTGTCGATGAAGGCTGCTTTGTCCTGGATGGTGTCGAGCTTCTTGAGTGTTGTTGGAGCTGCACTCATCCAGGCAAGTGGAGAGTATTCCATCACACTCCTGACTTGTGCCTTGTAGGTGGTGGAAAGGCTTTGGGGAGTCAGATGGGGAGACACTCGCCGTAGAATACCCAGCCTCCAACCTGCTCTTGTAGCCACAGTATTTATATGGATGGTCCAGTTAAGTTTCTGGTCAATGGTGACCTCCAGGATGTTGATGGTGGGGGATGCGGCGATGGTAATGTAATTTAATGTCAAGGGGAGGCGGTTAGACTCTCTTGTTGGAGATGGTCATTTCCTGGTACTTGTGTTCGAATGTTACTTGCCACTTATCAGCCCAAACCTGGTTGTCGTCCAGGCTTGGGTACGGACTGCTTCATTATCTGAGGAATTGTGAATGGAACTGAACACTGCAATCTTCAGCGAGCATCCCCACTTCTGACTTTATTTAATGAAGTGCAGGAACATACGATTCCATGGACTGGGCGGTTGAGTCTTTTAGATTGGCTTTCTTCTTTCTCCTTCCTTTTGCCAAAATTACAGCAACATGTTGCACAATATGGTCATTCCACACATTCTTGCCAAATGACATTCACTGCACATCTCACAAATGAACCCTACAAAGGTCTGGAGAGAGTCCAGCTCTAAGGTGTGTAATTAAGGCATGAATGATTTTTTGGTTCATATTTCCTCTCTGGATTAATTTGAGCATTGCAGGAAACCGTGTTATCTGCTGGGATTTTACCCCTCCGTCTAACGGCATATACATAGAGCACTCTTTGGTGCCTTGCCCAAGTAGCCATTCTTTAAGCGTATCTTGATAGTGAGTGTCCGCAAGCCATTTGACAGCATCACAGCTGAGCCGGATTCTGACTTCGCCCATCCATCAGGAGCAGGAACCGTGGCTGATTTTCCTTGCTGCTGTCCCGGCTGGAATTAGGTAACAACAGACGAGCAATGAACCATGACTAATTATCTAATAATGAAAGTGTCTTTTTCCAGTAAGGTTTTTTTATATCTTAATTTTGTTGGGGTTTCCCTCTTTTTAATATCAAGTCGTTAAACCTGGTTTAGCTGGACAGAAACAAATGGTCCTAAGTTCGTTTTTGCAGAAACCTTTAAAGCCCTTCCACAAATTTTTGTTTATTGAAAAATTGTCATCTCAGGAAGAGGAAAATAAAGTCCTTGAACATGTTGGCGCCTCCCAAATCCGTGACCATCTTTCCCGGAGCTCCTTGTTTGAATCCCTCCAATCAGGTTTCCGCCCCTGCCACAGTACGGAAACAACTCTTGCCAAGGTCACAAATGACATCCTAATTGACTGTGGCAAAGGTAAACTATCCCTTCTCATCCTTCTCGACCTGTCTGCAGCCTTTGACGCGGTTGACCACAAAATTCTGCTCCAACGCCTCTCCACCGTCGTCCAGCTGGATGGGACTGCACTCTCCTGGTTTCATTGCTATCTTTCCAGCCGTAGCCATAGAATCACCTGCAATGGCTTCTCTTCCCGCTCCCGCACTGTCACCTCTTGGTGCCCTAAATTTAATTGCTCAACCATTGACGGCCGTGCCTAAGCACTGGAATTCCTTCCCTAAATCTCTCCGCCTCTCCGCTTCTCTTTCCTCCTTTAAGACGCTCCTTAAAACTTACCTCTTACCAATCTTTTGGTCATCTGCCCTAACATCTCCTTATATGGCTTGGTGTCACGTTTTGTTTTTTGATGACGCTCCTGCGAAGCGCCCTGGGACGTTTTATCGCGTTAAAGGCGCTATATAAAGTATGTAAGTTGTTCTTGATCCATCAAGCTGCTTCTTTCCTAACTTGCTTCTCTCCTCGCTCCCTTCTGCCCCCCAAAAAGGAAAAAGCATGGATGGAAGAAAGCCTAGTGAACCGATTTGTTAAAATTAACCCTGCCACTATATGGTGCTCTGTGTCTATTTCGGCAGTGTTTAAGGAATTTCTCTAGCCATTAACCGTATGTTCATCCTTATCCAGCAGATTTCTCCCAATGCAGGCTTGTCTTGATCTTGGACCACATTTTGCTGTAATGTGAACTCATTCTATTAAATGAATTGCAAGGGGTGTTTGGCAAGCTGCTTCTTTAACGCCTACTTTTGTCTTTGCAGGGAGCCCAGAAAGGTGGTGCTACATCGAGGATCAACAGGCCTAGGCTTTAACATTGTTGGTGGTGAAGATGGGGAAGGAATTTTTATTTCCTTCATATTGGCAGGAGGCCCAGCTGACCTGAGCGGTGAACTAAGAAAAGGGGACAGGATTATTTCGGTACAGTGTCTCCTATTTTGATTTGTCTTTCTGTTGGAAGTTTGAATTTTATTATCCTCCGATTGCTATGGTAGCTTTTCTTTGAAACATCTGGTGTCTTTGGATTTAGCAGCCCCCTCAGGCTGCTGAGTTTATTTCCCAGAGCCTTTATCAGCACTTCATTATCCTTCCCAAACCCATCAATGAGCTCACATTCACATCTATTAAAATCTCATTCATGATTTTAATAAACCTATAGAGATATAGGCTTGCATGGAATTTTCTGTGTTCTTCGTGTGTTGAACAGAAAAATCCCATCAGAAAGTTTGTACCGTACATGCGTTGTGTGGATGTGTATGAGGATCTATGAAATATTTGTATCAGATCAATATTAGTCAATATTAAGTAGCTGCCTTCAATCTGTTTTTAATAGAAAAATTTCCACAAAATGATAGATAAAGTGAGATGGTCCCCACTCGGATTTAATGTTGTGGACCAGCAGTGAACTGGATTATGAGCAAAACAATGGATATAAATAACAGCAATGTTAGATCCTGTATATATATATTTTTTAATCTGATTTCAACTTCTCATGAAATTCAAGACTAAAAAAAAGTAAAAACCATATAAGTTTTGTTAAATGTGGATTTTGCTGATGGCTGTGCTTGAATAGTAATGAAACACCTAAAGCAGAAGGAAAATGTCGGGAAGTACTTTCACTGATGAACACACCCCCTTCTCCCCGCCCACCACCAAAAATCTAAGTTTTTAAATAATTTCTTAGCTCTCTTGTAGGCGATGCACATGGTTTTAATCTTTCCTTTCCCTGTGCAGTTCGACATTTCGGGTCTTTCCTTTTTGCAGACAGTCATTCAACTGACATGCCTTATGGAATTGTTGAAGTAGGTAGTCCCTCAGATCAGCAACCTATCTGGTCCTGAATGTCAATTGAGAGGCATCCAAATTAAACAAAAAAATCAGTACAGGCTGTACGCACACAATGTTCCCTTCCCACCAATTTTCTCTCCTGCAGGCTTCAGACTGGAGTATGGTTCAGCAAGCCTGGGCACACTTCCATATCTAGCCCCATGTTTTAAATCTCAACATTGAATGTCAACATGTTATCCAATTGCCAAGCCTGATCATATCCTCACTTGACAGTCACCCATTTCTGAATCAGGAGCAGTAACGCTGGTCAATTTTCTGATCTCAAGGATGGAGTTGACTGATGCCTTTAAGAAAAAAACTGCTATCCCACTTTGTGCTCTGCTGCTAGGAAACAGTGAGTCAGAAAAGTATTTTGGGATCTTAAAAATCTGTCACATGTATAAGATAAATAACTTTTTTTCTCCTTTAAAAACCAGTTTAATTATATAATTGTAATGTAATTGATATGTGCTAGATTTTTTTTATTAATATGAAAGAACAGATACTTCCTGAAACATGAAAGAGTTAAAGGAATGCAGGAAAGCTTCTGAGTGTTCACTTCAAAATGTAGACTGTCTTTGATGCAGGTGAATGGTATCGACCTGCGGAGTGCCACCCATGAGCAAGCCGCAGCAGCACTGAAAAATGCCGGGCAAGCAGTCACTATTGTAGCGCAATACAGGCCAGAAGGTGAGTGTTTTGGACCTGTTAATCTGCATTTAAAGAACAAATCAGTATCTTGGCATTTATTTTTGTAAAGGTCAGTGTGCTACAGCTGCGTATTGGGAAAGTCTTGAGCACAATGTTAAAACAACTGAATTTGGAATTAGCTAGTTGCGTTTATCAAATGTCTCCTGATGCATATCTGTAGACTGTCCAATGACTGCAATGTTTGTTTTCTATGAGTTGCTCACAGACATGGTTGGAGTTTCAGTCTGTGTGTCTGCGATGGAGGTGCCCATTCCAAAGTATTAATTCTATATCTCTCAATTGTTTATGAATCATCCCTCAACAATCACATTTAACATTTACTGCTGTGCAGCCATGTGGATTTTTAGTTGGTTGTTTATGTTCGTAGATTGTAAATTAATCTACATGTGGTAATGGTCTTCTTTTGCCTTTAAGTATCATATAAATAATCAAGTATTATCCTGAGCTGCCAAGAAAGCAAACTGGAGAAAGAAAAATTACTGATTCTGGTCTGAAAAGCGGAAACAATGCATAATCACCCAGTTTATTCTGCCACCATTAAGCACCCAGCTACAAGTACAGTATTAACATCACCACACGGGAAAACAACCGTTTCTAAGAAGTTCATGCACTGTGTTTTCGAGCGATCTCCCCTCATTAAGTTCCATATAACTGTCTTATTTTCACTAATGCCATCTTGGGTATGGGTGAACGTTGTAAACATGATGTTGGATGCAGTGAGAAAGCCCGACCTCTGCTTACTGAACAGAGGCATATTTTTTTAGCACTTACAGACTGTGGAGTTCATAGAATCATAGAAATTTACAGCACAGAAGGAGGCCATTCGGCCCATCTTGTCCATGCTGGCTGAAAAAGAGCTATCCACCCTAAACCCACTTTCCAGCACTTGGTCCATAGCCTTATAGGTTATGGCACTTCAAGTGCATATCCAAGTACTTTTTAAATGTAAGGTCTCTGCCTCTACCACCCTTTCAGGCAGTGAGTTTCAGACCCCCACCATCCTCTGGGTGAAAAAAAATCTCCTCAAATCCCCTCTAAACTTCCAACCAATTACTTTAAATCTATGCCCCCTGGTTATTGATCCTTCTGCTAAGGGAAATAGGTCCTTCCTATCCACTCTATCCTCAGCCTCCTCTGTTCCAAAGAAAACAACCCCAGCTTATCCAATCTTTCCTCATAGCTAAAATTCCCCAGCCCAGGCAACATCCTCGTAAATCTCCTCTGCACCCCCTCTAGTGCAATCATATCCTTCCTGTAATGTGGTGACCAGAACTGCATGCAGTATTCTAGCTGCGGCCTAACTAGTGTTTTATACAGTTCAAGCATAACCTCCCTGCTCTTGTATTCTATGCCTCGGCTAATAAAGACAAGTATCCCATATGCCGCCTTAACCACCTTATCTACCTGTCCTGCTACCTTCAGGGATCTGTGGACATGCACACCAAGGTCCCTCTGATCTTCTGCACTTCAGTGTCCTACCATTTATAGTGTATTCCCTTGCCTTGTTAGCCCTCCCCAAATGCATTATCTCACACTTCTCCAGATTCAATTCCATTTGCCACTGTTCTGCCCACCTGACCAGTCCATTGATAGCTTCCTGCAGTCTGCAGCTTTCTTCTTCATTATCAACCACACGGCCAATTTTTGTATCATCTGCAAACTTCTTAATCGTACTTCCTACATTCAAGTCCAAATCATTGATATATACCACAAAAAGCAAAGGACCCAGTACTAAGCCCTGCAGAACCCCACTAGAAACAGCCTTCCAGTCACAAAAACACCCTTCGACAATTACCCTTTGTTTCCTGCCTCTGAGCCATTTTTGGATCCAACTTGCCACTTTGCCTTGGATCCCATGGGCTTTTACTTTCATGACCAGTCTGCCATGCGGGACCTTATCAAAAACCTTGCTAAAATCCATATAGACTACATCAAACGCACTACCCTCATTGACCCTCCTTGTTACCACCTCAAAAAATTCAATCAAGTTAGTCAGACACGACCTTCCCTTAACAAATCCATGCTGACTGTCCCTGATTAATCTGTTGAGGAAGATCACAAGCTGAAATTTGATGCAGCCAATTCCCACTTTGTGAATTGCAGCAGAAAATGCGAGAACCTGTGGAAATTTTTTCTAAAGACAATATGGTCTATCATCTGTGATATGTCGCTGCCTGTAATTGCAGTTACCTAGCCACTAGCTTGTGGGTTTTTATTCATTTGTAATCCATTGTACCTGTTGCAGTGGTCTTGCATTTGCTGCTATTTAACAGCTTACCTAAATCATTTGAGAAACTTCGCTTTACTTTATATCTTTTGTCTTTTCTGCTTTGGAGCCTTTTTCACCTCCTTTTTCAAATAATTTTGTTGAAAAAGCTTTAAAAGTCACCTCCTAATAATGTCTATGTAACATTCTCTCCTGAGAAGTTAAAAGGCAACAAAGTTGCTCTTAGAGGGAAAAATCCACTGTTCACATATAAACCATTAATGAGACACCAAGTTTGTTTTGGAATGGAGAAGTTCATACTTGATGAATTTTTGAAAAATACTATTTTAACTCCTCCTCTAGTGAATTCAATGAGGCAGAAACAGCCTCAGAAGAAAGAGATTTTAAAATAACTGCTAACCCCAAATTATATGAAGTTTTTTTTTAAGTTTGCAATTGGCTGACTGTCCATCTGTTAGTCGGACTCACTATCCTTGCTTGTTTCAGCTGTGCCTGGGATTAATCATTAATCAAATGCCAGCCACTGTGGATATTTACCTTGCACAGATGATCCTAGTACTTATTTTTGAGAATTACTGCCAATGTACCGTGATGGTTTGTAGCTGTGTACATTGCCTCTCCTCTCCAACTTAAATTGCTTTTCATAAACCATTCCCCGTTTAGGCCCTGTCACAGCAGTGTATACTCGGACAAATGTATTTCCCTTTCTTCATGTGGTGAAACACCTTGGCACCACTCTCTGATGCAGAATACTGCCTCAATGTAATGCATGTATCAATGATAACACGGCAAAGAATCTCTGACTCAGTCCACACAGCGGCTTTTTTTGGTAGACTTCCAGATACACAACACACTGCATGGGGTGAGGAAACTCTGAATTGGAATTAGTTCTGTTGTCATCTTCCCTGTAGTAACTCACTCAGTTCCTCAAGTTAAACACTGCCACAAGGCCTCACTAGTGAAATTGGATGTTTTGTGCTGATGAGCAAACTGAAGAAGCAGCTGCTCACCAAGTAACCTGTAACAACAAATGACCTGTTTAAGAATGGGCTTGATGATCAGAAGGATAATGATGGGCCTAAAATACTATACTGAACATGAAGGGTCCTGTGCTGTTGGGACCATTGATGTGTCATCTTTGGAATGCAACGGTCAAGCATGAATTGTGTGAGCTGTAAATATGGACTGAATCCCTGGAGTTTGACTCAATTATTGTTTGGGAGTGGAGAAATTTAATATAGCTTTTGCTTCTTGAAGGCGTTACCTGTGGATGGCTGGTTACCCGTCTCAGGAGATTTTGTGGAAAGGCCACGTAAAGGCAAATTGTGTCTGGTCTGGGAGAGTAGGGTCATTCCATGCTTTACATTCTTCTTCAAGCAATTAAAAATCTGTAGAGTGCCTCCCAAAGCTGTGGTTCAGGGTCTTCCATTCCACTTTCATTAACACAGGCTTTCCCTGGCTCCATGCCAACAGGAGAAATCTCACTTTCTAAAGCGACATGTAACAAAACTGGTGATTAACTTTCCTCCGGGCAAAATGTATTGATTTTAATATTACATGATCTTCAGCTGAGCAACATTGTTTTGAGGAGGGGGTTGAGGAATGGAAATGATTTATTAGCCTTGCCCAGCATGCTATCGAGGCCATCATGTGGAGAGCATGCCGGGGAAAAATAAATATTAACTTGCACAGTCACTTAAATTGTTTTTGTTTAATTGGAAATGGCATTTAGGTTTGTACTGCAGTTCAGACAGCTGTCTGCTCACACAAAAGGCACAGTGTAGCAACTCGGGGCCATCTGTTAAACACAGCTCAATCCTCAAAGCATTTACTTCATATTCAGCAGCTATGGACCAACCAAATACAGTGTTAGACCTCTGTACAGTTGTGTGTGTATAACGAATGTTTATAAAGGGGACATTTCTGTAAAATTCCTGTGTGTGCGCGCGCGCATGCTTAACATATTGGTAGACATTCAGCATGTTCATTGTATTCAATGACTTTAATTGCCCACTGTGTTTACAACACTGTGGCTGGAATGGTCATAAACACAGTTTGTAATGACAGTAAACTTATACAAAATACCCCGAACCTAATATTGAAGCATATGTCTAGAACTGTAATGCTGTGGCTGGGAGTTGCTCTGTGTTTGGCCAAAGGATTACACGTCGTCTGTTCAGGGTGTTCTGTGCAATTTCAGTGTAATTGCCAGTACCAGCCACAACATCCAAAGTGCTGTCATAATTACAGTAAACTTGCGCAAAGTGCCCTGAACCAACTGCTGAGGAGTCGTGTCTAGGATTGGGGTGCTGTGGTTAGGACTCGCTCGGTGTTCAGCCGCAGCACTACAAGTACAGTACTTGCCAACTGTATTTGTGTCAGTCAGACTGAGTGAGTTCCACCCATGACACTGCAATCTCTGGTTACACAGCAGTACTAATGATTTAATGATACAATATCTGTATAGTATTGCAGGCTGAAAAAATTTTGAATGCCATGTCTTCTATTTATAGCTGACCGTTGATTTATAATGGCCAGAACGAGGCTACTTAATCAGTGTCCATGAGTAACATATGCTTCTGTTCATACCTGAAGTTACTTGGTAGGCTGACGAAGGGTCATCGACCTGAAACGTTACCTCTGTTTCTCTCTCCACAGATGCTGCCTGACCGGCTGAGTATTTCCAGCATTTTCTGTTTTTATTTCAGATTTCCAGAATTTTCTGTTTTTATTTCAGATTTCCAGCATCCGCAGTATTTTGCTTTTGTATTATTTGGTAGGCATCCTGTTTAAGGAGCTATAAATCCTGTTAAAGGCGCCATATAAATGCAAGTTGTTGCTCCCAGTCTGTGGTATGTTAGTTTCAAATTGTGATATGCAAGTGGAGGAGGTGGGGTGGGCCAATCTGGCAACTTAGCATGATATTGTCACTTGTTAGTGGGAGATGTTCAGTTTTAATAAGAAGGCTCAGTGGAGCACTCTGTTGGTGTGCTAACACTTTGTGCTTGGATTGCTGACAAACCAGCTTCTGCCTGAGCTCTTGATGTTCACTTGACCATTCATCTGCCACCTAGTGTAATCCTTGCAGATAACAGAAAATAAATTCTTTCTGAATAATTTGTTGCAGGTGATTACAGGGAGATTGTATTTGCAGTGTATATATTAATAACAGATATCTAGCATTGTTGAGGTGTGCAATTTAAAAAAAATAGTTGGTGGTTACAACTATAGTACTGGTGTTTCCTTAATATCTACAAGCTACATTTATGCTAGGGAGCAAAAATGCGCGCTCTCGTTTTCACTTGCTCTCTCACCCCCCTCTCCCTTTTTCTACCCCATCAATTAAGACTAGTAACCATATACAGTAGGTATTCTGTCTATTTTTAATTCAAAGTTGCCAATTCACAGTACCAAAAAAAAATGGAATTATCAGAAATTCCTACTTTGCTGTATTATTTTTGTTGCTTATTTCAAATTCATAGACTGATAGGCCGAATGGTCTCCTTCTGTGCTCTATCGTGCCTGTGCCGGCTCTTTGAAAGAGCTGTCGCATTATTGAACACTTTTTTAGCTTAAAAATGACTGAATTATCAGGAGTAGATTATAGATAACAACAACAACTTGTATTTATATAGCACCATAAACGTAAAACATCCCAAGGCACTTCACAGGAATATTATAAGTCAAAAAATTTGACACCGAGCAACATGAGAAATTCGAGCAGATGATCAAAAGCTTGATCAAAGAGGTAGGTTTTAAGGAGGAAAGCGAGGCAGAGGGGTTTAGGCAGGGAATTCCAGAGCTTATGGCGTAGGTAACAGAAGGCACGACCACCAGTTGAGCGATAATAATCAGGGATGCTAAAGAGGGCAGAATTAGAGGAGCGCAGATATCTCAAGGGGGGGTTGTTGGGCATTGTGGGACTGCAGGAGATTACAGAGCTAGGGAGGGGCGAGGCCATGGAGGGATTTGAAAACAAGGATGAGAATTTTGAAATCGAGCCATTGCTTAACCGGGAGCCAATGTAGGTCAGCGAGCACAGGGGTGATGGCTGAACGGGACTTGGTGCGGGTTAGGACACAGGTGGCCAAGTTTTGGATGACCTCAAATAGGAGGGGGCCAAGGATAGATCCTTGGCGGACACGAGAGGTAACAATGCAGGAGCAGGAAGAGAAGCCATTGCAGATGATCTTCTGGCTACAATTAGATAGAGAAGAATGGAACCAGGCGAGAACATAAGAAATAGGAGCAGGAGTTGGCCATTTGGCCCTTCGAGCCTGCTTCGCCATACATTAAGATCATGGCGGATCTTCTACCTCAACTCCACTTTCCTGCACTATCCCCATATCCCTTGATTCCCTTATTATTCAAAAATCTATCGATCTCTATCTTGAATATACTCAACGACTCAGCCTCCACAGCCCTCTGAGGTAGAGAATTCCAAAGATTCACCACCCTCTGAGTGAAGAAATTTCTCCTCATCTCAGTCCTAAATGGCCGACCCCTTATTCTAAGACTGTGGCCCTGGTTCTAGACTCCCCAGCCAGGGGAAACATCCTCCCTTCATTTACCCTGTCAAGCCCTGTAAGAATTTTGTATGTTTCAATGAGATCACCTCTTATTGTTCTAAACTCTAGAGAATATAGGCCTAGCCTACTCATCTGTCCTCAGGACAATCCTCCCATCCCAGGAACCAGTCTGGTGAAACTTCGTTGCACTCCCTCTATGGCAAGTATATCCTTCCTTAGGTAAGGAGACCAAAACTGTACACACTACTCCAGGTGTGGTCTCACCAGGACCCTATATAATTGCAGTAAGACGTCTTTAGTCTTGCACTCAAATCCTCTTGTAATAAAGGCCAACCATCCATTTGCTTTCCTAATTGCTTGCTGCACCTGCATGTTAACTTTCAGTGATTCTTGTACAAGGACACCCAGGTCCCTCTGAACACCAACATTTCCCAATCTCTCGCCATTTAAAAAATACTCTGCTTTTCTATTTTTCCTACCAAAGTGGATAACTTCACATTTCTCCGCATCATATTCCATTTGCCATGTTCTTGCCCACTCACTTAGCTTGTTTATATCCCCTTGAAGCCTCCTTGTATCCTCCTCACGACTTACATTCCCACCCAGCTTTGTATCATCAGCAAACTTGCATATATTACATTTGGTCCCTTCATCCAAATCATTGATGTAGATTGTGAATAGCTGAGGCCCAAGCACTGATCCTTGCGGTACCCCACTAGTTACAGCCTGCCAACCCGAAAATGACCCGTTTATTGCTGCTACTCTGTTTTCTGTCCGTTAACCAATCCTCAATCTATGCCAGTATATTGCCCCCAATCCCATGAGCCCTAATTTTGTTTAATAACCTCTTGTGTGGCACCTTATCGAATGCCTTCTGAAAATCCAAATACACCACATCCACTGGTTCTTCCTCCATCTATTCTGCTAGCTACAACCTCAAAAAACTCTAATAGATTTGTCAAACACAATTTCCCTTTCATAAATCCGTGTTGACTCTGCCCAATCCTATTTTTATTTTCTAAGTGCCCTGTTACCACGTCCTTAATAATAGATACTAGCATTTTCCCTACTACTGATGTCAGGCTAACTGGTCTGTAGTTCCCCGTTTTCTCTCTCCCTCCTTAAATAGTGGGGTTACATTTGCTACCTTCCAATCTGCGGGAACCATTGTAGAATCTATGGAATTTTGGAAAATGACAACCAATGCATCCACTATCTCTCTAGCCACCTCTTTCAAAACCCTAGGATGTAGGCCATCAGGTCCAGGGAATTTATTGGCTTTCAGTCCCATTAATTTCTCCAGTACTACTTTTTTTACTAATACTAATTTCTTTCAGTTCCTCATTCTCGCAAGACCCTTGGTTCTCTACTGTTTCCGGGAAGTTTTTTGCGTCATCTTCCGTGAAGACAGACACAAAGCATTTGTTATAATTTCTCTGCTATTTCCTTATTCCCCATTATGATTTCTCCTGTCTCAGCCTGTAAGGGACCCACATTTACTTTCACTAATCTTTTCCTTTTTACATACCTGTAGAAGCTTTTACAGTCTGTTTTTATGTCTCTCTCTAGTTTACTCTCATTCAATTTTCCCTTTCTTTATCAATTTCTTGGTCCTCTTTTGCTGAATTCTAAAATTCTCCCAATCCTCAGGCTTACTACTCTTTTTGGCAGCATTATAAGCCTCTTCCTTTGATCTTCTCTTGTTAGCCACAGTTGGATCACTTTTCCTGTGGGGTTTTTGTGCCTTAAAGGAATGTATATTTGTTGCAAATTATGTATTAATTCTTTAAATGCTAGCCATTGCTCGTCCCCTGTCATACCTTTTAATGGAGGTTCCCAATCTATCTTAGCCAACTCACCCCTCGTACCTACGTAGTTTGCTTTGTTTAGATTTAAGACCCTAGTCTCGGACTTAACTAAGTCACTTTCAAACTCAACATAAAATTCTATCATATTATGGTCACTCGTCCCTAAAGGCCCCTTTACTACAAGGTTATTAATTAACCCTTACTCGTTGCACAATACTAGATCTAAAATAGCCTGTTCCCTAGTTGGTTCCTCAACATACTGATCGAGAAAACTATTGTAGACATTCCATGAATTCATCCTCCACACTATTACTGCAAACTTGGTTTGCCCAGTCTATATGTAGATTAAAGTCCCTCATTACTGTATTACAAGTGCGAGTGCAGTCCCACCCAGCTGGACGACGGTGGAGAGGCGTTGGAGATGGATGGAGTGGTCAGCCGTGTCAAAGGCTGCAAACAAGTCAAGAAGGATGAGGATGGATAGTTTGCCTTTGTCACAGTCACAAACGATGTAATTTGTGACTTTGATGAGAGCTGTTTTGGTACTTTGGCAGGGGCGGAAACCTGATTGGAGGGATTCAAACATGGAGTTGCGGGAAAGATTGGAATAAATGGCCCTTTGCTTAGTACGCATTGATCATCTGCTGCTAGAGGACAGGGTTTAAAGTGAAGTTCTAAATCTGTGTACTTTAAATAAAAACTCCTTGAAGCGAATGCAGAAGATTTAATGTCCTGGGCTAAAATTCATAGAAACATAGAAGATAGGAGCAGGAACAGGCCATTCAGCCCCTCGAGCCTGCTCCGCCATTCAATGAGATCATGGCTGATCATCCAATTTCAGTACCCTGTCCCTGCCTTCTCCCAATATCCCTTGATCCCTTTAGCTTTAAGAAATATATCTAACTCCTTCTTGAATATAACATAAGAACATAAGAAATAGGAGCAGGAGTAGGCCAATCGGCCCCTCGAGCCTGCTCCGCCATTCAATAAGATCATGGCTGATCTGATCCTAACCGCCAATCTACTATCTATCACAGAACCATCTCCTGCATCTAACAGAATTGCACACACGAAATAGGAGCAGAATCAGGCTACACAGTCCCTGGGCCCGCTCCACTACCCACAGGGCCATGACCGATCCGAACCTAGACTCATGTCCAAATTCCTGCCCGCTCCCCGTAACCCTTAATGCCCTTTACTTCTAGGAAACTGTCTATTTCTGTTTTAAATTTAATTAATGTTGTAGCTTCTACAGCTTTTTGTGGCAGCATATTCCATGGACCTACCACCCTCTGAGTGAAGTAGTTCCTCCTCATCTCAGTTTTGAAAGAGCAGCCCCTTATTCTAAGACTATGTCCCCTAGTTCTCGTCTCACCCGTCATCGGGAACATCCTCCCCGCATCCACCCGATCCAACCCCTTCACAATCTTATATGTTTCAATAAGATCGCCTCTCATTCTTCTGAACTCCAATATATTTAATGAATTGGCCTCAACTGCCTTCTGTGGTAGAGAATTCCACAGGTTCACCACTCTCTGGGTGAAGAAATTCCTCCTCATCTCAGTCTTAAATCTCAGTCCATGGAATATGCTGCCACAAAAAGCTGTAGAAGCTACATCATTAAATAAATTTAAAACAGAAATAGACAGTTTCCTAGAAGTAAAGGGCATTAAGGGTTACGGGGAGCGGGCAGGAATTTGGACATGAGTCTAGGTTCGGATCGGTCATGGCCCTGTGGGTAGTGGAGCGGGCCCAGGGACCGTGTAGCCTGATTCTGCTCCTATTTCGTGTGTGCAATTCTGTTAGATGCAGGAGATGGTTCTGTGATAGTAGATAGTAGATTGGCGGTTAGGATCAGATCAGCCATGATCTTATTGAATGGCGGAGCAGGCTCGAGGGGCCGATTGGCCTACTCCTGCTCCTATTTCTTATGTTCTTATGTACCCCTTATCCTTAGACTGTGACCCCTGGTTCTGGACTCCCCGGCCATCGGGAACATCCTTCCTGCATCTAGTCTGTCTAGTCCTGTTGGAATTTTATAAGTTTCAATGAGATCCCCTCTCATTCTTCTAAACTCCAGCGAGTATAAGCCCAATCGACCCAATCTCTCCTCATACGTCATTCCTGCCATCCCAGGTATCAGCCTGGTGAATCTTCGCTGCACTCCCTCCATGGCAAGAACATCCTTCCTCAGATAAGGCGACCAAAACTGCGCACACTACTCAAGATGTGGTCTCACCAAGGCCCTGTACAACTGCAGCAAGACATCCTTGTTCCTGTACTCGAACCCTTTCGCTACGAAGGCCAACATACCATTTGCCTTCTTAACCGCCTGCTGCACCTGCATGCTTACCTTCAGCGACTGGTGCACAAGGACACCCAGGTCTCGTTGCACTTCCCCTTCTCCCAATCTATTGCCATTCAGATAATAATCTGCCTTCCTGTTTTTGCCACCAAAGTGGATAACCTCGCATTTATCCACATTATATTGCATCTGCCATGCTTCTGCCCAATCACCCAACCTGTCCAAATCATACTGGAGTTTCTTGGCATCCTCCTCATGGCACACACTCCCACCCAGCTTCGTGTCATCTGCAAACTTGGAGATATTACATCCAATTCCCTCGTCTAGATCATTAATATATATTGTGAATAGCTGGGGTCCTAGGACCGATCCCTGCGGTACCCCACTAGTCACTGCCTGCCACTCGGATAAAGACCCATTTATTCCAACTCTTTGCTTTCTGTCCGCCAACCAGTTCTCTATCCAAGTCAATACCTTGCCCCCAATCCCATGTGCCTTAACTTTACACGCTAATCTCTTATGCGGGACCTTATCGGAAGTCCAAATACACCACATCCACTGGCTCTCCCTTATCTATTTTACCAGTTACATCCTCAAAAAATTCCAGTAGATTCCTTAGTGTTTAAAAGTGCAGCCATTTTGTTGATACCTGCTCTCAAATGGTGTTAAAGCTGCTGTTTTTGTGGACTGAGTTGAAGAAAATCTTCAAGCCTCATAGCAAAGTAACTCTTATGTGTCAGAATAGGGCGATTAAATATAATCATCATGACCTAGACTGAAATAAGTACTGTTTTTATAGCCGCTGTCAGCAGTGATTTTGTTTGTGTGCCATTGGGATATTTTGTAATCCAATTTTAGAGCATCATCATGTAATCTTTTATTCATTCAATATTTATTGAAACTGGAAACACTGCACAGCAGTTAAAGAATATCCTTTTATATTAATAAAATCTTACCATTCCTTTCACCTCCCCACCCCGGCCCCAAAAAATAATCCCAACCAACAAGTATGTATTATCCAGGATCTTATGGTTCCAAATTGACTCTGCTCAATCCGAAGTCATGGCCTGGAGTTGCTCAAAGGCGCACACAGACACTCTAGTCTGTGAGGCAAACCTAAGTGCAGGACCTTCATGGGTAATGAAATGGACTGTTTTACAGAACATCAAATGGTACTCTTGAGTATATATATTTTTTTTAAAACCTAAAAACAATACGTTCTCCCTAGACTCCTTCCATTTTGTGTTTCATATATTTATTCTTTATAGAAACATCTAAGTAATCTTTGATCAGAAACAACTTGCATTTATTAGTGCTCCTTATGTAAAAGAATATCTGCAAGCTCTTTCTAAGGTAGAGAAGTGCACAGCAAGTAGGTATGAAGTAATTTAGTGACAATGAAGAGATGAGACTAGCATTGTTCCCGAGGTAGAATAGAATATTCAGCTCTGAATGGTGAGGCTGGTACCACTAGGCTCAGTCTAAGTAAACAGCCAACTTTAAGCTGTGGGAAGTTTTGATCATCCAAGATTTGATTTCAGGTAGCAGCCATTAATCTTACCTGAATGGTCAAGGGGATACAGTAGCTACAGCATAAAACTAAAACATCAAATCAGAGCTGTTTATAAAATATATTCGATAAAACAGTGCAGGTACAGAAATGAAGACGTGATAGTTACAATACATGATGCACAGACATGCCAAGCTCTTGCTGATTTGACAAAGTAATGAGCTCACGTGTCTAAATAACGCAAACCTGTTGCAATCTCGATTATAAACTCCATACAGCAAAGCAACAACCTTAGAATGTTTTCCTGTCTGCCAATAAAGCAAATGCGGTTTCTCGTTTCACATCACAAGAGCATTGCCATTGATTGTTGTCGACTCCACTGCCAATATACAGATACTATGTAGATAATGGAGACTGTAGCCTGCAGCCAAAGCAGTTGCACATTTTGAGCGAAGATGAAAAACAGCTTCAGTTTTGTGGTTGCATTTTTTGATGTCGTCAGTGTACTTGTTGCTGCCTTGTAACATTGTAGAATGCAAATTTATGGTTTATAAACCAAAGGCATGCTAAATATGTGATGCATCCAAAAATAATTTATTTGTAATGCAGTGAACTTAATTACAGTTTTGTATTTATCCAGAACCTGTGTGTGTGAATTGCATTAAAGGATTAGAATTACATAAAACAGGTGCACGCAAAGGGATTTGATCCATTGAGGCTCTGTCTAATGGGAGTGACTAGGCAGGGAATAAGTCTGTTGAGATTCTGTTTATATTTGACAACAAGACAATTTAAGTGACATTTTGCTCATCAGTGCAGCATGTAATTGTGAACTTGATCAGACTTGTGCAAGATTTTCATGCTTGCTGACCTTGGTAATTTAACATACTGCAATCCAATGCCCTTTTAAATAGTTCTGGCATTTTATTACTTGATGTGGGCAAATCTCAGGCACAAATTCACCACCTACTTCTCTGTGGTTAAAGTTAGAACACTGAGCATATTTTATTATTTTTAAATTGTGTTTTCGATTATTTAGACATCATAAGATGGCATTGTGCAAGTCGCAGCCCAGGGGCCAAGTTCTGCCTGCGGTTTCTGAGCACTTTTTGTTGCTCACAAAAAGAATGAGAAAAGAATGAATTAGCATGATGAAGACTTTCTGCCTGAGCTTTGTAAACTTCCGGGCTCTAAGGACTAAAAAAAAAGGTTGCTTCTTCATGACCTGCACATCGCAACCAAATGTAACTTGTCAAATTTGCTGATGGCAACAAAATTGGAAGAGCAGTAGAGACGGAAGATGCTCCAAAAGATTTACAGAAGGATTTAGGTTGGTTATGTAATTGGGCATACAAATTGGTCAATTAAATTTAACATTGATAAATGTAACCTATTTCACATTGGTCAAAAAAGTTCACACCATAAGTACACAATAATTGGAATGTGCAGGAAGAGGGAGACATCAAAAAGGGCTTAGGAATGATGCTTGATTAATTGCTTTCAATGTCTGCCCTATATAAATGAAGCACTTAAAACAAATGCTGGGATATAGATATTCAAATCGAATGCTGGGATATATTTAGTCAGAACTATAGAGTATGTGTCTCCAGAGGTTGTGCAATAAAGAGCAGAAAGACTGCCAAATGTTATGGGGCATGGGCTATAACGAAAGATTAGAACAACTCCGGCTTCACAGCCTAGATAAAAGGATGTTGGGGTAGGAACCTCTCTCTTTTGAAGTATATACAATATTAAATGGTATAATAAAGTAAACCCAAAATTGTACTTTAATTGAGTCAAGTAAGGAAGGCCCGAGCGCACATTTGAAACAGATACTGGGAAGAATTCCTTTACTTAGAGGATTCGCTACCGGATCTAGTAACGGGGAATGAGCCAGAGCAGATAAGAAAAGTAAAGGTATGGGGAACATTTTAGTAGGAAGAATGAGAGACCTTGCACACTAAATGGTACAATTTTAAAAGGGGTGCGCAAATCTTTGAAGGTGGCAGGACAGGTTAACAAAGCGATTAATAAAGCATATGGGATCCTGGGCTTTATAAATAGAGGCATAGAGGACAAAAGCCAGGAAGTTATGCTAAACCTATATAAAACACTAGTTTGGCCCCAACTGGAGTATTGTGACCAATTTTGGGCACCACACTTTAGGAAGGATGTGAAGGCTTTGGAGAGGGTACAGAAGAAATTTACTAAAATGGTTCCAGGGATGAGGGAATACAGTTACGTGGATAGACTAGAGAAGCTGGGGTTGTTCTTGGAGCAGAGAAGGCTAAGAGGAGATTGGATAGAGGTGTTTAAAATTATGAAAGGTTTAGATAGAGTAAATAAAATGGAATAATTTCCATTGACTGAAGGGTCGATAATGAGAGGACGCAGATTTAGGTGATTGGCAAAAGAACCAGAGACGACATGAGGAAAAACGTTTTTACGCAACGAGTGGTTAGGATTTGGAATGCACTGCCTGATAGGGTGGTGGATGCAGATTTAAAAGGGAATTGGATAAATACTTGAAGGAAAAATTGCAGGGATATGGGGAAAGAGCGGGGAAGTGGGACTAACTGGATTGCTCTATGAAAGAGCCGGCGCAGACTCGATGGGCCGAATGCCTCCTGCTGTGCTGTATGAAACATAGAAACATAGAAGATAGGAGCAGGAGTAGGCCATTCGGCCCCTCGAGCCTGCTCCGCCATTCGATGAGATCATGGCTGATCATCCAAACTCAGTACCCTGTACCTGCCTTCTCCCCATATCCCTTGATACCTTTAGCTTTAAGAAATATATCTAACTCATTCTTGAATATATTTAATGACTTGGCCTCAACTACCTTCTGTGGTAGAGAATTCCACAGGTTCACCACTCTCTGGGTGAAGAAATTCTTCCTCATTTCTGTCCTAAATGGCTTACCCCTTATCCTTAGATTATGACCCCTGGTTCTGGACTCTCCGACCATCGGGAACATTCTTCCTGCATCTAGTTTGTCCAGACCTGTCAGAATTTTATATGTTTCGATGAGATCCCCTCTCATTCTTCTGTACTCCAGCGAGTATAAGCCCAATCGACCCAATCTCTCCTCGTATGTCATTCCTGCCATCCCAGGTATCAGCCTTGTGAATCTTCGCTGAACTCCTTCCATGGCAAGAACATCCTTCCTCAGATAAGGCGACCAAAACTGCACACAGTACTCAAGGCGTGGTCTCGCCAAGGCCCTGTACAACTGCAGCAGGACATCCCTGTTCCTATACTCAAACCCTTTCGCTATGAAGGCCAACATACCATTTGCCGCCTTCACCGCCTGCTGCACCTGCATGCTTACCTTCAGCGACTGGTGCACAAGGACACCCAGGTCTCGTTGCACTTCCCCTTCTCCCAATCTATTGCCATTCAGATAATAGTCTGCCTTTCTGTTTTTGACACCAAAGTGGATAACCTCGCATTTATCCACGTTATATTGCATCTGCCCACTCACCCAACCTGTCCAAATCATCCTGGAGTTTCTCAGTATCCTCCTCGGAGCACACATGCCCACCCAGCTTTGTGTCATCTGCAAACTTGGAGATATTACATTTAGTTCCCTTATCCAGATCATTAATGTATATTGTGAATAGCTGGGGTCCAAGGACCGAACCCTGCGGTACCCCACTAGTCACTGCCTGCCACTCGGAAAAAGACCCATTAATTCCTACTCTCTGCTTTCTGTCCGCCAACCAGTTCTCTATCCAAGTCAATACCTTGCCCCCAATCCCATGTGCCTTAACTTTACACGCTAATCTCTTATGCGGGTCCTTATCGGAAGCCTTCTGAAAGTCCAAATACACCACATCCACTGGTTCTCCCTTATCTATTTTCCCAGTTACATCCTCAAAAAATTCCAGTAGATTAGTCAAGCACGATTTACCTTTTGTAAATTCATGTTGACTTTGTCCGATCCTGTCACTGTTTTCCAAGTGCTCAGCTATTACATCTTTTATAATGGACTCTAGCATTTTCCCCACTACCGATGTCAGGCTTACCGGTCTATAATTCCCCGCTTTCTCTCTACCACCCTTTTTGAATAGTGGGGTAACATTAGCTACCCTCCAATCCATGGGTACAGTTCCAGATTCCATCGAATGTTGGAAGATGATCAGCAATGCATCTACTATTTCTAGGGCCACTTCCTTCAGTACCCTAGGATGTAGATTATCAGGCCCTGGGGATTTATCGGCCTTCAATCCCGTCAATTTCCCTAACACCATTTCCCTGCAAATACTGATTTCTTTCAGTTCCTCCCTTTCATCAGACCCTATGTTCTCCAATATCTCTGGGAGGTTATTTGTGTCCTCCTTTGTGAAGACAGAACCAAAATATGCATTTAATTGGTCTGCCATTTCTTTGTTCCCCATTATGATTCTAATGCCCACCACTACCTTCTCAGGGTAACTGTGTAACAGGGTTGAGCGATTAATAATGCCTTGCCAGTGTCACCCACATCCCGAGAACAAATAATTAAGACTTTTACTAAGTGTCAGCCATGGTTCAGTGGGTAGCACTCTTGCTTTTGAGTCAGAAGGTTGTCGGTTTAAGTCCCACTCCAGAGACTTGAGCACAAAAATCTACACTGACACTCCAGTCCAGTGGTCAGGGAGCACTGCACTGTCAGAGGTGCCATCTTTCAGATGAGATGTTAAACCGAGACCTCGTCTGCTCCCTCAGGTGGATGTAAAAGATCTCATGGCACTGTTATCCCCGGTGTCCTGGCCAATATTTATCCCTCAATCAACATAACAAAAACTGATTATTTGGTCATCATCACATTGCTGTTTGTGGGAGCTTGTTGCGCGCAATTGGCTGCCGCGTTTCCTGCATTACAGCAGTGACTACACTTCAAAAGTACTTCATTGGCCGTAAAGCACTTTGGGATGACTTGAGATCGTGAAAGCTGCTATATAAATGTAAGTCTTTCTTTCTTTCTTAATCTTTGTGTATATGAAGAACTCTGACCAGCTTATTTAAAGGACACCAGTCACCTTGGATACCACGGAAGGAGTGCATAAGATGGTTCTCAGCAGTTTCAGGTTTTTAGGTAAGAAAAGAGCAAGAGAGAGGGAGAAGGGAAATCAAATTGGTGCATGGGAATACCATCACCTCCTGGTTCCCCTCCAAGTTGCACACCATCCGGACTTGGACATATATGGTCATTCCTTCATGACGCTGTGTCAAAATACTGGAATGCCCTACTTAACAGCATTGTGGGAGTGCCTTTACCACATGGACTGCAGCGGTTCAAGAAGGCGGCTCTCGAGGGCAACTAAGGATGGGTAATAAATCCTGGCCTTGACCGTGCTACCCGAGAATGAATTCAAAAATTTATGCCAGGCTGCTTTGATGTACTTCGTTAGAGACCGACTTTAGAATGACTCTTATAGATGCTTGGGAGAAATGTTGCCTGCCTCCACCCTCAGCCCAGGAGAATGATGTATACCACAATGGGAACCTAAACAAGGGAGGGAAGGGCAGTCACTTAATTGGCTAATATGGTTGACTGATGGGAAAAGAACTATTTATTATGACAATAGAAGCAAGACTTCACTTCCTTCCTTTAACAATTCCTAGTGCATGTTAACATTACAAAGAAAGCACAACATATCTCAAATGTTTATTCAAATCATTTGTGTTTCTTCAAGTACATATCAGAGTATGCGTTTTGCTCCAACATAAACTTGCTTTAACTTTTTATTTGCATTCTGTTACGATTACCTAAATTGAGACTTGCATGAGTCTTATCTGCAAATTAATTGGCAGCTTAGCATATTAATATTGCATTTTCCTGGTCATCTATTCTAGATGACTGCATGATAACTGATAACCCTGCTGTAAGCAGCAGCCGGGTGATGAAACAAAGCGACTCTGTAGAGTCTGGTTGCATCTGTTACGACGTTTTAGTTACAGTCTGTGACCTCCATTGTAGCATAGAGAAAGTGGTAATCACTGCTAATCAGAAAGCTGGTTGTGACTGTGCGTGTAGTGATCGGATGTTTTAATTGAATGCCAGTGGGAGAACGGGTGGAATTTCGGGAACGATGCTGAAAATGATGATCTGTTAAAAGGTGATTTAAGATCATTGCTGCTGCTGATGGATAATGAGTTAGGTTCGACAGAAAGCAAGTGAAGTTGTCCGTGTGAGATTTCTATTGAAGGGATTAGTGTGAGTATCATAATACTGCAAAACCTTCATCCAGAATGGGTATACTTGAGATTAGAAAACCTTTTAATGGAATTGCAGTATTTACCCTTTAGAAATGTGCTTCATGGTGTTCGTAGTAATATTTGTTCTAGACAGCTCAAAAGAATGGTATTAAATAAGACGGTTGCATTCGAAAGCCTAACTCAAGTAGCCGGTTCCAGGCACCATAAGAACAATCAATGTAAAATGCTGAGTGGCTTTGTGTCCAATTCAGATTTTTTTTTTTTTTTTAACGTGCTGTTATATTATTTAACCTCAATGAGTACAGGATTATTTTCATGTTCTGAATTAAGCTCTCATGGCTGTGAACAAAGATTAAAGCTGGAAAATTTGTAGCAGTAAAATTCAAGATCAACTTCAAAAATGTCGACAGCTGGTCCATTCAGTTTCATTCTCTGTTGCTTTGAAATGCTGAGATTTTTTCAGTTAATAACGCAGAGATTGTGAAGTGTGATTGTTTGCAGTGCATACAGTGCCAACTTCTAATCACAGGACAGTGAAATCACTCACTGCAGCAGTTTGGTTTTTCCCTTCTATCCTTTTAACATTTATAGTATTCGTAACTGTTGGTGTTCAGAAATTTCCCTTTAATTATTCCCTCCTGTTTTCTCTGGTTCAGTCATTTAACAACAGCTGCTTATCCCGATGTGAAACACCTGGTGTTAAAAGATATGACGAATATATTAATGGTTAGCTGGAAGTGAGTTACAGGCAGTAATTTAATTGAGAAGTTCAGATAACTCTTCACGTGAGCTATGCTTAAGGCAGTTATAACTATCTTTGGAGCCCCAAGATTTTGCCATCCTTGAAAACCCTCTTCTGTTATTACTCACATACTAATTCAGTTTTGCATGTGGCTTTATGTTATGTTATTTTGTCAATAATGGCAATTGTTTCCGATGGCACCAATCAATGTGCTGCACATCCTTAATGCACCATGACTTCCACACAAGAGGATTAATGATTCTTATGCCATTACAACTCGTTCATCGAGAAATGATCCAACGTTTGCTATCAAGCAATTTTATTTCCAATATACTTCACAATCCCTTCACGCAAATTAGTGTCTGGATTCAACAGATCTCGAGACTGATCTATTATTAGTGATGATGCGCTTGTTTTAAAGTGTTGGTAGCTATGAGTAGTTTCCATATAGATGGAACAGAAATTAATCCATCTCCAGAGATCGTCCAACTTTGCTCCCACTGTAACTGAGAGATGATTCTGTTCTCATTCAGTGTCACAACTTCTGTACCTGAGGTAGAGTGAAATTGACTCAATACTGTAGCTGCTTGCATAAGTGTAAAAGCAAGAATAATATGTTGATTGGCTGGTAACCTGTGCTTCACAAATTAAACTATTAACTTTGACTAGTGGTCATGGTCTGTCGTCTAGCAGTGGCAATTGCTTTTATTTAGATAGGAGCTGTGATGTGTTTATTTATTCAATAGTAAAATACTGCGGATGCTGGAAATCTGTGTTTATTCATTGCTTAGCTAATAGGCGTGCAAGAGAAAAAAGCACTGATTTTAGAAATCTTATTTTTTTTCCTCAGAATACAGCAGATTTGAAGCCAAAATCCATGATCTACGGGAGCAGATGATGAACAGCAGCATCAGCTCAGGATCAGGGTCACTGCGCACCAACCAGAAGCGATCCCTTTATGTCAGGTAAAAAAGCAAAGGCAAACTGATGCTCCTCTGTTGAAAAGGGGGCCCCTTACATGCTGTGCTCTTTAAACTACAAATTGTTTTGTGCTGCGGTACAGTTCCCAAATGTCTTTAATCCTCACTTAGCTTGTAATCTTGAAGACTACTGTTTCCATTCCCTGTACATTGAGTATTCCAAATGATGTCTGTGGGTATCATATGCTTGACATCAAAGGAGGAAATCATGTCTCAGGAATAGATTTACATATATAAATATGTGAAGATCCCTTTGTAGTTTTCCAACTTCTTTAATGTTGCCACGTTGATAAAATCTGCATCTTAAATTATTTTGCATTCTGTTGAATGAATGATCTCTGATTGAATGTTCTGTAAATATTTTTCAGTAAAAGTTTTATCACAATTAATCATTGACTTGTTGAATAGACTATAGCTAGTTGAGTTGGATGTTAGTTCAGTTGAAGTTTTAAAAGACAGTTGGATCACTTTCTGGTTCAACAGAGAGTAGAAAATTGCGATAAATATTACAGCTGCCGCAGTAATTTCTTGTGAAATTTGTACCCTCTGATTTTTTTTCATGTTGCACTTCCTGAGTAACGCACCTCTGGGCAATTCTGTTTCATAAACTTTACCACCTTTCTGTCTGCTCTTCACCTGTTAAGAATTTTCCCAACATCACTGTTTATTTGTTTTTAATCTTTTCATTGGCCATTTTTGAATTTGATACTGGTTGTTATGTGGAGCCACTTGAATGTTTTTATTTGCTAATTATGGAGAATCTGTTTCAGTCGTAAAATGCTGGGCACTTGTAAATACTGTTCACAGGAAACAAAGCTTGCCAGCAGAAACATTACTCCTACATTAGTCCAGCACTGTGGCTTAGGTCTGTTGTACAGCACAGATCCATTCTTTTTAAAAAAAAAAAATAATGAGCTATGCTTACATAAAATATAAGTCTGTTGTTTTTCATTTTTTCAATGCAAGATGTATATTTTTTTTAAATAAGCTAAGTGTACAGGTATTTAATTGCACCACAAACATTTAAAATTAACTGAAGACTGCTTCAGGTTGAGCAAAAAAGGAAAGTTAAATTAGTAAAGGTGAAATGAAGGAAAACAAATGTTGCTTGAGGCACAAATATTGGCCAGGACACTGGGGAGACCCCCCCCTGCTGCTCTTCGAATAGTGCCATGGGATCTTTTACATCCAGCTGAGAAGGCAGACGGGTTAGTAGAAGTTCTGAACAGAAGTAGAGAAAGTATGCTCACCCCATTTTCACTTTGAGTTTTGCTGTGTACCATTCCCTGGGCTAATCCGTGAGCAAGTGAATTGCTTCCAATATTACTCCACCTCCATTTTTTTCCCTCCCCATTTTATGGAAGGTGCTTCGTGAAAGTCCAACTTCAGACAACAGTGCAGTGTAAGATTAGAAACCGAACACAATGAGGGTATTGAGCCTGTGTCCCCACGAATTGCTGCTTCAGTGTACTGTTCTATAAGTTGTATTTAACCCAAAGCCATTGAATTGAATTAAAACCCTGCCAATTGAGTTACTTTTTCCTCTCTGCCTATTTTCTCCTTGCCTGAAAACGTTGTTTCTTTGTACGATTCCATGGGTGCCATGTGCCTTCTGGTACCTCACTAAAGTGGTCATTATTCATGTGTAAGCCATGATGGGGTGAGTATTGGCAGCCTATTCGAATGCAGGGGGTATCACAGACGAGCCTAATCATGTCCTTGAATGATATCTCCAAGTCTACCTCCTACAGAGGTCACTGCTAGTCAGCAGTAGGAAACACTAGACAGGGTTTTCATTCCTCAGTAATCCATGGGCACTGAGGCCACTTGTAGCACCACTGTGCCACACTGATAGATCAGATAACTTCAACGTAGACCGTGCATCGGACCTGAAACCTTCCTGGATTATAATGCTCAACTGTTAAGTGGATAAATTAGCTGAGCCATAAAAATGGAGATGTCTTTTGTTTTCTAATGTGAGCCAGGGACATTAGAAACCATGGTACCAGAGATATTGGAAAGACTAAACTGTACTCCTTGGAAAAGGTCCAGGAGTTTTGTAATCTGAAGAGAATTTGTGTAGATGTTCTTGGGTTGTACACAACAGAGACAAAACTATTTTAATGAGGGCGACTGCTATTTATAAAACTGTGATACATTTTGCACATCTAACATATTCTGGGGGAGCTGTGAAACAGAAGAGCCTTAAATTTATGTTTAATAGGTTAATATGAGAATATCCATCCACAGTAATCTTTGAAAATTTAAATTGGCTTTTTATCAGAATAACGACATTACCTGTCAAATTCTTTGTCTTAATACTCCTGTGAAGCGCCTTGGGAAGTTTTACTACGTTAAAGGCACTTTATAAATATAAGTTGTTGTTGTTCTGTCTTAATCCTGTTAGTTGAGGGTACATGTTTAAATAAAATACACACAAATCTGGTTACATGCAATTTGTTGGGACACAAAAATACCTGGTCTGTCATCACTGATTCTATAAGCAGTTGTATTGATTCCAATAAATTATCAGGAAGGTCATTGCCAGGATTTGTTTGCGTCAGAACTGCATGAGAGTGCATCTGTCTTGATATTCAGAACTTTAAATGAGCACTGGCCCACTAGACTGAGATCATTAGTTTTTCCAGAAATCCACAACCCATTGAGGAACTGGTCTACCAGGGAGTACATAGCAAGGCTATTAAAAAGCCTAAAGGTACTCTCAATTGTTTTTTTTTGTTCTGAACTGGCTTTAGGTATTTGCAAAACCCGTGGCTACTGGTGAGGGAGAGGAAGCAAGAGTAAATGTTGCTGTCTGCAACTATGAATATACAGACCCTCTTATTATGTAATCTTAATAACATCAGAAGTAGTTTCAAAATACCCGAGATTATTGAAACAAATAACTGGTATAAGAACATAAGAAATAGGAGCAGGAGTAGGCCATACGGCCCCTCGAGCCTGGTCTAGAAAACTATACTATGTTTCAACTATTTCATGTATGTGATTGGCTGACGAATCCGAGCAAACCAAATTTATAACTGATAACTAGGTCTCTGAGACATTTCATCAGCAAAAGGCAGCCTCCTCTGTGAAAGAAACAATTTACCCGAGTTATAGAGCAGTTTGTCACCCAGTGAATAATGAGGAATTTCATGATTCTTCGCGAAAGGATGGAAATAGCAACATACTTAGAATCCATTACACAGTTAGACATGCCTCCTCTCAAAGATGGCATAAAAGACATTTGAGTGAAGTAGTTCCCATATGAATTGATTCTTGATTTTGAAAGTATATTGGTTAATATTTTCAGTATGCTAATGGTGTGTAAAATGCCTACCACCAGCAGAATACTGGCTAATGTGCAGGCATTTTACTGCTTGAATTAACACACATGATGGTACCATTCCAGCAATTATTACAATGTTTCCAGAACAGAAGACAATAAATCTATTCATTAAAGCTAGTAAAAGCTGAAGCAAGGAAATACATTTTCTGAGGCTGCAGCAGTGGCGTGGACCCTCGAGGGGACGGCAGGATTGGGAAATTGGGTCTGTGGCCACGTGTTCCCAATCTTCCGGCTGCCGATTTTGTGGGCGTAACTTGAATATTTAAATTCGGTCCCTCACCCAAATTCCCACGGTGAACAAGGGACTGCCCTCAAAATGCTGCTTGTGGGTTGAAGTGAGCACAGCAAGGCTCCTGGGGCCTGGCCCATTCAAGCAGGCCTCCTGAAACTAGGTAGATGCCGTGGGTTTTTTAAAGTTTTTTTTTGCATTCATAGAAACATAGAATCTAGGAGCAGGAGTAGGCCATTCGGCCCATCGAGCCTGCTCCACCATTCAATACGATCATGGCTGATCATCCAAATCCAGTACCCTGTCCCTGCTTTAATCCCCACAGTACACATATCCCACCCTAGCCCCGTAACCCCACGTATTTAATTCCCCCTAACATATCCCATCCTATCCCCATAACCCCACATATTTAATCCCCCCCTAACACTAAGGGTCAATTTATCATAGCCAAATCAAGCTAACCCGCACATTTTTGGACTGTGGGAGGAAACCGGGGCACCCGGAGGAAACCCACGCAGACACGGGGAGAATGTGCAAACTCCACACAGACAGTCACCCGAGGTCAGATTCAAACCCGGGTCCCTGGCGCTGTGAGGCACCAGTGCTAACCACTATGCCACCGTGTTGCTGCATTTTCCCTGATGGATTGTTTTTTTTTCCTGGGAACTCTGTCATTTTTGCATTTTGTGGTTTTTTTTTTGCTGGTAATGGTTTCCTTCAGTATACTTATTTGTGGTTGGCATTTAAATGGAACAGTGCAGTTTCTGAACATGCTGGATGCTTCAGATGAGGATGAAGAATTAATGAGGGGCTAACAAATGAAGATCCAATGACACCTCAGGCATCCTGCCCACCCCTATCATTGCCCTGCTATTATATTTATGGGTTTTTATGCAAATGGTCTGCCTTGGTTCAGCATCACTAATCACATCCCTTGCGAGCCACCACTGGACTAAGCTTCATCCAATTCCCCCAATCTGACTGTGGAAGTAGAGCTAATTGAATATACAACAGCAGTTTATAAAAAAAGAATGAACCCACTGCTTGGGATCTTAGCTTCTGGCCCTGCTGTCCTACCGCAGCTCCCAGTTCTGCACCTCAGGTCAATATCGCATCCCCCGATGCCCCTTTCTGTGTTGGGATCGGCTTCAGCTCAATAACATTTCTACAACAGGCTGTTCCCACCTCACCAGCTGCACTCTGGTTCTGAATTAAGTGGCCACGGTCAGTATCTCGTCAGCCCTGGCCCAGTGATGCACCTTAGAGCAGATGATTTTATGTTGCCGTCCCTGAACTGGGACACTGATCTGCTGGAAGGATCAATTACACACGAGGAGGGATGGAACAAAATAGTTATGCACCATTTTAGTTCCCCACCCCCCTCTCTCTGCTTGCCCACTGCTTCTCCCTTGCCACCTAGTCTGTTCCCCCCTACCCTTACCTCCCTTTCCTCCTCCCTCCGCCCCTTTCATGAGGGTCTAATTACAGCATGACAAATTTACAGAAGCAGTTTCCATTATAATTATAGATGTAGGAATTTATAACAAACATAAAAGTAAGGGCAGAATGTTTGACTTTAAAGTGGCGATTGAATTCCATCTGCATGCCCTTGTACAGTCACTCGCTGTCATTTAAGCCGCCTCGCCTGAAGACTACGCTAAAACACCCCATGTACAATGCCATGGGAGATCAACTAGTGTTTACAACAATGACCAACTTTACTATTGTCCTAAATTTCAAAACAACAAAAGCAGTTCTGCACTAACCTTCAACATTAAATTGATTCTTGTAAGACTATTGCTAGTTTATTTATGTGGCGAACTGCTGCCACAGAACCTTCTATATAGCTTCGAACCCTGTTGGTCTCAGTCTGGCTGCTGACTGGACTTCTCTCAACCATATAAGCTCTGCAGCCGTTAATAGTCTGTCAGTTATGTAAGCTGTTTGTCCCCAGCTGCTCTGAGTGATTGATCAGTGCAGAAACACACCTTGCACAGCAAGCTACTGGGGAAAAAAAGACTCCAATGCCTTTGTATTCAACAGATATCAGTATATTAAAGACCTTTTTCATGAACAGGAACAGACCCATTAATGACCTTGGCATACCAGACAGATATGTCATTTGTTGTAGCTTGAAAAACATGTTAGCAGTAACTGAATTTGTGTAGGCTGACCAGCAAGAAAGAATCCAAATAAATAATTTACCATACTTCAATTTTTATGACACCCAGGATCCATGTTCATAGACCTCTCCATGTGTACCTGGGCCATCTCGCGTGTTGCATGGTCACAGGTGAAGCTAGAAATTGTGCAAGTGCTTCCCAGCTACCAATTGTTCAGGTGTGCAGTTGAGATGAAAGTGGAGATTGTGTGCTGCCAGCATTTGAGGGAGGAAATTCAAGGCGGACTCATTGCCCAAAGTGATGCGCGGGTTCCCAATATCTGGTATTTTCTAACTAGGATGCGTTGGTAATGCCGGAGTCTTGCACTCGAGGCACATGGGCCTCCTAAAGGGAGCGAAAAACATGAAAATGATTGGAGTTCTCCACCGCCTCTCCCCCCCCCCCCCCCCCCCAAAAGTTCCTTGCATTTTCTGTGATATGCCTGAAAAACATATCACTGAAGGCACATTTACAAACTCCCTTTCTGATGTTTCTCAAAGAAACCAAGTTTGGGAAATCAAATAGTACTGGTTAGGTGTACCATATTTGTGTTCTAAAGCCTGTAGATTGTCGAAGCAAGGAAAGACTGAAGGGGGCAGAGTTTTGAGGTGCAGGGAAAGAACGAGTTAAAAGTGGAGGTGATGCAGTCAGCATTGATTTCAGTCTATTGAATTAGTGCCACTGCTTCACATGAACTGAGCTAAATGAGTTCCTTCTATCTGATGCTTCCAAGTCATTTTTGCTTTAAAATAAAATAGCCAAAGAAATATGATTTTGTAATGTGTTAACATCCGAGATAAAGTGAAGCTAACTTACGATAACAAACGGGTTTCAAATCTGGAGGATGGGAAGGAAGAGCGTGACTGATGGGTTTGTTCACACATGATGACAATCCCAAACAGCCTTGAATTGAGTTGGAAAAGAGAACTTTATATATTCTCGAACTATGACAGAGTGAACATTCGCATCAATCTCGTTGGATCAGCAAATTATATTTTAATTTAATATTTTTGTTTAAATTTCCTGATTTATTTTGAGTGCCGATTTGGGGGAAATTAGCTAGGAGTTGCAAAGACTGAAAACAATGGTAGCTGAATGATCATTTTGCAGATCAAATAACGAGGTTGCTGAAGCACGCAGGGTTAATGGCTATAATCTTTACTCGTTAAATTGGCTCCCTTGGTACCATTGTGCATTTTAACTGAAGATAAAACTTAGCTAAAATGAGGTGCAGAAAGCATGAGAAATATTGTAATATCTTGGTAAAAGATAAAGGAAAAATCAGAAATCTGAAATAAAGATAGAAAATGCAGGAAATTAAACTGAGGTCCGAAAGATAACCAGACATTTTTGTACAGTTGCAAAAATGGAGAGAAAAAGAGGCACAGCGGGGAGAGAATCAACAGATCCACCAATCACAGAGAGGGAGTTGATGAGTTAAATGAACCAGTTTGCCAGTCATTTAACTCATTAACCTCCTCTCTGTGATTCTGTATCTGTTGGTTCACTCCCTTTCCCTATTTTTTTTTTACAACCTTATTAAATTGCCTGCTTATCTTTGTCTTCAGTTCTGATGAAGAGTTACACGTGAAATAATATAAACTGTTTTTTCTCTTTGCAGATGTTGACTGACCTTTGTATTTACAGCATTTTGTGTTTTACTACAATATCTTGTATCTAATGTGGGTGAAATGTTTTGTGATAAATTACAATTACTCTATAATGTATCCTCCTCCTTTGTGTCATTTTTAGAGCCTTGTTTGATTATGACAAGACCAAAGACAGCGGTCTCCCGAGCCAAGGCCTTAATTTCAGTTTTGGCGACATACTGCACGTGATCAATGCATCGGATGATGAGTGGTGGCAGGCTCGACAGGTAACGCCGGATGGTGAGAGCGAAGAAATCGGAGTCATCCCAAGCAAACGGAGGTGATGACCATTTCTAAAGTTGGAATTTTGACGTTTAGGTAGAATTTTTTTAATGCAGAATGCTCCTTAACTCCAAGGACTACAATACCATTTATCCATTAAAATCAAAGTATTTGTTTTTAGCAAAATATTCTGGATTGAAAAGCAATACTGTGCACTTTTCCCATTTTGATTATAATGGGATGTTTGTTTTGTGAATGATGTGTGAAAGGAAAGAGAGGCTGGTATTTTGAAAGCTGGAAGAGTATCTTCAGTCTTCAGAGTGGTAAAATGATATTGTGCGAGGGTGCACTGGTCCAGCCTGTTGGTGCTGATGCGCTATGCGGAGGAGGACTAAAATGGGTTCTATCGCGCTCAATCTTTCCTGTCTGTCTATCTTAAACAAATGTTGATCCTAGCTTTGCACCTGTTTTAATATTCTGTCAATCTCATTATCTTCCACAATGTGATCAAAATTTGATCTGTATAAATGCTGAAAATAAACTTTATTACCGAAATTGAACAGTTAACATGGTGAAATAATTTAGACACAAGCATAATTGAGTAGATTGTACTAAACAATTTATTTTAGTGTGGAAGTGAGCTTTTCTCTGAAGTGCATAGTCCCAGTTTCAGCTTATGTATAATGACATTGATTGTTCATGTGGGAAGACGGTATGAAGATGTAGGTAGAACAATGGTCCAACATGACCATCTCGAGCATGCTGTGTGAGTTCACATTTTCCTACATCATGAATATTCAAACTTCACAATTAGGGAAGTGAAAAGTAGCCAACAGCGACTACACTCGTGCACCTCCTAGCATCCAATCAGGAATAGTGAAAAAGATCTAAAAGTAAATAAGAGCTAATTTCATGTTTTCATTTAAAATAGAGACAGTGTTTGCGTTAGTTAAGGTGAATTAGATGTGCACAGCTTGAGAATGTACGTGTAAGGCAAAAGCAACAAAAGGGCTCCCTATTCATCGAATTCATTACCTTTTTCTGCCTTGTATCTATCAGCTGCCGTATTTTGATTGTGAAAAATTATGCTGACTATAGGCGAGACCTGTAATCGAAAGGAACTATAAAAAAAAACACACTGGAAATCTGAAGTAAAAATGCAATGCTTAAATACACAGCAGACCCTTCAGTATATAGAAAGAAAGGACAGGTTAGCATTTCAGATGTAGCCTCTTCATCAAAACTGAGCAATGAAGGATGCATCTGACACTATGTAGATGGAAGAGAGAACAAATGCCAGTTGGAGTTCGTGAAATTGAATTATGTGATGGAGAGAGAAACAGTACAGTTTACGGAGGTTGCTATTTCCGGCAGTTAAAGGAGTAAGTTGCCTCATGTTTTGTTGCTTTAAAAGAGAGCGAGGTTTTTCCCTCTATATTCAAATGTTCACGTATGGCCCCATTTCATGGATGTATGTAAAACCACAGTTGTTAACCTGTCTTTCATCAGTGTAACTTAAGTCAGTGAAATCAGCATTTTGCAGTGGACTCAGCTGATATTATTTCAATTTGTAAAGTGTTGCAAAAGATAGGTCAGCACAAGCTAGTAACTTAATTGGTTGTCATTCTTGGAGTGGCTGATGGTAAATCACTTGTTTGCTCTTTCCTGATACATATTTATGAGACAACGTAGTTTCAAAACCTGCCTCGTGCTTGTGGCACAGGCTCATTTTGAATTAAGTTAATCCGGTTGGAACACTGGTTGTAAAAGAAGCTTAGAGTGGTTTGGTGGCACAGTGCATTGTAACAGATGTATTTCTGGCCTTGTGTTCAACACCAGCAGATAGGGTTTGGATGAAAGGTTCCCTCCTCTTAATGGTAAATTTATTGACACGTGGAAACTTTCCAATAGTTCCAATGTAAAAGGGTTTCTTGATCTTTAATCAAGTTTCTAATGCAGCATTCAAGTCCTGTGATCACTTTGCAGTTGGGATCAGAGTGAAACAATCTGTTTGTGAATACATCTCCCTCCTTCCATCTTTCTAGTACACGTATTATAGAAAGTAAAACTGTCAACACAGTGAAGAAGACTGAATGTTACTGTGAGCGGTGTTCAGTATCTAAAATGTCATTTACAAACTGAAATTATATCTCAAATAACAAACTGTAAATATTTGGCACAGTGAAAATGTAGTGTTGGACCTTCCGATGCTTTTGTCAACCTAGTTTTCACAGGTTTAAATGTAGTGAGGTCAAATTCAAATACGAAATTTTAGCAACAGAATAAAACTAGGCAAAATAAAACTTTTAATCAAAATTTAAACGCATACTACCTTAGGGAGCTTGGAGTAGACTTTGCAAATGTTTCATCCTACTATCTTGGTATGACTTTTGGGATTGCTTTGTCAGGATACTCTCCACTTGCCTGAATCAGTGCAGCTCCAACAACACTCAAGAAGCTCGACACTATCCAGGACAAAGCAGCCCACTTGATTGGCACCCCATCCACCACCTTAAACATTCACTCCCTCCACCACCGGCGTACTGTGGCTGCAGTGTGTACCATCTACAAGATGCACTGCAGCAACTCGCCAAGGCTTCTTCAGCAGCACCTCCCAAACCCGCGACCTCTTCCACCTAGAAGGACAAGGGCAGCAGGCGCAAAGGAAGACCACCACCCCCAAGTTCCCCTCCAAGTCACACACCATCCTGACTTAGAAGTTTATCGCCAATCCTTCATTGTCGCTGAGTCAAAATCCTGGAACTCCCTCCCTAACAGCATTGTGGGAGTACCTTCACCACATGGACTGCAGCGGTTCAAGAAGGCGACTCACCACCACCTTCTCAAGGGCAACTAGGGATGGACAATAAATGCTGGCCTTGCCAGCGACGCCCACATCTCATAAACAAATTTTTAAAAATGTTGGGTAACTTAAAAGCTTGATTTGAATGTTCAACATTCTCTAGCTGACTGCTGTGGGGCAGAATTTTGATGTGAATGCAGTTTGGATGATGGAAATAAGATGCATTATACTGTTTGCTTCATATCATCCTTTACCATCTGCCAGTGATCTGTTATTTTTAGTCCAAACTTAATGCATTGGATAAAATTAATGGAATATGTAACGTCTTCTGAGAATAACCTTGAATGAGGTTCTAATTTCCCAAGACCAATTATAAATCTATGTCAAAATCCAATGAAGACAAACATCCTCACTAATGTATAATAGAATATGAAACACCACAGCTACCATTCATAACCGGTTTTACCGTAACAAACAAGTATTCAGATTACAACCGTCATACTTGACTTCAATTTTTTATTTGACACAAGCAATGTTGATTGTAATCAGACAATTGGGGATTAAAACTGAACTAGTGCATCTGTCGTCTGTCAGCATTTTCTTTATTCTCCAAATAACTCAATGTAGAAATAAATTATTTTCACATTCTATCTGTTTAAATAGTTACAAAATATAACAGGCAAACTTCTTTTTAAGATGGAATGTCCAAGGTGTTGGCCTTGGCTCAGTGGTAGTGCTCTTGCCTCTGAGTCAGACGGTCGTGGGTTCAGACCCCACTCCAGGACGAGCACATAATCTTGGCTGACACTCCCTCAGTACAGTTCTGAGGGAGTGCTGCATTGTCGTAGGTGCTTCCTTTCAGATGAGATGTTAAACTGAGGTCCTTCTACCGTCTCAGGTGGACAATAAAAGATCCCATGGCACTATTTGAAGTAGAGCAGGGCAGTTTTCACTGTGTACTGGCAAACATATATTCCTCAGCCAACACCCCCAGACTTGACAATGCTCTCCGGTCTGGCCTCCCATCTTCCACCCTCCATAAACTTGAGCTCACCCAAAACTCTGCTGCCGATATCCTAACCTGCACCAAGTCCCACTCCCCCATCACCCCTGTGCTCGCTGAACCACAGTGGCTCCTGGTCCACCAACGCCTCGATTTTAAAATTCTCATCCTCTTATTCAAATCTCTCCATGGCCTCGCCCCTCCCATATCTCTAACCTCCTACAGCCCTCCAAGAACTCTACGTCCCTCCAACTCTGACTCTTGTGCAACCCCCAATCACTGCCCTGCCAATGGCAGCCATGCCTTCTGCCATCTAGGCCTAATTTCTGGAATTCCCTCCCTAAATATACTTTGACTCGGTCTCAATTTTTGTCTGATTACACTGCTATGGCATGTTATCCTACATTATAGGGGCTATATAAATGCAAGTTGTTATGTCAGGCTTTGTCAATGAGAAAACATTTACCAGCAGTACTTGTTACAACTGTAGGCGGCGCTGTGATTGGCAGTTAAAATGTTAACAGACTTCTCGTGTCACGTTAACTTCAAACCCAGTACTGGAACTGGACTTTTGGCCTTATAGTCAACGTGTGTCTAAGTATGCGGCTTAAATCAAAAATCCCCCAAATACCAGTGCCAAATAAGAGAATTCTCTTTTTTGACATTGGCAATGCAGCCTTTAGAAACCATTAAGTCTCTCGACGTGGATGTCAGTCACCAGCCACAACACCAAAGTATACAATCTCCCCTCTGCTTGGTTCAAAGTCCAAAGGACGATGCTGTACATAGACTAAAGAGCAGAGTGAAGTGGATGGATTGAATGCTGTTTTCTTGTATTTGGCTACGTTACACTCGGTCCCTTCATCCAAGTCATTAATATAGATTGTAAATAGTTGAGGCCCCAGCACTGATCCCTGCGGCACCCCACTAGTTACAGTTTGCCAACCTGAAAATTACCCATTTATCCCGACTCTCTGTTTTCTGTTAGTTAGCCAATCCTCTATCCATGCTAATATATTATCCCCAACCCTGTGAGCTCTTGTGTAGTAACCTTTTATGTGGCATCTTATCGAATGCCTTGTGGAAATCCAAATACACCACATCTACTGGTTCCCCTTTAGCCACCCTGCTCGTTACATCAAAGAACTCCACCAAATTTGTCAAACATGATTTCCCTTTCATAAAACCATGCTGACTCTGCTTGACTATATTATGATTTTCTAAATGTCCTGCTACCACTTCCTTAATGATGGACTCCAGCATTTTCCCAATGACAGATGTTAGGCTAACTGGTCGATAGTTGCCTGGTTTCTGTCTCCTTCCTTTCTGAAATAGGGATGTTACATTTGTGGTTTTCCAGTCCGCTGGGACCTCTCCAGAATCCAGGGAATTTTGGTAGATTACAACCAATGCATCCACTATCTCTGCAGCAACCTCTTAAGTCTCTAGGATGCAGGCCATCGGGTCCAGGGGACTTGTCCGCCTTTAGTCCCATTAGTTTGCCTAGTACTTTCTCTCTAGTGATAGTGATTGTTTTAAGTTCTCCCCCCCCACCCCACCCCAATTGCCCCTTGATTATCCATTATTAGGATGCTTTTAGTGTCTTCTACTGTGAAATATTTGTTCTACAAAATATTTGTTCAAAGTCTCCACCATTTCCCTGTTTCCCATTATTAATTCCCCAGACTCTTCCTCTAAGGGACCAACGTTCACTTTAGCTACTCTCTTCCTTTTTATGTACCTGTAGAAGCTCTTATTGTCTGTTTTTATATTTCTTGCTAGCTTACTCTCATAAGCTATCTTCTCTCTATCATTTTTTTAGTCGTCCTTTGCTGGTTTTTAAAAATTTCCCAATCCTCTGGCCTTCCACTATTCTTCGCAACATTGTATGCTTTTGTTTTCAATTTGATATCATCCTTTACTTCCTTAGTTAGCCACGGATGGTTCATCCTTCTCTTAGAGTCTTTCTTTCTCTCTGGAATATATCTTTGCTGAGGCCGTGCAGAACAAAGCGCAGCTTACAGAGAACATTGTTGGCTGTTGTTTTGTTTGTGTGCAAAGTTCCTGATCACCAGTTGATTCCTCCTCATAGCAGCAAGGTTATGGTTGGGAACTCAACGTGAATGTGAGGAATTGAATTGCAGAGCTAATCATAGCATCTCATGCCATCCCAAAGTCTGCTTTCATTTAAAAAAAATATATATAAAACAGCACTTGTTTCTTTCACAACATGTTTCATATATTTAAATAAAATGATAAGTGAATCAGATTTTATCGCTTATGCTATTTTATACGTATTGGTTCAAGGCTGCAGAGTTTTGAGACTGTTCAGCTGTAAGTAGGTTAATTTGTTATGTGCCTCCCTTGACAATGTTGATAGTGGAACTACTGCTGCGTTCATAGGCTTGTGTGTGTTCAGTAGTGAAAACTCGGGCTTCAATTTAAAAATGCCATCGTTAAAGTGATTTACAAATATTTGAACCTTGTTCCATTCTAAATTTTTGGTTTTGTTATTTTGCTCTCTCGTAAGAGTTGAGAAGAAAGAACGAGCCAGGTTAAAGACGGTGAAATTCAATTCAAAATCAAGAGATAAAGGGGTAAGTGTATTGGGAAGACAATTATTTTTACATGTTGTGCTTCTCTGTGCATGTATAAGTGCTTACGCTCATTACGAGGATTTGAAAGTCTATCTATGATTGTAATTGCCTAATTTTTTTTTAAGATTTAAAAAAAATTATGTCAAGAACATTGAGCTGTTTCACTGTATATAATAACCTGCTCTGCTGAACTGGGAAGGGCAGGCTGGAAAAATTGCACAGTGAAGTATCATTATTCCTTCAAATTTGATATTTTATATACATATATATATTATTTAAACCAATATAATGGCACAACATGGTAGCTGGCAGGAATTAAATTCCACTTTCCACACATTAATGTGTGGTATAAAGTGTGTTTGGAGGTTGAGCACTTTGGGGTATTTTTCTATGTTAACGATGCTTTTAATGCAAGTTGGTATTGAGCTTCAGCAAAAATCTGAGCACGTTCCATGTAATTCTGCAGCACTTGAGTGCTGAGGTGCTTCACTGATCGCTTCTGTGCCGAAGGCTGAGTTCTCTCACGAGCGGGGTAGTTAAGCTCCTGATTATCTATCTCCTAAGAGTATTTAGCTCCTAAGAGAATTAGTGTTCTATTAGAATAAGTGACCATGTCCAGTAATCCAAGGGTCCTCATGATTGAATGAACATTAAAGGATAATGGCGGAATTGCTGACCACCTCACCACTTGCAGCAACAAAGCACTCATTCTACACTATGCTCCAATCAACTTACTTCATCAGCATTCACAACAAATTGCTGGTATTTTGAAACATCTGAAACCAGTCAACAAAAGCATGGTTACATTTTTGAGAAATTCAGTAGCACTTCCACACTGAACTAAAGGTACAACACCAGGCTATAAGCAGGCTTCATAATTAGATCCGCTAGCCCCTGTCAAATTCCAAACATTTAATTTCAAAAGAGCCTGGTTCAAGATTCCTCAGGCCAGCATAAGTTGTGTGTGTTTTTAAATGCAGGTGTTCCCAGTCAGAGCATCCACTGAAGTCTCTTCATTTCCACTGGAGCAAAACTTCATTATTGCAGTCAGGTCGGGTTGGGATGGGGAAGGAAAGAGAGAGCGGGTCAGCCAGACAAATAACCCCTAAATAATTACTATATGTGGTTCATCTTATTCCAGTCCAAGGTCCTCATCTAACTTGAGACGTATTGGAGCTAGAGTCAGGTAAAATTTGCTCTTAATGAGAGATTTGTTTTGTAATTATGATCAACTCTAGAAACCTCTCACAAAATGACAGTACCTTCCTGGTGTTCCAGCAATGCACGCACTCCCCCCCCCACCCCAACCCGGTCATATGCCTAATGTCTATCTTTAGCAGTCACAACTATGCAAGAAAAAAGGTGGTTCCCAATCCTTGAGCTATACTACCAATTGTATCGCCAAGAAAAATGGCAGCATGGGCTGAGTCTTCAGCCATCCCATCATTGCTTCCTTCCCCAACCATGGGTGGTACTTTAAGTCATCTTGACAATACATTCTGATTCCCCACGGTGGATTATACCTTCAACCATTATGATTCTGTTTATTTTCCTCCTCCCTTCAGCTGTCCTGATGCTTCCTTCTTTCTTCCCCCCCCCCCCCCCCCCCCCCCCCCCCCAAAATACACAAAGCACTAAAGACAACAAAACAATAAAGACAGAATTTTCATTCTTTTATATGTTGCAGGCTTCAAGGGTTAACTGTTTCTTGATTCAGTTGGGGGAAAAAATTCTGTGATCAGTGAATTGGAAAAATAAAAAATTTAAAGGATAGACTATTCCTCTAATGTGCGTCAGCAAAGGTAATGTGCTTGTATACAGTTTGTTTCTTTAAAATTGAGCATTAATGATTAGTGGCGGATGCATTTATCTTGGGTTCTGAGCACACTAGAGACACTTCAGTGGCAAGCGGAAGATGGAGGTTAAAACTAAAACAAGTGCCCTGAAACTGAGATAAATGCATGTCCTTAAAAATTAATTATTGCCATTAGATTATGGGTATGTGATTTTCTGTTTCTTATTTTGTATCACTGGTGGTTATAGCTCTGAATTGGTGTGTTTCGGGGAAAGACCTTCACCTTATTCACACGTATGAGAGGGTATGAATTGTGCAATAAATAATATAAGTTATAATCTAACATTCTACGCATTTTTTTGTAGAAACAGTTTTCAATGGAAAAATTTGGAATACAAAATTACACGTGTCAGGAGTACCTTTATTAAAACACTTGTAACTTTGGCACATGTGTGTTCAAGTGTTCTTGTTTCCTGGAAAATTCTAAATTCCATTTCTCCCACTCCGTATCCATAATCTCACTCGGGCATGGCAACTCTTGGTGAGAATTCATGCCGAAAAGCCAGGAACACTGTTTCTGCCTGAGCTGTGTGCACTGTATGACAGAATTATGAGTCACAGTCTTTTTTATAGGAAAAGTGTTTTTTTAAGCTGACCACCAGAGGTTAATATATAGCCAACTAGTATGTGGTGAGCTTGGTGAGGCTACTGCAATCTTTCTTTCAGTGGTACTGTTGACTTTGAGGATGGTGGGGTGGGGACAGACAGAGAGAGAGGATGGGGGGGGAGGAATGAGGAGGGAGGGGGGAAGAGAGAAGGGAGGGGCTGGCTTAATTAAATATTATTTATGGGGAATGATTTACAGTGCTGATCAGAAATCTTTACCCTTACCCATAATCTAAAAATTACAAAGTTTATAGTTTTGATTTGTAAATACTGGATTGTCAGTTTTTTTAATATAAGTATCTGTGTAGAAATCTGAACTGCTGCTTTTCAAAATCATTTAGCTAAGAGTGAATAAAAGAGATTAACAGCATGCTGAATTGTTCTTCCACTCGCTATAGATGTATTGTTAAACGCCTTATGATGGTGTTCCCTGCTAAACTGAAAAACAATTTTTGTAGTTCTGTACATGTGTATATGTGGTTAGAACAATTGTGTACTAACGTGCGCAGAAACATGCATGCATCTTGTGTAGCAAAAGGAACGAGAAGAAAAACTACGCTTGCCATTGATGAAGATCTGCATCCCACAGGGCTGTCTCATTTAGCCACATTCAAACTCTGGCACGGCTTCGTCAGATGCCAAGCTTTAGCACGCTATGCATGCTCTCTACTTTAAAAAAAAAACTCATGACTTTTAGCGTTCGAAATCCAATTTCTCGTTTTGGGTGTAGGCTTTGGCGAGACACCTGATGCTAATTTTAGATTTAAACTGATGAGCATTATTCTGCTCTCACTATTTTGGTTTGAACAATTTGGAGTCAAATTTTAGCATTCCATTTTTGCTAGACATAAAATGGATGGCATTCAACTGAGTTGCCTAGTATCTGAATGAAGACGACTTTTAGTATTAATTCACACATTTGCTATTTTCCAAATTTTAAATTATGGGGGGAAAACTAGTGTTTTGAAAGTAATACAGCCAGGGTACAACATACATTGAACAATCAACAACACAACTATTGTAATTGTATCCTACTAACTTGCTTCTTAAGGTTTGTCACATAAATATTAATGCTATATACATTAATAAAACATTCTCTATATAAAGCTCCCGTATATATCTTCAGTAATTTTTTGTCCTCTATTTAGATCTTATCTGTACAGAGAGCTGTCTCACTCGATAAATTGTTATTGCTCACGGTTCCTCTTACTTGCTCTCTTGTGCACTCTCAAACTTCCTCTCTTCCTTCTCGCTCTCTCCTTTTGTGTCTCTTTTCTTCCACCCCCTTCCACCCAGTTGGCTCATTTGCAGCTCTGCTAAGCTCACTTTAGAGTCTCCTATTTTCCTTCAGTCTACTCAAATGTTTTGCAAAGCATGACAAAAAATATTTTGGAATAAGATTTGGTTTTAATAGTTTTTATGTGAATTACTTGTCACTGATTGTTTTCAACATTGTAATATGGAATGAATCACCCTTCCTTGTACATTCACCTGAAAATGTTGAGAAATTGGATTTTTATTATTTTTGGTGCACTTTGATCTCTATCTCATACATTGGCTGTGGATTCAGTTAATGAACTTCTTGCTGAAAGTTGACGATCTCTTAAAGTGTATTAATAATCAAGACTTTAAATTGTAAGACAGCATGCGGGCAACCACATCTCACCCTGTCTCCTTGTTTCACAATCTTCAAAATCAAGCTCTGTTCATTTGAATCCATCTGCGTTTGTCTTGTTTCTAGAGATTTTTTTTTTCATTAGCTCTTGCAAAAAGTGCTTTTTTTTTTTAAATCCCTACTGTTGCCAACTTTTTTTTTATATACATCTTGACCATTTTCTTCTATTTTATTTTGATTGTCTCAGATGCAGAACTTGACCGATTTTACTCTTGTGGAAGTGACTCTAAGGCCAGCACATTTCTGTCTAGTCTTAAAAAGATTTGAATGGCATCGCAGCTAAAATCTGATTTAAAAAAAAAAATATATATATTGCTAAATGTCCTGGAAGTTTCTCTGGATTGCTTTTCACAGATTTTCTGTCACAGTCTGAAGGAGATTTGCTGCAGGAATAGAATACATATTGTGCATCATCATTTTCTTGGCAAAGTTAGCATTAAAACAACATTTTTAAGAAATTGCAAGGGATGCTGGCCCGAGTCAGTTTCCATGCGTTTCTAGGGTCGGGCATTAATCACGTGGACATTAGACACCCCTTTTTTTGCCACTCCTTCTCTTCCTCAGCAGTCATTCAATGACAAGCGTAAAAAGAACATCTTTTCCCGAAAATTCCCCTTCTACAAGAACAAGGAGCAGAGTGAGCAGGAAACCAGTGATCTTGAACGTAAGTAGCTGCAACCAGATACACCTGCAGAGAAGGTCAATCTCCAAGTAGGGACCTTTACTGTGTTACCATGGCAACATGTTTTAGCTGAATACAACTGGTCCCCTCTTTGTTTTTAACAAATTGGTGTGTCTATTCTGAGTCGGCTATTTCTGCAAGTTCCAACTGTGTTAATATATCTATATACAGAGACTTTATGGTTAACTCCTGGGTTGTGAAACATCTAAACCAGTTACGTTCACACAAAACTGTCTGTCATGGTAGTAGTCTTGTTATGTGCCACTGACAGATTTTTTTTTTTCTTCTGTGATTGTTTTTTTTTCTTATTGCTTGCTGTCTGGGGACTACTCTACAGGAGATCCCCGGGTTAGGTGACGACGTTATGGGAACAAAAGGCCTGAGTAAGTGCCGGAAAATCCTCTCCATTCACATTTGCCTCCATCTGTTTTCTAAGCTAGTTTTTTTGTTGCTTTCTGTAGTGGTTCGTAGGTTTCTGCTGGCATGGGGAGGTTCATGGTTATTGGTTTTCCATCTTTATTTTTTTACTTTTTTAATCATTACCATGCAAAGACAGGTTTCACAATCTCTGGCAATATTTCCTATGTAAACCTTATGGATAAATCAGACATTTTATGAATTTGATAACAAGGAGAACGCAGATGAAATGTGACCCTTGTGTAAAATTGTATGTAAATATTCGATGGAGGCTGAAGTTTCTTACAAGTGTTTGTAACTGGGTCAGTTCTCCAACATGCATTTGTATGTAAATATGCCAGCTTATGTTCTGAAATAAAAATATCAGTTCAGTATTTATCTGGAGCTGAAGGATCAGGTGTTAAATGTTAACATAGGAAGTAGCTGGAGACCATTGCAAATGATTCCTTTTGTTTTACATTATGACATCGGTGCAATCTATATACTGTGAACTGGAGGAAAGATGGTATAAAAATTAATTTCATTTTTAGTTTTTTTTTTAAACTAGTAAACCTCACTGGGGCGGGGCTTCTATTTTCTTTTCACCCAAAATAAAGGTAATTTCAGTTGAGCCAAAACAGTTATGTGCCAGGAAGTGTGTACTGCTCTCCTGAAACAGAATGAACGCTGGCGTTCAACGGCCTGGAAATCGCTCTTTTCAAAAAAAAAACTATTTGTTCTTCAGTTAGCTGCATTGTCAACTGGTTGTCTTGTTTTGAGAGATTTTTTTTCCGCCCATTGTAACCTGTTTCTGGGGTGAGCAGACTGCTTGTCAATGTTGTTGTTGGCCAGCTGGCAGGGGTTTGACAGTGACTTCCCTCCTCCCTGCAAAAATCGCCTGGCCTCGGCTCTGCACCTTTTGTGCAGTATGAGATCAAAATCTCAGCAGAGAGATTGAATCTGTGTCCTTCCTCTCCACGGAGACATTTCTGTCTCAGCACCACCCTGGTTATCTTGTACTTCATTAATCAGTTTCTTGAAATGTACTTTAAAAAAAAACCTGAGTCGTTCAGTTATAAATATAAAAATAACCTTAAAGATGAAAAAGATGATGAAAAGGAACCAAAATTTAAATAGTGAAAAGTTCCATCCATGAGTATCATTGTATTTCCCACAGCTGTGAACTTCAGTAGTAGTCATGTGCAAAAATGACTTGTCCCTGAAAGATGACTTGATTATTTTGTGTTTGCAAGTGTTATATTAGGAGCAAGCAAAGTTAGGTTTTATTATGCGTGTTTGCATTCAATTTCAATAGGTTTACTCTATCTGACACGTAAATTTTGTTTTTCCCTATAAACTGATTTGAAGATTATAAATACGACTATTCAGTTTTTGCTTACTTGATGGGATAGCATTAGTCTTTTACACCTCTTTTGCATTTCTGACTAAATGGGGCTCTTAATCTGGCTAACATCTCCTTTCACTGTGTTTGAGGTGAGGCTGTAGAGTATTGGGTACTTTTGTATTGCATGTTTTTTTTTAAAGAATCTTGGGCTGTTTTGTGGTGTTAAGACATTTCAATTGCAAGCATACTTAACTGTTTTGGTTTTGTGCTAAGCTTTTTGGGGGTGGGATGGGGAATGTTGTCACAGATGGTGGACCAAAAGGTGCTGTAACTTATTTTTGAAAGGGTTGGGTACTGGCATTGTCCCTTTCTCAGTCTAACTAATGTAACTCTTCAGAGCAAATTTTTGTGCTAGAAATAGGACTCAGTGCCAAAGCTTTATCAGTCATGACAGGCTAATCTATTTATTATTAGCCTAATAAGAAATTATCTGACCCTGTTATCCATTGTTAACTCTGTACTTGCTGTTCCCTTTTAAGAATTTTCCAAGTGAATCAACCTCAACATTCAGTGCCCCAAAATGGACTTTAACATATTTTATTTGGTTCTTGGGGGGGAAAAAAAATCTGTCGAAATACAGACAACAAACACTGCCATTCTATGTTGAATCTCGTGGGTAAATACACCACCTTTTGTGCTACCGACCTGCACAGATGAGGAAAGTCTGTTTGCTGATGTCAGCTTGGGAGACAGGGTTTGCTATAATTGGCATCAGTATCTGGGCTAGGAAGGGGGAAAAAGGTCTGCCTGTGATTTTGCTGTCCAGTGACCCTTGCTGGAACATGTCCAAACATAATGTTAGAGGAGGACAAGATCTTGTTTGGTTGTATATCCCCCATGATTGAACATCCTGTTGATGTAGCTGGTTTAGCTTGTAAATTAAGAATTGTCATGAAGGCAAAATACTGGAGGGCTACTTGCACTCCAAGCCATAGCCAGTTTAAATCAGTGCCTTGCGAAGAGAAATAAGGGTCTTAAACTCTTGGGAAAAATTATTCTGCTATTGCCAATGTTTCTCCTTTCACTACAGTTCAGTCAGTTTGTCATAAAATGACTTTGTATTCTTCAAACTTCCTTGTCTTTATGCATCTCATTGCATTTATTAAATGGAAAATGGTAGCAAGACAATGAAACCAGCATAAAGAGATAAAGAATGGTAATGAGAGAGAACAATGCTGGAACAGGGAAGAAAGGACCATACTAGAGAGAGTGTATGTCAACGGTATGATCACAATATGACTAATCAGGCTAGAGATCAAGAATTGTGAGGTTGGAAGGGAGTTAGTACTGGTGCAGTTTGGGAAAGGGGGCAACAGAATAGCGACTCCAGCCGTTGTATGTTTGCACCCTATTTACCATAATGTAATATCAGAAGAAGGTCTATGTAAACCAACAATGCTAAAATTGCATTGCTGGTCTGTGCAGGCAGGCTGATCCAAAGTGATGGATAATGATCTGCTTATCACTGCTGGCTGTCTATGGTTACTGTCAATGGTACCCAGTGGCTGGAGGAGCCAGGTGTAATTCTCTCCTGAGAAGAGTATTGGTGCTTTCAAGCTGTTGTCATTTTGTTCAGAATTGTTTCCAGCATTTTAAGTGAGAGCTTTAAAACAAAAGTGTGGTGTGTATCACTCCAAGGATACATTTTGTTCTTAACAAAAGGAAAGGGATTTTGAAATGTTTCCTGCTCAAGTAATGGAAACATTTGATGTAAATACCTTCCAGAATATCTGAGATTTACAAAGTCATGACTTATTTCTATAAAGTAGTTTTGATCTTATAAATTATGAAGAGAAGTTAAAATTGGAATAAATCTGCTTGCGGCACATCCATTTCACCTACTGGATTATGTACATTCATTAGAGTCCTGACAACCTGCTGCCAACTCATGAAGACTTGTATTACTCCTGTACTACTTTGGGAAATTTCAGTCATTTATTCTCAGTCATATATGCAGCTGGTAAATATTTTGTAACTTAGTGGAGTACATACTGAGGACTTAAATACTTGATACACAATAGGGAGAGATGATAAATATGTTTTATATCCAGTCCCTTGAATTAGTGAATGATCTAAAATCTCATACTAAGCATTCATTTTTAAACTGACAGTTTTTATTTAATGCAGTCAAAATAATTCCCATTCTGTGCCTTCCCGATATTTTGGATCCAGAGCTCACTGTGGGGAATGCAGTCACGATACACTGTGATGGTTGTCAGTGCTTTGGATGGAAAATGTTCACATTTGTCATCTATTCTCAGCCTCAAGTGCTGTCAAATAGGGTACGGGTATGGGTAAAACTGTAAACTTTCTATATTATCTTGTTGAATACCGCCCATATAAGGTATAGCATGGTTATATGTAGAATTTGGTTCCTCCACAATGCCTCAACTTTAAGCCCAACCCAAGCACCCACCACTACACCAGTGTGGTGTTCGTTTCCTACACAAACCACATTTGCGGCTTTTTTGAGAATTACAATCTCTGTAGTTTGTCTTATTATTTGATACCCAAATCTGTGGCTTTATGTTTTATTTATTTTGACGGTCAGATTATCAGCATTATCATTCGAGGTCTTTAACAGATTAGTTTTATAAATGTGCATAAATGCCTCAAAGCCAGCCTATATACCTTGGGGTGGTGAATACTGTTACCTGTGTGGAGTACAGGGGTTCCGAATCTCATGGGGTATTGACTTTAAATAATAAACAGTAATAATTGCTATGAAATACTTCAATCATTTTTTCTGTTTCTTAAATGAAATTCCTGCTTCTCCCCTCATACAAAGCCTGTGTTTCAGGTTTGATCAATGGCTGCAGAATGCAGAAGTAAAAAATTATATTTTATTAGACATGCTGAGTGAGAACTAAACTGTTCTCCCTGCTGCATGGTCGGGTTACCTCTACTAATATCTCCAATCATCAAGCCTTTAATTACATACGTCTCCTATTGCTTCTGACCCCAAGTATGAAGACCAACAGTAAGCCAGTTATCTGCTGTTGTCGAGTCATAGGCACTCTTTCACACCCAATAAATTTTATTAATCTTCAATAAGTAATAAACAACTAACTTGTACAGGTTTGGCATTTATGGTCTAAAATGTGCTTCGGATTGTTAAAGCTGAGGTATTGGTTTGTGTATGAGTTATATGTCAGACTCTGAAATGGTAAGGTTCAGTATTGAGTTATTACCATTCATCACACGGACATTCAAATGAACATTTCCATTTTAAAGGATTTATTGTTGGAATTTTTTTTAGAAAATGTTCATTGATGACAAGCATAATTTTCCACCTGGCCAGATAAGCAGACAGCTCGGCTCATGCCATTCTTATGTGACCACTGGATAGTGTAAGAATAGAAATGAGGTGATTCCCCCTCTGGTTCTTCTCTCCGTGCTGGATTGAGTGGCACTGTTGCATTGAGCAGTCGGATGGTATTCGGTAAGGCTGTATTGCCAGCTTATGGTGGGAGCAATATTGCTGCATGCATGGCATTGTACGCGTATGTGGTACTGCTGCTCTGTCCATTTTAAGATATGTTGCTCTTTTTCGGTTTTCAGTCTGATATTGGGTGGTTTAAAGTTTTTGGAGTTTTCTCTTAAATATATTGTGTGTGTGTGTGTGTTGCACTTTAGAACTGAGAGGTCAAGTTTCCCAGTTCACAGTCATTACATTATCCAAACAATTAATGCATTTCATGAGTCCATGGTTTGCTTTGCATATTTTTGAAAGGCATAATTTTATCAACCATAATTTGTATTGAAATGTTGTATTTGATTATGTTGCTTATATTTCTTTTATTATGATTTCAGAGCATGTAACTTCTAATGCCAGTGATAGTGAAAGTAGTTACCGTAAGTTGTTTCTTGTTCCCTGTTTGTTTTTGAGTTCTCCCTTTGTGTTACAGATCCTTACCTTGCCGAGCTTTCAGTGCTGCTGCCCACTGGTTAATAAGCTGCATGTTGTTGGTAACCTTCTAGCAAAGAAGAAAGTTATTCATATATGGCTATTGTATATTACCATGCAGTTACTGACTTTCTGAATAAACCTACATTGGGCTAATCCTATGTAGGTTCACCCTGCCACAGTATTTACACTGAAATTTAAACCCAGTTTATGCTTGGAAATTTCAATTTGGTTTATTTGAGGGAGAAGTAACTAAATTCCTTGTCTCTCGTGAGGTTGTGTTTGTACTTTTTTTGCAGTTAAATGGTTACACTAACCCAACCAGCCCATGTGGTCATGGGCAGCTTTTAAAGTTGATCCTTCCTTGTAGGTATCTCCATGACGTGCACCATTTCCTTATTGAGAGGACTGATGACATGCTCTCAAATGCCTGCCAGTGCCTGCAGAAAATGTGCAAGTTTTGTCTGGACTGGCTTGTGCTCTAGCTATAGAAAAAAAAAGTTAATCTTTGATACACCCAATGATATGTCTGTTTCACCGGGCTAAAGTCCTCTGGAGTCCTGTGATCTAACCCCACTCCATATTTGAGGTTCTTTGTGAAGATTTTTTTCAATTCCTACAAGTTAAGAACGCTATACTTTCTGAAAAAGCGTAAAGAACTATATCTTGAGAGATAGGCGCAAATGATGAAATCCAGGAAATTTTGTAGGTTGGTAATCTAAGAATTTATCTGTCAAAATTGGTTAATATTAAATTGCCCAGTTCATAGTAATCACAAAAACTGAAATGTTACGTCTGCGTAAATGTCTTGTCAACTTTTTTTATTATAAATTCCCATGTCGATATTTACAATACCTATGTATATTTGTAACACTGTAATTACACCCTCCTGCTATTGGAGGTGCTGCAATGCCACAACTGGCAAGAGGGTAATTACAGCTTGGTAAGGTTACATAGGAAGTTTTCATTGTAAATGTGGGTTTATGAAATTCTAACATAGAAAATTAAGAATAAGGATAGATTGTATGACTTTAAAGTACAACTCAATTATGTCTGCATGCCCTGGTCCAATTATCTCACCTTGCTTCATCTGAAGACTACGTTGGTCTTAACTTCCCGGGTGCAATGCCACAGGAGATTGACTTTGTGCATAAAAGCTCTACTGAAAGATAACTTCTATCATTGTTCAATGCAAAAGACTTCCAGTAGGAAAAGTTCTCCATTTTCTGATCTAGAATAGACCAATTCCAATTTGTGACGCTTCAATTTTCTTGCCTTGGCCAAAGAAATGTTGTTACTGACATGCATCTCTTCACTGAGCATCTGTTCGTATTAAAAGTTCTCCATTTGGTGGAGGATTATTTGGGGAAGGAAAGACCGAGAGGGGTAGGGAGATCCACAATTTTGAGGTTCTGGGAAAGAATGTACTATAGTTTCAGCACAGGAGGAAGATGCACGGGACAACATTTCTGGAACTTAGAAAAAATAAGGGGTGAAAATTCAGATCTACGGTAGCATCAGTATTATTGATAAAATAGGGATAGAATAGAAAGGTGACGATGCGACAGAAAGGTTGGAGGCTGGACGTGTGGGGTGGGGAGGGATGCCACCTATCAGAGACAAAATGGCAATAGATGTGCCAAAATCCAATGGTCTGAATAACTATTCAAATCTAAAGTAATCCATTTAATCAATTTACGATCCAGTAGTCTGATTAGGTGCATCAAAGCTAAAAGAGATTCTATTTACTGTTGGGCTAACCTATCACAAGGGTTAGCTCAGAAAGAAAACTTGAAATCAACTGAGCATATTTGGGTGCTATCTCATCGAAACACAACTGACTTATCTTGCAAGTTTACCACTGTTAGAACCGCGTTGACCAAAAACACAAGATGCATGTCAAGAGCATAGATGGTACAAAATCTGGCTTGATCAGTTTAAATTTAATTAAGAACCCATCCCTAACATACATGATGCGGAGATGCCGGTGTTGGACTGGGGTGGACAAAAATGAGAAGTCGCACAACACCAGGTTATAGTCCAACAGTTTTATTTAAAATTACGAGCTTTCGGAGCGCTGCTCCTTCTTCAGGTACAAGTACAGTGAGGGAATACAAATCGGCAGTATATATACACAGAGAGCAATTTGTCTGCAGAGATACAATCTGACATACATGGTGTAACACTACTGCCTTTATGCACGTAACACATGCATATATTGGAGCCATGTGTAATTTTTATAGGAAGCATATGCCATCCGAGGCACAAGACAAACAAGCAACAGTTTATGCGCCCACTATCAAAACAGCTTGTTCCACTTTTGAAATCTGGCTCTACCACCAACTAGCACAGCTTGTTCCAACTACAGAAACTTTCGTTTATCCGGCATCGACGGGACCGGCGTGGTGCCGGTTTATCGAAAGTACCGGATAACGGAGAGTTATATCTACCGAGGCTATTTTTAACAAAGAGACTCCAGGCAGCGCGGGAGAATCAACTCCTGCTACTGCAGTGTTTCGGACTTCCGACAGCGCCAGGAGGCCGAGTAGTGGCACTTTTGAAAAGTACCCCTACTGACTAAATCGGCGTTCGCGGACTCGGACTCAGACTCGGGATCGGCAACATTGCCGGTTATTTGAGAGGAGTTTTCGGAGCACTCGGCGTTCGCGGAGACTCGACTGCGACTCGGCAACATTGCCGGTTATTTGAGAGGAGTTTTCGGAGGATGATTTTTGCCGGTTAAGCGAGAATTCCGGATATTTGGGTGCCGGATAAACGAAAGTTTCCTGTATTAAGTGCCAACTCCTTTACTGTAGTGTGTAGTAATGTACGCTGTGTACATGCACGAGCTGGCACTAGCTGTAAGGTACTAGCCATATATGAATTGTTATCTTTTAACCCAGTGTGCAGTATGGTTGATATTAAATTTGAAGAGCCACAGAGATCAAAGGGCAGCCAGCACTGAAGTGACTATCACTGATCTAGTTTTGTGTGGTGTGCCGCACAGTAAGATCAATGGAATAAAAGGACTGAATCTCTTACTTTTAAACTGTACTGTGTTGCAAATTTTACTTCTTCCCTTTTTCCTTCTGCCTTCCTTCCTTCTGTTCTTCATGACAGAAATCATGATTACAGATGAGTATGGTGAAACAAGAGGTTAATTTCAACCAGACCTGTTTATGTATCTCTCCTCAAATGTACATTGTTTGTCATCAGTCTTGCTTTTGCATGAGTTTCAAACTTTTTTTTTGGTAGATTCATTTCAAAGTACATAAAACTGCATGAGTTGCTTCTGCTCTCAATTTTGTTTTGTACAATTTGTTCATTTTTTTATCAACTTTTAACAAACAAAAGTTCTCCTGCTTGAAAACAGTTAAAGTCGTACATTCATCTGGTTATGACTTATGAATCTAAAAAGTGTTTTATAACACCTGGACCTGTAGATAGAAAAGCTCTTTTTTTCCCCCCACCTAATAATCCTTCCGTTTTCTTCTGCCCACGCCCACGTTGGACAAAGAGTTTGGCTGAGATTAGAAATACTACTACATGGGCCAAAGTGTTCTAATCTCTGGCACAATGCATTGGTATTAAACAACATATATTTAAAGAGGTACTGACTGAGGGCTGAAGAGTTTACAAAAGAATTTATAGTAGAACATGCACAGAGATGCCACATCTTGTCAGTGATGTGTGGATTGAAGGTGACACTGAATCATTCTTGCCTATTCAGTCTGATGTAACTGAGCCAACTAACTCTCGGCTCTGCCAGCAGTAATGTGGAAATAGCACTACACCACCAAAATCTTTTGAGTGCAGAAGTCTGCAGGAAGTATTTATTTCAGTTACAAAGCTGCATTGTTTATGAAAAAGTAACTATTTGCAGTAATGTTTTTTAAATTAAATCTTTTATGATGACAGTTTGTGAATGTACTACTTTAACTGAATAGATAATTGCAGAAGCCCTTCACCTGCCATTCTATGCTGGTCGGTTGGATTTTGAAATGTAATACGAACATAGGAACAATGACGGACACAAAGAGACCCTCTTGTCTATCCAGCCTGTCCCACACAAATTGTGATACCTTGTACATCACAATATATACACTGCCTACCCCACCCAAAAACCATGTAATCTCCTGGACGAAGAAGAAAAAAACCAGATTTTAAATAAACCCAGGCCAATTTTGTTGCCGGGGGCGGGGGAGGGGGGTGGTGGTAGAGAGAGAGAGAGAGAGAGAGAGAGAGTGGAAATCTGGGAAATTGAGCCCTTTGGGTGATCAAAACCAGTCCAGCAGATCACTCTGGCCCTGATAATTCTATGAAGTTACCTACATTTTGTCCGAGGTAATCGTCACCCCAGCCAGGAACAGGTCCAGCTCTCACTTGAAGGAATTCAGTGAATCTGCGTCCACCACACGAGCCCGGGAGCCTGTTCCCGAGGTCCACTATTCTCTGGCACCTCCTCACATCTAACCTAGATCTGGCCTTAAACAATTTAAAATTGTGATCGCTGGTCCTCCCTAATCTATTTAATTGGAACAAACTGTCAATTCGAACACAATCTATTCCCTTCATCATCTTTAAAAAGCTTGATCAAATCGGGTAATACAGATAATAAGTAATAAATCCCAGGTGTAAATTCCAGGTCAGTTGCAATGTGTAATATTACTACTTGTGTTAAAAGTGTAGGCATGTCCCTTTTTTATATATATCTTTAATAATTGTAGACAGGTAAGAAAGAGTCACTTGATTGAGAAAAGTATCTCTTTAGTGGCAGGTGAAGTGCTCAGTTGAATTGCAATGGGCATTCATACCAAACAAGGACATGCTTTAACCAGCTGACCACTGATGTATTGGTCTTGTTTGTTGCTGATGTGCAACTGCTCAGCACTGTGGATTGAATAGTCTGTCCTTTGGCTTTAAATTATACTTTGTTGTGTATGCACCTTTCAGTGTTGTTAAAATGGCATTGAAAAACTGAAATCATACAGCATAGAAACAGGCCATTTAACTAATCAGGCCTGTGCCAGTTCTTTTCTCCACATGAGCTGCCAAGTTTAACTCCACTCTCCTCCCTTCCCCCACCCTTTAATATTCCTGATTTTTCAAGTAACTAATAAAGAACTTGTTTAAAAAAATATTTACATGAAATATCTTTTGAATCTGTGTTTATGTCCAATTTGACATTCCAGTTGGACACTATGGAAAGGATCCAAAACTCCAAATTCGACAACTTAAATCTAATAAAGGACAGGGAAGAATTGATACTCCATCATTAGAAATCACTAGTAGATTTAGTCATTGCAATATTACATCAAATGTACAGGGCATTATTAATGCACCAAGGTTTTCTATACTTTCACTCATTTTATCAAGTATCAGAGTCATGAAAACTGGACCTGAGAATCTGAATCGATTCCTTGGATCAGAATCCTAGATTTTCTAGGAGTGATTTTATCCAATTTGCCTTCTCTGAAATAGATGCAGAGCTGATCGGCACAGTCCTGTAACTGCAAATCTCGAGTTTTGGACTCTTGTATAATATTCTAGGATTCAAATCACAGTCTCAACTGACATTCATTCATAGATGGTGCCCCTCCCCTAGGGTGCACAACTTTTTTATTAAAATCGACTATTAACAATCTGATTTAAAGATTACACTAAGATTTAATATATTAGTCACATTTGCATGTGCAAATCTTTTTTCCGTTTAATCTGGAGCGCAATTTATGCGCTGGAATGAACAACCTACTATTGTTCAACTGTCCTTTATAAAACTGCAAACTTTTAATATCAATTAATATTTTAATTAAACAAACTTACTATTCATAAACTACAACTTGCCTTTAATAATGTTAATCATTAACAATTGATCATGTAAAAGGACTTCAGCAATATAACTGATTTGGAAAAGTTTCAGCTTTTTAGACAGGGATTACAAGATCAGGTTTTAGTTATAGCGCCATGCATTATCTTAGTGAATGAGGATGCAGTACCGATCTTCTCCCGCGCCCTCCACCCCAAAATAATGTTTTTAACACCATGCTTTTAGTAGACTATTGCTATGTTCTTTTAATGGTGTGAAGTTGATTTTAAAACTAAGTATCTGTTGTCTTTTGGGTAGGTGGTCAGGAAGATTACGTTCTCTCCTATGAACCTGTTGGCCAACAGGAGGGTAAGTGGAAACTGGCGAAAAGGTGTAACAGTAAAGAAAAGTTAGGCAATTATTGTCCCTCTCCCCTTCTAACCAATCGGTATAGTTTTTTGAAAATTATTTTTCTCTCTACCCCTAATGTCTCCACTTTCCACACACCTTTCACCTTTTCAATGAAGAGGGTGTGGAGGCTGAGTCCCATTACAGAGCCTCTGCAAATGCTACTCTGTGACTAACTGCGAGAAGCAGAACATTAGTCCAAGATGACTTTCAATTCAGTTTTCTCTCTCCCAGTGAAGACTTGGTATCTGCTCCGTGATCCTTGATGGTCACATGAAAAATCATAACACAAATCTTTGTGCCTTACCACACTGCTGAATCGTGCATTGGTTATTTTTTTTAAGTGCCAGTCTTTGCCCTGACAGCAATCTCTTCAAGCGAAAGCAACAGTTTTCTTCTTTCTCTCCTCGCCTCACACACAGAATCATCCATTGTCATGCTGTACAAGAGCAGAGCAGACAATTGTTCATGCTGGAGTAGTCTTTGGGCCAGCTAGATCAAGGGAGCGCTACTTTTGCCCTCTTTTAGGACAATAAATCGTTCCATATTCAAATCCCTTCAGTTTGACTTCCATCCCACCCACAGCATTGAGGCCATCCGGTGGAAATCACCAACAATATCTTGTGTGCGCTTGCAACCACAGCATCTTATCCCTTCTCTCTGTAGCCTTCTATACTGCTTCATTCTCCTTCACCACCTTTCCATCTGTGGCCTACCTCCACAGCAGTGCACTTTCATGGTACCGCTCCCAACATAGATTGCAATGACTTCTCCGTTGCTCATAGTCACCTTTCACATGCCGAAAGGTTTTATCCTCAGGCCCTTAATAGCCTTCATGCATCTGAGTTGTCATTTTTAAGCATAGGGTCAGTTTCTACGTGTGCTGACACCCATCTTCAATTCACTGCCATCACCCTTGACTCCACAACTGGTGCTCATCCAATATCAAGTCATGGATGATCAAGGGCTTCCTCAAACTAAACATTGGGAAGACCAAAGCAATTCTATTTGGTTCTCACTAGACACTTTGCACCCTAGCCCCCAATCCCACCTCATTCCCCAGCTGCCCACTCAGACTATACCTGATGGTGCACTTTCTCGGTGTGCTGCTTGACCCTGAACTGAGCTCCAAACCCTACATCTCGTCAGTCACCAAGAATGCCTAGTTCTGTCTCTGCATTACAGCCTTCCTCCCCACCACCAGCAGTGAAACCCTTGTTGCCTCCAAGCTCAGTTTCTCTAGCACTCTCCCCAATCTTCCCATGGTCTACTCTTCACAAATTTCAACTCCACCAAAATTCTTTAGCCTGCATCTATCTTGTACAATGTCTCACATATTTAATGACCTGCCCTTACCAGCCTCCACTCATTTTCCCATCCCCCAATATGCTGACTTCAAACTCGTTCTTATCCATATATCCCTCTGGGACCTCATTCCACCCTGCCTCTGCAATTTTCTCAGTACTCCATCCAAGCTGATACCCTCCACTCTTCTGAGTATGGATTACTTTGCCTCCTACCTTTTGCCTCCACCCCAGGTACCCCATCCTTGTGCTCCACCATCAAAGACAGAACCTTCAACCATCATAACCCTGTACTATCACTCCACGTGATATCAAGAAATGGCAGAGCGCACTGGATACAGCAAAGGCCCCGATAACATCCCGGCTATCGTGCTGAAGTCTTGTGCTCCAGAACTAGCCTGCGCCTCTAGCCAAGCTGTTCCAGTACAGCTACAACACTGGCATCTATCCGACAATGTGGAAAACTGCCCAGGTATGTCCTGTCCACAAAAAGCAGGACAAATCCAACCCGGCCAATTACCGCCCCATCAGTCTACTCTCAATCATCAGCAAAGTGATGGAAGGTGTCATCGACAGTGCTATCAAGCGGCATTTACTCACCAATAACCTGCTCACTGATGCCCAGTTTGGGTTCCGCCAAGACCACTCGGCTCCCGACCTCACTACAGCCTTGGTCCAAACATGGACAAAGGAGGTGAGGTGAGAGTGACTGCCCTTGACATCAAAGCAACATATGACCGAGTCTGGCAACAAGGAGCCCTAGTAAAACTGAAGTCAATGGGAATCGGGGGGAAAATGCTCCACTGGCTGGAGTCATACCTAGCACAAAGGAAGATGGTTGTGGTGGTTGAAGGTCAATCATCACAGCCCCAGGACATCGCTGCAGGAGTTCCTCAGGGCAGTGTCCTAGGCCCAACCATCTTCAGCTGCTTCATCAATGACCTTCCCTCCAACATAAGGTCAGAAATGGGGATGTTTGCTGATGACTGCAGTGTTCAGCGCCATTCACAACTCCTCAGATAATGAAGCAGTCCATGCCCGCATGCAACAATACCTGGACGACGTTCAGGCTTGGGCTGATAAGTGCCAGGCAATGACTATCTCCAACAAGCGAGAGTCTAACCACCTCCCCTTGACATTCAATGGCATTACCATCTCCGAATCCCCCACTATCAACATCCTGGGGGTCACCATTAACCAGAAACTTAACTGGACCAGCCACATAAATACTGTGGCAACAAGAGCAGGTCAGAGGCTAGGTATTCTGCGGCGAGTGTCTCACCTCCTGACTCCCCAAAGCCTTTCCACCATCTACAAGGCACAAGTAAGGAGTGTGATGGAATACTCTCCACTTGCCTGGATGAGTGCAGCTCCAACAACACTCAAGAAACTCGACACCATCCAGGACAAAGCAGCCTGCTTGATTGGCACCCCATCCACCACCTTAAACATTCACTCACTCCACCACCGGCGTACCGTGGCTGCAGTGTGTACCATCTACAAGATGCACTGCAGCAACTCGCCAAGGCTTCTTCGGCAGCACCTCCCAAACCCACGACCTCTTCCACCTAGAAGGACAAGGGCAGCAGGCGCATGGGAACACCTTCCCCTCCAAGTCACACACCATCCTGACTTAGAAGTATATCGCCGATCCTTCATTGTCGCTGGGTCAAAATCCTGGAACTCCCTACCTAACAGCACTGTGGGAGCACCTTCACCACATGGACTGCAGCAGTTCAAGAAGGCGGCTCACCACCACCTTCTCAAGGGCAACTGGGGACGGGCAATAAATGCTGGCCTTGCCAGCGACGCCCGCATCCCACAAACGAATAAAAAAAACTCTGAAATTCTCCCTCAAATTCCCATCATCTTGCTTCATATCTCTCATCTTCAAAAGCTTCCCTCTTCACCCTCATTTTTGGCCACCTTCCTAACTCTTCTCCCAATTCCTGCTCAGTATTTGTTTTCTCCTCCTCTTCTGGAGTGCTTTGAAGCATTTTGCTACCTTAAAAGTGTCCATAAATTAAAGTTGTTACTTGGAAGCAGGCCTGCTAGAATAGGAGAGGTTTAATGACTGACCTTCTGGATATTTTAAGTGTGCCTGCGATGTGGAAAAGAGTTGGGGGCTTAACTTCAGACCTAGGGATGGTGAGGTAATTTTAATAGGAGGGTGGCTTAACAATAGGTTCAATGGTGCATTGGAATTTTTCAATTTTACGTTGAAATCTAAAGTTATTGAATAAAGAGAAAGAAATGTCTGTAACTGCTGCCGAAATATACAACTTGAGACTGATCTGGTAAGCTGGATTTTACTGCTGTAGAAATGTAGTAATTATTACAACATGTCTACTTCACCTAACTGAGTTTCTATGTTTTTGTCATGTAGTGCGTTACTCTCGTCCCGTTATAATTCTGGGACCCATGAAAGACCGAATTAATGATGATCTGATCTCGGAGTTTCCGGACAAGTTTGGATCTTGTGTTCCACGTAAGTACATTATCATTGTGTCAATTAAATCCCTGTCGGATATAACCAATGATTGATAGAGTATATTCAACTGAATTGGCTGTTAAAGGGAGGTATCTGTACTCTTACTCTCAGTCAGACTGCTGTCTGCTTACTGTCATATGCAAGACATCACTGGAATGAGGAGAAGTTTTGTACAGACAGCTGCTCCCAGACTGCCTCTAGTCAGCAGTTAGATAGTATGGAACCTTGTGATACAGAATGATTGAGGCACCAGTAACAGTTTAGATATCTTCTATTACAAAATTTAGGATTATGAGGAAATTAAGCAGAGTGTAGCAATATTTTCACTTTAACCTATCATGTCAACCATTGTTCGCTTATGAGCCCTTTTTATCAAAATTTTTTTTAAACTGATGTATTTAATTGTTAGAAGCTAAATTACTATCGGACCAACTTTCCCGCTAAGCTGTGCAGCCACACAGCGGTCTGGAGGTCCGGCACAGGCCGCTCGCCAGCTTTTACGTTGAAGAAACCGCGCATGCGCAAAAATTTGAATGGGCCACGCAGCCAGTTAAAGGGACCACGCACCCAATAAAAAGTTAGAGGGAACATTGTATCAGACTATAACTCCCCCTCTGACTGGTCAGTGATCATTACACCCACATTCCAGCTCTCCGGCTGGCCAATGGCAATTAATTTCTCAGACTGCTGTAATCTTGAAATGTTAACATCCGCATTAGAACACAGCAGGTAAAGTATCTGAATGCATTTGTCTGTATAATGGAATAAACGACTTAAACATGTAAAAGTGTTCCACTGCCTCACACCTCAATCCATTCTCCATGTCCCACCATTCCAGCATTGCCTTTGCATTCAGAAACTATATCTTTTAATGGTTTTGTCAACTTCAGTTTGAAATCTAAATTTTTTTTTACATGAACATTTTTACTGGTTTTATTTAATTCATTCTCCCCGCTGGCAAGGCCAGCATTTATTGCCGATAGCTAGTTGCCCTGAGAAGGTGGTGGTGGTAGTGGGCCGTCTTCTTAAACCGCTACAGTTTGCAGGATTGATACAGTGCTTACTAGGCCACTTCAGAGGGAAGTTAAGAGTCAACCATGTTGGTGTGGGCTTCCAACTTTATAAGCATGAAATGTGCAATCTTATAAAGTATTAATTGTTTAACAGATGGGAAGCTGCTTAATGCAGTGGTTCCGATTATTTCCATTTCACCTCTGGTTTGAAACCAAGCCAGTCTGACTGATATAAAATTTCCTCTTGCTGCTGAAAGTAAAGATCTTGAGTGTAATCTGTTTGGACTGTCCCAACCCAGCTCCAACAGTTTTGAAATGTCCATAATTCAGTATTCGGCACTAAATCTTAAATGTGGCTGGTGTGAGAAATAGTAAATGTCACTGAGGCCATTTCTAAGTTTGGGGTTTAGGTGGAGTGGGGCAATGTTCAGGGAGCTTTATCCTGCATGTAACTTCTGCTACGCCTGACCTGTGAGGAGTTGACCCTGACACTGGGTGTTAAATTCCCAACACTGCATCTTTAACTTTGATCGTGAATCACCACAGAAATGCAAGGACAAAGAAAAGGAATAAATGGTTTGATGGAAATGTTTCACTTTCTCCAGACACAACTAGACCAAAGCGTGATTATGAAGTTGATGGGCGAGACTATCATTTTGTTACATCTAGAGAGCAAATGGAAAAGGACATTCAAGATCACAAATTTATTGAAGCTGGACAATACAACAACCACCTGTATGGCACCAGCGTGCAGTCCGTGAGAGAGGTAGCAGAAAAGGTAAAGGAAATCCATAAGTGTCTCATTAAAATAAACCAGCTTAATACTTGCCCTCTAAATCAAAAAGGGTATAATTTTACACCACATAGCAAAATGTGATGCTTTTATTAACCAAGGACAGTGTAACCTCTAATAATGCTTAGCTGCTTCTATGACAAAGTATCTCTTTCCCCTAGAGCTAAATCGATCAAAGTGCAGAATATCTATCAAATCTTACATATTCACCTTTGGCCTGTTGTCCCTCCGTGGTTGTAACATTTTCTTCGTCCAAGTCCATGTGCCAGACTGCATTTTGATCATCATTATCTGTAATCTGACAAAAATACGAAATTCATTCTAATGATGTAGTTTTGGGTAAGCTGGGTTTCAAATGGACACTGCCTTCTTCGTTAGGCCAGAAGTGAGAAAAGGAAAATTCCTTTTACATGTGACTGTAATTTTGCAAACGGATACCTTTGAACAATCTAGAACCTGAATCTTTTGTTTATGTTTGTACCCATACTTTAAAATTTCCCTTTGTTTCTACTTTAGGGTAAACACTGTATACTGGATGTGTCGGGAAATGCTATTAAGAGGCTTCAGATAGCCCAGCTGCACCCAATTGCTATCTTCATCAAACCAAAATCAGTTGAAAACATCATGTGAGTATAGACTTCAGCCCCTATAACCAGGATCTACAGAATTCATTTTGGGGACATGATTTTCTTTTCTTGCAGCTTCGCTCTATCTACAAAAACTCCACCGACGCTTTCAAGGAATGCCCTTGGATGAGAGCCAACAGTGGCCTTATCCTCAAGTCGTTGTACAGAGTTACATCCGACCCTCAGCACGAAACTTTTGTTTTGAGCTGCATTGGGGGATGCGCAGTGCACACAATCCCTTCACTTCTCGGACATGAGTTCAAGTCCAACCCACACTGCTTACTTAAAATAATTTCTCCTCATTGCTGTGAGGGTCTATGTTTGGGCAGCCTGAACCCAGTTTCAGCAAGTAGAGGCCTGAAGTACTGCCTATAATAAAGCTCAAATTGGGACCTCTGCTCAGAGAAAAATTCAAACTGGTGCCATAGAGGATCCTCTTTTGCGGTTGTGGCAGAGCAGACATGGGGACGTTTTGTTATAAAATTGGCCCACGTTTACCTCACCTGGGAATTGTTAACACACAAAATTCCCCAGCACTAACCTCTAAGTACACAAAATTCACACTGGGGTGGAGTGGTGATGAGAGTGAGATAGATCTTGTGTTGTGATTGGCTTCACTATCAGGGCTGCCATCTTCAGGCTCTGTGCCCAGTACCCCTAAACACAAGAGTATCACAATTTGGTGCCCCAGCTTAGAAAGATAGCCAGTGACCGCAACTGGCCAGGTCCTGCTTCAGAATTTTTAAAACTATCTTGATGGTATTTTTATATAAAATTCTAAGGAGAACAGTGCTGTTGGCTCTTGTTTTTTTGGAGCAGTTCTACTAAAGCTTTAGTGGGCTATAATTTTGAGGCGGAGGATGGGGTTGACGGTTTGAGCGGAGCAAGAAACAGTCACCTTAACACAACCTTGACACTTTGCTTGTTGAGCTGATTTTTCTGACCGTTCCCAGATCACCACCCCCTTTTGACATTGTTCCAGCATTTCTGTGGTTGCCCTGGGGCGGTGGAGCTGGGCCTGCACTATCAACAGGTGTCATTTAAAAGAGAGAGGGGGTCGGTCCCAGTTACCCGCATCTTTTTCCTGCAGATTCAACCATGGGGAACCCCAATATAGGTCGGGTTGGGCTTGCAGCAGGAACCCTCCCCACCCAAAGACTGGAGGGTCTGTCGGGGCCTGGCAGCTGGCCAAAGAGGGAGATGAGTTTAAAATTTGTTTTTACATAGCCAGTGGATTTTTGGGTCCTCTGGCAGCTACTCTCCAGATCAGAGAGGCCTGCAGCTGCACTCAAATACTCTCTTCCCCCCGAACCCCTTTTTGCCAGTGCTCGGTCATGCCAGCGCCACTCTGCACGAAGGGTGCCTTCAGGTCATTTTAAAGGCCCTGGACAGAAAGCACTGGCACTCCAGGGCCTGGATAGGCAGAGCACACTTCAGATATGCTGCTCATGTTCGGTGCCAGGACAGGGTGGAGGGATAGGAGTAGGAAAATTGGCCCAGAAATCTCTTGTCGTCGTTCAGACTGTTGCAATACTAATGCTTTCCTGTTGGTGGTGCCAAAGACCTGCAAGCTCCTTTTCTTTTTGCTACCAGCAAGATCTTCGTCTGAATTCTGTTATCTTAGTCCATTAATTTTGCTGATTTAGGTAATAATTTCACAAATATGGGGAAAGGGAGAGAGTATCGTTTGGGATTTCTTAACTTTGGGTCCAGCTAGATGGACCATGAAAGTCCTTTACAGCACTGTACATTTCTGTGTTCTTTATCTGCCCTGTGTTAAAATAACATAGACCTCACTCTTTCTGAGCAGAGGATAGCTGTTTCACATAGACTGAGAGTAAAGGCTTCTGCTCTCTCCCTTTTCAGGGAAATGAATAAGCGCCTAACAGAAGATCAAGCGAGGAAAACTTTCGAGAGAGCCATAAAACTTGAACTGGAATTTACAGAACACTTCACAAGTTAGTATCCGGTTACTTGTTGTGGCAACTATCTGTACAATTAAATAAAAAATGCGTGTCCAAATTATGTTATGATTTTCCCCCTAGACAAGAGTCTGAGGATGCTTTATAAATGAACTGTTGAGAAAGCTTGATTAAAATCAACCAAGAATTGCCTGCTTGTTAAGGCTCCCAGTTATAACACTATAGTTGGTCTCACTGTTTTTCTATGTTGATCACTTCTTGTGTGAAGTTCTTCCCGACATCTGTCTTAAATTTTCCTTTCACCAGTTTTAACCCACATCCCCTTGTTCTAATACCTTGACATACCTTGAAATAGTGTTTCAGATAGCCTCATCACACAAGTTCACATGGGACCTTACAGTAAAAGAAAGAGGTGCTTTTCATTGCTTCCGTTTGAATTACATGTGAGCCTGGATCCTAGAGGCAAAAGGACAGTGTTCTAGAATCATAGAAATTTACAGCACGGAAGGAGGCCATTTCTGCCCATTGTGTCTGCGCCAGCCGACAAAGAGCTATTCAGCCTAATCCCACTTACCAGCTCTTGGTCCGTAGCCCTGTAGGTTACGGCACTTCAAGTACACATCCAAGCACTTTTTAAATGTGATGAGGGTTTCTGCCTCTACCACCCTTTCAGGCAGTGAGTTCCAGACCCCCACCACCCTCTGGGTGAAGAAATTTTACCTCAAATCTCCTCTGAACCTCCTACCAATTACTTTAAATCTGTGCCCCCTAGTTGTTGACCCTTCTGCTAAGGGAAATAGGTCCTTCCTATCCACTCTATAATTTTATACACTCCAATAAGGTCTCCCCTCAGCCTCCTCTGTCCAAAGAAAACAACCCCAGCCTATCCAATCTTTCCTCGTAGCTAAAATTCTCCAGTCCAGGCAACATCCTCGTAAATCTCCTCTGCACCTACTCTAGTGCAACCCACATCTTTCCTGTAATGTGGTGACCAGAACTGCACGCAGTACTCTAGCTGTGGCCTAACTTATCACCCAGTTCCTTTTGCTATCATGAATTACAAATGGAAAACACTGAAAATGCAAAACCGGTCGGTCAGCGTTTGTAAAGAGAAAAGACAATTTATGAAGTTTTGAGTGTACCCATCATCAGAATTCAGATCTAACTTGTCTCTCGTTTTCAGATGCTCATTGACCTGAGTATCTCCAGCATTTTGTTTTTATTTCAAATATCCAGCGTGTAGAGTTTTTCCCTTTGCTATCATGAGTTGGATGTAAAGATAAAGAATGGCACAAATGTAGGCTTGGAGGATATTAACTCTTGTTTCTGCTTTGATGGTCAGGTATTGTACAGGGAGACTTGCTGGAGGAAATTTACAACCAGGTGAAGCAGATTATTGAAGAGCAGTCAGGGCCTTACATCTGGGTTCCAACCAAGGAGAAACTGTGAAGTATTTTCATAATAAGCATCATCCATTGCTCGTGACGGCTCTGGACCCCCTTCTACAGGATTCACTCTCGCTCCTGTTGATCACAGATCTCTCTCTCTCTTTGTGTGTCATGAAAAGTGATTTGTCTTTCACCTGGGGGCGTTCACATCTCCTGTTTGTGAAAATTGCTTGTACTTGATACCTGATAAAAATTACCACCATCGTTTTTTTTTAAATGAAGGGGAAAGGCCTGACTAACTGTTGAAGGGAGATTCTATGGTACAGTTCCTTAATGTTTAAGGGCAACGATTCTTCAGCAATTTTCAGAAAAGCTTTATATATATTTTTCTTTTAAAAATAAACAAAGAAAGGAAAAGTAATCTTCATGTTTAGCATTGGGTTTGGAAAATAAATAATTCTAAGCAGCTTTTTGCACGATGAACTTTGGAAGCATGGTTTGGCAGTGGAAATCCTGATGGCTTTATCGTTTGTTGTCTCCTCCTGCATTACTTGTGCAGGCCATTATTTGAGTTGTCTCTAATTTTTCATATTCTGTGCTGGTTCAGTGATTCCCACTTTCGTTGAACAAATTATAAATCATCAGCCTTTAAAGTGCAAAGGAATTTTTATTCACTTTACAAAGGTTCTTTACAGACCATGCTTTTATTTTTGTTTTTCCTTTTGCCAATTGAAGTGCACGATAAATAAATAAATATGTTTATATTGAATGCCGATTAGAATGTGTTCCTATGACACTGAGAATATGACTTTCACTCTTGTAGAGAATTTACTTTTATGAATTTGATTATTGAGGGTGGGGCGGGGGAGCAAAGAGAAGCCCGTGAATATAATGACTATTTTAAATGATAACTGACGTGATTTTAAATAGGACTTTTCAAATAAGAATGTTCTGGGAGATGGGGTGATTATAAATAAGGAAGTGGAATTGGTTGAAGAACAGAGCTGAAACCTAATCATGACTATTTGTAATGGGGTGTAAGATTTGAGATTTTAAGATATATAATAATTAACCCTCAGTAACTATGTATTTTGATATAAATTATCAACTATATTAAGCATACTTTTAACAAAATACACTATATAACTTACCAGGAATATGTTTCTTTTAAATAGTTGCACATATATTTTCTTTTCTTCTAACCATCTCCTCCATGAATATGTTTTCTTTTTTCCAAGTAGACACGAATTAGACTTTATCATCTTTAACCGTATGGATTATATGGGGAATGTGGTGGTGGGGGTAAAACAGTATTTTGAGAATAAATGCAAGAAATTAACACAAAAGAGCCAGTTCTCCTCTTTTTTTCCCCCCTACCCACCCCTGTGAATTCTGTGTGAGGTTATTCAAAGTGATGATGTGCATGTTTTCAAAACGTTAAAAGCAATTTTAAGTAAAATAATTTTTACATTTTATGTACGTTTCCAAGTGGGAATTGCAAAGATGTCATATCTTCCATTGTAGCTCTCAGTCAGAGTTGTACAGGCTTCTGTGTTGAGAAAATATATTTTAGCAGTTATAGAGTATGTTCTCAAATGAAGCTCTAACACTACATTATTAGATTAACTGCCTGGTACCTGACCTTTGCTAGTAATTTGGAGGTGACTTGTTTTATATAGGAATAATGTGCTTACAAGCAGTTCAGTCCACCTTGACCCTTCTGGTGCTGCAGTTTGTACAGACTCTCATCTATATCCATTCCATTGTCAAAAGAGGGGAACAGCTAATAAACTTTAATGTACAATTTACTTCTTTGTGATGTGTTTTTTTTAACTTGTTCCAATTCAAAAGCATGGGTATGAAAAAAGAAAGCAAGGAAATCTGGTGATACGATGGGGTAAAGCAAGATGTTGTTCAAGGGATGAGGGGAGATTGAGTAGACTAGGCCTATATTCCCTAGAGTTTAGAAGAATGAGAGGTGATCTCATTGAAACGTATAAAATTCTTACGGGGCTTGACAGGGTGGATGCTGGGAGGATGTTTCCCCTGGGTGGGGAGTTTAGAACCAGAGGCCACAGTCTCAGAATAAGGGGTCGGCCATTTCGGACTGAGATGAGAAATTCCTATACGCAAAGGGTTGTGAATCTTTAGAATTCTGTACCCCAGAGGGCTGTGGATGCTCAGTCATTGAGTATATTCAAGAGAGAGATCGATAGAGTTTTGGATACAAAGGGAACCAAGGGATATGGGGCTAGTGCGGGAAGGTGGAGCTGAGGTAGAAGATCAGCCATGATAGTAAATGGTAGAGTAAGCTCGAAGGGCCGCATGGCCTACTTCTGCTCTTATTTCTTATGTTCTTAAGTGGTCGGTCAAAGATTCAGATCCATGGTTTCTCATGCAGAGGTCACCTAATGTCCTTTCACAGACCTTCACGGTGAGGTGATGTCCTAGAAGTAGAGAAAATAAATGGGTGAATTGACTTGGGTGGTAGTACTGGAGTAGGAACCTTATAGAGCTCAGAGAACAGCATACCTCCCCATGCTGGTCATGGATAAGTGTGTGGTGCAGTGGAACTTAAATGGGGGAGAAAAAGAACAAAGTAGTCAGGAATAAAAGATTCAGAGTGCCACCAGGATAACTTTACTGCTTGGTTTGGTGCTGAGCAATACAGACCAGGAAAGTCCCAGGTTCAATCCTGGTCCGTGCTGAGTGTGCTGATATCAGCTGGACAAGGATAGGTATTCTTCACTTGGCTTCTGTATTCCTAGGCTACAGATAGAAAAGATTACCATTCCTGATTGCTACCCAGTGATATTTGCTGCAAAGAGTCCATGTATGGATATTTGCTGCAAAGAGTCCATGTATGGATATTGGATGAGGGCAGAATTGGGCTTGGCTGTGATGCCCCTGTAGTTGAATAGTCTTTCAAAATTCATTAGGCTCACATGTGAAGATTGATGGCTGTTGGTGTTTGAAACTCTACTCCAACATGAGTGTGTGGCATAAGAAGGGTAAATTAAATGAATCTCGCCAACAATACCTTAACTTAATGAGCTAGATATAGACGGGAAAACTATCTGGCATCAGTATCTGTTACTGTAGCCTCCTGAAGGCTGCTTGATTGGGGGGTTAGAGATGAATTTCCCAGTGTACCTTTCCTAAATTGGCCTACTGTTTTTCTTTTTGTTGCCTGTCCAAGGAGTTTAATTGACTGGAGTTGGGCGGGGGGAGAGGGGGGTCATGATGCAGCGGTTCAAGAAGGCGGCTCACCACCACCTTCTCAAGCAACTAGCGATGGGCAATAAATGCTGGCCTTGCCAGCAACGCCTGCATCCCATGAACAAATAAAAAAACATGTAGACTGCATGTCTGATGGGACAGGCTAGATGGGCCAGTTTTTTTTTCATGTTTGTAAACCTACTGCTGCCCCAGATGAGATTGGTTTTAACTAAAATTATGTATGCATGCATAAAATACGGGCCACTACTTTACATTTATAAATAAACTAGACAAGTACATGAGAGAGCAAGGAATAGAAAGATATGCCGAAAGGCTGAGATGAGGTAGATAGAATGGGAGGAGACTCGTGTGGAGTAGAAACAGCAGCACAGACTAGTTGGGTCGAATGGCCTGTTTCTATGCTGTATATTCTATGTAGTTAATTCAGCACCGATCAGGAATTGAACCTGGGACTTCCCTGGAAGTCGCACTTTGAACCAGTGAGGAGCTTTCCTCATTTAATGATTAATTTTATTCTCATATCCTCTGGTTAAACAATGTATTGACAAGTATATTATCTCTTTAGAATTCTAAAGACTTGGATCTTGTTCTCGGTCAGTCCTTCTCCAATCAGAAGCAGATATTGGTGTTCTATCTTCACCATTTATCATTTGATTCCTGGAATCATTCTCCTTGTGCTTCTCTGAACTTGCTTCAATATCCCTTTTGCAAACAATACGATCAAAATTGCACCAAGTATTCCAAATGTGGCTGCACTAATGAGTTAGTACGGTTAAATATTAAGGTGTAGAATTTGTGTGGGTTCTCCTGATTTGCCGTAACTTCGGCAGAAACTGCACACATGATGTAAAGGGGTTTCTGCCAGCGGGAGATTGGGAAGACCCCTGCGAAAATGACTAAATTACTGATTGGTCGTCTTAACAGAGCACACTCTTGCCTATGAGTCAGATGATTGAGGGTTCAAACCTCAATATGGACTTGACATCATTTAGGCTGACACTCCACTGCAGATTTGCATCTATGATCCCCCAAATTATGACTTCCTGGTCTGTCAATGAAAGCGGGTATGCTCTTACCAATTTTTTGCATCGTGAAATACTCTGCTATCCCATTCTCCTAAGGAGACTGAGCAGGGTATCAATGATGTATTAAATAAATCAAAAACAAAATAACTTGAGAACAATATGTTGAGTGACAAATTATGAAACCAGTGAAGAAGGCAGGGTACAAAACCAAGGAGCTCTAATTAAACACCCATGTCATTGACATCGGATGTGGATATTGATATTGGAGATAACTGGGCGGTGTGGTGGGGATGGGAAATACATTAGGCACATTAGCCATCACCACACTGACTGCAGCGGTTCAAGAAGGCGGCTCACCACCACCTTCTCGAGGGCAACTAGGGATGGGCAATAAATGCTGGCATTGCCAGCGACGTCCTGATTCCATAAACTAATAAAAAAAAATATGTAGAAATGTAGTACTTTGGCATGATTCCCAAGCAATACCTGTGTAGTTTAAACAAAGGGCCTCTTGATAATAAAGATACTGAAAGGGCAGTTAGTTAGTATAAGGTTACTGGACAATGTGAGCGCTACAAACTTAGAAAAAGGCCTCTTGGAACATAAATGGTTCCAGGATATGTCCTGTTTCAAGTTCTCAACCACAAGCAATCATTCGAGTCAACGTGGACGTCACAGCGAGTGGAACCTGTTTTATGTTCTATACTGCAACAGAGAAAACAGGAGATCTACTTTAAAAAGAAACATGTTGGTGTAATTGAAATGAGCAGTAAATACTTAGCTTATCACAAGTGCCAGGTGCTTGCTGGCTTTAAAAAATTAGTCTTCCAAAATGTTGCTACTCATAGGATTTCTCTCAAATTTTGGGTTACTGATTTCAGCTGCAGAACAGTGGAATGTACTAGTTAGGATGATGCAAGTTGAGAGGGTTTCCAATGGTGTACTTCCCATTGCTGTCAGTGTAACCATTTCTGTTTTATTAGTCTGTTTTATTTTTAGTCTGTTTAACAAATGCTTAGTGGCGACTGAAAGAAAAAAGTCTACCATCAGTCTCTGAACAATGTACTGAAGCAAATGATGCGTGACTGACAAAAATACATGCATTTTGCATCCGATTATTAATCGGATTCTTGGTGAACATTACACTCACAGGTAAGGCCTGCCACTGTTCGGAGTTTCTACAGTCCGGCTCATTTTCACTCCTCAGGGCAAAGCAGAGATGTGCTTTGTTCAGGTAGTCCTTGGTCTGTATGGTTTCATTGTTCTCCTTATACCTAGGTGGGGACCTGTATCAGTTTAAAGTATTTGATGCATATCAATGAATCAAGACATTCCAGTCTTTATTTGATCACCTTAGATACAGAGAGAGGATTAGAAAAATGTCTTTGCACATTACTGAAAAATGCTGATGTACTTGTGTGGACAAACATCCTAAATAATTGGTAATCTAATGTAATTGCGAGAGAGGCAGTTGTCTTTTGTATCAGTATATGTTAAAAGGATATTGAATTATATATCAATGTCTGACATTATGCTACTTGGCAGTCTAAAGCTAGCAGGAAGACTGACTCCATAAGTGGACAATGGCTCCATAATAACCTGTTGCCATGTAAAAAGACAGTGACCAAATTTATGTTACGAGATTATTTGTTTTGACGTTTCAAGGAAGATTGTAAAGTTTGTAAATTACTGTAAATATACGGTTTGTACTGAGTACTGTTCATTTACCTGTTCAATGTTAAATGTCTGTTGGTTTATAGCTTGAGCCTCGGTCTGGTAGAGTGTATATTTAATGCAAAGATGAGAGTATCACATGATGGCAAGTGATATTTTCCAGTAAGCCAGAATACAGTGACGAGAGTTCTCAATTCAATCCCGGGTCTCACTACAGTTACCTAGATATTTGGGCAGACTCTGGTTTCTAAGGGAGTGAGGTCCACTTACAGGAGTGGCCATTGACACTGAACTCAAGTTGTAAATCTAGCATAATACTCTCAAAAACATATCAAAGGGCACAATCCAGGGGGATGCACTTGGCCTACATCATCCCACCATGTCTACTCCATTAGTTGCTCCATTTTAAGATATACAAGACCGACCGCTGAAAATGGGAAAAATTAGTAAAATTGTTTGAAAAGAAAAATGAAATACCTGTGAATATTTTAAAGTATTTATTAAAAGTGTTTCTACAGACCTGGGCTGCCAATGTTGCCCTTTTGTGCAATATGTTCTAATAAAAATGACATCATTGGGCTCTCTAGCAGTGCTGTACAATTTACCACAGAATATTAACTTGTAAACAAAAGGGATATTAAGCTATTGTTTATAAACCAACATTCTCTGGAAAGTTTGGCATACTTTGGCATGGCCAGAGTACATGCTGGCCATAGTGTCAACCGTGGAGCTGGTAATTGATGTCCTTGGTGGCCTGAAGAGCGAAATGGTGGGAAATAAATATCTTCAAAATTATAGCAGCCACAGAAAGGTTAGTGCTAATGTTAGAAATGTTAATTTTATGATCAGGTTTATTACTAAGAGCATTGAACGAACCGAATCACAGACAGGACACATTGGACCAAAATTTGTGGCCCTGATGACGGTGAACTGGCAGCATTTCGCCTTTGAAACTGACCGCAACTTCAGGATTTAGCAGATGCTCAGCCTGATAAAGAAATCCTGAAGTTGCGGTCAGTCATTTACTGCTCCTCCATGTGAAAGCCCCAATCTTTGTTTTGCTCTCTAACATTTTTAAAAGGTTAGAATCTTAAGAGCTTACCCACTTCCTAGTTCACTGAGTATTCTGCATTGTGATTGGCTGCTTAGACAGCTTGTTGGCGTCACAGCAGCTCGCACTATGGGATTCCCACTGTACTCAGTTGATTTGAATTACGCGTCGAAAACCCGAACTTCTCAACAGAGATCGTGAGATCTTTGTGCGAAGCTTACCTCGGGGCCAGCAGCAAACGCCTTTGCTTCGCCGCTGACTGCAAATTCTGGGCCATTGTGGCTGAGAGTACAGCCTCTAAGTAGTAAAAATCTGGCATACATACTAAAATGGTATCCAGTATCTGCATCAAGCTAATCAGATTAGATAAAGAGCAAAGTTCGCTCTACACTGTTCCAACAATGTGTGCCCGAGCCCAACCCCTGAAGAGCAGCCCTTGGTGCATCAATCATTTCCTAACCCAGGCATTCTTGTGGGTGGACGCTTTGAGCGAGCTGTCAACTTAGACCCAATTTATGAGCAGTTATGTGCTGTGGAGTCATGTCCATATTTAGTTTGTCCAAGCTCATTTTATTAGGATCACTACATCCAGAAGAGACTGGATTGAAAGCCAAGTATCAGAACTGAATGACAGAAATGTAATTTTTTTCTTTTACTCAACAGGCAATAAAATGCTACTGGGGAAAATAGGAAATTGACTGATTATTTTTCACAAGTGAACTTCAACATTTTGCTATCGTCCAACATTTGCTAGTTTACTTACAACAAGGGTGGGTCAAAGATGAACTTTCAATCCCATTGGAAAACAAAAGCTTTAACTAGAACTGCTAGAAATTGTGCCTCATAGGATTTTACAGCACCGAAGGAACCCATTCAGCCCACGGCATCTGTGGCAGCTCCCCACTTAGTCCTGTTCCCTTGCCCTTTCCTCATTACCTTCCAAATTTTTCTCTCTCCATTTTTCAGGACTGCCACAAGCCATGCCTATCTCCTCAGTTACTAGGGTCCAGTCTCTCTACTATTCCATTTCTACTTTCAAGCACAGCTACAATTTTCTCCTCCAAAATAATTAGTGAATACCATCTCGGGGATATTTACCAAAGTTCCTGCAAAGAAAAACCAGGTTTGCAGGAACTTTGCGTCTAACTAATAAATGTTAGTGAGTAGAAGCTGTCATAAACAAAGCAACTATGACTACTGCTGGGGAGAACAATTCTACTTATAAGAGAAGGTATGAAACCGTTGTGTAACAAGCAATTCCATACACACTGATATGGCTATTGCCTTTAGAGAAGGGTATGCACAGGATAAGTAACAGACAATTGTTTATGCTCTGACACATTTGTTTAAATAGGAGTCCTTCAAACAGGTTCTGCTGAAAATGTTGTATAGGCCGTACCTACATTTTTAAAGCGTTCTGCATAAATCACTTTGATGTATAAGTTGTTCCATTATATGTAAACAGTATCAAATAAGTATTTCTGCAGCAGTATTTATACCAGTAAATAATAAGCAATGTACACACACTGATGTCGCATCTGCTTTTGCAGAAACACTGTTAAGTAACAAGAACTGAATGCAACTAATAAATTACTACATACAATAACCTTCTCTTTAAACAGTCATGATCAACCCCAAATCATTTTTCTACCACTTGCACAAATAAGATGTTTAAATCTACAAATTACTCTTCTTAAATCAGCTGCTCTGTGACTCCTTTGTGAGCTGTCGTGACATCACTGAGCTCAGGGAAACTAAGTGTCCTTTTATGCTTTTAATGTCTGTGTTGTTGCAGCTCTGCAGTAGTTTAAATTGTGAACTCATTCTGTCTGATGCAGAGTATTTTTGTTTTTGTTTCAGTTCCTCTCCTCGAGTAGTTCGGTTCAACAAGGACGAATTGCCCGCACATCTCTGATTTGAAACGGGTCATGTGGCAGATCACGGACCGGAGATTATATGAAGAAACTGTGCAGCATTAAAATGAGCAGAAACAACGACGACATCGTGGATGGAATCACTGGAGGAAAGATACATAATTAGAGAGAAAATTCTAGTTTAAAAAAAGAGTCAGTAATTTATCAATGTAAAAAATAAAATCTTCAATATAGTACCGCATCACTGTCAAAAGTCACAAAACCCTTCACAATGAATTGTATTTTGGAATCTAGTGCGTACTATTTAAAAATAAAGGGGAAGCAGGGTGGCTGCTGTGGACCTGAAAATACCAACAGCTTTAATCCCCTCAGCATTATTTAGCGTTAACACGAAGTGCTGTCTGTGCTATCTTAACACATGCCTTAACCGGTTTCGTTTTTTTTTTACAAAGGCTACGAATATAACAGTAAAATTAAAATGTATTTTTGGAATTGTGACTATTTGAGCATGAGTGTAAGTTGGCCACTGTAATGACATGCTCCCCAAAATGCACTGCACTTTGTAAACAGGTAAACTGGGCTGCCCCAGTGGTATAGACAGTGCAGCTGAGACATAAGGGGCATTCTTAGTTTGTGTCAAGTTACTTAAATCATCCAAAGTGACAATATCAGGACTACAATTGGGCTCGGCCTTCCTAGGCTAGATAGGGCGGGGGGGAAACAAGAAATAGCCAGGGCTCCTACTCCTGATAGCTGGAAGTCTGCATATGTGGACATTGGTCAGGACAGAAATAACTGTGATGGCTCCCGATTGTCGAACAGCTTGCCAATACTCATTATCTGGACTCGCACATGAACATAAGAACATAACATAAGAAATAGGAGCAAGGTTCATTTAAGTGATGTTTGCAGGTGTCCAGCACTTGTAAAAACAACACCTTCATGAAGTACCCCACGTTGCCCAGCACCTTAGGAACTGTAATCCAATATGAATCTATGCTTTCAGGAGAGTAAATAAGGGGAGAAAACTGGCAAACAAAAACTATGTGAGCCACTGAAATACAGCATTAAAATATGGGACATTCCCCTTTAATGTGTGACCATCACAGAAGCTGATAGGTGGGTAACTCACTTGCACCAGAACATTCAAGCCTTTTAATTGCCTCCAGATAGCTTTTTCCAAGCCAATCTTCATACGTAGTTTTCTCTCCAACTGATATGATTTTAACAGTAGAATCTTTAAAGAGCAGATCACTTCCACCGTAGGCCGATGAATTAAACATTTTAAAGCCATCGGGATTACTGTCATTCCCAAAGAAATCCTAGAAGAAAAGACTTGCATTTAGCTAGCATTTCAAAGTGCTTCTCATACACCGGGTTACTTTGAAGGGTAGTGACTGTCATGTAGGCATGCAATGGCACCCATTCAACACACAGCAGATGAGATACCAGTCTGTTTTTGGTGGTGGTATTTGAGGAAAGAATGTTGGCCAGAACACCAAGGAGACTCCCTGTTTTCCTTGAATAGTACCATGGAATCTTTTATATCCACCTAAGCCATTGAAACAGGCAGACGGGGTATATCGTCCAATCTGAATGGCAGCACCTCTGACAATGCAGCACTCCGAGTACTTCATTGGAAGGTTAGCTCAGATTATGCACTTAAATCTTGAATTCTGACTCAGAGGTGAACCAAGTAGACAGAAAAAAGACCAGTGATGGAAGAGCTGATGTCACACAGTAAGCTAATGCTTTAATTAAAATTATAGTGCCTTGCCGTTTAATTGTATTGATCCAAAGAGTCTCTACTATATCAGATGTTTGCCTATGTGAAATGTGCTTTAAACACCAGGGTTGGTTTGCGATATTGGGCTCCCAAAGGGAAGGTCTGCTTGAAAGAAGCATAGTCAGAGATAGCCCTACAACACTGTAGCCCTGATCTTCTGACCTGTGCTTCTGTTGAGCACAGTTCCCTAATGGAAGTGCAGAATCTATTATTCATTCTCAACAGATTTGAATTTTATTCTAACAATCACAAAATGTTCATATTTACAGCTCTTCATCCCAGTGTTTAAATTTTTGTTTTACAGTCACCTTATAGATTTTTTAAAAAATCATTCTGTACAACACCCTCCCTCTCCTCCCCCAATAATGCGGATTTTTATTCTACATACACTTCGGCAGCAAGGCACCTGTTCTATTAGAATCTCAACATTGCAAAGCATAAGATGCCAGAAATATCCTAGAGAACATCAGCTCCAAACGTATTTAGTAATGACAAATAAATACCAGGCATAACAGAAGTTCTGACAAAAAGTAAAAAATCTGAGCTATTCATACTACTAAAACTGGTTATTCACAGCACAATGATGCAGTTTGTTAACGTCCCAATGTACTGAGCCATAAAATAGTAGGTTGCAGGTTATCCTGGCAGCAGTGGTCAAATGGGGCCAAAAGGTCTGGCATGCGGTTCCGGTTGTTATCTCAGCAGGTATCTTATACCACTTTTTCTTATCTCAAGGTTCATGTCCTGGGTCTGATCCAGTGTGAATCTCACTCACACCCCAGCCCCACCACCGATTGATGGATAGTCCCACTCATTGGAGGGCCACCAAGAATGGGTTGGTAATTTTATCTAGTTCCACCTACTTTTGGAAAATGATTTAAACATAAAGCCTCTTTTAATTGGTGAGTGATTGATTCTGAGGCTGCTGCGCGTGCTGCTAAGTTTCCTCTTTCCAAGGTACCGCAAACAGTCGTGCATGACACAAGTTCAACAGCCACAACCTGTGGCTGTAAACCTGTCAAACAGCAGATCGCCAGCAGCTGAGACCTGCCCTCTGCTGGAGAGGGTACCTGATCTCCTGGAAACATGCAGAAAATGTGACCTAGAAGACGGGTGGGAAACCTGTTCCTGAGCTAACAACTCTGCTGCTTTATAACCGTCTTGTCACAAGATGTGCACGAGACGCTTAGAATGACAATAACCTTTATTGTGTTCAAAATTTCCAGAGCTTCACTGTGCCGTGGATAGGCAATTCCCACATTATGGGGTTTAATTTGCTTTGCTGAAGCACTGTTCTGACAAATTTGTGTAAAACCTCTGTGTACTACTTTAGAATAGCCATTAACCCTTTAAATAGAGCAAAGTTAACTTCTATGAATTTGTGACCTTAATTATGCTATTGGAGGGTGGAAAACCTGCTGTGAGCAAGGGCTGGTTGCTTTCCACAGAGAAAGAAGGAGAATTAGAAGGCAAATTTACTCTCTCTCTTCTCCCTAACATCCAGACAAGCTTCTCTCGCATAGGTCCTTGTGAGTGGCTCTGGAGCATTGAGTGATCGAGGAGCAGGTTGTCTGCCTCGGCCTCAGGATCTGTGGAGCGCTGCAATAGTATGGGCGGAGGAGAAAAAACACACCGGAAGATAACTGGTGTACAAAAAAATTAACAGTTTTCAGGCATTTCTATTATTCGCACTGGAAACGGCGAGCCTATTTGATCACAACTAACACGACATCAGTTTGTATTCACATAGCGCCTTTAATGGTAAGAGACCTCTCAAGGCCCTTCACAAATAGACGTAAGGAAATGAACACTCGAGTCGGGTAGGGAGAGATTAGGAGTGACCAACAGCTTGATCAGAGAGAGAGGTCTAGGGAGGAGGTTTCAAAGGGTGGGACCAAGGCAACTGAAGGCTCTGCCACAAATGGTAGGGCAAAGGGAGGGGGGAATGCACAGAAGGCTGGAGTCAAAGGAACAGAGCACTCAGGAGAGGATAAAGAGCTGGAGGAGATTGGGTGGAAACCAGTGAGGCATTTAAAGATGAGGACAATGATTTAATATTTAATGCGTTAAGGGACTAGTAACCAATGTAAGTCCGTGATAATGGGAATAATGGGCAAGTGACTCTTTGGGGGAAACAGAATATGTGTGGCAGAGTTTTGGACAAATTAGAGCTTATGGAGGATGAGCAGCCAGCAAGGAAAGCATTGGAGTAATTGGGTCTGGGGCTAATAAAGGCACGGAAAATAATTTCAGCAGCAAAGGGGTGAAGTAGGGGCAGAGGCAGGCAAAGTTGCTGAGGTTCACGTAAGTGTTGGTAATAGATAGAATATGGGATTTAAAACGACACCAAGGTAGTGAATGGGCTGATTCAACCCGAACCAGTGGCTGGGGAGGTGTGTAATGGCACGGGAGTGAAGTTTATGTCGGGGCTCGAAAGCAATGGCTTCAATATTCCTGATGTTGAGCTGGAGGAAGTTATAACTTATCTAAAACTTGATGTTAAACATGCAGTCTGACAGCACAGAGGCAACTGAAGAATGAGAAGAGTGCTGGCAATGTACATGAGAAAGCTGGCCCCATGCCTTCTGCTGGAGTTGTCAAGGGCCAGTATGTAGATAAGGAATAGGAAGGGACCAAGGATAGATCCTTGGAAACTCCAAATATAACACTGTGGGCAGAGAAGAAAAGCCATTGCTGGAGATGTATTAGCTACATTTGAATAGGTAGAAATGGAACCATGGAAGAGCAGAACCATGGGGTTGGATGATGGAAGAGAGTCATGGGAAGAGGATGACGCAATCAACTGTGTCAAACGCTGTAGAAAAGTCAAGGAAGACAAGGAAGGATAATGCACCAATGTCACATTTACAAAAGATATAATTCATGACATTGGCCATTCAACTGCTGTGAGAAGGCCAGAAGCCAGACTGTAGTGACTCAAACAAGGAGTTTCAGGAGGAATGGGCATGGAGCTGGCGATGACACGTTCAAGGATCCGAGAGAGAAAAGGCAGGTTGTAAATAGGGCAGTGGTTGTAGACGATGGATGTGTAGATGGTGGGATTTTGAGAAGGTGTTGATGACAGTTTTGAAAGGGAACTGTTGTCAATGTCCACTAACATGGAGGCCAGGAAGGGGAGTTAAGTGGTCAGCAATTGAGCAGGAAAGGGATGAGGAGGAAGAGGTGATGAGCCTTATGGATAAAGATGAGCTTGGAGAAAGCTGGGAGAGAGGGGGAGAATTTCCAGTAAGACAGAGATTCGGGACTGGAGTAGGTGGGGCAGAGTTGGGGACTGGGGGAGAGCAGAGGCGAGGGAACTGCACAGATGATAGCAATCTTGGAGACAACAGAATACGAACTCCTCGCAGTTGGTGTTTGAGGTAAGAGTAGAGAGGGTTAGGATGAGGATTTAAAGAGATGATTAATCTACAGTTGTTGAGATAGCAGCCAAAAGTCGCATTGTTCATTCTTCGGCGTTCAGTCAGACATTTATTTTGATAATTGTTCTTTTATTGCTTGCAAATTCAATTGAAGTACAGAGACAGTAATTGAACTACTTACCTGTGCTTCATCAAGCAACCCAAAGACAGTGGTGATGGAGGTGGAAGGACGGACCATCACTGCATGAGATGGAACCTTAGCCAAATTACACTCCTTCCACTGATTCACTTCCGCCCGTGCACCATTCAGGCACAGTAATTGGTAATCACTGGAATTTAGTTTCACAGCCCAAGGTTCCTGGTTATTTCCTAATGAAGAAAATCACATTCATAAATCTATGAATTTTGAATATCTGGTACAGCTCAAAAAGTGCAATTAAAAAAAAGTTATCCTAGGTCAGAGTGTATAGATAAAAGGAATGCATGGATTTCCAAATGTTTGATGTGCTGTACATAAAAGTCTTGTTATAAAAATTAAGGCACTTGGTATTAAAGGGAATGTAACTGCCTGGGTAGGGGAACTGTTAAGGAACTGAAAGCAAAGAGTAAGACTAAATATTTTTGGCTTGGCAGGATATAGGTATTGGTATGCCCCAGGGGACATGGCAAACTGCGAGGAGGAAAAACAACAGCAGCTTGTATTTATATAGTGCCTTTAACGTAGTAAAACGTCCCAAGGCGCTTCACTGGAGTATTATAAGACAAAAAATTTGACACTGAGCCACATAAGGAGAAATTAGGGCAGGTGACCAAAAGCTTGATTAAAGAGGTAGGTTTTAAGGAGCGTCTTAAAGGAGGAAAGAGAGGTTTAGGCTGGGAATTCCAGATCTTAGGGCCTAGACAACAGAAGGCACGGCCACCAATGGTTGAGCGATTATAATCAGGGATGCTCAAGAATGCAGGAAATTGGAGGTTAGTGGAGTGGGCGGATAGGTGGCAGATGAAGTTCATTGCAGAGAAATGTGAAGTAGTACGTTTTGAGAAAAAGAACAGTGAACAGTCAAAAAATGATGCGTGAGAGTTTTAGAACATGTATTTCCTTTCCAGAAACAGGGGTGGAAGCAGAATCCATAATAGAGTTTCAGAAGGAAATGGATAAATACTTGAAAAAGTAAAATTTTAAAAGCGATTGGGGAAAGGGCCGGGGAGTGGGACTAAGTGAATAGCTTTTTCAGAGAGCCAGCATAGGCATATTGGGCCAAATGGCCTCCTCCTATGCTGTAAAGGTCTATAACTCTAAGAAAATATGTGACAGCAGTTTGTGTCGGTGAAGGGGTCACCATATTACAAGAAGCACATAATGGCATTGAAAATGATGTAGCAAAGTGCTATCTGTCTGATACCCGATATCAGACATCTGAGTTACAAGCAGAGACTACAGAAGCGGAGTTTGTTGATAGTAGAGAAAACTGAGAGGCAATCTTATTGAGGTAATGACTTGGATTTTGCGTTAAGAATAACGGTGAAGTAAATCGGACAGCAAGCTCTGTGGTCCGCACATACGCAGTTAAACATGGAAATCCGGAACTTGCTGTCTGATTTGCCCTGCTCCTCCATAAGCTTTGCTACACTGGTACCTCGCCGATAGATTCGGCATTAAAATCCATGTAAGGGCGTGAATTTGCTGTACGTGCTCTCCAGTTACCCACTCAACATGGCAGAAAAGTTAGGGTCGGTGCATTCAGGTGTAAGTGAATATTTAACGATGTGTTAAGTCTCAATTACTGCCAAACAACCTCTCTGGCAGTGTGGCCTCTCATTCTTTCAGAATTTAATTATTGTTGGAGATTTAAAAAAATAACTTTTTAACTTTTTCTTTGTCTCTTTTATCTCTCTCTCTTAATCTCATCTTTCTTTCCCTCTCTTTATTTCACTTTCTGTACATGATTTTACAATGAGTTAAATATTCTAATTTATACTTCCTGGTTTAGACTCTGCGTGCCTTAGTAAGGATTCTTCAATCTGATTGGTTAAAGAGCCACGCTGTTGACAGGCATTTGGTGATTAGATTAATCGAGGGATATGGGTAGTGAACTGCCTATTCTGTTTTTAAACTCTGGAGGTGGCTAGATAGATCAAAAATGGTATTTTCTGGTTCTACACATTCCCACGTTCCTATCACCAGGTTAGTGCAAAAAGAGAAAGGTGGACAATGGTGAGGGGAGAAAGAAAAAGAAATACATTGGAAAGAAAGATGAACAGGAAGATTGTGGAGGACAGAAAGGAATGAGAGATAAGACATGGAGAGTAGGAGAAATATGTAGGGCAAAAGACAAGTGTGGGAGAAAAGTGAGTAGAATTGTAGTTGAAAGGAAATTGGGGATCAAGATAGAGGGTTTGGGATGTAAGATGGAGAAACAGGCAGAAGAGCCAACTAGACTTACCATCAGTGTTAGCAGAGACTGTTGTGTGTTTGACAAATGCTACATCTCCCACTTCTGTAAGGCACCTATTGATTTTAAGGAAAATAAATTACTTTCATGTCACTTTTACAACATACAAAAGTTATGCCAGTACAATGGCGCAGTGTGCTGATGCGATAACACGCTGTGCTACAAAGTTTCAAAACATCAATTCTCCCTTGTAATCCTGCATGTAATGAGTTCCCAATTCCTGAGTTCTGTCATTAAAAATCCAATTCAGCAAAATGTAGTTGTTTCATTCTCCTTCTCATTTTGTGCCTTTACCAACTCTACCAATGACACATTTATGAGCACTGGTTAGCGTACACGATCATATGTAAAGTACCTTATTCATGTGGTGCAATGTACAATCAGACATTTTCAGATTGAGTTCTTTAACTTGCTATCAGAGGTAAATTACAATGTCACTTACTAGAATCTATGCGTCAGATGTAAGTTAATGCAGTAATTGCTGTATAGCTCTGTAAATGCCTTAATGTCACTCCTTCCAATTCTTTACCTGTAAATTATAACAAAATTTCTGCTTCCCCCACCCCATTTAATCATTTAGCCATGTTTTACACCATGCATACCTTTAGTTAAAGTGTGTGAATGCTAAAGATTTTATTGTTTTTGCAAACAGTATTTTACAGCCTCAGGTGCTGACTGAGCTTAATCTTATCTTGTAGTATAAAGTAGTTGTCTTGTAAAGCCACAAATTCTTTAGCTATCACCCTTGGTACTGAACTGTGATCAAGTTTGCCTTTACTAACTGCAGTAAATTTCCACCTCACTTTCGCACAGCAGTACTGCCAACTCTTTAAGCTGTCTCATTCGCTATCTGGATATAATCATTAAACATCGTGGCGCGAGATCAGCCAAATATTCACCTAAATATTACATGAAAAAAAAGACATAAAGATCACTTGCAGTAGCATGCTCTTTAATTTCCCTATAACCGAAACTCCCCCTGAGCTACTTCATTCCTCTGGTAGCGATCATCTCCCTCCCATCCCAAGCCACCTAGTCCCTCTTATGGAGGTCACAGAAGACATATTGATCTGTATTCCCATATTCCCCCTCTCCCAACATACACTGCAGAGATACCACGGCTGATGAACCAGAGAGAGAATAACAAATATTAAATGAATGTTTTATATTCAATTTAGTATATTACGCCCTCTCTCTCCTTCCCCCCCAACCCCCCCCCAAAAAAAGAATTGCTTTAAATTATGAATTTTGCTCGAATGCTATTTTTGTTCTCACGGCTGCATCTCTTTCTAACAAACCTCTTGCAACGAACTTCTGCCCTGGTCTAGAGCTCCACTGAAGTCAGAGCAGGTGTTCAGATCACATAAGGTGAAAATGATAAGAGCAAGGTTATTGTGGTTGTAATAACAAGGTTCAAATGTGGCAACGATTTCAACAAAAACCATCTGGGAAGGAACTCGGGGCTTTTAACCCTTTAGATTGCTTTTGGACTCTGAGAAACGATTCTGCCTCCTTTTTTTGTAATTCCCACCCCTATTTTCGTAATGATTTTCTCCCATCTCTTTGGGTCCTACGTGTCATTTTCTGGTTAAAAAGGCAGGTTGAAGATCTCCTTTCAGGGCCTTGCCAGAGACACTCTGTAGTTCACTATTACAAGGTGCATGAGAGTGGCACAGATTGGCGTAACTTCACCTTCCAATTTTCCCCCATCAGCGAGACAAGAGGTCTAAGGGTAGATTTCCCAGTTGCCCCCTGGGTGTAAAGCTGTCGTCGCAGCTCAGCTCAGCCACTCATTATATAAACCATCCAATTTTCCTATTTGTTGATTCAATGGAACTAAAAATCAGGTGGTTTCCAAAGCAGGCAGCCGATTCATTAAACCAGTTTTACACCCTGATGGCAAGTTGAAAATCTACCCCCCTGGATTCTGAGAAACTGTGTGTGGAATGATGCCACTGGATACACATCCTACCACCCCACAGCTCACAGAATTGATATGCCAATGGGCCCCATCAGATGACTTTTGCTCTTTCAGTTTACAATGCCACTGTAAACCCTTGAGTAGATTAGATCTTGTAACCTACTCAGACTCAAGTGAGAAGTCGCACAACACCAGGTTATAGTCCAACAGTTTTATTTGAAATCACAAGCTTTCGGAGCTGCTGCTCCTTCGTCAGGTGAAGTGACCTCACCTGACGAAGGAGCAGCGCTCCGAAAGCTTGTGATTTCAAATAAAACTGTTGGACTATAACCTGGTGTTGTGCGACTTCTCACTTTTGTCCACCCCAGTCCAACACCGGCATCTCCACATCATACTCAGACTCAGCTATTATTCAATGCACTATATTCTATCAGATTACCTGAAGGCTCCAGTATAGCCACTGTATCGTTCCTCTGCAGTTAAGGCACACTTTGAGTTCCCTTTGGCATCTCCGATGCACAATTCACAAAGGTTTGATGGGTAACCCTTCTGATTGGCACCTGGCACACAGCTTGCGGAGAAAAGCTCACTGACCGCTGTACAGGAGACACAATGAAACTGTCAACCATCGCCAAATTTGTTACATATTAGCTTAAAGATCTCTGCTCCAATGGCAAGAGCAGGTGTGCATGTTGGGGCTACTGTCGTTCTGATTGCTTCTGCAGCGCTTGGATACACCTGGGTGCAAATTAGGTCAGAGCAGCACTTTAAGCATTAGTATTGCTATGTTCGCTACAGTTCAGGATGCAGGTCGATTCTTTTAAGTTGTGTGATAAAACTGATAAAAGGATGTTACTTGTACATTAGCAGGAATAAATCCATTTTAGTGCATGTGGGGAGAACCAAAGATTATAATTTTAAGGATTGATTGTCTGCATCTTTGTGTCATGAAACACTACCACTGCACATATGCAAGAAAAGCAAGTGCTACACATTTAATTGCCAATCACAGCAAGATTTAAATCATTATTTTAATTTATTTTTTCCTATTTTCTGCATTAGATTCCATGACCATTGACTCCATCTGCTGGAAATTAGGGACTATCCACGTCTTCCATTCTTTCTCAATGGCTGGTAGACAGGGTAGTGCTTCATTTGATGCAGAAAGACTGTCTCACAATCCATCCAGCAGACAACAGCAACTTGCACTTGTAAAGCACATTTACAAAAGCAAATGGCCCAAGGAGAGATATGGAATGAATCTTGAGCCCATATTCTCTGATTCTAGAGTTTGTGACAATCTCATGCATATTATCAGGGTTCAATTTATTTATTCCCTTAATAATTTTAATTACTTGAATAATATCTCCCCAGAGCCTGCACGTTTCTAGAGTAAATAATCCCAGGCTATAAGGCCTCTCCTCTTAGTTTAGTTGCCTTAGTCGATATAGCAGTTTGGTTGCCCTTTTCTGCACAGCCTCCAATGCTTGAATATCCTTATCGCAGTCCAATGACCATCATCTCACTACTTCATCTGTGACCAATGCCTTGTTCAGATTCATTATCAGCTTCTAGAATTTGTGCTTAATACTTGAAGGGGAAAAATTTGCAGGGCTATGGGGAAAGGGCAGGGGAATTAATTGGATCGCTCTTTCAAAGAGCCGGCACAGGCACGATGGGCCGAATGGCCTCCTGTGCTGTATCATTTTATGATTCTACGATCCCCACTGGCTATGCTGGTTAGCTTTCCATACTGCTGCTGCATACCACGCTATTGGTTTCAGTGAGCTATCCACCAATACCCCCAGATCCTGTAGCCGAGAGTCATTTAGCTTGTATTCCTACTGTTTACTTCCATCCCCTAGTCTCATTACCTTGCATTGGTCCACTTTAAATGACACTTGTCATTCATTAGCCCACCTTCTGACCTATGCAGATCCTTTTGTACCAGATTTGCCTGTTCCCTGTTGTTTGAACACCCTGCCCCAAAAATTTGGAGTCATCTGCAAAATTAGACAGCTTTGCTTCTGTTCCCAACTCCAAATTATTTCTATACCCTGTAAGCAGCACTATTCCCTGTGGCATCCCCACTAGTGACCCTTTGCTATGTTAACATGGCTCCATTCACAGCCACCCTTTGCTTTCCCTGGCTTAGCCAACTTTCAATCCACCTGAGAAACCTGCATCTAATTTCATAGCTTCTTGCCTTTTGGGATTAATCCCTTGTGTGACAAGTGTGAAATCTAAATGCATCATATCCAGAGAATTTCTGCTGTCAACAAGATCCATTGTTTTCTCAGAAAACTGCAGTAAATTTATTAGGCAAGATCTCCATCTCCTATAAATGCATGCTGACTTCCTCTTACCATGTTTCATTTTCTCTTTTAGGATGTCATTTAAAACAGATGTTATGCTCACTAGCTTGTAGTTGCCCGAGTTATTCCAATGCCCCTTTTTAAAGATTTGTGTTAGGTTGGCTACTTTCCAGTCCTGGGGCACTACTCCAGTTTGTAATGATTCCCTAAAGATAGTGGCCATACAGCAAGGAACATCCCATCAGATTAGCAAATGAACAAAAGTCTTTGGAGAGTGGCTGAAAGCCAATCATGTTTACTGCTAAAGAAATCTTCCTCACCTTTGCCAATATTACATTTGTAGGACTTGATTTCACCTCTCTCAATTAGGGTACCAATGGGGATGATCCAGCCAGCTGTCCTGTCTAGCCCAGTGTGACAGGACTTCTTTCCTTTCAGCTGATCGATGGTGAAGGCATTATGACTTGACTTTTTTACTACTGCCACAGCATAATATCCATCATTATCACCTAGCACATAAAATAAAAATGAATGAATTAATATCAGACCGTATGATATTGGGGGTACAATTCAACTTTGTGGCAGACACAAAATGGCTGGTAGTGGATCAGCCAGCTGGACACTTCAACTCTGGCGGGAAAGTCAATGGAAAGGAAAAATCAGGCAGTGTATAAGAGACAGCCAATCCGCTACCACCTGGTTTGTGTCCCCAAAAAAGCTAAATTTAACCGCCATTGTAATTGTAACATATGAAGGTGAGCTTGTTGAATGAGACACATGCTCCAGTCAAGGAGCAGGTTGTTTGTCCCCACTTGGAGCTTTATAATTCAGAACCCAATCCAACCTCACCTCACGCTCTACATTACCTTCATTCAATACTTTTTCTTCATAAAAGGCCAAGCCTCATGCCAAACAAGTAAAATAGGTTAAGAGTACCAACATTTCACTATCAGTCTCCTCAAAACTGTCATCACTAACCTCCCGCCCCATGGCCAAATAGTCTATCATATCGAGAATTGCCATGCACATCAAATCATGGCACACATCAAAAGCCCATATTTGTCAGGAAATCCTCAAATAACTGTTCCGCAAGGACGGAACTCCGGGTCAAATGCTCAGAAAGGAAATGGAATCGGTACTTGTTTAAGGAAAAAAATTGCAAGTGCAAAATAACTTACAAAGCCAGTTCATATTGACAGTTTGTATTAAAAAATTCTATTGCGGAAGAGGATCTGGAAATGCAGAGAGAGTTAAATAGCCAGTTTACAGTCAGGTCTTGCTTTTCCAAACTCGTGTTATGTGACATCTTTTTAGCATTGTACAGTCCTAGCACAGCACCACTTACAAATGTAACAGGTACTGCAGGTAAATGTGGACACTTTTAGAATGGAAAAGTTCCACAGGAGAGCCTCACACAGGATTTTTCTATTTATTTTGAAATGGAAGGTTGCAACCCCCGCAGAAATGTTAATATATACGTACGAAATTTGAAAAAATGCCTATTTTTGGAATGCATGTCTGCCCACTTGATATTCTAACTGGAGTTGTTGGCCTGCATGGAAACACCAGTTTGTCTGAATAAAATAATTGTTTTAACTGCACCCAGCTAACGACCATGCCTGATTGAGAGAAAAAGGCACACTTGTGTCCTAATAGATGACAACAGAACTGTCAAACGCAATGCCAAGTACTTGTGTGGAAGTCCAAGTGCTTGTCTTCATAGTGGGAAAGTGGGAATGCTATCTTCCCTTCTACCCCATCCTCCTTCCTCTGGTGGCACCAATTGAATTTTCCAAGCCAGAAGCAACTAACTAGCCCTCGCCTGATGCCCAGCCAGCATCCCATCTCCCACTCTCAACAGCAGTTTGTCGTTGAGCCTGCCAAATCAATATGAAGATTTCCACGCTCGCTGATGCCACACCGTAGCCCTGAACTGGACAATCTTAACACTGGCTAAAATCTTAAAACAGAACAGCTCACAATTTGTGGCTTTTTGCCAATATTATCAGCAGTGTTTGAACAAGTTGTTCTAAGAGTACAATCAATTTGGTAACGGGGTTTTATCTGCGCACCAATTTAGCCCAAGCCAGTAATTGCCCTTCCCTTGAGATAAGGACTGGCCTGTGGACTGCTAGCCACTTTTAAAATCAGTATCTTTATGTGGAGTGCACTCATTCAACCTCTACGTGAATCCCTGCATAGAGGACAAAGTGATAATTTCACAGGCAGCTATACTGGCCCATGTAAATGTGAATGGTCTTTTTACTTTGTTTCTCTAATAATTGTTATTTTTATTTAATACTTTTATGGAGGTATAAACTCCTCAGTTTAACGTTTCATCTGAAAGACTGCCCTTCGAATAATCCCGTGTTGCTGAACCAATCACAGAATTCTAATGGATCAAACTTTCCATTCACTCCCACATGATAGGAAATGGTTTAGTTCACTGGAATTCTATGTGTTAATGCTTCTGCACAAAATACAGTATATTGACTCGCGAGAGACACTGAAATTCTAATCACTCTTGTATAAAATGTTCTCTCAGTTTGTAGTTTGAATTGAATTACTGAATGAATGACTAAAGGGCTATAGAACAGAAATTCATTGATTATCTGAATTAATCCAGATCCAGCAAAGGATTCCTTGTTGTGTGCTTGTCAAGACTGGTCTGCGCTATGATGAAATTTATCTGTTGGGGGAAGAGTGCTTTGGCTTTCCAAGGGGACTCAATGCCCTCTATGACTCTTATCTTCTGGCCATTATTGTTTCAAGGTTGCATAGCAGTTCCTGAAGAATAAGAGTGAACCTTAATGTTCCCGCCCATGCACCCTTTGAGTGCAGCTCTCCACTGGAAGCAAATGATTGCAGAATTACTCATATTTTATTTCTTACTTGTATAACTTTCGCCCGCAGCAGGCACCAATCCATATGACTTTCCAGCTGTGTATATTTGTCCTGCATCCAGTGTAACTGCATCAATGTATTTATTCTGTAAAGAGGCAAATAAGCTAGTCAGTGCTGTGATTAATTCAAGCTTTATTAAGAAGGTTAACATAAATTCCATTTCATTATACAGTTTAAAGAAAAACTGTTATAGGGGAAGGTACTTTCAACATGAAGACTAGCCCACATAGTTGGGGCTGCCAGGAAGGAGAAAAATGCTGATATTCTCTGCCATCTATTATTTAAAAAATATTTTGGGGGAAGTGGTTCCCTTACTAGCAGCCTAGTACAGGCCTGGACATGGGAAACAAGCCACTCAATTGATGGATTCAAAAGTGAACAGATCTCATAACAATTATGTGAAGCTATATTCTTAGAAAGAAAGACTTGCATTTATATAGCCCTTCCAGCCAATGAAGTACTTTTTTTTGAAGTGTAGTCACTGTTGTAATGTAGGAAACACAGCAGCCAATTTGCACACAGCAAGGTCCCACAAACAGCAATGTGATAATGACCAGATAATCTGTTTTAGTGATATTGATTGAGGGATAAATATTGGCTCCGCTGCTCTTCTTTGAAATGGTGCCATAGGATCTTTAACATCCACCCGAGAGGGCAGACAGGGCCTCGATTTAACGTCTCATCCGAAAGACGGCACCTCCGACAGTGCAGCACTCCCTCAGCACTGCACTGGAGTGTCAGCCTAGATTTTTGTGCTCAAATCCCTGGAGTGGGACTTGAACCCACAACCTTCTGACTCAGAGGAGAGAGTGCTACCCACTGAGCCACAGCTGACACTGTGTTCTTGGTCCAAGATGCTGTCTACTTGCCTTCTACTGAGTTTTTTTACACTCATGACAGCAGTTAGGACTAAGGATCCAAGCTGTGTTAATGAATTTCACTCAGTGATTGACCCATTGCTTATATGAGTAGAGCAGCTCTTTAAATTACCAATACTCTGAACTTTGGGACCCACCAAAAGTCCTGCAATCTTAAATTGCACTGGCACATCCTAACTGGGTAGAGAGAACAGTGAAATACACCAACCTGAAAGAAATGCAGAAGAATGTCAACTAAGAATTAAAGAGCTTCATTGTTTCAGGGCTTTGTGTTATTTCTTTACAGTCTTTTGAAACAGCCCAAATACACTTATGGAAATGTTTCTACTGGGGATTAAGATCTGTGACTGACCGTTCATTCCAGTGCAACGTACTGAACTGAAAAATCCAATAAATTGCATAAAAGTCTTGAATTTTTCTGATAATTAATTGAGATCGGGGTTTCATTTGTTTTGGTGTTTCTTTAATCTCCTTCAGGAGCAGTATACATATATATCCACTCGGCTTGAGCTTTTACTGTTCTGGGCATTGCCCAGATATGGATCCTACCTTGATCTTTTTTATGCAGTCATTGGGATTGTCACCTGACACACACTGAATTGGTGGTATCAGGTTTTTGCTGTTGAAAGCTCCAGCCATATCTGCACATTTCAGTAATTCTCCTCTAGACTGTGTGCACCAGCGCAGACTCTTGGGCATACCTGTGTTCCGAAAAGCAGCACAAACTTACTGCCTGTCTGTACTGGTACAATCTCAGTATCACAATTGGTTTTTACATAACAAATTTAAATATTTCCATTTTGTGCAATGTTAGTAGTAACTCTAGCAGAGAAGGGCAGTGGAATTAGCTTCGGATCATTCAGGCAAAGAGCTGGATCAGACACAATGAGCCAAATGCCCTTTTTCTGTGCTATAAACTTCTATGGTTCCAACAAGTAGCCTCATATCCACAGTTTCCCCACACAAAAAGTTCCAGATTGTTGCCCAAGCTCATCAGAAAAAAGTGCCAAGCGAGATCTTATAAACTGCTTCACGAGGAAGAAGGGAAAACTGTAGGGTGAGTCATATAGAGGCATTTGTGCATTACCTCGATGGGTCCCAGGAAAGTGGCACTCAAATGGGCATCCATGACTTGTGTGTGTGCCACCTTCTCCTGTTTACCTGGTGCATCACTACAGTTAAGCCCTACTTGAAGCCAGAGACTTAGAACTGCCATTGGTAAAAGGAGGAAATGCAGCTCTATGGTTTTAAACTTAAGTGGAGACCTGCTGGAAGTCCACTTGACCTAGGAAAATGTGGCTCTCCAATGTTGTCGGGTCTCCAGAATTCCTTTGTATCAATTGAGAGAGCACCACATGTCTGCAATCAATAACACCCAACTAATTTTGCGTATGCACGCTATCTACAATGGAAAAGCCGGTGAGCGGCATGCGCTGGACCTTGCAGATGAATGCACAGCTTAGCAGGAACATTGCTAAAAGGAAGATCCTGCCAAGTGTGTTAATGATTCTGAACTACCTTCTTCAACCTAAAGACATCACTTACTGTAGCAGTCAAGTCCATTCAAGGATTGTAGATACTTTGTCCCCAGCCAGGCCTGATAAGTTTGATTTTTGATGAGCATGAATTCTTTGGTGGAGTCCTTGAACAGCAAATCTTTGCTATTGTATGAAGCAGAATCAAACATCTTAAAGCCAGTGGAAGTAATGCCAAATCTTTTCTGTAAGTAAAGGATTTTATTTTTTAAATGGCAGAGTTTGATATAATTGCCTTTGTTCAGAGTTATATAGTTCGCTACCATCCCAGGAAAGAGGTGGGCTTGTCTGTCACATTGGCTCAGGGTCTATGTAAATCACAGTGAGATTGAAGAGCCTGTTCACTTTCATTGTTTTAACACAGGCTGACTTAAAAAGATACACGGAAATGGAGCACCACAATTGTATGGCATTGTATGCTATAGCCCAACAAAATTACTTTAATCATGCTGATGACTCTCAAGGTGGAATGCTACTCCCAAACTCGGTTTTCCTACTGGTCGGCCTAAATGCAAATAGATTTCATTTATACTCCACACGGGGATCCGCGAATGACAATAAAGCATAACCCCTGCCATCTTATTGCTACAACCTGCCTTATCTTCCTTTTAAGTACAATATTACCTGAATGTGAGCGATCTCACCTTGTATGTGGTGTTCCATAGACCTGGAGGGGCTTCTGCCAGTTCTTTCACGAACCACACCTCATCTATCAGATAACCCAGTTCTTTGACGTGAACCCTTTCCTCTAGATTGATGAAGATTCAAAACTTGGTGCAATGCCCTGAACTCTTAAGAAATTACCGATAATCCCTCGGGGAAGCTACGGTGAAGCAATGAGGTTGAAACTGTGCTACCGCAGAGCTATATTTTCATCCCACCTTACAATGGGTCCTGATTCTTTGTATCATCCTTCCCCCCTCGCCCCCCCCCCCCCCCCCCCCCACCCCAGGAACCCATTCTACTGGTTTAATTAACCCACGTGAACTTACTGCCACATTCTGAGAATGCATCAGTCTGGTGATATGAATCAGAATTGGAATTCCATTATGAGGCGGTTTTGGTTTATCAATATTTCCACATACACTTTCTTGCAGCTCTCTAAGGTCTTCTGGAGTTGTTTTGCCCCATGTTCAGCTCTCAAATAGCCCTTTTCTTTGTCATTCTTATTATATGAAACTCTTGAGCCATTCCTCTCCATGAGTCATGGGGGAAAGACATGGCCATCCAATCAAGGAGAAGGAATAGGAAAGCACATGTTCTGACCCAGTTCCATTCACAACATGTTGAGGAAAGGTAAGTTAAAAATCTTGAGTGAATTATATTGTACAATGCTCTAGTTCCACGACTGGAAGCTGATGGTCCCTGTCAGGTGCTTACAAAGCTATGAAGGTACTTCTGAACTTAACCCAAAACTCAATCATTCTGGTTTGTGATCCTGAGAGCGACTAAGTCCATCATTTAGATGACAATTAATCCCAGATTACCTAAATGCCTTTTAGGACTTAAACTAGCTCACTGGCAATCTGGTGTATCCCAGTCACAGGGCACCGGAAACTGTCAATGCAGTCGGCATAAGCCAATTCCTCTGTAGTCCAGTCAAAAAGATGTGCGCAGTTTCCAGACTAGTTAGTTAAGTTCCTTCAGGCCAGGTCTTCCTTCCTGGAATATTATTCACAGTGATTGACAGTACAACCTCAACTGTAAGCAATAACCAATAATTCCTCAGAAAAGCTACTGTGAATCAATGAGATGTTTCAGCGAGCTCTATCTTTATCTCACCTTACTATGGGTGATGATTCTTTGAATCATCTTTTACTTCCAGGAACAGCACCCCAGGAAACCCAACTACTGCTCCCATTAACCCATGTGACAGCACAAATATCTGATACTTTTGTGGAATAAGGTACTGGAGAAGGCTATTGAAATGAACAACATTATTGAGTTTAAAGCAATAATTAGGTGAGTTTCTGGAAAGAGAAAGGATTTCATTTAAGGTGATTAGCAAAAGAACCAGAGGCTTCATGAGGAAAAACTTTTTTACGCAACGAGTGGTTAGGATTTGGAATGCACTGCCTAATAGGGTGGTGGAAACAGATTCAATAGTAGCTTTCAAAAATACTTGAAGGAGAAAAATTGCAAGGATATGGGGAAAGAGCGGTGAAGTGGGACTAACTGGATTGCTCTTCAAAAGAGCCGGCGCAAACTCGATGGGCCAAATGGCCTCCTTCTGTGTTATACTATTCTATGATTCTATGATCAGAAGGCCAATAGGTGGAGCTAATTTTGAAAAAGGGACAGCTTATTTGGGCCAAATGGCCTTTTCCTAAGCAACAATTCTTATGACATATGCCCTAATCCAGAAATACTTTTATAACACCTTAATATAATAATTCACTCCTCAATTTCTGAAGCACTGTAACACACCTGTATTACTTCTGTACTTTCCATATTCTTTATTCAAAGGGCTCTGCATCTAAATAAATAGCCTAATTTTCTGTTGTTCACAATTTTATTTAAAAAAAATTAATGTTAAGATTTGACAAATTGGCTCAGATGGTAGAGAGTCACCATACCTGACCAGCATCGAGAGCATTAAAGACGGCCGTGCCATCAGTATCCAGTCTGACTACAACTGCATGTGCAGGCACCCTGGCGAGGTGGCATGCTTTCCAATCTGTAACTTCAGCACGGCTTCCATCACGACACAGAAGCTGATAGTCACTTGAAGTAAGGTCCTTTGCCCATGTATTGGGATTATTTCCTGAAAAACAGTTTATGTCAGGCTTTGGCCAAATTATACTCATATGATGCTCCATTTCATTCACATTCCACAAGTACCGATGTAGATATGATTTACAGCAGCCAACTACAAACTGAATGAGATTCTGTTACAATTATTGAGTCTGTAACACAAAGAGCAACAGTTTATCAGTACTGCCTGGATCAGTATTTCTTTCATCATAGTTTGGTGCTGAGTTACGATGAAGAGGTTTCATGTGTTGTGTTGATGGCTCAGAAAGGAGAACGCCATGAGCCTGATAATGCTGTCCTGTTGCAGTGAAGGAATAGAGCCACTACAGTCTGCAGTGCTGCTTGGTTGCGTCAAAATTAGCATCAAACCTGGGGCCTTGATGAACCTTGTAAATGGTTTGTGCAAAGGTTCACAGCACATTACACACTGCCTGCGAGCACAGGCATGCGTGTCAAGCACCTGGTCGGTGGCCTCCAGGCCAGAAGCACTCAGCACTTCTGGGGCATTACATCACGATATTGGTCCTCCTGTGTCCTCTTCTGCACAGAGCACAGAGGGAAATGGAAGGGGGAGAAAAACAATCATAACATTCAGACAGAACAATGGAGGCCCAGCATGCTGGCGCTGGGGCTAATGTTCACATTTCAGTCCGGAAATTCAGTCTTGCATTCTCTTCTGCACAGAGAAGGCAGGGAATATCTGCCTTTTTATTTTACTACCACACATCCTGCTCCTTCCAAGGGAGAGGGAGTAGTCTGATCTGTACACCCACGGAGTGGAGGAGTAATTGTCCAGCCCGTGTACTACTGTGAATTCTCCTCTGTATAGAGCAAGGAAGAAACATTTCTGGCCTGTGCATCACCACCGTGCCCTGCTCCATGCAGGGAAGAGGGGACAATCCACCCTGTGGTCCACAAGCTCTGCCGAGCAGAGTACAGTGGTTGGTGTGGTCTGGGTGCCACTCAATGTCTAGCTTTCCTTGACACCAAATGTCTGACATTGGCCCAACTGAGAACTGGCAAATGTATCCTAATCTGCAGCAAGCCAAATGTGATTGACTTGAGCTCAAGTGCTCTACCACTTGAGCTGAGAGATTGCATCAATCCCAAATCTGTTGCAAGACTCAAATACATAAATAAAATGAAACATTTCACTGGGAAAGGAAACAAAACAAAGAGGGAGAAAGAACAAGTAATCCTTGAGCAAACTCACAGCTGTCACAGTGACACAATTACAAGCAGTCATTTTCCAGTACCACAGTGTGCCATGTCTCTCAGCCAGGCACTGCTCCAGGGCTCTTGTGTATGATACTGAAGGGCTTATATCATCTCTGCCGTATATCAGAGCTGCAGGCTGTGCTAATGCAGACTCTGAACGAGCTAGCACTCCGAAAGCAGGTGCAATCCAGACAATCCTTCACTGGCAGTAACAAGCACCAGAATTCACAGAACAAAATTGCAGATAAGGACCCTGCACTTCAAGAATACCAATCAAAATAGGGCCACCAGAATGCTTCTGATGCATGTATGTAAAGCAAAGTACTCCAACAGTAACTGTATCAGTACATGTATGAAGGTCCCATGATTTGTTCTTACCCCAGAGTACTGCCTTCGCTTAGCATCATATGGCAATCTTTAATCATACCTTTGTTGACTTCCATCCACTGAACACATCAGAGTAACAAATTGCACTTTGCCCTCTAGGACATCTTAACCCAACCGGACTGATGGGATGATCTCTCTCTCTCTCTCTCCCCTTCTATATATGACACTTTTATAAAAGATACAGGCCAGTGTGAAGTGGTTAGGTGAGGAATGGAGCACTGGAAGAGAAACCGAGCAGTCAGTTGGGGAATGAAAATAGGGCCAGAGAGTGGGCCAGTCAAGCAAAGATGGAGCAGAACACGAGGCCCAAGCTGATACAGCAGGAGAGCAGGTTCATTTCTTGTTATCTGGCAATTCAGAGCAGCAAAGTCGGGGGCCTGAGGTGGATGAAGCCGTTCTTGCAGCTGAAACTAGGAGCAGATGTGTTCCTGAGATTACAGCTGGGATGAAGGCTGGTGAGAGCAGCAAGGCCGGATCTGTATATCCTATAGGGCAGGGTTGCCAACTCTGGTTGGAGGTATTCCTGGAGGTTTGATCACGTGACAGTCTGACCACATGACGCCTGCAACTGTTATTCCATTTACCTTCTAAAAGATTGGGAGCCTGGAGTTGAGTACCTTTGTTTGTGGTTTTGCGCCAACAGCTGTTGTGTGAGAAGTCACAAGAACCAGGAGACCACCGTGAGCAGGCAAAGAAGGGAAACCGAGTGCGGGGAAGAGTGGAAACTGAAGGTGGGGGAACGATTCACAGAGGGGAAACCAGAGGTGAGAGAAACTTTGAATCTAATTAATAATAGCTCACTGAAATTGCACTGATAACTAATAGTAATAGTGGCAACACTTAACTCTGTTTCTCTCTCCACGGATGCTGCCTGGCCTGCTGAGTTTTTCAAGCGTTTTCTGTTGTTACTCAGATTCCCCTCATAGCCAAAAATAACTCACTGATAGTCCATATATAACAATTAGTAATAGGTGTAATGCCCCGCTATTTGGAACAGCGAGAGAGAGCGGGATCAGCAGCGCTATAAAGAGCGAGAGGAGAGGGATCAGCGATGTTATAAAGAGAGCGAGAGGAACGGGATCAGCGATGTTATAAAGAGCGCGAGAGGAGCGGGATCAGCGATGTTATAAAGAGCGAGAGGAACAGCGAGAGGAGCGGGATCAGCGATGTTATAAAGAGAGCGAGAGGAGCGGGATCAGCGATGTTATAAAGAGCGCGAGAGGAGCGGGATCAGCGATGTTATAAAGAGCGCGAGAGGAGCGGGATCAGCGATGTTATAAAGAGCGCGAGAGGAGCGGCGAGAGGAGGAGCGAGAGGAGCGGGATCAGCGATGTTATAAAGAGCGCGAGAGGAGCGGGATCAGCGATGTTATAAAGAGCGAGAGGAACAGCGAGAGGAGCGGGATCAGCGATGTTATAAAGAGCGCGAGAGGAGCGGGATCAGCGATGTTATAAAGAGCGCGAGAGGAGCGGCGAGAGGAGGAGCGAGAGGAGCGGGATCAGCGATGTTATAAAGAGCGCGAGAGGAGTGGGATCAGCGATGTTATAAAGAGCGCGAGAGGAGCGGGATCAGCGATGTTATAAAGAGCGCGAGAGGAGCGGGATCAGCGATGTTATAAAGAGCGAGAGGAACAGCGAGAGGAGTGGGATCAGCGATGTTATAAAGAGCGCGAGAGGAGCGGGATCAGCGATGTTGTAAAGAGCGCGAGAGGAACGGCGAGAGGAGCGGGATCAGCGATGTTATAAAGAGCGCGAGAGGAGCGGGATCAGCGATGTTATAAAGAGCGAGAGGAACAGCGAGAGGAGCGGGATCAGCGATGTTATAAAGAGCGAGAGGAGCGGGATCAGCAATGTTATAAAGAGAGCGAGAGGAGCGGGATCAGCGATGTTATAAAGAGCGCGAGAGGAGCGGGATCAGCAATGTTATAAAGAGAGCGAGAGGAGCGGGATCAGCGATGTTATAAAGAGCGCGAGAGGAGCGGGATCAGCGATGTTATAAAGAGCGCGAGAGGAGCGGGATCAGCGATGTTATAAAGAACCTTCAAACAGAAAAAAATCATGGAGTGACATCACAGGGCAGCAGGTAGGTGATTGGTTGGTGAGTATTACAGTTTTTTAGTCTCTAAGCTTGCTAAAGAACTGTAAACTGCTATAAGTACTTTATTAAATTAGTCACTAAAACTAGATAAACCAATTAAGTAATAAAACTAAAATAATTGATTAAAAAAATTATTAATTAACTAATCAAATAAATAAAGAAGGTTAGATAGGATTGGCAGGGCAGGTGGTGTGCCGTAACTGCAGCATGTGGGAGTTTGTGGAGACCAGCGAGATCCCGAAGAACCAGCTTGAGGAACTTTGGCTCAGAGTTGTTGAGCTGGAGTACGAGGTGCAGACATTGCGGGGCATCAGATGGGGGAGAGTTACCTGGACACTTTGTTCCAGGAGGCAGTCACAGGAACAGGAGGGTGTGACTGCGAGTCCGGAAATTATGGGGACCCAGGATGTAGTGATGGAGGAGTCTCGGCCCTTGTCTTTGACCAACAGGTTTGAGGTACTTACTACCTGTGTGGATGAGAACAAGGACTGCAGGGTGGATGAGAAAACTGACCATGGCACCATGGTGCAGGAGACCATTCAAGTGGGGGGAGTGAAAAGGAATGTAGTTGTGGTAGGGGCCAGTATAGTCAGGGGGATAGATACTGTTCTCTGCAGCCGCGACCAGGAGTCCCGAAGGTTGTGTTGCCTGCCCGGTGCCAGGGGTAAAGACATCTCCTCGTGGCTGGAGAAGAACTTGGAGTGGGCGGGGTAGGATCCAGTGGTCGTGGTCTACGTAGGAACCAACAACATAGGTAGAACTAGGAATGAGGTTCTGCTGAGGGAGTTTGAGCAGCTAGGGACCAAATTTAAACACAGAACCTCAAAGGTAATAATCTCTGGATTGTTACCTGAGCCATGTGCAAATTGGCATAGGGACAGTCAGATCAGAGAGTTAAATGCGTGGCTCAAAGAGTGGTGTTGCTGGAAGGGGTTTCGATTCATGGGACACTGGCATCTATACTGGGGAAAGAGGGAGCTGTTCCGCTGGGACGAGCTCCACTTAATGGCAGTAAGAGAAATGTCAAGGCTGTAGAGCAGAGTAGTGATCTGGGTAAAGATAAGCAGAGTGGGTCAGGAAGGGACAGAGAGATTGATAAAGGTAATAGGGCACCAGTAACTAAAGTGACATCAGGGAAAAAAGTTAAAGCTAAAGGTACTGAATGCACGAAGCATTCGCAACAAAATAGATAAATTAATAGCACAGATAGAAATAAATGGGTTTGATTCAATAGTCATTACAGAGACGTGGTTGTAGAGTGACCAAGTTTTGGAACTAAATATTCCAGGATATTTGAATTTTAGAAGAGACAGGCGGAATGGAAAAGGAGGAGGGGTAGCCCTGATAATAAAGGAGGGGATAAAGACATTAGAGAGAAGGGGGTAGAAATTAGGTCGCGCCCCATTTGGGGCGCAAATATCGTCCGGACGCAAATATTAGCGCCTGACGCTAATTATCGGCACTGACAGGAAACTTCACTTTTACCGCCCCGGGAGGTGAGTGGAGCGCTAAAGCAGGCGCTGCACACCTCTCTTAAGGCGCAAAGGCCAAGGAGTGAGGCGCTAACTCGGAGCGCTGGCGAAGCTCATGTAATGTCAGTCAGCAATGGAACACACACACAATGGCACGGGCCAGTTCTTAAAGGGGATGGTTAATCTTGCTTTCCATACACATCCTGTTCATTGCTGCCTTGAATCTCGGCCTGGAGAGACTTGCACATCAAATGTGCTGGAAAGAACAATGGAGAGTACCAGGCAAAGAGCTCAGAGTACAGCTCCCACATTCTCTGCTAAATCGATACAAGGAATGGCAAATCAAAATGAACCTGCAAAGTGCTGCTCAGTACCCAAAACTCCTTCACACAACGTTGAATCTCTCCAGAAGTCTCTCCCTCTCTCTCTCAGAATGCGTAGTTCAAAAATGCCACCAACAATAAAAGACCGGAAGAGGCCCCCTTTAAATAGCGCCCCCCCCAGCCCCACAGCGATTGATAGCGTTCCAGTCTTCTGGTCGTTGGAAGCGCCAGGCGGTAAGGCAGGGGGCGCCACTCAATTTCCGCTACGGGGCGCCCCAAGGGCGTTGCACCATGGAATGACGTCACAATCTGCGCGCGCAGGTGGTCGCAGCGGTAAGTTTTAGCGCCGCCGCACAATCTCAAGTTAAGTTCTCGAGCGGCGCAAACATCGCTGCGCCCGGGCGTTAGCGGCTTTGCGCCCCATTAGCGCCCTCTTAAGGCGCTAACGGGAGGCGCAACCAAGTGAATTTTTACCCCAAGGGATCTTGGCTCGGAAAAACAAAATGTAGAATCAGTTTGGGTAGAGCTAAGAAACAACAAGGGGCAGAAAACACTAATGGGAGTCGTCTATAGGCTCCCTAACAATAGTTGTAGTGTCAGGCAGAGTATAAATCAGGAAATTAGAGATGCATGTAACAGGGGTAATACAGTAATCATGGGGGACTTTAACTTTCATATAGACTGGGCAAACCATATTTGCAGAAATAGTTCAAAGGAAGAGTTCATGGAATGCATTCAAGATAGTTTTCTAGATCATATGTCGAGGAACCTACTAGGGAATTGGTTATTTTAGATCCAGTATTGTGCAATGAGACAGGGTTAATTAATAACCTTGTAGTAAAGGAGCCACTGGGGAGCAGCGATCATAATATGTTAGAATTTTATGTTGCGTTTGAGAGTGATTTAGTTAAGTCCGAAACTAGGGTCCTAAATCTGAACAAAGCAAACTACGTAGGTATGAGAGGCAAGTTGGCTAAGGTAGGTTGGGAAACTAGATTAAAAGATATGACAGTAGAAAAGCAATGGCAAACATTTAAAGAAATAATTCATAATTCGCAACGAATATACATTCCCTTAAGGAATAAAAACACCACGGGGAAAATGGTCCACCCGTGGCTAACAAGAGAGATTAAAGATAGTATTAGATTAAAGGAAGAGGCCTATAATGTTGCCAAAAAAAGTAGTAAGCCTGAGGATTGGGAGGATTTTAGAATTCAGCAAAGGAGGACCAAAAAATTGATAAAGAAACGGAAAATAGAATACGAGAGTAAACGAGCGCGAGACATAAAAAGACTGTAAAAGCTTCTATAGGTTTGTAAAAAGGAAAGGATTAGCAAAAGTAAACGTGGGTCGGTTACAGGCTGAGACGGGAGAAATTATAATGGGGAATAAGGAAATGGCAGAGAAATTAAACAAATACTTTGTGTCTGTCTTCACGGAAGACGCAAAAAACATTCCGGAAATAGTGGAGAACCAAGGGTCTAGTGAGAATGAAGAACTGAAAGAAATTAGTATTAGTAAGGAAATAGTACTAGAGAAATTAATGGGACTGAAAGCCGATAAATCTCCTGGACCAGATGGCCTACATCCTAGCGTTATAAAAGAGGTGGCTATAGAGATAGTGGATGCATTGGTTGTCATCTTCCAAAATTCCATAGATTCTGGAACAGTTCCCACGGATTGGAAGGTAGCAAATGTAACCCCACTACTTAAGAAAGGAGGGAAAGAGAAAATGGGGAACTACAGACCAGTTAGCCTGACATCAGTAGTAGGGAAAATGCTAGAATCTATTATTAAGGACGTGGTAACAGGGCACGTAGAAAGTAATAATAGGATTGGGCAGAGTCAACACGGATTTATGAAAGAGAAATCGTGTTTGACAAGTCTGTTAGAGTTTTTTGAGGTTGTAACTAACAGGATAGATGAGGGGGAACCAGTGGATGTAGTGTATTTGGATTTTCAGAAGGCATTCGATAAGATGCCACAAAAGAGGTTATTAAACAAAATTAGAGCTAATGGGATTGGGGGTAATATACTAGCGTGGATTAAGGATTTGTTAATGGACAGAAAACAAAGAGTAGGAATAAATGGGTCATTTTCAGGTTGGCAGGCTGTAACTAGTGGGGTACCGCAAGGATCAGTGCTTGGACCTCAGCTATTTACAATCTATATCAAGGATTTGGATGAGGGGACCAAATGTAATACAGGAAACTCTTTATTAACCGGCACCGACGGGACTGGCGTGGTTCCGGTTAATCAAAAAGTCCGGATAATGGAGAGTTATATCTCCCAACGTACGAGAGCCCCGTACACATTGACATGCGCCTGCATTCGGAGCTCCGTCTCCCCGGGGACCGCCAGCTGACCATCTGTCGTGTCCGCTGCCTACCCGGGCTGCACATTCCCCTCCCAATCTACACGCTCCGATACAAGGCAAATGCCTCGGGGTTTTTTTTAAAGTTAATTTTAAACGAGAGATGAAGGAAAACCCCGGTTACCTACTCAAGAATTTTGCCGGTTAAGAGAGATTTCCGGATATTTGGGTGCCGGTTAATAAAGAGTTTCCTGTATATCCAAGTTTGCTGATGATACAAAGCTAGGTGGGAATGTACGTTGTGAGGAGGATGCAAAGAGGCTGCAAGGGAATATAGACAGGTTAAGCAATTGGGCAAGAACATGGCAAATGGAATATAATGTGGAGAAATGTGAAGTTATCCACTTTGGTAGGAAAAATAGAAAAGCAGAGTATTTTTTAAATGGTGAGAGATTGGGAAATGTTGGTGTTCAGAGGGACCTGGGTGTCCTTGTACATGAATCACTGAAAGTTAATATGCAGGTACAGCAAGCAATTAGGAAAGCAAATGGTATGTTGGTCTTTATTACAAGAGGATTTGAGTATAAGAGTAAAGACGTCTTACTGCAATTATATAGGGCCCTGGTGAGACCACGCCTGAAGTATTGTGTACAGTTTTGGTCTCCTTACCTAAGGAAGGATATATTTGCCATAGAGGGAGTGCAACGAAGGTTCACCAGACTGGCTCCTGGGATGGGGGGATTGTTCTATGAGGAGAGATTGAGTAGACGAGCCTATATTCTCTAGAATTTAGAAGAATGAGAGGTGATCTCATTGAAACATACAAAATTTTTACAGGGCTTGACAGGGTAGATGCAGGGAGGATGTTTCCCCTGGCTGGGGAGTCTAGAACCAGGGTCACAGTCTCAGAATAAGGGGTCGGCCATTTAGGACTGAAATGAGGAGAAATGTCTTCACCCAAAGGGTGGTGAATCTTTGGAATTCTCTACCCCAGAGGGCTGTGGATGCTCAGTCGTTGAGTATATTCAAGGCAGAGATTGATAGATTTTTGGATATTAAGGGAATCAAGGGATATGGGGATAGTGCAGGAAAGTGCAGTTGAGGTAGAAGATCTGCCATGATCTTATTGAATGGCGGAGCAGGCTCGAAGGGTCGAATTGCCTACTCCTGCTCCTATTTCTTATGTTCTTATGATATCCTATCTATAACTAGCAGTACTCCGCTGATATTCACCCTGAAACTGCAGCCAGAATCTCCCTACGCTGCACAAAGTGAGGACAGGCTCCCTAGTCGAGACCACTTTTAATAGGCCCAATCTCTCTCCCCTTCTCCTTGGACTCTGGTTTTGTCTCAGGTTCTGTGTGAAGGTGACAACTCTGAAACGGGAGCCTCAGTCAAAGATGATTTGTACTTAAACTTCACACGCCAAAACAGGGCTGGCACAGCCCAACCTGAACTAAACCGAGAGATCGCACAAAGGGCAGTGAGTTTGATGCTTGGGGCACCTCTCACGGGGAACTAAATCACATTCCAGGTGCAAGACAATCAGTGAGAAAGGCCATGGAAGATTTACAAGTTTAAAAATATATATTTAAGGCAGTAAGTAAACTGCAGGCTTATTAATCAATCGTATCTGCATATCATAATATGATGCAACTCTTTTAACAGACCAAACACAAATGGAACAGAATATTGCAACTCGTGTAAAAGTCACAGATTGTAGGAGGTTACAACGTCACTCACCATCTGTATTATCTGACACGGTAGAATGTTTAACAAAGGCAACATCACCTGCTTGTTCAGCTAGGCACCTGAAGCGAAAGAGAGGTACATTTAAATAGCCAGGCACAGGTAAAATATATCTTGATGGTAAAGTATTACGGCTGTGACAAATGACCCAGCAGTATGTTTGTTATTCCTCCAGCTCCCCCACCCCTCCATCTCCACACCTGGCCAACACAGCAACAACCAACACAAACTATCAAAGTCAAGCAACCCATAAATGTAACAGTTATCCGGCAAAACAAAATATTTTGCAAAAATGTTTCTTTTTCTAGCAGGGATCAATATTGGGCAGCTCATGGGCCATGTGCTTACATTACAGAACTTTTTTCCTTCCATGCCATTTGCTGCCAATTACACAACAGAGATCTAGCGAGTGAGGAACGGAATTCTGCATTTACACGATATTGATTCGATTGGGAGGGGAGAAAAGTATCTACTTCAAACACTAATGTACTCAGGGTTGCACTGCATACTGGAACATGGTGCACTGAAGTAGAAAGCTGCAGATTTAATCGCCGCCTCTCTGCTGAGTTCCTGATCTCAGTCTCAACACTATGAGGAGGAAAACCAGGACAAAGAATCGTTATCGGGCCACTGTTTTTGCACCACCTAGCAGCTCGTTGTAGAGTGTTTTTGGCTGGCACTAGATCATACACCTGTTCTTTAACCACAGGTGGTATGTGTCCAGGGAGGAAAAAAAGGGAGAGAAATAAAAATTTTGAACCAACTTTTTTCCAGGCTAATTTCTCGATGATGTACCTGGGGCTGGTATCGCTTCAAAGCATGAATGTGAGAAGTCGCACAACACCAGGTTATAGTCCAACAGCTTTATTTGAAATCACAAGCTTTCGGAGCGCTGCTCCTTCGTCAGATGAAGTGAAGAGATGCATATAGACACAGCATATATAGTCAGAGAACACTGCCAGATGATTACAGTTAATCTTTCCAACTGCCCTTTATCACACCTCGGCAGAGAGATAATCACGGCAATCAAAGGTGTGGATGGTGAAACTGATAGCCAAGTTCCGCACCCATGAGGACGGCCTCAACCGGGATCTTGGGTTCATGTCACGCTACATGTAACCCCACCTGACGTAGAGTCATCCAGACTCGAGTCGTCGTTGGCTTGTTCTCTCTACACAGATGCGGCCGGACCTGCTGTGATTTCCAGCAAAAAAAGTTTTTTGTTTTCTATACAGACCCCAGCATCTGCCACATTTGTCTTTGATGTAATGTTTTCCTGACTGACCTGTTTGGACACCATCCACACCTTTGATTGCCGTGATTATCTCTCTGCCGAAGTGTGATAAAGGGCAGATGGAAAGATTAACTGTAATCATCTGGCAGTGTTCTCTGACTATATATGCTGTGTCTATATGCATCTCTTCACTTCACCTGACGAAGGAGCAGCGCTCCGAAAGCTTGTGATTTCAAATAAAGCTGTTGGACTATAACCTGGTGTTGTGCGACTTCTCACATTTGTCCACCCCAGTCCAACACCGGCATCTCCACTTCAAAGCATGAGGCAAGGCGTAAACATTTTTGAGGCTCAGCTCTGATGTATTAAGTATGTGAATGACCAGTGCCTGGCCAACCAGAATATTCAGTATTACTCAACCACCTAAAGTCTCTCCCCAGGCTGGCAGTATGGTGTTCTATACAAGGGAACGTAAGAATGTACAGAACTGGAAAACATAGTGGGGGCGATTTTCGGCAGCACCTTCAGATACTAAATGTCCTCTGAGGTGGCCAAGATGGGGTCTGGAGCCGAGACAGCAGCTTAGCCCGCATTTAGCCTGCGATTAGCGCAAGACGTCACCTTGGTAAAGGAGTTGAGGCGCGCAACTAGGAACGGCTGCCCTGAGGCTCGTTAAGAGGCTGATTGCTACTTAAAATGCCTGCTAGCGCTCATTAAGGAGGCTACATGACATTTTTGTGGCTAGCACTTGTCCTAACACCCTCTCCTAACAGCGATCAACTGTTTGGGACTAAACAAGGCATTAATGTGGATTTCAAGTGCCACTTAAAGGGATGCTCATCATTTCATGTTCACTTGCTGCTGGAGCTGTGAAGAGGATCTCTGAAACACATCGGGTTATTTTCTGGGACACTTTGTCAGGACTTCACCAACACTTGAGCAACATTTATTCCGCAAATTCTCTGAGGACTTCACCTAAAAAGAGTAAATGCTGTGCTACTGCACCTTAGAGGAGTCAGCAGGAGAAAGGGAGTGCTTGGTCATAGGCATCTTGCTTGGGATCCCCCTTGGTCTGGACAAGGAATGGGAGGAGGACATGAGGCCGGGCAGAGAAGCACCAGCTACTGCAGGAGAGAGGGACAGGAGGGCGACGAGGGCAATGTGTCATCCTTCCCCCACTGCGGGTACAGAACATCTCTGCTTCTTTGAGTGAAACATGCAGTGAGATAAGCCTTTTTATCAATACTAAAGGTAACCAATCAGTAGTATTGACAAATGTCCCAGTTGTTGCCTGTCCACCCCACCCCAGTGAGATCAGCTAACTAGACACAGACCAGGGATTAAACCTGGGAACTTGCAGTCCATCAGAATTAGTATTACACCATGCAGTGCATTTACCCCTTAGGCCAGTAAAGGAGTTCATTTTTATGATCTTTATACCACATACAGTCAAGTGCTTTAAATGGTCATGAAACGATTTGTTATACTTTATATTAAAAGAACAGATACTGAAATGCTGTACCTGAATGCCCCACTGTAGCTAAAATATCTCTCGCTCGCATTTTCCGCACATTTGTTTTTGTTTTGTTCATCACCAATACACAACTGGCAAAGGCTTGATGGGAAATCTGTACCTTGCGCTCCAGGGATGCAACTTTCAGTGAAAAACTCACTCACAGCTAGAAAGAAGCAAAACAAATAATTAATCAGTAGTGATCAGACTTGTAAGGGCGTATTTCTTGAAAAAGAAGCTCCTGGCATTCATTTAAATTGGATTAGAAATAAGAATTTTGTTGCGCAAACTCCAGTCAGATCTTTTTTCTGATTACTGAATAAAGTTGAGGGACAAACAAAGTAGCAGCGTCTTTCAAAAACTGTAAAGCAAATTACAGGTAACTTTTATCACAAGGTGGGAAATGAGCAATAGTAATTTGGCCTTCCGTTTTACACCCTGCCCAATGATCTTTTTCATCTCTGCTTCCTAACTTACAGAGAATCGATGTCAAGTTTCTGGGATGCATTAGAAATAGGGATGATAGGGTATATTTTCACCCTGATAAATAGACATAAAGTGGATGTAACTGATCGAATAAAGGGGAATTATACCAGATTTACACCCATTTGGCGTCCCATCCAATTTTACAAATGGATTTTGTTTTAGCACTAGAAGTGCCCACCAGTTTGCCATTTGTTATGTTAAATCTAGGCCTCAATTACATAGATATCCACACAACTGCCCGGTGTTTCCATCAGAATAGCTTTCAGTCATCTACTGTCCATATAAAATGGGTGTCCCAGGCCGTTGGCTGTGGTTTTCCACTTCTATGCTCACCAGTCTGTAATTTTCCACCCACTCACATTAATGGGTACAGTAGCATAGTGGTTATATTACTGGACCAGTAATCCAGAGGCCTGGACTAATAATCTGGAGCACACAAGTGGCAGTTTGAGAATTTGGATTCAGTAGTAGAAATAAATAGAAATAAAATGCTTGTATCAGTAAAAGTGACCATGAAGCTGTCAGATTGTTGTAAATTGGCAACTGGTTCACTAATGTCCTTTAAAAACCTGCCATTCTTACCTACCCTGACCTATATGTGACTCCAGTCCCACACCAATGTGGTTGACTTAACTGCCTTCTGAAGTAGCCTAGCAAGCCACTCAGTTGCATCACTAGGGTGGGCAATAAATACCATCCTTGCCAACAATGCTCACATCCTGAGATTGAACTTTTAACGATGAGTAGAAAAATCACAGGCTGGCAAGTGTGGAATTAGAAAACCCTGGCTGCTGTTTACAGAAGTGGACCTAAAGAGCAGTAAGATTTATGGACTGTTAAATCTCTAACTTCTTCCAGTTCTGATGAAAGGTCATCGACCCGAAACTTGTTAACTCTGAGTGTTTACAGCATTTTCTGTTTTTATTTAAGATTTGCAGCAGTATTTTGAGAGTATGTTTGAAGCTTTTCTCTTTCTTTTTGTTTGTGTTTATTTCTTTCCTTTTCCACTTGTTTGGTCAAGAGGCTTGGTGCTAAGTGTGCTGGTACCGCCATATTTTTGGTGCATCCACAATATTAGGATAGTGGCTTTCCCATGAGGAATTCCCCCTTTCCTTGTGATTTTCAAAGGAAGAAGAGAGAGAAGCCAGGCCGGTCAGATTGCTTCAGAGGTGGGCTGTGCTGATCCGCTGGTAGCCTCACACCCACCTTAACAGGCAAAGGCGCACCGACCTGACAATGAATGTGCAGAACTGGCTCCACAGGTCCTGGGTCAGTAAAAAGCCGAATGAAGAGTTGTACCATCTACTGCGAGGACGCTTACAGCTGGCGCGCATCATAAAGCGAACACTGACAGTGGCTGTAACAGTCAGCTGCACCTTCACGTTCCCCTCTTCTGTCGTCGCTAAGGAATGTTGCAATGCTTTCCTGTGGCGAAAGTGCCCTAGAGTGGCAAACAGGTCACCCTTCTCACTGCTACATCATTCAGCATCACCCCGACTTTGTCAAGCATTAAACAGGGAGTTCATGTGCTTTACAGCACTCCATCACTTGGGCACAGACTCAGATTCCTGCCTCCACATTTATCATGTCAACTATTGCATACTTGGTTACCCAAACAGCCATTGCAAAAGTTGAAATAGGCATTCAAAATATTAGCAGCCATTGTAAAAGCTACTAACTTTTTTGCTCCATATGTGGTCACCTACCTTTAAGGATTCCTTTAAATCTAGCCATCAGCCCTTGTAAGTAGTCTTTAAGGGCTGCTTACAGGCAATTTTCTGACCTGCTTTGTGATGAATTCCCAACACCAGGCTCAATATGGGCCAAGAGCTCACCCACATTATATAAATGGAGTCGAACCTGCAAAATCAGATGGTGTCAGCATGCTCACATCCCAATTAATGCCCAATCAGAGGCCTGATGATCTACCTGATGTGTTGCTGGTCAGTGACTAACTCAGAGTCACTAAAAATAACAGAGAGATTTTCCCTTGCCCCAATGATGTGAACACTACTGAAGCTAAGTCATAAATATTTTATGAATAATGTTGCATATTATACTAAAATAAATCACTGCGTTAATTAAGAGGACTTGGGGACATTGGCGATCAATATGAGAAGAGTGCAATGGAAGGGACTGTGGCTAAAGGTAAAAGTGTGAGAAAATGTAATTGTAGGAAATTAGACAAAAAGAAACAGATGAGGATAGAGATAGAGAAAGATAGATGCCGATGAAGAGAAAGAATGGATGACAGAGGCAAACAAATGGACACAAAGGATTGACGGAAAGAGAAACAGATGAGACAGACAGCAAGATAGAAATAGAGTGAAGGAGGCAGATAGTGACGGATGGGAGACAGAAATATAAACAAATGGATATAGAGTAGCTGATTAGGGGAGAGAGAGGTAGACACAGAGCAAGATAGACGGCAACAGACAGATAGTGAGACACAGAAATCCACAGACACTGGCATTAAGAATCAATTACCCCAGCTTACCTTGTGGAATTTTACAACCCATCACAGACATTTTCCCGGTGTTAATCAGATAACCAATAGGAACGTTCCACCCTGCTGTTCTACCGTATCCAGTGTGGCAGGACTTCTTCATTTTCAGATTGTTGATAGTGATTGCATTGTCTGATTTTCTGACAACAGCCACTGCGTAATAAAAGGTTCCAACTTCTAAAGGAGCAAGAAAGAAACAGAAAATATATTGGCACCAAAATTAGACAAAACAAATTTAACAAACCATTTGGAGTTATCGGAATTTCAACAATACATCTCGATGCCACATCAAACATTGAGAGGTGCTCTAATTGAAACATATAAAATTCTTAAGGGGCTTGACAAGGTTAATGCTAAGAAAATGTTTCCCCTGGCTGGGGAGTCTAGAACACGAAGTTACAGTCTCAGAATAAGGGGTAGGCCATTTAGGACTGAGATGAGGAGAAATTTCTTCACTCAAAGGGTTGTGAATCTTTGGAATTCTCTACCCCAGAGAGCTGTCGTTGAGTATATTCAAGACAGAGGTCGATAATTTTTTGGGAATTAAGGGATATGGGGATAGTGCGGGAAGGTGGAGTTGAGGTAGAAAATAAGCCACGATCTCGCTGTTGAATGGCGGAGCAGGCTTGAAGGGCTAAATGGCCAACTCCAGCTCCTATTTTTTATGTTCTACCCACAGAACCATTGGGAGGTCTCACAAATATTTCAGATCTTCTACCACTCTCCCCCATATATACATGACTTTTTAAACTAACCCGATCTCTCAATTTTCTCCGAAAGTGCTCCCAAGATTTTTTTTCACAAATAGAGAAAATTATTTTTAAAAAGATGGAGGACCAAGCTTGCTTCTGATCCCCAAGGCCACCCCAAACTGCCAGTGATTAATTCTTGAACAGCCATCTGAAACTTAGAGGGGAATTTTAACTCCCCAAAACGGGTGGGTTTGGGTCAGGTGGAATGTAAAATTTTAATAATCTCAAACCCGAACCCAACCAGCCTTGAACCCGCCCACTTCCGGTTTTAACAGAGGTGGGATGGGGGCGGGCAACCAACCTACTCCAAGGAGGCGGGTTGCTCATTAAAATATTTGAATGAGGCAGATTTTATCTCTCTTCCAGGTTTAACCCTGGTCGGCTGGGTTTCCCGGACCTCGCGATCTCTACCCCAGCAGCATGAACTTACCTGCTCCTGTGCTGCAGCCTCTGCTCTAGCTCTCCCCTCCCGAAAGGGAGCCAAACCTGTCAATCAGGCTGGCTTCCGGGCGGGGATCCCATCGGAAAAAAAATCCACGGACGCTGTGGAGTCAGCGTTCGGGACCAGAACTCCTCCCCCCCCTGCTTGGAAATCCTGCCCCAGTAAAGATCGGAGCCTTGATGTCTGTATTTTTGGGATGTAAAGTAATATGTTGAAAAGGTTTTGATGCTAAGCCATTGGATACAGACTATCGGTGCAGGCTTGCAAATAAAATTATTGGGGACTAGGAATGTCAGCAAAGACTTGTCACTTTAATGGTTAAGGGTTATTTTGTCTTATTGAAAGGACTTCATGTCTAATACAATTAAAAAGATGGATTTTAAAATGTCTTTTTTATTTAATACAACCATCACTGATTACTTATAATGGTTAGCCCTACTCCAAATGGAAGTATTGTCGTTCTGTTCATGCTGACCCTGCATTGACCTCCAATACCAGCCCTGCAGTCCCATCCATGCTGACACTGCTGCCCCTCTGATATCCTACAGCTCTTCATCTCTTCATGGTCAGAGGTGCTGACCCCCCCAGATGCCAAATCTAAAATTGCCCTGACAACCTCCACCTTCCCAACCCTGAAGCGCCCTGTGCAACACAGAGTCTGGTACAACCTTCCCATGACAAAATGCAACAGTGCCCTCTTTTACACTATATAAAAGTGAATTATGAGATGCATGGGATACATGTATTGGATGTGTACAATGTTGTGTAACATTTACTCAAGAGGCTTACACTATTAGTACAAGAGATCTATGCCATCCATATAGCTACTATTCCAATCTGTGGAGACAGATAAATAAATACTAGCGCCTCCATCAATAATATAGCTTGTCCTGCTCCCAAACATGTGCTCCTTTGTAGAATTTTCCTAGTTGGCAATATACTTGTAGAAGAGCTGACATCGAGGCAAGCATAATCATATACTACTAGATGTGAGTGAATTGTTCCCTTTTACAAGTTATGTATATGTCATTTTGGTAAAGCAATATGCAATTATAACTTAAAGCATATAACTAACTGAATTATTTTGAAAACAGTAATTGTACTGGGTGGTTTTCCATTTACACTAATGGTTTGTAGTGGATCTTTATTTATAGTCTACTTCATACTCCATTTAGAAGGCCAGCATTTATTGCCCATCCATAGTTGCCCAGAGAAGGTGGGCGGTGGGACTTCTTGAACCCCTTAGTAGCAGTATGATACAACTGGCTTGTTAGGCTACTTCAGAGGGCAGTTAAGAATCAACTTCATTGGTGTGGCCCTGGAGTCATATACAGGACAGACAGCAGGTTTCCTTCCCTAAAGGACATTAGGGAACCAGTTAGAATATTTATGACAATCCGACAGATTCACAGTCACTTTTACTGATACCAACTTTTTATTTCCAGATTCTCTGCCATGGTGGGATTTGAACTCATGTTCTCTGGATTATAAATCCAGGTCTCTGGATTATTAGTCCAGTAATGTAACCACTACACTACCATACCCCTTATTAATGGTATGGATGTCTGGCTCAAAAAAGGGCAGGATTGGGTACTAAATATTCCTGGATATAAGGTGTTCAGGAAAGATAGGGAAGGAAAGAAAGGAGGTGGGGTGGCAGTATTGATTAAGGAAAATATTACAGTGCTGGAGAGAGAGGATGTCCTGGAGGGGTCAAGGATAGAGTTTATTTGGTTAGAGTTAAGAAACAATAGAGGTGCCATTACTAGGTGTATTCTATAGGCCACCAATGAGTGAAACGGATATAGAGGAGCAAATTTGCAGGGAAATTACAGAGAGGTGCAAGAACTATGGAGTAGTGATATTGGGGGACTTCAACTATCCTAATATAGACTGGGATAGTAATAGTGTAAAGGGCAAAGAGGGGGAAGAATTTCAGAAGTGTGTTCAGGAGAACTTCCTTGATCAGTATGTTTCCAGCCCAACAAGGAAGGAGGCATTGCTGGATCTGGTTCTGGAGAATGAGGTGGGTCAAGTGGAGCAAGTCTCAGTAAGGGAACATTTAGGGAACAGTGATCATAGTATCATAAGGTTCAGATTAACTATGGAAAAGGACAAGGGGCAATCTAGCGTAAAAATACTTAATTGGAGGAGGGCCAATTTCAGTGGGTTGAGAACAGGTAAATTGGAATCAAATATTGGCAGGCAAAACTGTAATCGAACAATGGGCTGCCTTTAAAGAGGAGATGGTTTGGGTACAGTCGAGGTACATTCCCACGTGGGGGAAAGGTAGGGTAACTAAAGCCAGAGCTCCCTGGATGACAAAAGAGAGAGTAAGATGAAGCAGAAAAAAGGGGTGTATGACAGATGTCAGGTTGAGAATACAAGTGAGAACCAGGCTGAATATAGAAAGTTCAGAGGGAAGTGAAAAAGGAAATATGAGGGGCAAAGAGAGAGTATGAGAATAGACTGGCAGCTAACACAAAAGGGAATCCAAAAGTCTTCTATAGGCATATAAATAATAAACAGATAGTTAGAGCAGGGGTGGGGCCGATTAGGGACCAAAATGGAGACCTATGCATGGAGGCAGAGGGCATGGCTGAGGTACTAAATGAGTACTTTGCATCTGTCTTTACCAAGGAAGAAGATGCTGCCAAAGTCATAGTGAAAGAGGAGGTAGTTGAGATACTGGATGGGATAAAAATTGATGAGGAGGTACTAGAAAAGCTGGCTGTACTTAAAGTACATAAGTTACCAGGATGGATGCATCCTAGGATGCTGAGGGAGGTAAGGGTGGAAATTGGGGAGGTATTGACCATAATCTTCCAATCCTCCTTGGATACAGGGGTGGTGCCAGAGGACTAGAGAATTGCAAATGTTACACCCTTGTTCAAAAAAGGGTGTAAGGATAAACCCAGCAACTACAGACCAGTCAGTTTAACCTCGGTGGTGGGGAAGCTTTTAGAAACGATAATCCGAGACAAAATTAACAGTCACTTGGACAAGTGTGGATTAATTAAGGAAAGCCAGCACAGATTTGTTAAAGGCAAATCATGTTTAACTAACTTGATTGAGTTTTTTGATGTGATAACAGAGAGGGTTGATGAGGGCAATGCGGTTGATGTGGTGTACATGGACTTCCAAAAGGCATTTGATAAAGTGCCACATAATAGGCTTGCCAGCAAAGTTGAAGCCCATGGAATAAAAGGGACAGTGGCAGCGTGGATACGAAGTTGGCTAAGTGACAGGAAACAGAGAGTAGTGGTGAACGGTTGCTTTTCCGACTGGAGGAAAGTATATAGTGGTGTTCCCCAGGGTTCAGTACTAGGACCAGTGCTTTTCTTGATATATATTAATGACTTAGACTTTGGCGTATAGGGCACAATTTCAAAATTTGCAGGTGACACGAAACTTGGATGTATAGTGAACAATGAGGAGGAGAGTGATAGACTTCAAGAGGACATAGACAGGCTGGTGGACACGTGGCACATTAAATTTAACGCAGAAAAGTGCGAAGTGATACATTTTGGTAGGAAGAACGAGGAGAGGCAATATAAGGTAAAGGGTACAATTTTAAAGGGGGTGCTTGAACAGAGAGACCTGGGGGTATATATGCCCAAATCGCTGAAGGTGGCAGGGCAGGTTGAGAAAGCGGTTAAAAAATACGGGATCTGGGCTTCATAAATAGAGGCATAGAGTACAAAAGCAAGGAAGTTATGATAAACCTTTATAAAACACTGGTTCGGCCTCAACTGGAGTACTGTGGGCACCGCATTTTAGGAAGGATGTGAAGGCCTTGGAGAGGGTGCAGAAAAGATTTACAAGAATGGTTCCAAGGATGAGGGACTTCAGTTACGTGGATAGACTGGAGAGGCTGGGGTTGTTCTCCTTAGAGCAGAGAAGGTTGAAAGGAGATTTGATAGAGGTGTTCAAAATCATGAGGGGTCTAGACAGAGTAGATAGAGAGGAGCTGTTCCCATTGGTGGAAGGGTCGAGAACCAGAGGACACAGATTTAAGGTGATTGGCAGAAGAACCACAGGAGACATGAGGAAAAACTTTTTTATGCAGCGAGTGGTTAGGATCTGGAATGCACTGCCTGAAAGGGTGGTGGAGGCAGATTCAATCGTGGCTTTCAAAAGGGAATTGGATAAGTAACTGAAGGAAATAAAATTGCAGGGCTACGGGGAAAGGACGGGCGAATGGGACTAGCTGAAGTGTTCTTGCAGAGAGCCGGCATGAGCTCGACGGGCCGAATGGCCTCCTTCTGTGTTGTAATCATTCAATGATTCTATGATTTCCATGTGCAGTACCTTGATCATACTTCTCTCCAATAATAGGCTTTAGTTTATGCTCCTTTGCAGCCTGATAGAGGTTCCCACCATCCAATGACACTGCATCTGCTTCTTTGTTCTGATAAATGATTGAAGAAAGTTACCAGTTAAATAAAGAATTCATTTTGAAAACACAGTATTAATATTTTCAATAGCAGCATACTGTCTAATTAAAGAAAGAACTTGCATTCATATAGCACCTTTCACAACCTCAGAACATCCCAAAGTGCTTAAGTACTTTTGAAGTGTAGTCACTGTTGGAATGTAGGAATTGCAGCAGCCAATTTGTGTACAACAAGGTCCCACAAATGAGCAATATGATTATGACCAGATAGTCTGTTTTTAGGTTGCGTTTGAGGGATAAATGTTGGCCAGAATACCAGGGAGAACTCCCCTGCTCTTCTTCGAAATAGTGCCATGAGATTTTTTACGTCCACCCTAGAGGGCAAATGGGGCCTCAGTTTAACGTCTCATCCGAAAGGCAGCACCTCTGACACTGAAGTGTCAGCCTAGTTATTGTGTTCAAGTCTCTGGAGTAAAACACAAACCCACAACCTTCTGACTCAAAGGCGAGAGTACTACCAACTGAGCCACGGCTGACACCAAGCTCTAGGTCTATCATTATTTCTCATTCAGTGCATTGACATGCAATAGATTATGACTAAAGATAATGGCAATTTATGATTGGATGACGAGCATGTTAAAACCCCTGCTATATACTATTTTCAAGTGTCCAGTGGATTGTGTTCACTCAAGTCATACGTGCAAGTTTCCAAAGGATTGGTGTTAAACTTGACGACTTCTCTAAGTAACCAATGAACAGTGTTAGGCCTGACAACATGTTAAGGTGCAAAATAGACGATGTTCACTTAATTCACATATCCAACCATCCAATAAACAGTATTAGCTCTAGCCAATAGCAAAATACTGCCGATGCTGGATATCTGAAATAACAACAGAAAATGCTGGAAATACTCAGCAGGCCAGGCAGCATCCGTGGAGAGAGAAACAGAGTTAACGTTTCAGGTCTGGGACCCTTCGTCAGAACTGGAAAAAGCTGGAGATGTAACAGATATTAAGCAGGTGCAGAGACAGGGGGGGGTTTTAGGAGGGGAGGAAGAAGTTGAAAGAACACACTGTGCTTATGTAAGAGGCAGGAAAGATAAAATGTTGCAAATGGGAATGGCAAAATCATACAGCATGAAAAATGGGGGCAGGGATTATTGTCTGAAATTGTTGAACTCGATGTTCAGTCCGGAAGGCTGTAAAGTGCCTAATCGAAAGATGAGGTGCTGTTCCTCGAGCTTACGTTGAGCTTCATTGGAACAATGTAATAGGACGAGGACAGAGAGATCAGAGTGGGAGTGAAGCGGAGAATTAAAGTGACAGGCGACCGGAAGCTCAGGGTCACCCTTACGGACTGAACGGAGGTGTTCCGCAAAGCGGTCACCCAATCTGCGTTTGGTCTCCCCAATGTAGAGGAGACCGCATCGTGAGCAGCGAATACAGTATATTAAATTGCAAGAAGTACAAGTAAATCGCTGTTTCAACTCTCCGACACCTCCTCCTACCTCCGCCTGGACCATGACCCCACTAGCAAACATCAGGCCATTGTTTCCAAGACTGTCACTGACCTCATCTCCTCTGGAGATCTTCCCTCCATGGCCGCCAACCTTATAGTCCCCCAACCCCGCACAGCCCACTTCTACCTCCTTCCCAAGATCCACAAACAGGACTGCCCTGGTAGACCCATCGTTTCAGCCTGTTCTTGCCCCATGGAACTTATCTCTTCCTATCTCGACTATTTTTTCTCCCCTTGTCCAGTCTCTTCCCACCTACATTCGCGACTCTTCCGACGCCCTCCGTCACTTTAATAGTTTCCAGTTTCCTGGCCCCAACCGTCTCCTTTTCACAATGGACGTCCAATCCCTCTACACCTCCATCCCCCACCAGGACGGCCTGAGGGCGCTCCATTTCTTCCTTGAACAGAGGCCCAACCAGTCCCCATCCACCAGCACCCTCCTCCGCCTGGCTGAACTTGTTCTCAAATTAAACAACTTCTCCTTTGACTCCAGTCACTTCCTCCAAATTAAAGGTGTTGCTCTGGGAACCCGCATGGGCCCTAGCTATGCCTGCCTGTTCATGGGATATGTGGAACATTCTTTGTTCCAGTCCTACTCAGGTCCCCTCCCTCACCTCCTTTTCCGGTACATCGATGACCTGAACGAGATAAGTTCATTCACTTTACTTCCAATTTCCACCCTTCCCTCACCTTCACATGGTCCATCTCCGGCTCTTCCCTTCCCTTCCTTGACTTCTCCGTCTCCATTTCTGGCGATCGGCTTTCGACAAACATCCACTACAAGCCCACTGACTCCCAAAGCTACCTGGACTACACTTCCTCCCACCCCGCTTCCTGTAAGGACTCTATTCCATTCTCCCAGTTTCTCCGTCTCCGCCGCGTCTGTTCTGACGATGCCACCTTCCATACCAGTGCTTCCGACATGTCTTCCTTTTTCCTCAACCGAGGATTCCCCTCTACTGTGGTTGACACGGCCCTTGACCGTGTCCGTTCCATTTCCCGCACTTCTGCTCTCACCCCTTCCCCTCCCTCCCAGAACCACGATAGGGTTCCCCTTGTCCTCACCTTTCATCCCACCAGCCTCCACATTCAACGGATCATCCTCCGCCATTTCCGCCACCTCCAACGTGATCCCACCACCAAACACATCTTCCCCTCACCTCCCCTTTCAGCATTCCGAAGGGACCGCTCCCTCCGCGACACCCTGGTCCACTCCTCAATCACCCCTAACAGCCCTTCTCCTTCGCCTGGCACCTTCCCGTGCAAGCGCAGGAGATGCAACACATGCCCTTTTACCTCCTCCCTTCCCACTGTCCAGGGCCCCAAACACCCCTTCCAGGTGAAACAGCGATTTACTTGTACTTCTTGCAATTTAATATACTGTATTCACTGCTCACGATGCGGTCTCCTCTACACTGGGGAGACCAAACGTTCAGTCCGTAAGGGTGACCCTGAGCTTCCGGTCGCCTGTCACTTTAATTCTCCGCTTCACTCCCACTCTGATCTCTCTGTCCTCGGCCTATTACATTTGTTCCAATGAAGCTCAACGTAAGCTCGAGGAACAGCACCTCATCTTTCGATTAGGCACTTTACAGCCTTCCGGACTGAACATCGAGTTCAACAATTTCAGACAATAATCCCTGCCCCCATTTTTCATGCTGTATGATTTTGCCATTCCCATTTGCAACATTTTATCTTTCCTGCCTCTTACATAAGCACAGTGTGTTCTTTCAACTCCTTCCTCCCCTCCTAAACCCTCCCCCCCCTGTCTCTGCACCTGCTTAATATCTGTTACATCTCCAGCTTTTTCCAGTTCTGATGAAGGGTCCCAGACCTGAAACGTTAACTGTTTCTCTCTCCACGGATGCTGCCTGGCCTGCTGAGTATTTCCAGCATTTTCTGTTGTTATTTTAGCTCTAGCCATCTGTCCAACTGATCCAGTTAGATACTAAAGCAAAGATCCAAAGTGCTCAATTTGGACAACCTGTCAATACAAGAAAACTGAAGATTGAGGTAGTGCAGACGTTCTGAGTCAGAAGGTTGTGGGTTCAAGTCCCACTCCAGGGACTTGAGCACATAAAGCTAGGCTGACACTCCAGTGCAGTGCTGAGGGAGTGCTGCACTGTCGGAGGTGCTGTCTTTCGGATGAGACGTTAAACTGAGTCCCCGTCTGCTCTCTCAGGTGGACGTAAAAGATCCCATGGCACTATTTTGAAGAAGAGCAGGGGAGTTAACCCCGGTGTCCTGGCCAATATTTATCCCTCAACCAACATAACAAAAACAGATTATCTGGTCATTATCACATTGCTGTTTGTGGGAGCTTGCTGTGCTCAAATTGGCTGCCATATATCCCACATTACAACAGTGACTACACTTCAAAAGTACTTCATTGCCCGTAAAGTGCTTTGAGACGTCCAGTGGTCGTGAAAGGTGCTATATAAATGCAAGTCTTTCTTTCTTTTATGCACACATAATAAATATTAGACACTAGAAAGATGATACCACATATACTACCATACTACCGCAGATGCATGGTACACACACAGAGCAAACACAAATACAGTACACACAGAATGCACTGTTTGTTGTTGTTGTCCTACTACTACAACAACACATGCACTATCAATATACCACACACACATTGTATAGAGTTCATTAATGACCAGTAACCACAAGCTAATGGTACAAATTGTAGCACAGGCTATTTAATTAGGTGTTAAAATTTGAATTTTATGCCAGATTAAGTAAAGCCATAAAAAAAAAAGCTAAGTATTCGGCTGGGGAGAGTTAGTTGCCACTAAATGGAGTCATGTAATGTTGATGGAATATATTAAGCCAGAGTACTGTGTTGAGTAACTAAATGACTTTAGACACTAGGGGCGAGAAATTCATATACTTACCGCCACCTGTTAGCGCCAGCGATTCTCGAAGGAATGGCGGCTGCTGCTCTTGCACCAGCTGGAGATGGTCCCTGCTGCGGCCGCCATATTCGTGGTAACCAGCAGCGCCCTGTAAGAAAAAAGGCGGCGTGGTGCCGTCAGTCGGTGTCCAACGCCGACTTAACGTCACCTACGCGAACTTCAACCCTAGCGCTCAATTCAGCGCTGGGTCCTAAGCAAGCCAGGTTAACCTGACGTGCAAGCAGGCTGCCAAGCGATATCTGTAGCTGTTAAAGGGACACACACATCAATCAGGTAACTCTGAATGGAAGGGTTTGGCCTTGGTTTTTTGGATTTTATTGAAGTGGTGGCTTGCTGCAATATATGTGAAAAAATTTTTTTTAAGTGTTTTGGGAGTGCTGCTGGACACTTGCAAGGGTTCAGATGGTAAGTGAATGCCTTTTAGAAGACAGAACATGCTGCGAATACTCAACAGGTCATTCTACATCCGTGGAGTTCACGTCTCAGGTCGACATGCTGCCTGACCAACTGAGTACAGGAAACTCTTTATTAACCGGCACCGACGGGACCGGCGTGGTGCCGGTTAATCAAAAAGTCCGGATAACGGAGAGTTATATCTCCCAACGTACGAGAGCCCCGTACACACTGACATGCGCCTGCATTCGGAGCTCCGTCTCCCCGGGGACCGCCAGCTGACCATCTGTCGTGTCCGCTGCCTACCCGGGCTGCACATTCCCCTCCCAATCTACACGCTCCGATACAAGGCAAACGCCTCGGGGGGGTTTTTCAAAGTTATTTTTAAAGGAGAGATGAAGGAAAACCCCGGTTACCTACTCAAGAATTTTGCCGGTTAAGAGAGATTTCCGGTTATTTGGGTGCCGGTTAAAAGAGAGTTTCCTGTATTTGCAGCATCATATGCTGTCATTTCACATTTACAGCATCCGCTTGCAGAGGGAAGAGGAAGACGCAGAAGAGGAGGAAGCTGAAGAGGAGGAATCAGATGGAAGGATGCATCCCAGACAGCCCCTTTGTGGCCGGGATATCCGGGATGGAATCATCCGCCTGCGGTCCTACTGGCTGGGCAGGCTGCCTCTTCTTGTTGACCCACTGGCTGGGCAGGCTGCATTTCTTGGGTGTGTGAAATGAGGAAGACACAAGGGTGGAGTTGTGCTGATGGGAGGGCGGGAAACCTAGAGGTGCATGCCAGAAGGAGGATAACGTACGAGGAGACCCACATCTTGTATCCTTTCAGCCCTGCCACTGGCCAAGGGCTCAGCCATGCCCCTACCAAGAATCACCTGCACCGTCTCCTCCAAGGGAGTGAGGTGATGCTAGGAATGGGAGATGTGCCTCGTGATTGGTGCAGATTGTTGGTAGGTGCGTGATTGGGGGTCCTGCATTGAGCAGTGTGTGAGGCTAGTGGTGCAGTTGGTAGGAGACGGCTTTTGAAGATACATTCACTGACCTTGACCAGTGGTCTGAGGTCATGAAGCTTCTTTGGGCACTGGAGCCTGGTGGTGGGGACGACACTGCTGGCAGTGACGGCCTTAGTGATGTACTCCCACATTGTTCTTTCTGGAATGCCTCCTGCCCCTGTGGGTAGAGGGCCAGTCTTGCAGTGTTGACCCCCTGCACAAAGCTGGAGTGCTGCATGTGAGACCCTGGGTGCCCCTTCCCTGGCTTGCTGAGCCATTTGTGTTAGTGCTGAGGCAGTTTTCCCATTTGTTCAGTTTAGGAAGGTAAGAGACAAAGGGGGAAAAATTGGTGATTGCTTAGGACCCAGCGCTGAATTGAGCGCTAGGGTCGAAGTTCGCATAGGTGATGTTAAGTCGGCATGACGTCACCACGCCGCCATTTATTTTTTACAGGGCGCTGCTGGTAAAGGGCCCACGAATATGGCGGCCTCCAGCTGACGCAAGAGCGGCGGCCGCCATATTTTCAAGAATCGCTGGCGCTAACAGGTGGCGGTAAGTATATGAATTTCTCGCCCCAAGTCCTTCAAATACAGCCCAGATTCATGAAAATAAAAGTCTTCTCTTGTTAGCTGTAGGGCCCCTACGTGAAATGCATATAGCCAATCTTAACATAATTCCTTAAAGTTGCAGGCCATCACAAAACTGACCACAGTTTGACACTGAATGGCGGAACAGGCTCAAGGGCCTAAATGGCCTACTCCTGCTCCTAATGTTCCTATAAACCAGCAATCTTATTCAGAGTGCCCAACAAAATAGCTAGTTTAAGAAATTGAAACAAATAGCTTGCTGCAGTAGACCTCTCTGAGGTTGCATATAAGGGACATGGTTGGGACAGAATAGCGGAACTTTGTTCTGTATCTAGCCATACTGTACCTGATCCTCAGGTGTATGATGCTGACAGTTGCATGGGAGAAGTGTTTCAACCACAGCACTGACATTCCTTATTTAAATAAGCAAATGGAAAAAAAAATATCATCTCAATTTATGGTCTCGGGGACCAATTGTGTACTTGCCACCTGGTTTGAACCCGGTATTTTTGGCTTCATGTATGCATGTGTTCAGATTGTACATTTTGTTATTTTGGAATTTGGCAACAGTCTATGTTTAGTCAATAGATTACAATTAAGCAATTAACTGATTTCAGGACAAGGCATTTTTATGAGTAGCGCTGATGAATTGAACAGTCGGGCAAAACCGGTACCTTCCTGTGTGTGATCCCAGTGTTTTGTTGAGTTGAGGGTTGTCTGAGTAACACAGCAGTTATTAGCTGCAGGGCAAACTGTTTGCTATAGCAAGTAACGTTCCCATTTTTTTCTGGTTGGTGGTTTCTGCTGACTTCTCTGTTGTGCTGCGGAAGGCTTTCTGGTTAGCAATTTGAATAATGTGGTTAGCTGGAGAATCCAAGTCATCCTGTTTTTTTCCACCAGGTGCCCGTGAAAGGAATGACCAGGAAGCCGGTTTTTTTTTAGTGCAGATTTTGTACAACAAATGGGGCAGACAGCTCTGGTTATTTTTATTTCTTTTCTGTTGGAGATAGATGGGGGCATATAAGGATGGGAAAGTAAGGAGGTAGCATCTATTGGCTACGCACAGCATGCAAATATTTAGAGGGGAATTTTAACCCCCAAAAACAGATGGGTTTGAGTCGGCTGGGATGTAAAAAAATGTTTTATTCTCAAACCCCAACCCCACCCAACTCGAACCCGCCCACTTCCCGTTTTAACGGAGGCGGGACGGGGGGGGGGGGGGGGGGATGCGCAGGCAACCAACCCTCTCCCAGGAGGCGGGTTGCTCATTTAAATATTTTAATGAGGCTGCGTGCCTCAGATTTTATCTCTTCCAGGTTTAACCCTGGCCGGCCGGGTTTCCTGATCATCTGCTCCGCCTTGGAAATCCCAATTGCTGGCGCAGAGTTTGGCTAATTGCCCACCAACTGCCCAGCAATTACGGATGAAAATTTTGCGGCCCTAAGCCTGTTGCGCATCAACATAAGAGGATTAGATAGAGACGGTTACTCATTCTATTAGCTTCGGAATGTGATGTGATGAATTGTAACACTGTCCGAAAGACCTCCGGTGATTAATGTACAGATTTTTCAGATCTTTGTTTGGGCTCTGTTGTATTTATGTTTGTATCACCTGTCCATGTTAATACGGTCAGATATTTCCACTTCTTATAGATGTATTTTATATGAAATTTCGCAGAGCTTGAACGACTTATCACAACTCTAATTCCTAAATAGGATTTAAGAATTAATTCTCAAATAATTTTTTTTAGGTGGGTCTGTGCGAGAGAGAGAGAGCGGGTCATTTTGGAACTATTTATTCTCCTAGACCTTATAATTATTCTGAAAATACATCCAATTGCAGATAATTCTGTAAAAATAAAACGTTGGGTGAAATGCAATATATTGAAGAACGTTACCAGTACTGGTGGTAGACACCTTCCTTTCAGTGTACTGATTGGAGCACCAGGCCCGCGTGATCCCAGGTACACTTCCGCACACGCTGTGCCCCTGGGATCCCTGGGCCATTACGCTGCCCTTCAGTACGCAGGGTCAGAGAGCAAGTTCATGAAGGAGGGTCCCCATCGGGTAAGTTCGTATTCTATTTGGATGCCTGCGGCGTACTCCATAGGTACGCCGCCGGCCGCTAAATTTGCCCCATTATAAACGCTACAGAGAGTAAATGTGCCTGAAAGAAGCCAATGAGGCCAATCAGATCCAATCCTTTTGAGAAAAGGTTGTAGGAATGAGGAAAATGGCTAAAACATACCGCTATCTTTTTCGCACAGTCCAGTGCCGAGGCTGCTAGAACACAGGATATCAAAGGATGCATTTTAGCAGATTCAAAAGCTTCCTTCATATGGTTGCACTTGATCATCTCCAGAGTGGAAGTAACGCACCATCGAATCTCCCTTAACCCACTTGCTGCAGGAAAGATGAAAGATATGATAATTGATCAACTCATATGAACTCCAAACATTTCTTCACCACGTGAGTTTCAATGCTGGTGGAAAGTCATTCGTGCACTGACCATGCATAACTGCAAGGCCTGGATTGCAGAAAGAACCACCATTATAAGGGGACAATCAAATTAAATTATTTTGATTTTTTTTTATGCATAATCCCCTAGTTGTGAGGAAAGGCAGGCAATTTTTTTCTCAAGCCACTTCAATAGGGGAGTCCTGAGTCAGCCGTGAGAAGGTGACTTACCCTCTAATATTTCCTTTGTCCCCTTACCCAAGGTGTGGTGGTCTAAACTGACAGCTTGGTAAATTATGGTTTTAAAGCATTATGTTTTTTCACATTTCACAAATAAATCCAGGAATCCACCGCTAGCAGAACAATACCTTCATTTTACATCAAAAGGAATGTGCGAGTGAGCAAGGACTCAAATGCCTCGAATATATAAAATGTCACCCCCAAAATCAGACAGAATGAGTGCACAGGTTTGACAAACGGTGTAATTACGGCTTGCAGCTGTATTGCTTCCATTCTTTTCTGAACAGATTAACCTTGTATTATACTAATATTAGTCACTGTTTCTTACATTTTACCACCTAATGATTAAAGTTAATTATACAACAGGTCTGAGTCACAAGACTACATGAATGTCAACTAAGCTGTTGATGAATTTTAATTGCTTTTTACAAAACTATTTTCATGGATTACCTAATTTTTCATTTACTCCAATGGTGGAAAATTCTTATAATCATAAACTATTGACTAATCTTGGAATCTCCAATGTGTATTTGACAAAGCCATAAAGTTAGTGCCTAATTCAGCCCCCAAACCATATAGCAATTTTAACATTGACCCTTGAGACCACAAATTACACTATCAAATAATTCAAAGTTGAAGTCTCTAGTAATTTAGTGATGCTCATGGATGTCAATACTTGACGGTTTAATGATTGATCCGGGCCTGTGTTCCTGGAAGTATACAAGTGGCAGCTGAATAATAATTATGGACCTGAGTTCCCGACATTCTCAATTCTTGGCAGCCTTGCAATGAACTGTGGCCTTAAAATCCTGATATGCTTTTAAATCTTTGGTAGGCTAGTGCTGGGTATGGGTCTGAATCGCTTACAGTGTAATGGTGGGTATATATATCTTATTCTCAGGCAAAATACTGCTGGGGATTTGGCAATCTAGTTCTGCATCTAACTCAGCGAATACTCAAACTTTACAAGTATCTCACTCATCAGACCTTTGTTCTTCAACGAATTCTGTAACAACCACGATGAACAAGCCAATTATTCACATGATGCTCTCCACATAAAAATTACATAGAACAAAGAGAACGGCAAAGCTAGTCTGAAGCCAAATATATGACCACTGATCACAATGTTTTATTTAATCATTGGGCAACACTGTTTATACAGAAATGGCCATTTTGTGTTGACCAATCCACCTTCCAACTCTGCATGGAGTTATCTTGAATAGTCACTTATGGATTATTTCTAATGGAATAGCTGAACTCTGGCTTCTTCATGTAAATAAGGTCATACAAACAATCCATTAAATGAAACTGTCACAGTAACTGATTCAGGGTACATGTTCCTGGCAAATGTTACATAAAATATAATCTGTTTATGCTGTTTTCTTTTTTAACTGGATCTAGTTAAATTGCACCATGTGCAATATTACCAAGCGAGCGGTCAACAGATTTGAATGAAATTCCTTTGTCCACTATTTTAACAGAGGCATTAAACTGTTTATTTTGAACGCGCATCCATTTAAATAGCAGACAAAACAATTTTGTATGAATGTGTTACGTGTTCAGATGCTAACATTGCACCACATGATTCACCTCACAAATGTGTTGAATCCCATTCCCTCCCCCCCCCCCCCCCCCCCACCGCCCCGCCCCACCCATCATGCCCCTTTGTATCTTGGAGTAATAGGCATGTGGTTGCTCCATTGATTCTTCACAAAGTGAATTCAAGATCTCAGAAATTCCATCCAGAAAAGCAGCAGACTAGATAACAGATGCTGAATTATTGTAGAGCATTGATGCAAATCTTCAAACAGCCAGCTAAGCAGAGGCATAGACAGAGTCCTCAGAGCCCGCCTCTCATCTGGTTGTTAAATAGAGGATATATTTTCAACTTGCTGCCTGAGAGTAATACTGGCGTTGCGGATCGGTCGCCCGTTACAGAAACTGTTCAATTTTCATTTCTATTGAAATCTATGTTGAAATTTCATCGAATTTGATCCTTTGAGGTTGGGAGTGCTTTGAATGAACCTGAATCTAACAATAGTACCAGTGTGCTTCAGTGTATGGAATTCTGAAAGCTCACACCCAAGATTTGCAAGAAGGTCGGTGCTGAGAAAACTTGTTTTTCTGTGTCTGATTCTCTGGTACCACACTTCAGCTTTTCCTTCCATTCGAGAGTGGCTGAGTCACTGGGAATTTAGTAGTGGATAGGGTCCAAGTCTTTGTCAGTCTCGTGATGGGAATGTGCCTGGGTTCTAGTTTGTCGAGTAATAGGATTTGGACTAACAACCTATCAATTTACTGATGGGTATGTGTCCAAGTTCCTTGTATGCTACTCATGGTGTGCATGTGACTCCTGCTAGTCGAGTGGTGGGTATGTATGTGTGTGACTCCTTGCCAGTCTAGATGTGGGTATGAGTCAGTGTCTACCACTCCAGTGGTAGGTGTGAGTCTGTGTCCGAGTCCCTGGCAATCTAACGGAGGTTCGCCCTATTGAGCTGCGTTATTTTTCTGCTTCTACTGCAGATTTGGATTTGGTGCCCTGGATACAAATCTGAATTTACTCTTAATGCTCGTCCTGAATCTGCAGCGGTTCCATGCAACGCCAGTCTTAAGATTAAGTAAGAGCCATATATAGTCCGAAGGACAGACAGTTCAGCAAAACAAATTCAGAATAAAACAAAAAAATTCAAATGATGAACATTCAGTAATAACTCGTCATTTTTGCAATGCATTTAAAATACACCCAGATGTGTTAAATATTGTGCTCTAATTATTTTTGAAACTGGCCACTTGAATTCCTCCACACTCGCCTTGTCCAAACAGACTGAGCATTATCGACTTTCCTCGCAGCCTCTTATGCCTTTTAGCCTCAGATTACAGCCCCTGAGTTTGCCTGGAACTGAAAGACTTTTTTTGCACTTACCCAAACTGAAGATGCCGACTAAAATGCACAGAGCCGATAGAGTGGAGCTCTGCATGGTGCGCTCCGTCTTCAGAACGATCGCAGACTCTCCCGACCACCTTGATTTCTTCAACTCCCTTTATACCTTTCGGCGGTGTCCCAGTTCGTTTTGCCCAGTTAATGATTGTAAGAAGAGGCGTCCGCTGGAGTTAAGATTCGGACTTTCCCCGAGTCATACTGCCAGTTGAGCTTTTTTTTTTATTGCCTCCAGGAAAAATTGTGCAACTTTGTTTGTAATCTCCGTAATCCTCCCAATCTAACGATAGCGCCCAAAGCGGTATTTCAAAACCAAACTGCGTATAAAACGAAGGCGCTCAACTCCACATAGCTGGGCACAGCGATCATAGGCGCCTCTTTCAGATCCTCATACACTGCAGACTTTGTGTTCCACGGATTTTTTTTTTTTTAAAAGGAGCACGACCTAATTCGTCACAATTTTTTGCTGTGTGCATATAGCATCAAGAAAAAGTATTTGTTAAAAAAAAAAACCCCCACAATTCTTGCTGGATGAGCTAAAGTTGTATTATAATGGAAATAATTCATAAACTATAGAATGGTGAAAATAGCAATGGTTTAAAAAAAATTGTAGAAAGAGGCAGAGTATTTTGCAATCTTTTACTGAAATATCAGATACAAGTTTTTAGGAAGTTAAAGGCATCTTGCTTCATAAAACAATGTTCACAAACATCATTGCTTCATTTGTGTGTAAAGTCATCCCGATGGAAATGCAGGCCTGACTCTGAGTTCTATCCTTTCCCAAACAAGAAATGGTTTTCCTAACACTTCATAAAAACAAGAGTATAAAAGCAGGGAAGTCCTGCTACAACTGTACAGGGTATTGGTGAGACCACACCTGGAGTACTGCGTACGGTTTTGGTCTCCTTATTTAAGGAAGGATATACTTGCATTAGAGGCAGTTCAGAGACGATTCACTAAGTTAATTCCAGAGATGAGGGGGTTGACTTATGAGGAAAGGTTGAGCAGGTTGGGCCTATACTCATTGGAATTTAGAAGAATGAGAGGTGATCTTATTGAAACATATAAGATACTGAGGGGGCTCGACAAGGTAGATGCAGAGAGGATGTTTCCCCTCGTGGGGGAATCTAGAACGCGGGGGCACAGTTTCAGAATAAAGGGTCGCTCTTTTAGAACTGAGATGAGGAGGAACTTCTTCTCTCAGAGGGTCGTAAATCTGTGGAATTCTCTGCCCCAGAGAGCCGTGGAGGCTGGGTCATTAAATACGTTTAAGGTGGAGATAGACAGATTTTTGCAGGATAAGGGAGTGAAGGGTTATGGGAGCGGGCGGGGAAGTGGCTTTGAGCCCAAGATCAGCCATGATCTTATTGAATGGTGGAGCAGGCTCGAGGGGCCAAGTGGTCTATTCCTGCTCCTATTTCTTATGTTCTTATGTTCATGAAGACCGATAATTTTGATTTTTTTTCTGGGAGGGCAGTGTGGGGGGTGGGGGGGTGGTGGTGGGAGTTGGGGAGCAGCTGGCTGCAAATATTTACACACCCCATAGACCACCAGCAAGTATGGCACACTTCCAGGGACCACCTGCAAAGGCTGACACACCCCCGGGAGCCCTCGTTCAAGCTCCTGAAATCCAGTGCCAGCTGCCTGAAGGAAAACAGTGTTACCTTCAGAGAAAAAGTTTTTTTTAAACTAGTGTGCAGCAATAAAAATAATGCGTCAATAGCCTCAGCAAATACAGAAAGTCACAGAAATCTGTTGGCCTCACAGATCACCGGCTTCCCTTCACCAACACTTGGGGTCGAGCAAGTCTGAAAACCTATGATGAAGACAATCCTCATTTAAACCAATTGTATTATTCTATTTGTCAGGAAACCACTTCTTGTATTTGCTGCCAACATCAAGGATTTCCTGATGAGGTATATTTATAAATCCTAATCTCAGAAGAGCACCCACTTCAGTAAATTTTCCAGCTAACTTCACAGAGTGAGAGTGCCAATTCAGGCCCATCCTTCTCTCAATAACCCTCAATCCTATTTCAACACCAACAACAGCTTCTATTTATATAGCGCCTTTGCATAGTAAAACATCCCACGGCACTTCACAGGTGTGTCAACAAGCAAAATTTGACACTGAGCCACATGATATATTTTTTTTTCTTTATTCGTTTATGGGATGTGGGCGTTGCTGGCAAGGCCAGCATTTATTGCCCATCCCTAGTTGCCCTTGAGAAGGTGGTGGTGAGCTGCCTTCTTGAACTGCTGCAGTCCATGTGATGAAGGTACTCCCACAGTGCTATTAGGGAGGGAGTTCCAGGATTTTGACCAGCGACAATGAAGGATCAGCGATATACTTCTAAGTCAGGATGGTGTGTGACTTGGAGGGAAACTTGGAGGTGGTGGTGTTCCCATGCGCCTGATGCCCTTGTCCTTCTAGGTGGAAGAGGTCGCGGGTTTGGGAGGTGCTGCCGAAGAAGCCTTGGCGAGTTGCTGCAGTGCATCTTGTAGATGGTACACACAGCAGCCACGGTACGCCGGTGGTGGAGGGAGTGAATGTTTAAGGTGGTGGATGGGGTGCCAATCAAATGGGCTGCTTTGTCCTGGATGGTATCGAGCTTCTTGAGTGTTGTTGGAGCTGCACTCATCCAGGCAAGTGGAGAGTATTCCATCACACTCCTTACTTGTGCCTTGTAGATGGTGGAAAGGCTTTGGGGAGTCAGGAGGTGAGACACTCACCGCAGAATACCTAGCGTCTGACCTGCTCTTGTTGCCATAGTATTTATGTGGCTGGTCCAGTTAAGTTTCTGGTCAATGGGGACCCCCCAGGATGTTGATGGTGGGGGATTCGGCGATGGTAATGCTGTTGAATGTCAAGAGTAGGTGGTTAGACTCTCGCTTGTTGGAGATTGTCGTTGCCTGGCACTTCTGTGGCGCAAATGTTAGCTGCCACTTATCAGCCCAAGCCTGAACGTTGTCCAGGTCTTGTTGCATGTGGGCATGGACTGCTTCATTATCTGAGGAGTTGTGAATGGCGCTGAACACTGGCAGTCATCAGCGAACATCCCCATTTCTGACCTTATGTTGGTGGGAAGGTCATTGATGAAGCAGCTGAAGATGGGTGGGCCTAGGACACAGCCCTGAGGAACTCCTACAGCGATGTCCTGGGGCTGTGATGATTGACCTTCAATCACCACAACCATCTTCCTTTGTGCTAGGTATGAATCCAGCCAGTGGAGCGTTTTCCCCCTAATTCCCATTGACTTCAGTTTTACTAGGGCTCCTTGATGCCACACTCGGTCAAATGCTGCCTTGATGTCAAGGGCAGTCACTCTCACCTCACCTCTGGAATTCAGCTCCTTTGTCCATGTTTGGACCAAGGCTGTAATGAGGTCGGGAGCTGAGTGGTCTTGGCGGAACCCAAACTGGGCATCAGTGAGCAGGTTATTGGTGAGTAAGTGCCGCTTGATAGCATTGTCGATGACACCTTCCATCACTTTGCTGATGATTGAGAGTAGACTGATGGGGCGGTAATTGGCCGGGTTGGATTTGTCCTGCTTTTTGTGGACAGGACATACCTGGGCAGTTTTCCACATTGTCGGATAGATGCCAGTGTTGTAGCTGTACTGGAACAGCTTGGCTAGAGGCGCGGCTAAGACAGGTGAAAAAGGTAGGTTTGAAGGAGCATCTTAAAGGAGGAGACGGAGAGGTGGAGATGCTTAGGGAGGGAATACTGGAGCTTAGGGCCCAGGCAGCAGAAGGCACAGCTTCTAACCAGTTGATTTTCTTTTTTTAAAACACAGGTTTCCTTGTGAGCCAGGAGAAGCTGGAGTGTTCCTCCGGGCCCCACAAAGAATCCTTGGGCCTCCTCTGCCCTGGTCTTCCCCTTTCCGCCAACTGGTTCCCCTCCAGGGACCGTTCCTACTTTTTACTTACAGCAACTTTTTTGCTAACATTAGCATGGAGAAAATAACCTTTCAACGCTTAAATTCAGGTCAATATCCAGTACACGCTGATAAGGTAAAAGTCTACTCTGTTGGAGATCTGCAAGGGTCCTTACTGAAATGACATCAGGCAGTCTCAACTTAGTCCAAACATGAAATTATCTAGGGCTCAGCATTAATTAGCAGTCTTCCTCAGAGAAAACACCAAGATAAGGAAATATAAATGACACACTGAAGGGGGCTGAAGCCAAATGTTAGAGCTGAGATGGGTAAGTGTTAGTATGCATCTAACCCACAATCTACTTGATCTGACAATGTGTGCAAAAGTGAGAAAATGTTCCTTTTCCTACATTGACACCCCTCACCGAGATAAACAAGGTTCAACAAGAACAAAAATAAATCGAAGGCAGCAAAATGTCTGCATCGTCACCCACAAGTTTAAAACTATTGATTTTACCTAGAGTATTTTTAGAACAGCCAGGTTCCCACTGAATCCTGCACAACCATGAACATCTTGCAGGAAATTCATCACATCTCCAACCCCAATCCTGCAACATATTAGTACCAACCTCTTCTAACTCCTGTAATGAAGAAAGAAAAGCTTGCATTTATATAACGCCTTTCACAACCTCAGGACGTCCCGAAGTGCTTTACAGCCCATAAAGTACTTTTGAAATGTAGTCACTGTTGTAATGTAGAAAATAATCAGCATCAACAACCACAAACATCATTTGCAAAACTACAGCAGTCATTGATTATCTATGAGAAATTTTCACACCTAACAATTATAATACAAACCCCTTTCTGTATTGTGGACCTTATATTTTCTCATTGAAAATTGATCACGGTCAAAACACTCCAATTTCATCCATATTCTAATCGTCCTCATTCTGGCACGTATCGTTTTCATTGTGCTACGTCAGACATAGAGTCATAGAGTTATACAGCACAGAAAGAGGCCCTTCGGCCCATCGTGTCTGCGCCGGCCATCAAGCCCTATCTATTCTAATCCCATTTTCCAGCACTTGGTCCGTCGCCTTGTATGCTATGGCGTTTCAAGCGCTCATCTAAATGCTTCTTGAATGTTGTGATGTGGAGATGCCGGTGTTGGACTGGGGTGGACAAATGTGAGAAGTCACACAACACCAGGTTATAGTCCAACAGTTTTATTTGAAATCACAAGCTTTCGGAGCGCTGCTCCTTCGTCAGGTGAAGGAGCAGCGCTCCGAAAGCTTGTGATTTCAAATAAAACTGTTGGACTATAACCTGGTGTTGTGTGACTTCTCACATTCTTGAATGTTGTGAGGGTTCCTGCCTCTACCACCCTTTCAGGCAGTGAGTTCCAGATTCCAACCACCCTCTGGGTGAAAAAGCTTTTCCTCAAATCCCCTCTGAACCTCCTGCCCCTTACCTTGAAACTATGCCCCCTGGTTATTGACCCCTCTACTAAGGGGAAAAGTTCCTTTCTATCTACCCTATCTATGCCCCTCATAATTTTGTACACCTCAATCAGGTCCCCCCTCAGCCTTCTCTGCTCTAAGGAAAACAACCCCAGCCTGTCCAGTCTCTCTTCATAGCTAAAGTGCTCCAGCCCAGGTAACATCCTGGTGAATCTCCTCTGTACCCTCTCCAATGCAATCACATCCTTCCTATAGTGTGGCGACCAGAACTGCACACAGTATTCCAGCTGTGGCCTAACTAGCGTTTTGTACAGCTCCATCATAACCTCCCTGCTCTTATATTCTATGCCTCAGCTAATGAAGGCAAGTATCCCATATGCCTTTTTAACCACCTTATCTACTTGTCCTGCTGCCTTCAGGGATCTATGTACATGCACACCAAGGTCCTTCTGATCCTCTGTCCTTCCTAGGATCTACCATTCATTGTGTATTCCCTTGCCTTGTTAGTCCTCCCCAAATGCATCACTTCACACTTTTCAGGGTTAACTTCCATTTGCCACTGTTCTGCCCATCAGACCAACCTGTCTATATCATCCTGTAGCCTGAGGCTTCCCTCCTCATTATTTACCACTCCACCAATTTTCGTGTCATCTGCGAACTTACTGATCATACCTCCTACATTCATATCTAAATCATTAATGTACACTACAAACAGCAAGGGACCCAGCACCGATCCCTGCGGTACACCACTGGACACAGGCTTCCAGTCACAAAAACAACCTTTGACCATCACCCTCTGCCTCCTGCCACTAAGCCAATTTTGGATCCAATGTGCCAAATTGCCCTGGATCCCATGGGCTCTTACCTTCTTGACCAGTCTCCCATGCGGGACTTTGTCAAAAGCCTTAATGAAGCCCATGTAGACTACATCAACTGCACTACCCTCATCCGCACACCTAGTCACCCCCTCGAAAAATTCAATCAAATTGGTTAGACATGATCTCCCCTGACAAAGCTATGCTAACTATCCTTGATTAATTCTTGCCTCGCCAAGTGGAGACTAATTCTGTCCCTCAGAATTTTTTCCAATAATTTCCCTACCACTGATGTTAGGCTCACTGGCCTGTAATTCCCTGGTTTATCCCTACTACCCTTCTTGAATAATGGTACTATGTTAGCTGTCCTCCAGTCCTCTGGCACCTCCCCTGTGGCCAGAGAGGTTCTGAAAATTTGTGTCAGAGCCCCTGCAATCTCCTCCCTTGCCTCACACAGCAGCCTGGGATACATCTCGTCTGGGCCTGGGGATTTATCCACTTTTAAGCCCGCTAAAACCACTAGTACCTCCTCCCTCTCAATACTAATTTGTTCAAGTATATCACAATCCTCCTGCCTGATTTCTATGCCTACATCGTCCTTCTCCATCGTGAACACAGATGCAAAATATTCATTTAAAACCTCACCCACATCTTCCGGCTCTACACACAGATTGCCACTTTGGTCCCTAATGGGCCCTACTCTTTCCCTGGTTATCCTCTTGCCTTTAATATACTTATAAAACACCTTGGGATTTTCCTTTATTTTGCCCGCCAGTGTTATTTCATGCCCCCTCGTCGCTCTCCTAATTTCTTTTTTAAGTACCCCCCTGCACTTTCTATACTCCTCTAGGGCTTCCACTGTTTTTAGTCCTTTGTATCTGCCAAAAGCCTCTCTTTTTTTCCTAATCCATTCTTGTATATCCCTTGACATCCAGGGTTCCCTGGGCTTGTTGGTCCCACCCTTGACCTTTACGGGAACATGTTGGCGTTGTACTCTCTCTATTTCCTTTCTGAATGACTCCCACTGCTCTGATGTGGATTTTCCTACAAGTAGCTTATCCCAATCCACTTTGGCCAGATCCTGCTTTATCATATTAAAATCGGCCTTCCCCCAATTTAGAACCTTTATTTCCGGTCCATCTTTGTCCTTTTCCATGACTACCTTAAATCTCACCGAATTATGGTCACTGTCACCAAAATGCTCTCCTACTGACACTTCTACCACTTGCCCGGCTACATTCCCTAGAATTAGGTCCAGTACCGCCCCCTCTCTTGTAGGACTTTCTACATGCTGGCTCAAAAAGCTCTCCTGGATGCACTTTAAGAATTCCACACCCTCTAAGCCTTTCACACTCTGACTATCCCAGTTAATATTGGGGAAGTTGAAATCCCCTACTATTATTACCCTATTATTTCTACACTTCTCTGAGATTTGCCTACATATCTGTTCCTCTATCTCCCCCTGACTGTTTGGGGGCCTATAGTACACTCCCAGCAAAGTGCTTGCCCCCTTTTTGTTTTTAAGTTCTACCCATATGGCCTCATTAGAGGAACCTGCTAAGATATCATCCCTCCTTACAGCAGTAATTGACTCCTTGATTAATATTGCGACACCCCCACCTCTTTTACAGCCCCCTCTGTCTCGCCTGAAGATTCTATACCCCGGAATATTGAGCTGCCAGTCCTGCCCCTCCCTCAACCATGTCTCTGTGATAGCAACAATATCATACTCCCATGTGTTCATCAACACCTTCAATTCATCTGCCTTACTCGCAAGACTCCTTGCATTAAAATAAATGCCATCCAGCCTTGCCATACTCCCTTGTGCCATTACATATTTGCTCTGCCTTCCAGGCTGACTTGTTTTTTCTTCTATATTTGGCTGTGCATCACCCCCTACTATAGCTCCACTCCGTATCCCATCCCCCTGCCAAGTTAGTTTAACCACCCCCCCCCCCCCGCCCCCAACAGTACTCGCAAACCTCCCCGCAAGGATGTTGGTCCCGTTCCTGTTCAGGTGCAACCCGTCCGACATGTACAAGTCCCACCTTCCCCAGAAGCAGACCCAGTGATCCAGGAAACTAAAGCCCTCCCTCCTGCACCAACTCTTTAGCCACGCATTCATCTGCTCTATCCTCCTATTCCTATACTCACTAGCACGTGGCACAGGGAGTAATCCAGAGATTACAACCTTTGAGGTCCTGCTTTTTAATCTGCTACCTAGCTCCCTAAATTCTTGTTGCAGGACCTCATCCCTCTTTCTACCTATGTCGTTGGTACCAATGTGAACCACGACCTCTGACTGTTCGCCCTCCCCCTTCAGAATGCCCTGCAGCTGTTCAGTGACATCCTTGACCCTGGCACCAGGGAGGCAACATACCATCCTAGAGTCACGTCTGCGGCCACAGAAACGTCTATCTGTTCCCCTTACGATAGAATCCCCTATCACTATTGCTCTCCCACTCTTTTTCCTCCCCTCCTGTGCAGCTGAGCCACTCGTAGTGCCACGGACTTGGCTCTTGCTGCATTCCCCCGAGAAACCATCTCCCCCAGCAGTATCCAAAATGGAAAATCTGTTGGAGAGGGAGATGGACCCAGGGGACTCCTGCACTACCTTCCTAGTTCTTTTACTCTGTTTGGCAGTCACCCATTCCCTGTCTGCCTGTGCACTCTTTACCTGCGGTGTGACCACCTCGTTAAACGTGCTATCCACGAAGATCTCAGCTTCACAGATGCTCCACAGTGACTCCAGCCGCAGCTCCAGCTCCAAAACGTGGATTTCAAGTAGCTGCAGCTGGAGACACTTCCTGCACATGTGTTCGCCCTGGACACCGAAAGTGTCCCGGACTTCCCACATAACACAGGAGGAGCACTCCACGCTGCCGAGCTGCCCTGCCATGTCCTACCCTTAACTTACTCCCTTTTCTTCCTTTAAATTAAAGAATATTAAATACACTCGGGACCTTACTTCACTTTAAACACTACTTACTCTCAACTAGAGACCTTACTTTTACTTCAACGACTGGACTGTAGAAATACTCACCAGATCCTACTTACCAATCAGCTCCTTCCCTGGTTGTGACGTCACATTAGCGGTTTCGCAGTTGTTGTTGTTGTTTGACTGCTCCCGCTCTCGGACTCTTTCCGAACTCGCCGCACTCCTCTGCAGCGCTCCTTTATGGCTGCTCCGCCTTCTCTCAGGACCCGCTGCCGCTCCCACACAGGTCCACCTCCTCCGGTGTCGGGCCTCCTCTGCAGCGCTCCTTTATGGCTGCTCCGCCTTCTCTCAGGTCCCGCTGCCGCTCCCACACAGGTCCACCTCCTCCGGCAATTTCTCTTTGCCCAATGTAGGAGAAATGTCCTAAGAATTACCTTAAATTTGTCCACAAAATGGAGTCAGTAGTCAGACTGAATGCTGGGAAAGAAAAGGGCTATTGATAATTAAACCATGAAGGCTTATACAAACAAAACATTCCTTACCAGGGATAGAAGACAAGCCACCAAGGCTACAGGCTCAAGATGGCTCATTAAATGGGACATAAATATGTCCTTCCTTATCTGGACATCTCATGAGACCTCTCATGAGTAAAGACCTGATACGTTAGGGAGTAAACAAGTTACCAGGCATGTCTAGGCGCTTCATTGAGTTGGAGGTCATCAGGGCTACCGGCATGGCTGTGCGACGTGATTGACACCAAAAAGACTGAACTCTTCCAACACATTATTGGTCAACAGAACTGAGGAGATTTCTTTGTAAATTACGGATATATAAAATGTATTTTTTGACACTAAAGTATCCCAGTCTTCAGTCATCAATCCATAGTTCTTAGTTTAGTTACAATTCCTTTACTAGTTTTAGTAGTAATCATTGTAATAGAAGATATAGGAGTTCTTTGTCTAGTATATGTAGAAGGCTGTCTTTGTAAAATTAAAAAGTGTATCTCCACAGAGAGAAAGAGAAAGGTTACAATAGTTAAGATTATATGGCTATACGAGCCAGTATGCCACTTAGATGTAAAAGTTTCCTTGAGATCAAGGGGGTCAGATTTAAGGCAGCAAGCCCAGATACAGCTATCAGCTTGGAAGGTGAATTTACACAGTAGAGGATCCATGAGGAACCTGTACAGATGGAGGTTCACAGAATCATAGAAATTTACAGCACAGAAGGAGGCCATTCGGCCCATCTTGTCTGTGCCAGCCGACTAAGAGCTATCCAGCCTAATCTCACTTTCCAGCACTTGGTCTGTATCCTTGTAGGTTATGGCACTTCAAGTGCATATCCAAGTACTTTTTAAATGTGATGAGAGTTTCTGCCTCTACCACCCTTTCAGGCAGTGAGTTCCAGACCCCCACCACCCTCTGGGTGAAAAAAATTCTCCTCAAATCCCATCTAAACCTCCTACTAATTACTTTAAATCTATGCCCCCTGGTTATTGACCCCTTTGCTAAGGGAAATAGGTCCTTCCTATCCACTCTATCTAGGCCCCTCATAATTTTATACACCTCAATAAGGTCTCCCCTCAGCCTCCTCTGTTCCAAAGAAAACAACCCCAGCCTATCCAATTTTTCCTCATAGCTAAAATTATTCTAGCTGCGGCCAAACTCGTGTTTTATACAGTTCAAGCATAACCTCCCTGCTCTTATATTCTATGCCTCGGCTAATAAAGGCAAGTATCCCCTATGCCTTCTTAACCACCTTATCTACCTGTCCTGTTACCTTCAGGGATCTGTGGACATGCACTCCAAGGTCCCTCTGATCCTCTGCACTACTCAGTGTCCTACCATTTATTGTGTATTCCCTTGCCTTGTTAGCCCTCCCCAAATGCATTACCTCACACTTCTCCGGATTGAATTTCATTTGCCACTTTTCTGCCCACCTGACCAGTCCATTGATATCTTCCTGCAGTCTACAGCTTTCTTCTTCATTATCAACCACACGGCCAATTTTTGTATCATCTGCAAACTTCTTAATCATACTTCCTACATTCAAGTCCAAACCATTGATATAAACCACAAAAAGCAAAGAGCCCAGTACTGAGCCCTGCGGAACCCCAATGGATACAGCCTTCCAGTCACAAAAACACCCTTCGACCATTACCCTTTGTTTCCTGCCTCTGAGCCAATTTCGGATCCAACTTGCCACTTTGCCTTGGATCCCATGGGCTTTTTACTTTCATGGCCAGTCTGCCATGCGGGACTTTATCAAAAACCTTGCTAAAACCCATATAGACTACATCAAATGCACTACCCTCAACGACCCTCCTTGTTACATCCTCAAAAAATTCAATCAAGTTAGTCAGACACGACCTTCCCTTAACAAATCCATGCTGACTGTCCCTGATTAATCTGTATCTTCCTAAATGAAGATTCACTCTGATGTACCAGAAGGCTAACAACATCCTTCCAGAGGAAGACAAGGCAACCAATTAATCCAGGCAAAGCCGTATAAATTCTGGAACATTGCTTCCTACACACATATATACTTCAAGCTATTCAATAGACTGCTATCTAATACAGTTAACTTGTTAGTTATCTAAAGATTCTAATCCTCAATTAATCTCACTAATTTATATCTAGCCCAGACACTTCTCTCAATTGTAACTTTATAATCAGCAAGCAGTTAATGCTAAATTACTGTGATACAACTGAAATGGCTTTGTAGCCTCTGTTATTTACTTCATCAATTGGCTTGATCTAGTAATGATTTGTATACTCATTGTTTAAGTTTAAGGGCTGTTTAAATGATTCTAAGGTTAATAAGCAATTGCAAAGCTAACCCTGGCTTCTCTTCTCCACGACAAACCGTCTTCTTAAACCCTTCTCCCCTGCCACCTCCAACAAGTGCGAGGAGCTCATGGACTTCTTAGTCACTAAGATTGAGACCATCCATTCAGCTGCCTCTGACGCTTCCCTCCCTTCCTCTAGCCCACCAAGTCAAACTTTCCCTAAGGTTCCCCCCTGCCCTAGCCTTGAACTCACAATTTCTCTAGTTTCTGTCCTATCTCCCCTCATGTCCTCTCCGAGCTTATCTTGTCCATGAGACCAACCTCCTGCTCCCTCAAACCTATTCTCACCTAAACCCAGCTTCCCTTCCTAGCCCCCATGTTAGCTGATATTGTTAATGGTTCCCTCTCCTCAGGTACTGTCCTCCTCCCCTTCAAATTTGCCATCATCACCCCCTCCTCCCAGAACCCACACTTGACTCCTCTGTCCTTGCAAACTACCACCCCATCTCCAACCTCCCTTTCCTCTCCAAAGTCCTGGAACGCGTTCTTATGTCCCAAATCCATGCTCATCTTTCCCGCAACTCCATATTTGAACCCCTCCAATCAGCTTTCTGCTCCTACCACAGTACTGAAACGGCCCTTATCAAATCACAAATGACATCCTATGTGACTGTGACTGTGGTAAACTTTCCCTCCTCATTCTTCTCGACCTTTCTGCAGCCTTTGACACAGTTGACCACACCATCCTCCTCCAACACCTCTCCTCCGTCATCCAGCTGGATGGGATGGCTCTCGCCTGGTTCAATTCTTATCTATCCAGTCATAGCCAGAGAATCACCTGCAATGGATTCTCTTCCCGCTCCCGCACCAATACCTCTGGAGTCCCCCAAGGTTTTATCCTTGGCCCCCTACTATTTCTCATCTACATGCTGCCCCTCAATGACAGCATGCAAAAACACATCAGGTTCCACATATATGTTGACGACACCCAGCTCTACCTCACCACCACCTCTCTCAACCCCTCCACTATCTCTGATTTGCTACGCTGCTTGTGTGACATCCAGTATTGGATGAGCAGAAGTTTCCTCCAATTAAATATTGAGAAGACCGAAGCCATTGTCTTTGGTTCCCTCCACGAACTCCATTCCCTAACCATCGACTCCACAGTCTGAGGCTGAACCAGATTGTTCATAATCTTGGTGTCCTATTCGACCCTGAGTTGAGCTTCCAACCCCATATCCTCTCCATCGCCAAGACCGCCTATTTCCACCTCCTTAACATTACTCGTCTCTGTCCCTGCCTCAGCTCATCTGCTGCTGAAACCCTCATCCATGTCTTTGTTACCTCTAGACTCTACTATTCCAATGCTCTCCTGGCCAGCCTCCCACCTTGCACCCTCCGTAAACATGAGCTCATCCAAAACTCTGCTGCCCTTATCCTAACTTGCACCAAGTCCCGTTCACACATTACCCCTGTGCTCCCTGACCTACATTGGCTTCTGGTCCGGCAACTCCTCAAGTTTAAAATTCTCATCATTGTTCTCAAAACCCTCCATGGCCTCGCACCTCCTGATCTCTGTAACCTCCTTTCCAACAACTCTTCGAAATCTCTGTGCTCCTCCAATTCTGGCCTCTTGCACATCCCCGATTTTCTTCGCTCCACCATTGGTGGCCGTGCCTTCAGCTGCCAAGGCCCTATGCTCTGGAATTCCCTCCCTAAACCTCTCTACCTCTCTCTCCTCCTTTAAGACACTCCTTAATATCGACCTCTTTGACCAAGCTTTTAGCCAGCTGTCCCAATATTTCCTTATGTAGTTCGGTGTCAAATTTTGTTTGATAATCGCTCCTGTGAAGCGTCTTTGGGATATTTTACTACTTTAAAGGTGATATATAAGAACATAAGAAATAGGAGCAGGAGTAGGCAATTTGGCCCTTCGAGCCTGCTCCGCCATTCAATAAGATCATGGCTGATCTTCTACCTCATCTCCACTTTCCTGCACTATCCCCATATCTCTTGATTCCCTTAATATTCAAAAATCTATCGATCTCTATCTTGAATATACTCAACGACTGAGCCTCCACAGCCCTCTGGGGTAGAGAATTGCAAAGATTCACCACCCTCTGAGTGAAGAAATTTCTCCTCATCTCAGTCCTAAATGGCCGATCCCTTATTCTGAGACTGTGACCCCTGGTTCTAGACTCCCCAGCCAGGGGAAACATCCTCCCTGCATCTACCCTGTCAAGCCCTGTAAGAATTTTGTATGTTTCAATGCGATCGCCTCTCATTCTTCTAAACTCTAGAGAATATAGGCCTAGTCTACTCAATCTCTCCTCATAGGACAATCCCCCCATCCCAGGAACCAGTCTGGTGAACTTTCATTGCACTCCCTCTATGGCAAGTATATCCTTCCTTAGGTAAGGAGACCAAAACTGTACACAATACTCCAGGTGTGGTCTCACCAGGGCCCTATATAATTGCAGTAAGACGTCTTTACTCTTATGCCCAAATCCTGTTGTAATAAAGGCCATCATACCATTTGCTTTCCTAATTGCTTGCTGTACCTGCATGTTAACTTTCAGTGATTCGTGTACAAGGACACCCTTGGAAGATAAATGGAAGATGTTCTTGTTGTTGATAAGTGACAAGAAAAAGTTAATTCATTCACTTAGTGTTTTGTGAGGATCCTGATGGGAAGTCTGCACTTGGGCAGGACTGGAACCGATGTCCTCGGGGTAATATTTGCTAAAGCAGTTCGGGAGGATTTAAACTAATATGGCAGGGGAATGGGAACCTATGTAGCGAAACAGGGGGAAGTAATATGCAGTCAGAAACAAATGTTAGAAGGGTGAGAAACAATAGGGGAAGGCCGAGTAAACAAAGGCAAGAAACACAAAGGGCCATACTAAATCATAAGTCTAAAAGGACAAAGGATGTTAATAAAACAAGCCTAAAGGCTCTGTGTCTTAATGCAAGGAGTATCCGTAATAAGGTGGATGAATTGACTGTGCAAATAGATGTTAACGGATACGATGTGATTGGGATTACAGAGACGTGGCTCCAGAACAATCAAGGCTGGGAACTGAACATCCAGGGGTATTCAACATTCAGAAAGGATAGAATAAAAGGAAAAGGGGGTGGGGTAGCATTGCTGGTTAAAGAGGAGATTAATGCAATAGCTAGGAAGGACATCAGCTTGGAGGATGTGGAATCAATATGGGTTGAGCTGCAGAATACCAAAGGGCAGAAAACGTTAGTGGGAGTTGTGTACAGACCTCCAAACAGCAGTAGTGAGGTGGGGGAGGGTATGAAACAGGAAATCAGAGGTGCGTGCAAAAAAGGCACGGCAGTTATCATGGGTGACTTTAATATGCATATAGATTGGGCTACTCAAACTGGAAGCAATACGGTGGAGGAGGATTTCCTGGAGTGTTTAAGGGATGGTTTCCTAAACCAATATGTTGAGGAACCAACTCGAGGGGAGGCCATCCTGGACTGGGTGTTGTGTAATGAGGAAGGACTAATCAGCAATCTTGTGGTACGAGGCCCCCTGGGGAAGAGTGACCATAGTATGGTGGAGTTCTACATTAGGATGGAGAAGGAAACAGTTAAGTCAGAGACCATGGTCCAGAACTTAAATAAGGGCAACTTTGAGGGTATGAGGCGTGAATTGGCGAGGTTAAATTGGCAAGCGATATTTAAGGGGCTATCAGTGGAAGGGCAATGGCAGACATTTAGAGATCGCATGGATGAACTACAACAATTGTACTTCCCGGTCTGGCGTAAAAATAAAAAAGGGAAGGTGGCTCAACCATGTCTAACAAGGGAAATCAGGGATAGTATTACAACCAAGGAAGTTGCATACAAATTGGCCAGAAGTAGCAGCAAACCCGGGGACTGGGAGAACTTCAAAACTCAGCAGAGGAGGACGAAGGGTTTGATTAGGGCAGGGAAAATAAAATATGAAAGGAAGCTTGCAGAGAACATTAAAATGGACTGCAAAAGCTTCTATAAATATGTAAAAAGAAAGAGGTTAGTAAAAACAAACGTAGGTCCCCTGCAGTCGGAAACAGGGGAAGTCGTAATGGGGAACAAGGAAATGGCAGATCAATTGAACAAGTACTTTGGTTCAGTGTTTACTGAGGAGGACACACACAACCTGCCGGAAATAAAAGGGGTCAGAGGATCTGGTAAGAGGGAGGAGCTGAGGGAAATCCTTATTAGTCGGGAAAAGGTATTGGGGAAATTGATGGGACTGAAGGCTGAAAAATCCCCGGGGCCTGATGGTCTGCATCCCAGAGTACTTAAGGAGGTGGCCTTGGAAATAGTGGATGCATTGACGATCATTTTCCAACATTCCTTAGACTCTGGATCAGTTCCGATGGAGTGGAGGGTGGCCAATGTAACCCCTCTTTTTAAAAAAGGAGGGAGGGAGAAAGCAGGGAATTATAGACCGGTCAGCCTGACATCGGTCGTGGGTAAAATGATGGAAGCAATTATTAAAGATGTCATAACAGACCATTTGGAAAGTGGCGACATGATAGGTCCAAGTCAGCATGGATTTGTGAAAGGGAAATCATGCTTGACAAATCTTCTGGAATTTTTTGAGGATGTTTCCAATAGGGTGGATAGGGGGGAACCAGTAGATGTGGTGTATTTGGACTTTCAGAAGGCCTTCGACAAGGTCCCACACAAGAGATTGGTGAGCAAAGTTAAAGCATATGGGATTGGGGGTAATGTGTTGACGTGGATTGAGAACTGGTTGGCACACAGGAAACAAAGAGTAGGAGTAAATGGGTACTTTTCAGAATGGCAGGCAGTGACCAGCGGGGTACCGCAGGGTTCGGTGCTGGGACCCCAGCTGTTTACATTATATATTAATGATTTGGACGAAGGGATTAAATGTAATATCTCCAAATTTGCGGATGACACTAAATTGGGAGGCAGTGTGAACAATGAGGAGGATGCTAGGAGGCTACAGAGTGACTTGGACAGGTTGGGTGAATGGGCAAATGTATGGCAGATGAAGTACAATGTGGATAAATGTGAGGTTATCCACTTTGGTGGTAAAAATAGAGAGGCGGACTATTACCTGAATGGTGGCAGATTAGGGAAAGGGGGGGTGCAACGAGACCTGGGCGTCATGGTACATCAGTCACTGAAGGTGGGAATGCAAGTGCAGCAGGCAGTCAAGAAAGCAAAAGGAATGATGGCCTTCATAGTAAGGGGATTTGAGTACAGGAGTAGGGAGGTGATGCTGCAGTTGTACAGGGCCTTGGTGAGGCCACACCTGGAGTATTGTGCGCAGTTTTGGTCTCCTAACTTAAGGAAGGACATTCTTGCTATTGAGGGAGTGCAGCGAAGGTTCACTAGATTGATTCCTGGGATGGCCGGACTGACATATCAAGAAAGATTGGGTCAACTGAACTTGTATCCTCTGGAGTTCAGAAGAATGAGGGGGGATCTTATAGAGACATTTAAAATCCTGACTGGTTTAGACAAATTAGATGCGGGCAGAATGTTCCCAATGTTAGGGAAAACTAGAACCAGGGGTCACAGTCTAAGGATTAAGGGGAAGCCATTTAAGACTGAGCTGAGGAGGAACTTCTTCACCCAGAGAGTGGTGAATCTATGGCCAGTTTGCTAAATATATTCAAAAGGGAGTTAGATATAACACTCACAACTAGGGGGATCAAGGGGTATGGCGAGAAAGCAGGAATGGGGTACTGACGTAGCATGTTCAGCCATGAACGCATTGAATGGCGGTGCAGGCTCGAAGGACCGAATGGTCTACTCCTGTACCTATTTTCTATGTTTCTATGTTTCTAAGTCGGTAGTGTTAATACTAATATACAGTAATCCATTGGTTAATCTAAGACAGTTCGACGAGCAAAATTAAACATCATTAGCTCCTAGGCATAGACTGGGTGGTAAACCCCAGATGGTTCCTTGACAAGGTGTTAATGTGAAGGGGTTAAGGATTCATCTGGAGCCCTTGATGAATATTCTTGTCAAGGTATCAATCCTAGTGTTCTTATATTAGTTTCCCACACCATTATAATCTGCTCATTTAAATGTGATCAAGGTAAGATCTCATTGTTTAGACATTCATCATAGTCCAAGTATAAGTATAATGAGCATAATTTAAAATTTATAATCTTTATTGTACTGTCAACTGTTGTTAAAATATAAATTAGATTTATCTATATCTACTTGAGCACAGCATGCTTTATACTGACTTCTCTCAACTTAATAAGGAATGTTTAAATTATATTATAATACACTGATTAGGAATATACGGTATACAAATCTAAGTTCACAGACTGGTAATTCCAGCACCAGAGCCACAGTGACTTGGCTACTGCAGTCAAAGACCTGCATTTGAATTTCAGCCTTGGCTATTCTCAACCTGGTCATCTCGTGCAGGGAGAAAACCAGCCTTGCCTTCTGAGGCAATGTTTTACACAATGGCTGAATGTAACTCCTGACGGTTTGACCAAGGTGTAGGACTGATGTCATGCATGCAATGGACTGTCAGGCTCCGCTTGATTGAGGATGAAACTTGGGAAGATTGGGAGGAGAAAATAAAGTAGAAAAAGATCAGAAAATTAAGTAGATACATTTAGCTTCAATCCAGCTTTAAAAAAAGAAATGTCTGACACATTCTTGTTTGGTTTAGAAAAAAAGGAAGGTATTTTTGTTTTTTTTAATGGAATACATTAATCAAGCTAGTCAAGGGTAGTTTTTCCAATGTTGCAATAGCTTTAACTACAGAAAGAATGAGCCCTTTGTCGTTCTGGGAGCAGGCTGCATGGCAAAGTAATGAAAATGAGAATGATAAGTTGACATACTGAACAGAACAAGCTATTGTATCAATGCTCCATATATAAGTTTAATAATAATGTTCATTAAAGATAAAGGCTCTAGAAGTGAAGAAGTGTTGAAAACACTGATGGATTACTTTGATCCCAATTATATTAGACTGGATAGGTTTACAGTTTCAAATTAAAGCTCGTTAAACTTTTTCACTTATTTTTGCCCATGGTCTGGGTTATTTCTGCAGTAATTATTCATTTCAAAACAATGACAACAAACCATAAAAGATGACAGACAAAATTTAAAACTTAATAATGACATCTGTCCTAATGCAAATATACTAGTAAGTGATTCGGCTTTGTACTACACTCCTGTGATAGCATATAAATTATCGTGCACTTTCAGTACAGTCTACTAGCACTATCCAAGTTAGAGTCTGGAGACATTTTCTCCCAGTATTGCAACGTGGAGAATACTATTATTGATCAGTATTAACCACTTGAGGAAGAACACTGACAGTAGTATTGTGCACTGTGCCATAGATGGAAGAGACCTAGGTCTAAACTCCTACGCTGTTGTGTCCCTGATACCAGTCACATTCTGTGTGGCAGTGCTGGTTGGACACTAGTTAACTTCCCACAAGGGGGTTAGAAAAGTAAATGCAGAGTTCAGCTACACTGAACTTCCTTGCAGCTGGCGAACAACTGCATCAATTGGGGAACAGAAAGTGCTGTCAACACTCAGCAGGTCAGTTAGCATCTGTGGAGAGAACAGGCAAGTTTATGTTTCAGAATTGAAAATTTAGAGGCAGACGAGCATTTTAATACAATCTGAAATAGGGGAGAGGGAAATATACATAAAAGGGAATCATGAGTGGAATGATACAACAGATCATCTCAGTCAAGCAACAGACAGAAGAAACAGAGGGTGTGTAAATAGCTAAGGAAGTGGGAAGGTTGGAGAATTGGGAGAAAATGAAGAAATGGTAAACCTGGGGGGTCAGGTATGAAATTAAAACAAGTTGGATTATATGGATATATAGCTAAAGTCTAAGTTACTGAAGTTCCCTCTATATGGAGGAAACCAAATGTAAATTAGGTGACCACTCTGCCCAACACCTCCATTCCGTCTGCAAGTGCGACCGCAAGCTGCCTGTGGCTCGCCACTTTAACTCTTCTTCCCATTCCCATGTCAGACTGCTTGTCCAACATACAGTTCTGGATGAGCAAAAATTTTCTCCAATTAAATATTGGGAAGACCAAAGCCATTGTTTTCGGTCCCCGCCACAAACTCCGTTCCCTAGCCACTGAATCCATCCCTCTCCCTAACATCTGTCTGAGGCTGAACCACACTGTTAGCAACCTTGTTGTCATATCTGACCCTGAAATGAGCTTCCGACCACATATCCGCAGCATAACAAAGACCGCCTACTTCCGCCCCTGTAACATCGCCCGTCTCCGCCCTTGCCTCAGCTCATCTGCTGCTGAAACCCTCATCCATGCCTTTGTTACCTCTAGACTTGACTATTCCAATGCACTCCTGGCTGGCCTCCCACGTTCTACCCTACGTAAACTTGAGGTCATCCAAAACTCAGCTGCCCATGTCCTAACTCGCACCAAGTCCCGTTCACCCATAACCCCTGTGCTCACTGGTCTACACTGTCTGGCCACACCTCGATTTTGAAATTCTTATCCTAGTTTTCAAATCTCTCCATGGCCTCGCCCCTCCCTACCACTAACCTCCTCCAGCCCTACAACCCTCCGAGATCTCTCCGCTCCTCCAATTCTGGCTTCTTGCGCATCTCTGATTTTCATAGCTCCACAATTGCTGGTCATACCTTAGCTTTAAGCTCTGAAATTTGCTCTCTAAGCTTCTCCGCCTCTCTACCTCTCTCTCCTCCTTTAAGACACTCCTTAAAACCTATCTTTCTGACCAAGCTTTTGGTCACTTGTCCCATTATGTCCTTATGTGGCACTTTTTAAAAAATTCATTCACGGGATGTGGGCGTTGCTGGCAAGGACAGCATTTATTGCCCATCCCTAATTGCCCATGAGAAGGTGGTGGTGAGCCGCCTTCTTTAACTGCTGCAGTCCGTGTGGTGAAGGTACTCACATAGTGGTGTTAGGTAGGGAGTCCACGATTTTGACCCGATGATGAAGGAACAACAATATATTTCCAAGTCAGGATGGCGTGTGACTTGGAGGGGTACCTGGAGGTGGTGGGGTTCCCATGCACCTGCTACACTTGTCCTTCTAGGTAGTAGAGGCCACGAGTTTGGGAGGTGCTGTCAAAGAAGCCTTGGCAAGTTGCTGCAGTGCATCTTGTAGATGGTACACACGGCAGCCACAGTGCGGCGGTGGTGGAGGGAGTGCAAATCAAACGGGCTGCTTTATCCTGGATGGTGTCGAGCTTCTGGAGTGTTATCGGTGTCAAATTCTGTTTGATAACACTCCTGTGAAGCGCCTTGGGATATTTTACTGTTAAAGGCGTTATATAAATGCAAGTTGTTATAATTGGAACTACAAAAAACCATTACAGTGCTATTCGAATCTGATCACCTTAAACCATTCAGATTTAAGTTCACAATTCCATAAAACTACCAAGCTCTTACGCGAGTGATTGATCGGCAAAAAGAATGTAATAAATGTTTTAAAAATACCACGAGATAGATAATAGAGCTCCCTAATGAGTACACATAGTGATAGTATGGCATTGGGGGATGGAAAGTAGAAGCTTCCATATTTGATCCCGGGACTGTAACCTATTAGCTCTCAGATTGGGGAGGTTGAGGATCTCTACCTGAACTGCTCCTGTGCAAAGATGATCAGTTTTACACGCTGATCACTATTCAGTGGGATCTGCTGAAAAGTGAATATACGTACATCAAAAGAGAACAGAATCAGGCTCGATTTTAATGCCTTCCACGGTCAAACGACCTGCTAATGCCCATACTCTAGGCTTACTTGAAAATTTCCACTTGGCAAGATACTTGCTGGCTGCAACCACCTATGGAATCGCACCATGTCACAAGCTAGTAGAGAGATGTGGCAGTTAACATTTATAAAACTTTCAGCATATTGAGAAAATAACGGTGAACCAGGGTAGACCCTTTTGTCTGTAATTTTTTTGTCTAAATTCATCATTATCTGACATTTTTGAGTTATATTCTCCCCTCTTTAAGCTCTTCCCTGACATTGACCAATCCACCAATGAGCCAACCAGCCTCTAAGGCTCTGGCTGTGCCAAGAGGGATCCATCATAACCTCCCATATCATTTTCTACTTTAGAGGTGGTGTCAAGTTCTAGATGGTGCGCCAAACTAAGATCTGAAATTTATCATTTGAGGAACCGCAAGGAATTTTTAAGATATAATTGTCACTAACTGCCAAACAAATTTGTAAACAGGATAGTGGCGCCCCTCAGAGGACTGTAGTAGTATGTAGCCTTTTTATGCTCGAGCAAGCGAGGTAACCTGCTTTCAACTACAAATGAGAGTGTGTGTCGAGGGGATCAGATGATCAGAATCCCCCTGATGGAGGAAATTACTGGTGGTCATCTCTTTGATTCAGTTTTTAATTTAACTAAAATTACATCTTCTTGACATCAATCTTAAAGAGGAAAGTTCCCCAATGGTACTTATTAAATAACAGCTAAAATAAATTATGATTCAATGTAACATTTTAATCTATTGTTGTTTATTTCATGTTTTGGATATCATCAGAGGAATTGACTAGGAGTAAGTATTGAGCTCAACTGAACTACCAGCAATAGAAAATCAAGCCTGTGATTGCCTGTTTGGATTGGGAGCTGGCTGAAGTAAATGAAACAGTGGGGACTTGTTCAGGAAGCAATGACATTCTGAGTGGAGCATCCCAGGTATTGGTGCTGGGACTTCTACTATTTTTAAAGCAGATTGACAACATGGTTTCAGAAACTCAATGCAATGTGATCACATTTGCAGATGATATCAAACTAGAGAGAAATGGGAGAATATCAGAGGAAGCAACCAAAGATCTGCAACAGATGGGTGTAAAGAACAACAGAGCAGAAGAAAGAATGGGCAACATAGGTACTCCATGAATGTTGTTGAGATAGCTAAGGATGAAGTTGGAAGAGATCTAAGGGTTTTAGTAGACTCACAGTGAACAAGTCCAACCACAGCAGCACAGCAATCGACAAAGCAAGTAGAATGTTGAACCATTTGGGTAAAACAGTAAAACTCAACAACTCGCATTTATATAGTGCCATTAGTGTAACAAAATGTCTAAATGCACACGTTGGAGGAGATTACGGCTCACACTTTCATTCTGACAGCAAGGAAATAGCTATGGGATTGAAAGAGTTGGTAGAAAGGTAAAACTGGATGTCATCAGCATACACATGAAAGCTGACCCCATGTTTCATGTCACCAAGGGGCAGCATGTAGATGAGTATGGGAATGCTTTGGGTATTCCCATAGTGCTGCATAAATTGTATGAGGATAACCAAGCTTCAAGTCCAAAGTTCACTCTTATCAATACCCAAAGACCCGAATTTACAGACCGTGCAACTCCTTTTACATCAGAGGAGATCTGTCTGGGTAGGAGGAGTAGAAGAAGAGGAAGAGATGAAAAGATACTTCAAAGAGGTGCAAGAAAGTGAATGCCAAGCGGAAGAGGGAGAGCTTACTGGGGTGACCAAATGCTTGGTAAAAGAGGTGGGTTTTAAGGATGATCTTAAAGGAGAGGCACAGGGGTTTAGGGAGGGAATTCCAGAGAGCAAGACCTAGATGGCTAAAAGCACAGATGCCAATGATGGGGCAAAGAGAGGGGTGATGCACAAGAGGCTGGAATGGAGAGTATGAGGATGGGGGAGGATTGTAGGGCTGGCGGATGTTACAGAGATAGGGAGGGGCGAGGCCACGGAGCGATTTAAACACATGGATGAGAATTTTAAATTTTCACAGTGAACAAGCTATGCAACCTGCTGAAGGTTGATCTACTGGAACAGCTCTTCCTTTCATTGTGAAGGCGACTACAGTATTAAGCTTCTATACCACAGGATCTTCTCAGCCCACCACAGGGGAAAGATGCCAGATAAGCCATTCTGCAGTTCATTCTTGTGTTAAGCATGTGACTGGCGGCAGCCGTTTGCCAAGGAAAACACCTTTATGATGCTGTCAATGGAAAGGAGACAGCAACAAGAAAGGGCTCAGAACTTTCACCACCTGGCAGGCTTCTGAAGAATCCAGGGCATTATTGACAGAACCCATGTCACCATCAGGGCTGCACACATCAACCCTAATACATGCATCAACAGGGCCTTGCCACCACCTGAGTTTGGGTGGAGTACACAATAGGAATGCTGAAGCAACGATTCATTTGTTTCGGTATTGGTGTGCTGCTCTACTGTCCAACCAAAGTCTCAAGGATCACTGTGCATGTTGCACAATTTTGCTATCTGAAGAGGCAGACCATGGCTCTGCAGCCCCCTGGGAAGAAATTGAGGTGGGTGACTTGGATGGAGATGATGTACAGACAGGGAGATTGGAGTGGAACTCTGTTGTGGACAACTACTTCCACTTATGAACACCTCCTGCCACTGGTCAATTTTGGTTTTCCATATGAACATCCTCACCCTGCAGCCCCAAGTAGATGGTGCCCATTTTTTTGTACTCAAGCTCCCCTCCAATCTTTTCGTCCCTTCCAAGCTCTGATTTCCTTTCCACAGCGCAAACTAAAACACTGTCCATATAAAGTAGAAAAAAAAATCTCTACATATGGGGTGTAACTTACAATGCATATGTGGTGCCTCGATAAAAGATGAGCTTGTCCTATTCTTCAATCAATGACTGTGTCAAAGTGCTTCCTAAATGAGAGTAGACGACTGCTGTTGGGTGCTGCGACCCTGTTGGAATCGTCATTGGCCTGAATATCTGGATTCAAGGTCATTTGATGCCTATGCAACAGCTGAAGCCACATCTGATGACGCACTCATGGGCCACTCACTGGCATTTTCTCAATGCTTTGAGAAGAATGGCTGAATTGGGACGATGTGGTGGAAACATCTATGCAAATTTGCTCTCGCGAATGGTGTCTACAGATTGTGTCCCAAAAGAGCAAGGGTCATCTCCTGATAGTCAGATAGCTGCTTCAGCAAGGCCTGCTTCCTGCTCTTCCTGGTTCTCTCCTGATGGTTATGAGCAGCCTTGAGAGGTGTTAACGGTGGCTCAGTGGTGGCAGGCTTTCCTCGGAGTCAGACTTGAGCACAAAATCTAAGCTGACACTCCAGTGCAGTACTGAGGGAGTGCTGCACTGTCGGAGGTGCTGTCATTTGGATGAGACGTTAAACCGAGGTCTGATCCATCCTCTCAGGTGGACATAAAAGATCCCATGGCACTATTCAGAGAAGTGCAGGGGAGTTCTCCTGGTATACTGACCAACATTTATCCATCAACCAACTCCACCAAAAACAGATTATCTGGTCATTTATATAATTGCTGTTTGTGGGACCTTGATGTATGTAAGCTGGCTGCCGCATTAGCCGACAATAATAACTACACTTCAAAAATACTCCATTGTCTCTCTCTCTCTCTCTCACTTGTAATTCAAATTTAGATTTTGGTGGAAGTTAGTCCACAGCACAAAACAGTTTGCAATTCAATCCTCAATGGCACTAAATTAACAATCTAATTCTAAGAGGCTGTAAAGATACCAAATGTAGGAAACATAAGTTATTCCATTTTCCAGCAGTAACAATCCTCATCTTGAAAAATACAAAAAATGTAGAAAATATGAATTAACAAGTAAAAGAACCAAAAAATGTTATCTATCTTTAATTGAATTTCCCTCAGTTATCTCTCATGGGAATGTTACCTAGGAATGCAGCATCTAATAACTCTGAGGCCTGTTTTACTCTATGAACAAAACCACCCATTGTGTAGGCTTATTGACCTGTTTCACCTATCCTCCCCTTCTGATTGAAGGCATTACTTTAATGTTTACGGAACGCAAAAAAGTCAGTCTGGCTCACTGATCTTGCAACTGCACTGCTACCTAATCCAACGGAGTGTGAAATCTGCAACATGAAAATGTTTATTAGCTATTGTTTTACTTTTACATTTATCTTTGTGAAAATAATGAATTCCCGTTCACCCATCTTCCCTGTGCTCACTGACTTACAATGGCTCCCGGTTGAGCAACGCCTTGATTTTAAAATTTTCATCCTTGTTTTCAAATCCCCCCATGGCCTTGCACCTCCCTATCTCTGTAACCTCCTCCAGCACCACAACCCCCCGAGATATCTGCACTCCTCCAATTCTGGCCTCTTGCGCATCTCCGATTTTAATCACTCCACCATTGGCGGCTGTGCCTTCAGGTGGGGAGGCCCTAAGCTCTGGAATTCCCTCCCTAAACCTCTCCGCCTCTCTACCTCTCTGTCCTCCTTTAAGACGCTCCTTAAAACCTACATCTTTAACCAAGCTTTTGGTCATGTGCCCGAAGGAACGGTGGCATAGTGGTTATGTTACTGGACTAGGAATCCAGCGCCCTGGACTAATGATCCAGAGACATTAGTTCATAGTCCTGGCAGCTGTGGAATTTAAATTCAGTTAATTAAATAAATCTGGAATAAAATGGTGCTATCGGTATGGTGACCATGAAACTACCGGATTGTCGTAAAACCCATCTGGTTCACTAATGTCATTTAGGGAAGGAAATCTGCCGTCCTTACCTGGTCAGGCCTATATGTGACTCCTGACCCACAATGTGGTTGACTCTTAACTGAAATGGCATAGCAAGCCACTCAAGGGCAATTAGGGCCTTGCCAGCGATGCCCACATCCCACATGATTGAATATTTAAAAAAATCTCCTATGTGGCTCGGAGTCAAATTTTGTTTGATTAACTCTCCTGTGACGTGATTGGGACATTTTACTACATTAAAGGCGCTATATAAATGCAAGTTGTTGTTGTTGTACTATGTAACTGTTGCTTGATATATGAAGACCAAAGCTACCATAAGATTTAGGGGCCCAGGTGCAGGGCCTATCATCAGCACAAATAGCCCAATCTCGCCCACTCCCATAAATCTGTGTCCTGTTTTCCCCTCCCCTTTTAATTCTGCCCAGCTCACTTTCTGTGTTGTAGGTCTATTTATGGGCCCATCCTCTTGTGCCTTCACTCTGTTTCTGGTAATAGGATTCAATTCTCCTTCAAGAGAAAAAAAAAGTTATAAGGAGTTGGAGCTATCTAGCCTCCACAGAGTGATTAAAAATGTTGTATTAGCCATGTCAGTACATTGTACTGATCAAAAAATAATTTTCAGCATTTTAATTTCACTGCATTACAGGCGGCAGTAACGGTTATGCCACAGGGTCCTTTTAAGCACCCACAGTTGATGTCATGGAAGCCAGTTATTGTGTCATCCACTGCAGCTACATACGCACATACATTTACTGCAGCAGCAATCTTCAGCACTACGATTGCTACTAATACTTCTTTATCTCACACATCATTGCTAAATCTACAAAAGCAAATTTATCACTACCTTCCTACCATGTTTATTCATACACCATTGGTGAAATGCTGAGAAAACATTTGGTTGGATGAGGCCAGCTACAAATTGTTAAACTGTTTTATTTGTCAGACAGCAAGTGAACATACAGAGTAGCAGTTATGAAGGGACTCAGTTAATTCAATGAGTACAATTTGTCTTTGTGTAACAATACAAAATAATGAGTGAGCTATGCTTCCCCACATCAGTGGGTCATCTTGCCTAGCAGCTTTGTATTTAAAAACAAAATTGTCAGTGTGTCTATCCTGATTTTTATCTCCCTGTGTCCACAACCAAGGGGGAGGGCTTATGTCAGACAATCCCCACAGAATATCTGGGACCAAGGACTTTCCAAAACAATGGGTGTGAAGTGTTTATGGATTACTGAGACATGCCATTGAATTGCTTATTATTTTTGGTCTTTGAGGAAACAACTTTAATTCCTTGACTCACTAACATTCTAACTACTATTTATCTTGATGTTTTTATTGATTTGTGTGAATACACTTTATTTTTTTTTTAAATCCATTAACAACATTTGTATCCAGAACAAAAAGTCAGGCTGATTTCTGTATCATGTTTGATTCTTTTCCCTTTCTTCGATCAATTTGTCTTGATCAAAAATAAAAACAGAAAATGCTGGAGATACTCAGTAGGTCAGGCAGCATCTGTGAAGAGAGAAACCTTGATCAAATACCAGTTGTCCCTAGTATTTGGGACAGAATGATGTTGCTGATCCTCTCATTACACAGTTAATAAATTGCAATATTCTTTCGCTTGCTGTTCTTCTGCCTTGAAAGTGTGAATCCAACTCTCGCTATTGTGAGGATCAATAGAAAAATCAACCACAGTGAAAACTGCAGTGATAATTATTTATTGTCCGCCGAGAACAAAATATTTCCTGTGGAACACCCGCGACCCTGCACCTTTAAATTAAAAAAAATCCTTTCGCCGTCACTGTGACAACGACGCTGGTCCTGCACCATGACGCCGCGAACAAGCAGCCAATCAAAGCCACCGTATAGCGCGCACCACTTCCGGGTACGTTTGCGCCGCTGTCCCGAGTGCGGCCTCGATACAGGTAACAACCGGGAACCATGGTTACACGGCAAAGGAGGTGATGGTGGTGGTTTGGCGAAGAATCAGCGAGGGGAGCGCTCCAGCGCATCTCCCCCGGCCAGCCCTGACCATGTTTGCCTTCATCTCACGAACACCAGATTCCCTGCTTCCTCGCCTTGGTTTGGTGCTCGGGTGCCCCCTGCAGGAGGTTTCTGCATCTGCGGTGGGCGAGGATCCAGGGATCTCGGCTGGGGTGGATAGTACTGCATGCATTGGGGGCCTGAACCATTTCACTTTTAGTACTGCTGCACGCCCATTTTGCAGTTATTGTGAAATTGTTTTCGCTGTGTCAAAAGTTGTAGCCCTGTTTCATTTCCTTAACTTCTGGTTGCACTATTGCCACACAAGATTCATCTTTGGTGAGCAGGTTGGAGCACTTCTTGGTAAATCTACTCTTGAGCTTGGCTGATTCATGCATATTCAATTCCCAAGTTGTGAAGGGTTGTAAAGCAGAGTCTCTGACTATATATTTAGAGCTCTAGTACAGTCCTGGGTAACCATAGAATATAATCATGGTGGTGTCCGCTGCATCACTAGAGGCTTTCTGTGATTGATGGGTACCAAAATGAGAAGTCGCACAACACCAGGTTATAGTCCAACAGATTTATTTAATTTTACAAGCTTTCGGAGCAGTTCGCTCCTTCGTCAGGTAAGTTCCGACGGGCCACAGCGAAAAACCGCATAGACCTCCTCAGAAGACGAACACGGGACACAACCAACAGAGTACCCTACGTCGTCCAGTACTTCCCCGGAGCGGAAAAACTACGCCATGTTCTTCGCAGCCTTCAACATGTCATCGATGACGACGAACACCTTGCTAAGGCCATCCCCACGCCTCCACTACTCGCCTTCAAGCAGCCGCCTAACCTCAAAAGTACCATCGTTCGCAGCAGATTACCCATCTTTCAGGCGAACAGCAACCAAGACACCACACAACCCTGCCACGGCAACCTCTGCAAGACATGCCAAATCATGGACACAGATACCATCATCACACGTGAGGACACTACCCACCAGGTACACAGTACATACTCATGTGACTCGGCCAACGTTGTCTACCTGATACGTTGCAGTAAAGGATGCTCCAGAGCATGGTACATCGGCGAGACCATGCAGACACTGAGACAACGTATGAACGGACACCGCGCAACAATCGCCAGGCAGGAGGGTTGCCTCCCAGTCGGGGAACACTTCAGCAGCCAGGGGCATTCAGCCTCGGATATGCGGGTAAGCGTTCTCCAAGGCGGCCTTCGAAATACACGACAGCGCAAAATCATAGAGCAGAAACTGATAGCCAAGTTCCGCACTCATGAGGAGGGCCTCAATCGCGATATCGGGTTCATGTCACGATACAGAACGTGAATTGACATCATGGCCGGTCTTCCCAGGTGTTTTTTTTTTTAAAAAGGCTAACACAAGAACCTACACAGATTGACAGGATATGCAGCCAGCAGGTGGTTTGACACGTTGGACCCCCTGGGACACATCTCATTGTCTTGGCTATGCTCTTTGATGTGGGAAAGATTTGAATATATTTTGTCTGTGTTTAAATTGTGAATTCTGGGAGATTCTCTCACTGCTAAACTTACCTGACGAAGGAGCGAACTGCTCCGAAAGCTTGTAAAATTAAATAAATCTGTTGGACTATAACCTGGTGTTGTGCGACTTCTCATTTTTGTCCACCCCAGTCCAACGCCGGCATCTCCACATCATGATGGGTACCAGACAGCCTATTTCATTTTATTATGATGCTCACTTTTTATGGGCATATGTGTCATTCTGGTGGCATTGTTCTTTGCCGGATGCCATTTTTCATCAGTGTGTGCAAAAAAAAAATGCTTCTGCTGAGAACTATAATGCAAGCAGCCAATCAAACCAATCTTGCCTGAACACGATAATTAATGTGTCACTCAACAACAAATTGCATTTATATAGTGCCTTTAACGTAGTGAAATGTCCCAAGATGCTTTACAGGAGTGTTATCAAACAAATAAGGAGCCACATAAGGAGATGGTAGGACAGATAACCAAAAGCTTGGTCAAAGTGGTAGGTTTTAAGGAGTGTCTTAAAGGAGGAGAGAGAGAGAGAGAGGCAGAAAGATTTAGGGAGTGAAGTCCAGGGTTTAGGGCCTAAGCAGCTGAAAGTGCAGCCGTCAATGGTGGACCGATTAAAATTGGGGATGTGCAAGAGGGCAGAGATCTCGGAGGGTTGTAGGGCTGAAAGAGGTTACAGAGATGGAGAGGGGCGAGGCCATGGAGGGATTGGAAAACAAGAATGAGAATTTTAAATTTGAGGCAATGCCGGACTGGGAGCCAGTATAGGTCAGCAAGCAGGAAATTAGAGGCACATGTAACAAGGGTAATACAGTAATCATGGGGGACTTTAATCTACATATAGACTAGGCAAACCAAATTTGCAGTAATAGCGTGGAGGACGAATTCATGGAATGTATAAAAGATAGTTTTCTAGATCAGTATGTTGAGGAACCAGCTAGGGAACAGGCTATTTTAGATCTATTATTGTGCAATGAGAAAGGGTTAATTAATAACCTTGTAGTAAAGGGGCCTTTAGGGAAGAGTAACCATAATATGATAGAATTTTATATTGGTTTGAAAGTGATTTAGTTAAATCTGAAACTAGGGTCTTCAATCTAAGCAAAGCAAACTACGTAGGTATGATGGGCGAGTTGGCTAAGGTAGATTGGGAAACTACATTAAAAGGTATGACGGTAGACAAGCAATGGCTAGCATTTAAAGAATTAATACATAATATACAACAAATATACATTCCTTTAAGGCACAAAAACCCCACAGGAAAAGTGCTTCAACCGTGGCTAACGAGAAGTTCAAGATAGTATTAGATCAAAGGAAGAAACTTATAATGTTGCCAAAAAGAGTAGTAAGCCTGAGGATTGGGAAGATTTTAGAATTCAGCAAGAAATTAATAAGAAAAGAAAAAAAATGAGAGTAAATTAGCAAGAGACATAAAAACAGATTGTAAATGTTTCTATAGGTATGTAAATAGGAAGAGATTAGTGAAAGTAAATGTGGGCCCATTAGAGGCAGAGACAGGAGATATTATAATGGTCAATAAGGAAATGGCAGAGACATTAAACAAATACTTTGTGTCCGTCTTCACGGTAGAAAACACAAAAAACATTCCGGAAATAATAGGGAACCAAGGGTTTAGAGAGATTGAGGAACTTAAAGAAATTAGTATTAGTAAAGAAATAGTACTGGTGAAATTAATGGGACTAAAAGCCGACAAATGCCCTGGACCTGATGGCCTACATCCTGGGGTTTTAAAAGAGGTGGCTACAGAGATAGTGGATACACTGGTATTAATCTTCCATAATTCCCTAGATTCTAGAACAGTCCCCAAGGATTGGAAGGTAGCAAACATAACCCCGCTATTTAAGAAAGGAGGAAGAGAAAAAACGTGGAACTATAGGCCAGTTAACCTGACACCAGTAGTAGGCAAAATGCTAGAATCTATTATTAGGGATGTGGTAACAGGGGACTTAGAGAATCATAATATGATTAGGCAGAGTCAACATAGTTTTCTGAAAGGGAAATCATGTTTGACAAATCTGTTAAAGTTTTTTAAGATGTAACTAGTAGGATGGATAAGGGGAAACCAGTGGATGTAGTGTATTTGGATTTTCAAAAAGCATTCGATAAGGTGCCACACAAGAGGTTATTACACAAAATTAGGACTCATGGTATTGGGGGTAATATATTAGCATGGATCGAGGATTGGTTAATGGACAGAAAACAAAGAGTAGAAATAAATGGGACTTTTTCAGGTTGGCGGGCTGTAACTAGTGGGGTACCGCAAGGATCAGTGCTTGGGCCTCAGCTTTTTACATTCTATGTTAACGACTTGGATGAAGGGACTGAGTGTAACGTATCCAGGTTTGCTGATGATACAAAGTTAGGTGGGAAAGTAAGCTGTGAGGAGGATGCAAAAAGGCTGCAGAGAGATATAGACAGGTTGACTGGGTGGGCAAGAACATAGCAAATGGAGTACAATGTGGGGAAGTGTGAAGTTAGCCACTTTGGTAGGAAAAACAAAAAAGCAGAATATTTTTTGAATGGTGAGAGACTGGGAAATGTTGGCATTCAGAGGGACCTGGGTGTCCTTGTACATGAATCACAGAAGGTTAACATGCAGGTACAGCAAGCAATTAGGAAAGCAAATGGTATGTTAGCTTTTGTTACAAAGGGATTAGAGTATAAGAGTAAAGAAGTCTTATTATAATTATACAGGGCATTGGTGAGGCCACACCTGGAGTACTGTGTACAGTTCTGGTCTCCTTACCTAAGGAAAGACATACTTGCCTTAGAGGGAGTGCAGCGAAGGTTCACTAGACTGGTTCCTGGGATGAGGGGATTGCCCTATGAGGAGAGATTGAGTAGACTAGGGCTATATTCCTTAGAGTTTAGAAGAATGAGAGGTGATCTAATTGAAACATTAAATTCTTAAGGGGCTTGACTGGATTAATGCAGGGAAAATGTTTCCCCTGGCTGGGGAATCTAGAACACGGAGTCACAGTCACAGAATAAGGGGTAGGCCATTTAGGACTGAGATGAGGAGAAATTTCTTCACTTAAAGGGTTGTGAATCTTTTGGAATTCTCTACCCCAGAGAGCTGTGGATGCTCAGTCATTGAGTATATTCAAGACAATGGTCGATACATTTTGGGGAACTAAGGGATATGGGGATAGTGTGGGAAGGTGGAGTTGAGGTAGAAGATCAGCCTCTCTTAGGCATTCATCATCTTGTTGAATGGCGGAGAAGGCTCGAAGGGCCAAATGGCCTACTCCAGCTCCTATTTCTTATGTAAGCACAGGCTTGATGGGTGAACTGGACTTGGTGCCAGTTAGGGTACAGGTAGTAGAGTTTTGAATGAGCTCAAGTTCATGGAAGGTGGGAGGCTGGCCAGGTAAGCGTTGGAATAGTCAAGTCTCAAGGTAGCACAGGCATGGATGAGCGTTTCAGCAGCAGATGAGCTGATGCGGAGGCAGAGTCTGGGCAATGATACGGAGATAGAAGTAGGCGGTTGTTGTTGTTGGAGTGGCATAATGTAGAAAAGAGAGAACCTGGAAACAGCCCGCCCCCCCATTATAGGAGTGTGATGTATAGTGTGTGAGACGTGCAGGATTCTGCAGGCAAGGGACTGGCGCCACTGATGTAGGGCAAAATAACTAGGTGCGGACTACATTTCCCAGAGTTTATCAAGATTGCTGACCTCCAGGACTTCCAGAAAAATTGGTTGTCACTGAATTTAACTTGTACTTAAATTCCTGGTGTCCTTGCCAATATTTATACCTCAACCAACATCACTGAAACATAATGTCTAGTCATTATCTCATGGCTGTTTGTGGGATCCTGTTGTACGCAAATTGACTGCCACATTTCCTACATTACAACTGTGACTACGCTTCAAAAAGTACTTCATTGGCTGTAAAGTGCTTTGAGACGTCCTGAGGTTGTGAAGGGCATTCTGTAAATGCAAGTTCTTTCTTGTGCTTGTAATGTGCCATTGTTTAGAAATGGCATTCAGTTATTTTGATAAGATCTTACCTATTTTCACATGTATATATTAAAGATAAAGACAGTTCCATATGCTTAAAATAAAACAGAAAACACTGCAAGTACACAAGTCCATCAGAATCTGAAAAAAACAGGTTAATGTTTTTCAAGGTGGGGATCCTTGGTTACACCTGGTTTTTTTCTCTGTAGAGATCATGATGGACCTGCTATATCTGTTTTCACAATATGTGTTCTTGTCCCATTGTTAAAATATTTTTCTGCAACTTTTAATCATTTTGTTTACAAAATTGCTTCATTTGTTATTTCTATGTTATAAAAAATCTAATCAGAGATGCATTTTTTTTTTTAAAACAGTTGTGCGAAGTTTGGCATTCTACAGTGCTGTGCTCAGGATGGAGCTCAAGTTAATGTGGTTGGTACTTGGAGTAGTCAGGGTACTGTGGTGCCTGGCGCCACAAACTGGCTACATACATCCTGATGAATTTTTTCAGTCTCCAGAGGTCATGGCAGGTAAAGCATTTGATATGTTTTTAAAAAACTTTTTCTACAAATAATTTGTTTTCCTTTGTTCTCTTTTAAATTAAACCCCTTAATCCTATGTGCATAAGTTAACCCCTTGTATCCACAAAGCTCAGAGGGTGACATGACTCAGCCCAACCTGCTGACATCTGCAAAAACTTGGGAGTGCCCAAACTTTTAGCTTTAGTGTGCTACTTGACTGCAATCCATGGAGCCTCACTGGCCACATGAAAAGTGAATGAGACACTGATTGCCAGAGGTTCGTGAAAGATCGTACAACCAAGATAAGCCTAAAACTTCAAAAAAATCACAATGAATGAACTTTTTAGTTAAGCAGTTATCAATAATATTTCTCTGTAGAATTCCTTTCCAGTTACAACACCTCTTGACTGAATTATAATCTTGTACTGAAGTACAGCCCACAACAACAACTTGCATTTATATAGTGCCATTAATGTAGTAAAATGTCCCAAGGTGCTTCACAGGTGTGTTATCAAACAAAATTTGACACCAAGCCACATAAGTGGATATTAGGACAGGTGATCAAAAACCTGGCCAAAGAGGTACATATATAAAGGAGGAAAGAGAGGCGGAGAGATTAAGGGAGGGAATTCCAGAGCCTAGGGCCCAGGCAGCTGAAGGCACGGCTGACAACGGTGGAGGGATTAAAATCAGGGATGCGCAAGAGGCCAGAATTGAAGGAGTGCAGAGATCTCAGAGGATTGTAGGGCTGGAGAAGGTTACAGAGGTAGGGAGGGGTGAGGCCATGGAGGGATTTGAAAACAAGGATTTGAATGTTAAAATCTAGGCATTGCCGGACTGGGAGCCAGTGTAGATCAGCGAGCACAGGGGTGATGGGTGAACAGGACTTGGTGCGAGTTAGGATAGGGCAGCAGAGTTTTGGATGAGTTCAAGTTTATGGACAGTGGAAGATGGGAGGCCGGCCAGGAGAGCACTGGAATAGTCAAGTTTAGAGGTAACAAAGGCATGGATGAGGGTTTCAGCAGCAGATGAGCTGAGGCAGGGGCGGAGACGGGCGATGTTACGGAGGTGGAAGTAGGCGGTCTTGGTGATAGAGCGGATGTGTGGTCGGAAGCTCACCTCGGGGTCAAATAGGATGCCAAGGATGTGAACGATCTGGTTCAGCCTCCGACAGTGACCAGGGAGAGAGATGGAGTCAGTAGCTAGGGAATGGAGTTTGTGGCGGGGACCGAAGACAATGGCTTCGGTATTCCCAATATTAGTTGGAGGAAATTTCTGCTCATCCAGGACTGGATGTCGGACAAGCAACGTGACAAATTAGAGACAGTGGAGGGGTCGAGAGAGGTGATGGTGGGGTAGAGCTGGGTGTCGTCAGCGTATGTGTGATTTCAGTGATGTTGCAGAGGGGCAGCACGTAGATGAGAAATAGTTAAAAGCAATCTGACATTTTATCACTTAATCAAGCAACATTCACAGGGAACTACGGAGTTCAGCATTTTATTGATTTCTGTATGTCTGGAAGCAACCAGTCTCTTAAACTGGAGGCAAGTACAAGCTTATGAAGGGAATCACTGTGACATCACATAGAAGTTAGATACACTCCATGATGCAACCTGACATTTATGTCAGCAAAGCACACCTAATCTCACTAAAATAGTGGAATGGCATTTATGCAAAATCAATCTTCATGGCCAGAAGTTGCTTAAAAAACACATTATGGGAGCCAGGGCAGGTGTAGGTATGTATATTATATTTAAGTTTGTATTTTGTAGATGCTCTCCTCTTACAATATAAGCTTTCACAAAGACACCTTTATAGCAAAGTACCATTTCTTTTCTCAGTGTCTGTGTTTCACGCCCGCCCCTGTTAGTTCTGTTTTTGACTCCCATCTTCTTGGTGGGGCAAGGGGAAATAATGGAGAAAAAGATAAGTAGCTATTTCCATAAATTGGGTGATCCAGTCACCCTTACAATTTTGATTAAAATGCTTCAGATGTTTGTTGCTTTCTTTTCCTGATGCTTGTAAACCAGCTGGAATATGATTTTTTTCTTGTTAGGATGAAATCTCAGTGAAGGATTCTGCCACGATCAAAAAGAATAGGAAAGAAGAGGAGATAAATCAGGAAGTAATGATTAGGCGATGCCAAGTATGTGTTTTAAAAGCTCAGAGATTGTAGGAGGAATTGAAGACTGAAGGGGTAAGGATTGCTACAGATTTTGAAGTTCTGGAAAAGAATGATTTTGAGCAGGAGATGGAGCAATGAGTCTTGATCTCATCACACTGAGGATGCAAGGAAGACAGTGTAATTGGAGCTTGCGAGGAATAAGAGGAAAACTGAAGAGTAATGACCATATTAGTTTTGATAACATAGTGACAAAGGTTGCACATGAGGGAGCTTGGAGTCCAGAGATGGAGAGGTGAGAGAAGGATCATCGATCAAATGACTAGCATTTTCCTGTATCTCATCAATGAGTGAAAGAGAGGAAAAGAAGTGTTTGCCACAGAGGGAAAAACATTGTTTCTTTGAGCCAGCTTTAGCAATAGAGGAGATGCAGTTCCATTAGAGATCAGAGGAGATAGTGAGATCAAGCATTGGAGGAGACTAAGATGAAATCATCAAAGGTAAGAGGTGGTAATTTGTTAGCTGGACTTTACATTATAGAGTATATATAACTTCAAAATCATTTGCTTTTCTCATTTCGAATGCACCTTTGTTTTCTTTACAGGTGACATTTTGAACCTCAAAACTTTCCGTACTTGGGAATTCAATACTAGCTACCCCAGCAGATCGGTCCTGTTCCCGTTGGTCACAACTGGCTTTTCATTCACAATACTTAAAGCTATACACAATTCTGGCCTTTTTGGCAGCATCATAAACAGCTACAGTTTGTTGGTATTCCCCAGATTCTACCTGACATGCCTGTCCTTTATACTGGACTACTCTGTATACCGTTTAGCCTGTCTCTGGGGAGCAGATCCCTGGAATGCTTTAACACTGCTGAGCGGGTCGCACGTGATGTTGGTTTTTTACACCAGGACATTTTCAAATGTTATAGAAGCAGCTCTGTTTGCATTGCTGCTGCTGTTAGTGGCCGTGGACACAAAGCAAGCAAATGTGGCACCGCATCCTGGGAAAAAGGAAAGAAGGAACAATAAACATCTTATTGGGATTGTTTTAGTCTCCGGCTTTTTTAACAGACCCACATTCATTGGTTACGCTTTAGTGCCGATGCTCCTGTGGCTTTCTCGTGATCAGAAAGGCACATTTCAATTCAGTTTAAGAACAATATTGACGAACTCCTTTGGCGTTTTGTCTTCTATGATTGCAACCAGTTTTCTTTTCATTGTGACAGATGCATTGTATTTTGGTTCATTGTTGTCTAAAAGTGATTGGCTTTTGAAAGATGGAAATACTGTGTACAAATTTGTCGTCAACATAAGTCAACATCTAGTTTTAACCCCTGTCAATCTCATTTTGTATAACTTGGACCGAAAAAGCCTTATTGCACACGGGAGTCATCCCTGGTTTACACATTTGACTCTGAACGGTCTTCTGCTGTTTGGTGGTCTTCATTTGGCTGCTGTTGTAACTGGTGTCAAAACGATGGTCAGCAAGTTTGCCTGCAAAGCCAGCTGTCATACCTCTCACGAAGACCATTTGGAAAAGAAATTGCCAGTGCATCTTCCTGTTACTACTCAAATTACTGAGTATTTATTGTTGGTTTATTTTATCCCTATCATCGTTCTATCATTGTTTAGTCATCAGGAACCACGGTATATTAGCCCACTCATTGTGCCACTCGTTCTTCTCAGTGCTCCAAAATGCGAGATGCTCAGGTGGAAAGTTATAATAGTCCTATTTAATGTCTTGGGGTCAGTGCTTTTTGGCTGTCTGCACCAGGGCGGACTAATTCCTTGTCTGTCCTATTTAGAAAAAACTCTGCATTCAAAGGATCCTGTGGCTAACCAGTATGAGCACAATTTGGTATTTTACCACACCTACATGCCTCCTAGGTATCTCCTGAATGTCAAATCAGACCAAGAGTCTATCAGAATCATTGACCTGGGGGGGTCTGACGTGTCTGTGCTCAATAACACAGTGAATGGGCTACTTGACAGTTTCTCTTCCAAACACATTGGGGGTAATCAAGCCATGAATATCTACATCATTGCACCTGGTACTGTTCAAGATGATATTAATAACTGTGGTTTTCAGTGGAAAACTGTTGCATCCTTCTTCCCTCATTTATCTATGGAAGATCCTCCTGACATTCCTTCTCTTCTTTCTGAGGATGGATTGAACCAGCTGAGTCTTTACATTTTCAAGGTGCACATAAAGTCAAAGAATTCAGAAACCTAATGGGACTCAGTTTGGTTTTGGAGTCTTCCTGCTGTCTATTTCTGCAGCATATTTGTGGGTATGCTGGTCCAGGGCCTGATTGTTAAAGCATTCAGGTCCTTTAACAGAGCTTCACCTGTAACAGTATTTACAGCAGCTGAAGCCTGAACACAATGGCAGAGGTATTTTAAAAAGTTTGTGGTTTTAACAAATAATCATGGGATTTCAGTCAAAGAAACATTCAGGAATAGTGTATCTAAATATAGTTTAATTTTTCTGCAGAACAAATATGGAACCAAAGTCTTCAGAATACTGAAATAAAATTACAACTATTATATGGTGCTCCTGGGTAGTGTATTGTAATGGGTTTATGTTTACAGTTCCCCTTCTGTGAGATGCTGATTTTGGCAAGATCAAGCAGAAGTCTAGACAGATCCCTCACGGAAGGGAAAATATCTTGCCCACACTAATAATCTGTTAATTTGTGACATTGGTGGAAAAGATCAAGGGAACTTTATCTTCTGCTCTGGACATTTATGTGAACGAATTGTAGTAATGTTTTGGGAAATAAAATGTTACATTACAAAGCCTCCTTGTGATACTGAGTGCATCATAATTATTATAGTTCTTGTGATCAAATCACGACAGTCACAATACAGGGAAGACTGACGTCTTATACCAATTGCACAGTCTATTTCCACCCAACCCTCCAACCTTAGGATGTTTTTTGTCACTGAAATTTACTGAAGTATTCAAATAAGATATGCACACCAGGTCAGATCATTTTTTAATTATATATTTATATTTTTTGGTAAGATGAATATGATCCATTTTCTTCCTTGGGTAATAACTATGCTTATTAGTTAGCAACGTGGAGCAGTTTATTCGACCTACATGTGTTGATGGAAGTTTTATATTAATTTTGCAGTACTTAAGGAATGGTAGCTAGACTGAAGAGAAGCTGTCAAACTAAACACAAGGTGCATGTGACCTTTACAGGTAGGGTCATGCTCCTAATGTTATGGATGTAGATGGTGTGCGATTTGGGAGAGGTTGTGTTTTCTTCCATGCTTAGGATGTACTTGTATGAGGTAGATAATGATCACCTGAAGTAGAGGCTTAAAGGGTGAAGGGAGACACTTCCCTTCCTACTGGTCTAATAATGGACAGTTATTCCATTATACTTGACGAGACGAATTGAGACCAATAGTGTTATTCCCACAAAGAAAGAACCAATCATTTCCCTTGTCAGGAAAGTAGCTCACATTTACAAAACAGATGTTTTGTGCATTAGAAGTGATCCAGTTATTTTGGATATAATGTAAGATGCAACTTGATGGAAAACAAAACTGAAATTACACTGGGGAAAGAAAAAATGACACTGTTGTAATAAAGAACTGACAAAGTTGAAAGAAAAATGAAATGAGTGGACTGCCTTAGTAGTTGTGACTGACGTATGATAATGTTAAGTGTTAAATTCCATTTAGGCAAATCTGTGATAAAGAACAGTCAAAAAGGCCACATATTAGTGTAATATTCTAGAGCCTGTGATTTGCAAAGCTTCACACAATTCCAGGACAGATAGTATCCTGATGATAAAATCCTATTAGAACACTCTTATTCAGTTAGGAGGCCTTTTATAGAAAGAGTTACATGTGAAGAATGCAGTTTTATATGATAACGTTTGAGGGAAAAAATTAGTAACCCAGCATGCTGGAAAGGGATGGAGATGATACTTTACAAATTTAAGAAATGTTTTGGTAATTAATTCCTTTGACTACAGGAAAACTGTGCATATGCACAACTTAAGTACCCATTGATTGCTAGCAGTCTACCAGTATATGGGAGTAGTTCAGGAAACCATTGTGGGCTCATGTTGGATGAAAAAAAATTGAATAAATAGTTAAAAGTACTACATTAAGGTTTGTTCTGGAAAGAAAAAGTGGTCTGCGATTTATTTAAGGGACTGATGCCAAAGAATGAAAGAAATTTCCAGTTGGTAAGCATTTATCTTACTGGCACCGGTTTAAAATTTTAGAGTTTGCATTAAAGTACTGGCAAACTGAGTGGAGCAGATTGCAAGCGGAGTCTGTTTGACCAGCTGTGTACTGTAACAGCTGCATTTACAGTCGTGGCATGCTCAGCTCTGGTTTGTTCACTAGCACTTTACTTCAGACTCTAATTTCTTAATCACAAATGCCCAGCTAGAAATTTAAAAACAAGAAAAAGTCAAGGATGAGAAAAGGCCATTCAGCCATTAAGCTCTTCACTTTAGTGTTTCTACTCGCCCAGCCTAGCATTCAACTGCATCTTGAACTTCCCTAGCGTCTTTGAATCCACCATCTTAATTGGTAGATTATTCTTTGTGCATCACTTTTTGAGCCAAGAAATGTTTTCTAAGGTGTGTTTTAAATTTACATCATTCATTCATTCATGTGTGGATTGAGAGACATAAAACACTTATCACTTTAAAATATGCTGGTGATTAAAAGTAAAGAGCCGGTACGTCGAGACACTGAGTGTGGCAATTGGAATATATGAAGTTCAATGTAGAACGAAAATTGCAGGATTTTTCATGGATGTTGCGCTGCCACAGAGCAATTACCCTACTGATAATCTGTGAGGCAGTCTTATTTATTTTGACATACATTATGATTTTGAATTTAATGTTGGATCACTGATAGTCAAATTTAGGATGATGATTTGATAATTGTAGCTGTTATATCCTGGTTGTAATTGAGTTGTTGTGCTTTTGTAACGTGTCTGCTTTTCTTGCCTGATGGCTACTTTTGCAGCCTGTAGCATAGTTTCCCAGAGTTGAGTGGTTTCAAATTGCCTCTGAGTGGTCTGGAGTTCTGCACCCTCTTTCTTAACCGTGCCCCCTCCCCCAACCACCTCCCCCAACCATCTCCTCTTTGCTGTTTGCAACATAGCCACTCTAGGTGACTCCCAGTAATTGACATCACCAGGGTAGCCGAGCAAGGAGAAAGGCACAATGCACGGGTTTCCGTGTTGGTAGAAAATTGACATTTTTGTAATGGATCAAATAAATTTCAGGCAAATTTGCAATTTTTTTCTATTTAAAAAGGGAGTATTTTGAATAAGAAATACTCTCCCTAGACTTTCCTTCACCTTTGAACATTATTTCGTATTAACTGCTATATTGGATGAACAGATATAAGGTTATATGGGGCGGGGGTGGAAGACATATGAAAAGCAGAGATGAACTTTGAAGTAGAGCCATTTGTGAAATAGGTAGTGATAGGAAGGCATTTGAAATAAAGAAATGTATAACCGAGTACCAACAGAAACAGTAAATGTGAAAGAGCAACCTATGAACAAGTGAGGAATAATAGACTGACAGGTTAAACTGTAATAACAGTTAATTTGTACATTTTGCCATGAAAGAGCTAAAGCATTAATAGTCTCAGTTTCCAGCCATCCATATCGATACTCCAATCAGTTTGTTGAATCAGAGGGCAGATCATTCATCATTAGAGCGGCTGAACCTTCCTTAATTCTGTTAATAAAGCAATTGACCTATCATCTGACTAAATGCATCATATATCTTTAATCTAGGTTGTGGAATTAATACTGATGGTCATGGTTGTCATCTTGTTATACTGACTACAACAGTTAGTCTTGCAATACGAGTGAATTATACCATGTTATATTCAGTTGATCACAGTTAGAACTGTACTGCTGTAATCCTGAAAAATTAACTCCTTTATGCTACTGGTTTAGATTATAATGATTTGTGTTGATTATCAATTACTTCTGGAAATATAACACTACAATCTTTTGAAGACTGAGCCTTATGGCTAATCCTTATGCTAAATAAATCTATAAATGTATTGGCTTAGTGTATGGTAAATGTAGTTAAATAAAGTAGTTGTCAATATCACAATGTGTTGTCTCTTTCAGGTCTTCCAAGTAAATTGAGAATTGATAGTAATTCTTTAGGCTCCCCTCATGCCCTAGTGGGTAAAGGCACTGCTTGGGGTAGCACTAAGCCATGTAGACTGGAAGATCTTTGGTTTGATTCCCAGTCAGTACTGAGTCAACTGATTTTCGCCATGCTGTTACAGTTATCCCCAGTGTCCCAGGTCCAGGGAGATGAAGAATCAGTCAAGAGTTCCACTCCTGATCTTCATCTAGTAACTCTTGTTGGAGAGTGTGACTATATGAAAATTGGGTTAGAACAGGATTCGGCTCAGTTGTGATGCTTGAATAGCCTTACAAAACTCAGCTATCCAGCTCTGACATGAAGAATTGCCACTCGGAGGAACTATATCCCAGAAAAAGATAGTAACTTCGGGAGAGAAAAAGAATGGGGGCACTGGAAAAACGACAACACTTATATAATATAAAATAAAAACAGAAAATGCTGGAAATACTCAGCAGGCCAGGCAGCATCTGTGGCGAGAGAAACAGAGTTAACGTTTCAGGTCGATGACCCTTCGTCAGAACTGGAAAAAGCTGGAGATGGAACATAGTTTTTAAGGAAGTGCAGGGGCAGGAAAAGGGGGGAGTTTTTTTTTAACACTTATATAATGCCACATTATGCGGCAGTTAACCACTGGCTGTTTCCAGATGATTTCAGAGGCACTTTAGGCATCACCACACACCCCTTGGACATGAAGGGCAACACGGTGGCATAGTGGTTAGCACTGTTGCCTCACAGCGCCAGGGACCCGGGTTCGAATCCGGCCTCGGGTGACTGTGTGGAGTTTGCACATTCTCCCCGTGTCTGCGTGGGTTTCGTCCGAGTACTCTGGTTTCCTCCCACAGTCCAAAGATAGAAACATAGAAACATAGAATCTAGGAGCAGGAGTAGGCCATTCGGCCCGTCGAGCCTGCTCCACCATTCAATACGATCATGGCTGATCATCCAAATCCAGTACCCTGTCCCTGCTAAATCCCCACAGTACACATATATCCCACCCTACCCCTGTAACCCCACGTATTTAATTCCCCCTAACATATCCCATCCTATCCCCATAACCCCACATATTTAATCCCCCCCTAACACTAAGGGTCAATTTATCATAGCCAAATCAACCTAACCCACACATTTTTGGACTGTGGGAGGAAACCGGAGCACCCGGAGGAAACCCACGCAGACACGGGGAGAATGTGCAAACTCCACACAGACAGTCACCTGAGGTCAGATTCGAACCCGGGTCTCTGGCGCTGTGAGGCACCAGTGCTAACCACTATGCCACCGTGTTGGCGGGTTAGGTTGATTTGGCTATGATAAATTGACCCTTAGTGTTAGGGGGATTAAATACGAGGGGTTACGGGGATAGGGTGGGATATGTGTCGGTGCAGGCTCGATGGGCCGAAATGGTCTCTATCTGCACTGTGGGGATTCTGTGATTCTGTGAATGTAAATTCCAATCCATTTGTCCTACATGACCAAGTTCCTGTCCTCGTTGAGTACTTCTCGGCCATGCCTCTGCTGATCCCTGCATGCAGTATCTATGCTTTTGATGTACTGTAAGATTCCCAAAATTTGCAGATCCCCAAAAATATATCGAAAGGAAAAAATAAGGACTTTGGAACTTTAAAGGAAACATGCCGGGTCTGGGAATTCAAAGACCAGCAAACATTACCATTTGGACAATAGGCCCTGGGGAAAAACTGCCCCACCCAAAACACAGAGCCCATAGGAATGCTAGGACCAGCAAGGAACCCAAAGCAGGAGAACAATGCAAGCTTCCATGGAACAACAACGCAACAGGATGTGAGCCATTTGATTTGGTTTAGCATAGTTGAAAGCCCATCAAAATTTCAACAAAGACAATGAACAGGCCTCACCTGAAACTCACTGCATTACGAAACCAGTTTTTGTGAGGAGTTTTGAGGGGGGGGGGGGGGCGAAAAGGACTATATCTATAGCAGGACCCAAGATTTCTTTCTCTTTCGACTCAACCGACTACGCTGGAAACAAGGCTCTCTCGCAGCACTGCCCAGAAGCCACATGGTAAAGGAAGACGTTCGATGACCAGAATCACCATCGACTTACCTGGCTGGATTTCATACTGTTAATACCCCTGTTTGGTGAGCATTATCCCTGATCTCCTGAAACCGAAACCTAGATAGAAGTGGGATTTTTGGGAGGGATAAAGGTTTTTATTTTTCTTGTATACTGTAATTTTCCTCGCCTGTAACCGTGTGCTCCCCAAACCTGTTTAAGTGTGAAGTGTGTTTAAGTTTGTTACCTTTTAACTTTAATAAAAGTTATAGTTCTTTCATTGGAACCTGTGGTCTACTGCATCTTTATTCACAACCCCTAAATAAGTCCAAGTTTTGAACCTGGGGCGTGGGAGCGATTCGAACCGCTCACTGGGTCAGGGGAAAGGCTGACTCCTACCACAACCCACACCCTACAGTACTTGTAATCCTTACATGTATTTTAGATCCCCTTGTGGCAAGAGGGCAAGCAGCCTTTTCTCAGTCCTGTCTGTGTTATGTCACCAACCATTAGATGCACAAAAGTACTAGATTTTTTTCTTCTATCTACTTTGCAAAATGCCTAGCTTCTGCTCGATACTTCTCCCTGGAGTATCAAGGTAAGTATTTAATGGAAGCTATTTGGCCCATCTAGCTCACCTTTCCATAAAACTATCCCTCCAATCCCCCAATTGGTGTCCAACTGCCTCTTGAGTGACTGGAGTTTTTGCCTCTATTATCTTTTCTGAAAGACCAGGTATTAATCTCGCTTTATGTGAAGATCTCAACAATAATAACATACATTTATATAGTGCCCGTAATGTAAAGAATGTCCCAAGATGCTTCACAGATGGAAGTGAGGAAAAATATATGCCACATCAGGAAGGGAGAGTTCAGCAGAGGTGACCAAAAGTCTGTTCAAAGAGATGAGTTTGAGAAGATTTTTAAGAGTAAAGAGATGGAGAGGTTTAGAGAGTAAATTTCAGAGAGTAGGGTGCATTAGTGAGGCAAAAGGGGGTAGAGTAAACAAATGGGCAGAGTTAGAGGAATGAGTTATTCGGGGATATATAATGCTGGAGGAGATTGCAAAGATAGAATGCAGCAAGTTTGTGATGAGAGTTAAAGAGGTAAGCATTTTTAAATTGAATGCTTTGGGGATAGAGAAAATGTAAATCAGCAAGGATAAGGGTGATGGGCAAGTGGGACTTAGTATGGGACTGGATGCATGCAGTAGAGTTTTAGACAAGTTGGAATTAATTGAGGATGGATGAGAAGGCAGCAAGGAGAGCACTGGAGTATTCAAGTTTGGAGGTGAAAAAAGCATTTTGGAGGGTTTCAGTGCCTGAGGACAGCCCTGAACTTGCCTTTTACCAGTTTGTACCTATGTTCTTTTGTCCTGCAGTGTTGTTTAATTTGAAATAGTGCTCAGAATGAGTCTTTTGTATTCCACTTTGTATCTTGTATACCTTGATAAGCTTCCCTCTCATTCTCCTTTTAAGGGTTGAAAAGTATAATTTTCTAACCTTTTCTCATAACTCAGTAAACTGACACTAGGGATCAACCTCATGGCCATTTTCTGCAATGCTTCCAAGACTTGGATGTTTCACTGTGTCTCAGTGACCAGAACTGAATGCAGTATTCAGGCTGTGGCTGGAGCAGAGCACCAAGCAGCTTCAGCATAACACCTTCACACCTATACTCTACTAATTTGGTAATCTAACTCGGCATCCAGGAGAGGCAGCACCAAAACTCATCAAACAGGGCAAATAATAGTATCTAGAAAAAAAGAAATTAAGTCAGGTGATTTAATTAATGACAAAGTGAAAAGAATCAGTTAACCATTACACCAGCACTAGCACCACTACAATATATTAAAGTAAATTGCAGAACTGCCTCTTAAAGTAAATAAAGCCAAGCTTTTAATGGGTCTTAAGCGACGGCAATAATATAGTCTCTTCCTCATCCTCTTTTCCTCATTTTTTTCCTCTTAATTTTCTTTCGCGCTTGACGGCCCTTTGCGGAATTTCTGATGGTTTTAAATATACACAATGGATTTGGTGCTTCTCCTATATTCTGAGTCTATTCATTTTGCTTAAATACCTCCCATTTACCCAGTGCTTGGTCTGTTTTAATTACATTATTTAAAATATCTTTTTGATGGGGCAGTGAGTGAGTGGTTTATTTGCCATTACAGTACTGTTTTGGGCAATGGGAAGAAAAACACTGAGGCATCATTCTATATGAATCTTAATTTTAAGACCAGGGACACCAGTCATTAACCCAAGTCTATCTGTAATATCCTCCTGGAAATGATATAATTGCACTGTGCTGTCAAAGAATGGGGGAAATATTCTCATCTGCAGTGGAGATCTATGATATAAACAATTTTTACATCCTACATTGTACTGAATATCTAAAGGTGTCGTTGGCTAACCATTATTCTGATACTTTGTGTCTGGACATTTTTCCTTATAATAAAGAACTTGCATTTATATAATGTGTTTCACGACTTCAGGACATCCCAAAGTGCCTTACAGCCAATGATGTACTTTTGAAGTGTAGTCACTGTGGTAATGAAGGAAACGTGGCAGTCAAATTGCACACAGCAAGGTCCCAAAAACAGCAATCAGAATGGCCAGATAATCTGTTTTATTGATGTTGGTTGAGGGATAAATATTTTCTAGGACAGTGGGGAGAGAGAACTCCACTGCTCTTCTTCAAAATAGTGCCATGGGATCTTTTACCTCAAACGGAGGCCTCATTGAGCCTTCTCAGCTGAAAGTCTCGTCTGAAAGACAGCACCTCCGTCAGTACTGCACTGGAGTGTCAGGCTAGATTATGTGCTCAAGTCTCTGGAGTGGGAGTTGAAGCTACAATCTTCTGATTCAGAGGTGAGAGTGAGCCAGGCCTGACACCTTAATAAGGACGGGAATAATGACCTCACTAGCGATGAGAATCCTTGAAAACGTTGAATAGAGTTAGAGGTGTGAGTTTGACAAATTCAAACCCTCTACCTAGAATTCTTGCTGTTTGGAAATGTCGTTTAAACAAATTAAAATAGCTTGACATATTTTGTGCCCACTTGACAAAATGGTTTGCAGATGTGTCCTTAACTCTATATGGTGTGAAAGTGCTCACACATTTACTATGGGAGGAGACCATGCGCCTTTAACCTTCGCCCTTAACATTGTGTGTTGACCTGTCGTCATTGGTTAGTCAGACAGCCAATCAAATCGACCCGGTTGCCAAATACCGTTGAGCGCGCGGCAGTTGAGTGGCCATTTGAATTGGCAGCTGAGCGCGGCCTCGACGCAGGTAATAACCGATGATCATAACTGGTAATGAGGAGATTGGTATTTTGCCAACCATTATGGTTGGCGGGTCAAAGAGTGGGCAGTGTCTTCCCGCTCGAGTCTGCTCTCTCACCCACCCATTCCCTTCCCTCTCCTGAGCCCTTCTCATCTATTTGACTCCCGGCGCGCGCCGTAACCGAACCGAGATCTCGCGGTTGTTCGGGGGGGGGGGGGGGGGGGTGCTGAGGCGCGCAGGATGCTGGGAGGTGAAGTCCCCGGGGACATCTGACGTCACGTGAAAGGACCGGGCTTGGCCTACAATTCCCAGAGTGCACGGCGGTCACAGCCCACCTGGCTTTTCAGAGGCATTGGTGGTCATCACATTTAAGCTAAACTTGCATTCTTTGCGGGTGATGATCATTTTGGTGTTAAAATCTGAGGAGTTCTCATATGGAAAAAATAATGAATACATATACAATCTCAAGATAATTAACTGCATTCTTGTGTACCGCGTGACCTTGCCTTGGTAACCTTGTCACGTAGAATCATACAATGATGCAGCACAGAAGGAGGTAATTCGGCCCATTGTAACTCTGCTGGGAGCACAGAATTGTGGAATCGTCCCGTTGCCTAATAATATTCTGGAAAGATGCTAAAAATAAAGTCTGCTATTAAACTAAACCATGGACGATTTTTGTTTTCATTTAAAATGAACAAGGAATATAAGAAAGGACTTGCATTTATGTATGGTAAGTTTCTCTCAACAGTGGTGACTTTCAGTAACTAAAGATGGGTCACTGTGGCTGGAGTTAAGACACCGGCACATACCACACAGCTGGTGATACATGAGGATTTCCAAACCTTCCTTGCTGTCGAGGATAAGCTGGTCTTATTCTATTCTGTATTAATTGATACGAACCCTGTGAAGTGGACCCTGTCCAGAGGAGCAGTTATAGGCCATCAGTGTAGCCCTTTGCAACCATCTGATGTACGGTCAGGTTAAAATATTTTTGCTGACCTTATTACAGGCCTTAAATACCTATAATCTGCTGCAAGGGCTGTGTGAGTTGGCAACGTTTATGATACACATGAACGTTATTTACTGCCTAGATTGGCATATTGGTCAGCCATAGCTAGAAGAGCTATGTTTATTATGGGAATTTGGATCATTTTTAACTCAAACAATTACCTAGCTGGTTATGGCTCACATAGCTGGACAAAAAGAGTAGGAACCCTGAGCAGCAACAGTTTAAAAAGGGAGCGGAGGCACTGAGCAGATGTGAGTCTGTGAGCAGCACGGGAGAAAAAAAATCGCAGTGACTTCACAGCACAAGGAGGGGTGGTGCGGGTAAGTTACAGGTAAATATTTAATTTAATCTATAACTTAAACTAGATTAAGTAATTAGTTAAAAAATATAAGCTAAGTTGATTAAATGCATGAACTTTAAGTAATTAAATATATAAAACAAGGTTAGCGATGGTGTGCCGCAACTGCACCATGTGGGATTTTGTGAAGAGCATCGCAATCCCGGACAATCACATCTGCAGTAAGTGTCTGCATCTCGAGGAACTTCAGCTCAGAGTCCTTGAGCTGGAGTCTGAGGTGCAGACATTGCGGGGCATCAGGGAGGGGGAGAGTTACCTGGACACTTCAATCCAGGAGGCAGTCACACCCCTTAGATTAGGTAGTGGTACAGGTCTGGTTGGTGGTCAGGGACAGAAGGGTGTGACTGCGAGTTACACAGGTAAAGGGACCCCAGGTACATTGCTGGAGGAGCCTCGGCCTTTGCCCTTATCCAACAGGTATGAGGTTCTTGCTGCCTGTGTGGATGAGAGCAAAATCTGACCATGGCACTGGGGATACAGGAGGCCATTCAAGTGGGGAGAGCGAAAAGAAGTGTGGTAGTGGTAGGGGACAGTATAGTCAGGGGGATAGATACTGTTCTCTGCAGCCGCGACCGGGAATTCCGAAGGTTATGTTGCTTGCCTGGTGCCAGGGTTAAGGACATCTCTTTGTGGCTGGAGAAGAACTTGGAGTGGGAGGGATAGGATCCAGTTGTTGTGGTCCACATAGGAACCAACGACATAGGTAGAACTAGGAATGAGGTTCTGCTGAGAGAGTTTGAGGAGCTAGAGTAGAAATTAAAACACAGAACCTCTCAGGTAATAATCTCTGGATTGTTCCCTAATTGCCCTTGAGATTGAATCGCTGCAGTCCGTGTGGTGAAGGTACTCCCACAGTGCTGTTAGGTAGGGAGTTCCAGGATTTTAACCTAGCGACGATGAAGGATCGGCGATATACTTCTAAGTCAGGATGGTGTGTGACTTAGAAGGGAACTTGGAGGTGGTGGTGTTCCCATGCGCCTGCTGCCCTTGTCCTTCTAGGTGGAAGAGGTCGCGAGTTTGGGAGGTGCTGCCGAAGATGCCTTGGCGAGTTGCTGCAGTGCATCTTGTAGATGGTACACACTGCAGCCATGGTATGCCGGTGGTGGAGGGAGTGAATGTTTAAGGTGGTGGATGGGGCACCAATCAAGTGGGCTGCTTTGTCCTGGATGGTGTCGAGCTTCTTCTGTGTTGTTGGAGCGGCACTCATCCGGGCAATTGGAGAGTATTCCATCACACTCCTGACTTGTGCCTTGTAGATGGTGGAAAGGTTTTGGGGAGTCCAGAGGTGAGACACTCGCCACAGGATACCCAGTCTCTGACCTGCTCTTGTAGCCACAGTATTTATGTGGCTGGTCCAGGTCAATGGTGACCCCCAGGATGTTGATAGTGGGGGATTTGATGATGGTAATGCCATTGAATGTCATGGGGAGGTGGTTAGACTTTCTCTTGTTGGAGATGGTCATTGCCTGGCATTTGTGTGGCGTGAATTTTACTTGCCACTTATCATCCCAAGCCTGAATGTTGTCCAGGTTTTGCTGCATGCGGACATGGACTGCTTCATTATCTGAGGAGTTGTGAATGGAATTGAACACTGTGCAATCATCAGCGAACATCCCCACTTCTGACCTTATGATGGAGGGAAGGTCATTGATAAAGCAGCTGAAGATGGTTGGGCCTAGGACACTGCCTTGAGGAACTCCTGCAGCAATGTCCTGGGGCTGTGATGATTGGCCTCCAACCACCACAACCATCTTCCTTTGTGCTAGGTATGACTCCAGCCAGTGGAGAGTTTTTCCGCTGATTCCCATTGACTTCAATTTTACTAGGGCTCCTTGATGCCACACTCGGTCAAATGCTGGCTTGATGTCAAGGGCAGCCAGTCTGGCCTCACCTCTGGAAATCAGCTCTTTTGACCAAGGCTGTAATGTAAGGTCTGGAGCCGAGTGGTCCTGGCGGAACCCAAACTGAGCATCGGTGAGAACGGGTTAATTAATAACCTTGTAGTAAATGGGCCTTTAGGGAAGAGTGACCATAATATGATAGAATTTTATATTAAGTTTGAAAGTGATTTAGTTAAATCTGAAACTAGGGTCTTAAATCTAAACAAAGCAAACTACGTAGGTATGAGGGGCGAGTTGGCTAAGATAGATTGGGAAACTACATTAAAAGGTATGACGGTAGACAAGCATTTAAAGAATTAATACATAATTTACAACAAATATACATTCCTTTAAGGCACAAAACCCCACATGAAAAGTGATCCAACCGTGGCTAACGAGAAGTTAAAGATAGTATTAGATCAAAGGAAGAGGCTTATAATGTTACCAAAAAGAGTAGTAAGTCTGAGGATTGGGAGGATTTTAGAATTCAGGAAAGGAGGACCAAGAAATTGATAAAGAAGGGCACAATAGAATATGAGAGTAAACTAGCGAGAGACATAAAAACAGACAGTAAAAGCTTCTATAGGTATGTAAAAAGGAAAAGATTAGTGAAAGTAAATGTGGATGCATTGGTTGTCATTTTCCAAAATTCCATAGATTCTAGAACGGTTCCCACAGATTGGAAGGTAGCAAATGTAACCCCACTATTTAAGAAAGGAGGGAGAGAAAACGGAACTACAGACTAGTTAGCCTGACATCAGTAGTAGGGAAAATGCTAGACTCTATTATTAAGGACATGGTAACAGGGCACTTAGAAAATAAAAATAGGATTGGGCAGAGTCAACACGGATTTATGAAAGGGAAATCGTGTTTGACAAATCTGTTAGAGTTTTTTGAGTTTGTAACTAGCAGAATAGGTAAGGGGGAACCAGTGGATGTGGTGTATTTGAATTTTCAGAAGGCATTCGATAAGGTGCCACACAAGAGGTTATTAAACAAAATTAGGGCTCATGGGATTGGGCGTAATATACTAGCATGGATTGAGGATTGGTTAACGACAGAAAACAGAGAGTAGGAATAAACGGGTCATTTTCGGGTTGGCAGTCTGTAACTAGTGGGGTACTGCAAGGATTAGTGCTTGGGCCTCAGCTATTCACAATCTACATCAATGATTTGGATGAGGGGACCAAATGTAATATATACAAGTTTGCTGATGATACAAAGCTGGGTGGGAATGTAAGTTGTGAGGAGGATGCAAAGAGGCTTCAAGGGGATATAGACAATTTAGTGAGTGGGCAAGAACATGGCAAATGGAATATAATGTGGAGAAATGTGAAGTTATCCACTTTGGTAGGAAAAATAGAAAAGCACAGTATTTTTTAAATGGTGAAAGATTGGGAAATGTTGGTGTTCAGAGGGACCTGGGTGTCCTTGTACACAAATCACTGAAAGTTAACATGCAGGTACAGCAAGCAATTAGGAAAGCAAATGGCATGTTGACCTTTATTACAAGAGGATTTGAGTGTAAGAGTAAAGACGTCTTACTGCAATTATATAGGGCCCTGGTGAGACCACACCTGGAGTATTGTGTACAGTTTTGGTCTCCTTACCTAAGGAAGGATATACTTGCCATAGAAGGAGTGCAACGAAGGTTCACCAGACTGGTTCCTGGGATGGGAGGATTGTCCTATGAGGAGAGATTGAGTAGACTAGGCCTATATTCTCTAGAGTTTAGAAGAATGAGAGGTGATCTCATTGAAACATACAAAATTCTTGCAGGGCTTGACAGAGTAGATGCAGGGAGGATGTTTCCCCTGGCTGGGGAGTCTAGAACCAGGGGTCACAGTCTCAGAATAAGGGGTCGGCTATTTAGGACTCAGATGAGAAATTTCTTCAGTCAGAGGGTGGTGAATCTTTGGAATTCTCTACCCCAGAGGGCTGTGGAGGCTCAGTCGTTGAGTATATTCAAGACAGAGATTGATAGATTTTTGAATATTAAGGGAATCAAGGGATATGGGGATAGTGCAGGAAAGTGGAGATGAGGTAGAAGATCAACCATGATCTTATTGAATGGCGGAGCAGGCTCGATGAGCCAAATGGCCTACTGCTGCTCCCATTTCTTATGTTCTTATGCTTAAGGTAAAAAATCACGGGATTGGGGGTAATATTCTGGCATGGATAGAGGATTGGCTATCTAACAGAAAGCAAAGAGTTGGGATAAATGGTTCATTCTCAGACTGGCAATCAGTAACTAGTGGTGTTCCACAGGGGTCAGTGCTGGGTCCCCAACTCTTCACAATCTATATTAACGATTTGGAGGAAGGGACCAAGTGTAACATATCAAAATTTGCAGATGATACAAAGATGGGAGGGAAAGTAGTGAGTGAGGAGGACATAAAAAACCTGCAAGGGGACATAGACAGGCTAAGTAAGTGGGCAGAGATTTGGCAGATGGAATACAACACTGGAAAGTGTGAGGTGATGCACTTTGGCAGGAAAAATCCTAGAGCAATTTATTATCTTAATGGCAAGAAACTGGAGAGTACTGAAGTGCAAAGGGATCTGGGGGTCCTGGTGCACGAAACTCAAAAGGTTAGTATGCAGGTGCAGCAAGTGATTAAGAAGGCAAATGGAATGTTGGCTTTCATTGCTAGGGGGATAGAATATAAAAATAGGGAGGTATTGCTTCAGTTGTACAAGGTATTGGTGAGACCGCACCTGGAATACTGCATACAGTTTTGGTGTCCTTACTTAAGGAAAGACATCCTTGCTCTCGAGGCAGTGCAAAAAAGGTTCACTCGGTTAATCCCGGGGATGAGGGGGTGGTCATATGAGGAGAGGTTGGGTAGATTGGGACTCTACTCATTGGAGTTCAGAAGAATGAGAGGCGATCTTATTGAAACATATAAGATTGTGAAGGGGTTGGATAGGGTGGATGCGGGGAGGATGTTCCCGATGACGGGTGAGACGAGAACTAGGGGACATAGTCTTAGAATAAGGGGCTGCTCTTTCAAAACTGAGATGAGGAGGAACTACTTCACTCAGAGGGTGGTAGGTCCATGGAATATGCTGCCACAAAAAGCTGTAGAAGCTACAACATTAATTAAATTTAAAACAGAAATAGACAGTTTCCTAGAAGTAAAGGGCATTAAGGGTTACGGGGAGCGGGCAGGAATTTGGACATGAGTCTAGGTTCGGTTCGGTCATGGCCCTGTGGGTAGTGGAGCGGGCCCAGGGACTGTGTAGCCTGATTCTGCTCCTATTTCGTGTGTGCAATTCTGTTAGATGCAGGAGATGGTTCTGTGATAGATAGTAGATTGGCGGTTAGGATCAGATCAGCCATGATCTTATTGAATGGCGGAGCAGGCTCGAGGGGCCGATTGGCCTACTCCTGCTCCTATTTCTTATGTTCTTATGTTCTTATGTGAGCAGGTTATTGGTGAGTAAGTGCCGCTTGATAGCACTGTTGATGACACCTTCCATCAATTTGCTGATGATTCAGAGTAGACTGATGGGGCGGTAATTGGCCGGATTGGATTTGTCTTGCTTTTTGTTGACAGGACATGCCTGGGCAGTTTTCCACATTGTCGGGTAGATGCCAGTGTTGTAGCTGTACTGGAACAGTTTGGCTAGAGGCGCGGCTACTTCTGGAGCACAAGTCTTCAGTACGACAGCCGGGATGTTGTCGGGGCCGAAAGATTTTGCTGTATCCAGTGCGCTCAGCCGTTTCTCGATATCATGTGGAGTGAATCGAATTGGCTGAAGGCTTGCTTCTGTGATGGTGGGGACCCCAGTCAGAGGCCGAGATGGATCATCCAAGCCAACGGAGCAAACATTAGGGGACAGGTGAGCAAAAACTTGGTAAAAAAGGTAGATTTTAAAGAGCAACTTAAAGGAGGAGAGAGAGGTATATGGAGGGAATTCCAGAGCTTATGGCCTAGATGGCTGAAGGCTCGGCCGCCTATGGTGGGGTGAAGGAAGTGTTTGCACGAGAGGCCAGATTTAGAGTAACGCAGAATTCCTTGGAGGGTTGTAAGGCTGGAGGAGGTTACAGAGATAGCGACGGGAGAGGCCTTGGAGGAATTTGAACACAAGAATGAGATTTTATAAATCGAGGCATTTGTGGACTGGGAGTCAATGTAGGTCATCAAGCACAGGGGTGATGGGTGAATGGATCTTGGTACAAGTTAGGATACGGGCTGCAGAGTTTTGAATCTCAAGTTTATGTAGGATGGAAGGTGGAAGACTGCCCAGGAGAGCATTGGAATAGTTGAGTCTGGAGGTAACAAAAGCATGGATGAAGGTTTCAGCAGCAGATAGGCTGATACAGGGATGGAGACAGGCGTTATTACAGGGTTGGAAGTAGGGGGTCTTTATGATGGAGAATCTATGGAGTCAGAAGCTCAGCTCAGGGTCAATAGGACGCCGAGGTTGCGATGGAATTGGTGGCTAAAGAAATGGGTTTGTGGCGAGGGCTGAGCAATGGCTTTGGTCTTCCCAATGTTTAATTGGAGGACATCTCGGCTCATCCAGGACTGGATGTTGGACAAGAAGGCAAAAGCTTAATGAGCGACCACTAATGGTGGGATAGAGGAAGCAAACGACAAGGAGAAGCCCAATGTTCGAGGATCAAAATGTAAGTGTGGGGATGCAACCACATAAAGGGCACTGTAGAATCCTTCACATCACACCAGAGTGCTAAACATTTTCTCAGTGCTAAAGGCATCATGTATCAGTCTCTTAACCCAACCACAGTGGTAACTGACTAGTTGCAAGCAGAAGAAATACCAGATAACCCCAATAGGTTTGCATCACAATAGGAGCATTTCCAAGGCCACAAACTGAAACAATGGCTGCAACATCAACCTTACACGATATCCAGCCCCAGTCTCTCCAGGGTTCCATGAAGAATCCAGTGATAGGACTGCATCCCCATAGCATCTACTCTGCGTGGAATCCAGCACAATGGACCCATAGTGACAGCTGGATGCTCAACAAATACCCCCTTACCACTTTGCTCCTACAAGTAGAGAAATGGGTTCTACAGGGAGACGCACATTGGTATTTATAAGGATGCCTTCAGAGATGCTTCCATATGACAGTAGATGTATCTGTCATACCAGTCAACCTACAATCACTTAAAAGGTAATTTTGAGGGAAATATGTATTTTTGCACATTGGTCAGGAACTTCACATAAAGCCCAATATGACATCATATGAGATCTTATACATCTTGGTTAGCAAAGCTTATGGGGTTGCCCAAGTTAGTTTGCATTGGACATCATCCCATGGGGGTGGGGGTGGTAGGGCATTGCTGGGATGAGTTTGCTGTAGAATTTTAAGTTAAAGCAGTAATCTGACCTTTACAGAAGTGGGGAAAGAAAGAGATAGTGGTGATGAGATGCAGAAGTAGGTGGCCTCATATCCTTAGTTGTGCCAGGCCAGGGCCACCTCCTTGTGTTCTCCCTCACCACCCAGAAAAGACTGACCAGGTTTTTCTATGGTTTAAATTATTCTGAAAAATCTTGCAAAACATTCAAATTAGACAATACTGGTGGTTTAAAATGTTTCCATGACTTGGATCCTACACGTTAGGCCCAGCTGCAATTGCAATAGCTGCATATCACCCTCATCCCTACTACCTGTTGCCTACATTTACACTGAAGGGTAACCACTGAGTTGAATATGCCGAGACCAGGGCCACTTCACACCAACTTGTGTAAATGGAATCCTGAAGGCCCAGTAGAATGCTTGAGAAGCCATATATTCTTACTGCAAAATTGCTTATATTCATCCTGCCTCTTAGGAAAGTGTGATCCCTTTTACCTTTTGAATTACCATCCTATTGTCCTTGCATCTGTATTTTCTGATGTTATGATAACTCCTGTTAACTGTCAAATTATCAAACAACAGAAACATCCTGTCCCTGATCACCAGTATATGTTTCCAAATGGTTGTTAAATTGGCAATCTGTTGTCTGTGTTACACACCTCGGAAACTCTGCTCTTGAATTCTTTGGTGAATCAATTATCATCGTATTGACCACCTCCAAAACCTTTAACAACAACTGGCATTCACTTGCAATGAAGTTGCTTTCATATGGTCTCCCACCAAAGTTATGTTAATGGCTATCAAGTTTCCTTTGGTAGCACTCTTGCCTCTGAATCAGAAGGATGTGGGTTTGAGCCCTACTCCAGAACTTGAGCATGTAATCTATTGCAACACTTCAGTGCAGCATTAAAGGAATGCTGAAATATAAACAGAAAATGCTGGAAATACTCAGCAGTCCAGGCAGCATCTGTGGAGAGAGAAGCAGAGTTAACGTAGACTTAGTGTGCCCAAAACTATGATCCATATTGGTTGAGCATTATCTCTTTGCTTTTGTTCTCCACATTCAAATGATAAAACCCAGGATTCTGTATATTCTTTTTAACACCTTGATCAACTTGTTCTCCCACTTTTAAAGATTTATCTATCTGAACTCCTAAGGCTCTCTGCTCTTCTCCTTTAAAATTTTTATCATTTAGTGTATAATTCAATTCCTTATTTTTCCTCCCAATGTATATCAACTCACATTTGTCTGCAATAAATTTCATCTGACATCTATCTGCCCAATCTACTAATCTGTCAGTGTCCTCCTGAAACCAGTAAAGTGCTCTTCAGTTAATTATACTCCCTATTTTTGTGTCACCTGCAAACTTTGATATACTCAAGTCCATTTATATATATATTGTGAAGAACAGTGGTCCAAACACTGATTCCTGTGGGCTAGCACTGTTTATATCCTTCCAGCCCAAAAAACATCCACTAACCATTACTCTCAGTTTGCTGTCCTTTAGACAACCTTGTATTCATGCTGCCTTACTCACTTTAATATCATGTACCTTTGCCAGACTCAAGCAATACCATAATGTGGGCAAATTTAATGGGTTCAACATGGATCATTTCATTCAACCTCCAGAACTGTGAAAGCAGATATGTCATACTGTTTCTAAACATGAGAAAAACCTCAAGATATTACATTATGACTTACTTGATAACACTGAGTGCATATAATGATTATATTGACTGTTATTTTCCATAATCAGTTGTTGATTACCACATTAATTTGCACTGTCAGATTGTTAATGCTTCTAGGGGGACACAATCACAAATCACTATTACCGTTGGCACTGACTAGAATTATCTGCCCAGATATGTGAATAAAATAACTGTCATAGATTTTACAGCATATATCAAGTTTCTCTGCTAGGAAATATTTTAATTTAATTTTTCATAATTTGTTTTACTACACATCTGTTCTATGTTAAAAGAACTATCATTAAAATATAATTTTTATTGCTGTTTTAGTGAGTGTTTTCGATGGTGCTCAAGATAGTGTGGTTGGCACTCGGGTTGCTCAGGATATTGTGGTGCCTGGCTCCACAAACAGGCTACATACATCCCGATGAATTTTTTCAGTCTCCAGAGGTTATGGCAGGTAAAATATCTAATAACTTCTTTAAAATCTGTTTTCTACAAATAAAATGTTTTCTTTGTTGTAGTTATTCATTTTGTTTCCTCTTAGAAGTTAGCCCTTTGCATCGCTGAGGTTCAGAAGATGTAGCTTAACATGCCTTGGATCCTGTCTGAACTGTACCCAGGTCTACTTGATAGGAGGTGCACCTGTGCAATATGGGACTCTGCCTCTGTCCCCACTCCTCCACCCTAAGCAGCTGAGATTGAAATATTCATCACTACTTCTAGGGAAACCCAGTGCAAATCTCAGTTGAGGGTGGGATTCAAAATCAAGTGTCTTAGTAAAATGTCTGTTTCAGCCTTCTTCCCAATATTCTTTACTCATGTTCAATACAAATGTCAGCCTCTGTAGACTTAACCAAAACCTAATGCATAAAGTATATTGGATAATTTGTGTCGCAGGGTGAACAATTTACCTTTATAATATTGTTATACATCTGGAAAAGTACAGGATGCCACCAGATATGCTGGATCTCTCAAAGGACAGAAAAAAGCAACAATGACAGACCATATAGCTCAGGCTAAAATTACTAATTTAAATTTATTACAAGATGTAAATTTTTACAGAAGCAATGCTAAATCAGCAGATTAAAATTATCAATGTGGTCCTTAATTTCTCACCGATACATTTAACTGTTTAATGAGTTCAGCATAATATATTATTTTGAGATTCTTAGTGTCCTTGGATAATTTCATCAACACCTCAGCCTCCATAGAGTTCTGCCTCACCAGAGTGATTTAGCTATGCAACTTGACCCAGTGAATTAGGCAAAGTAAAACAATTGCCAGCAGCAGTCATAGAGTTGTTAATCAAGCTAGATTTCAAAGACACAGGCTGTCTCTCAGATACCTGATAAACAAACCTGCCACAATAGGTATGAGTCTTCCCAGTGATATACTCTCTGGTGAGGTAGCCATTAAGATAATGGTTTATTCTTGTTATCACAGTTGCAAATTGCAACATTGTTGAAGGAATTAAACCAATTTTGACCCAGTGAGTGACTGTTTACAGACCGGTGTTCTCCTGTTACAACATTAGTTACACATCAGAACAAAGTGCCTTCTTTCTGTTTTTGTGCTTAAGTTGGCTATTGGTGTTCGGTCGTTCCTTCTTTGGATCCAGGGAAGGGGAAAGAACACATCATTATGTCAGCATTTCTACAAATGCAACGGTCCAGAATGTCAAGTGCTTCAAGTATTGGTTGCTGCTCTCTTTTCACTTTCTGGTGTTTGTAAACAGGCTAGAACAAGACTTTATATTGTACATATTGCATTTTTATTTATTACAGTATTGAAAATGTTGTTTAAAATTGTATATTTTTTTTCATTTCAAATATTTTCTTTACAGGTGACATTTTGAACTTGAAAATCTTCCGTACTTGGGAATTCAATACTAGCTACCCCATCAGATCGGTCCTGTTCCCATTGGTCACAACTGGCTTTTCCTTCGTGGTCCTTGAAGCTTTACACAATTCTGGTCTTTTTGGCAGTATCATAAACAGCTACAGTTTGTTGGTATTCCCCAGATTCTACCTGACATGCCTGTCCTTTATACTGGACTACTCTGTATACCGTTTAGCCTGTCTCTGGGGAGCAGATCCCTGGAATGCTTTAACACTGCTGAGCGGGTCGCACGTGATGTTGGTTTTTTACACCAGGACATTTTCAAATGTTATAGAAGGAGCTCTGTTTGCATTGCTGCTGCTGTTAGTGGCCGTGGACACAAAGCAAGCAAATGTGGCACCGCATCCTGGGAAAAAGGAAAGAAGGAACAATAAACATCTTATTGGGATTGTTTTAGTCTCCGGCTTTTTTAACAGACCCACATTCATTGGTTACGCTTTAATGCCGATGCTCCTGTGGCTTTCTCGTGATCAGAAAGGCACATTTCAATTCAGTTTAAGAACAATATTGAAGAACTCCTTTGGCATTTTTTCACCTGTAATTGTAACCACTTTCATTTTTATTATGACAGATACACTATATTTTGATTTATTCTTTTCTGAAATTGACTGGTTTTTGAAAGGTGGAGATGCTTTACACAAACACATTGTTAATCTGAGCCAACATCTAGCTTTAACTCCTGTCAATTTCATTCTGTATAACTTGGATCCAGAAAACCTTTCTGCACATGGGAGTCATCCCTGGTTTACACACCTGACTGTGAATGGCCTTATGATGTTTGGTGGTCTTCATCTGTCAGCTGTTGTAGCTGGTATCAGAATTATAACCAGCAAATTTGCCTGCAAAGCTGGCTGTCATGTCCCGAGGAAACAGCAGTTTGAAAAGAGATTACTAACGCAGTTTCCTGCTACTCCTCCAATTACTGAGTATTTATTGTTGGTTTATTTTATCCCTATCATCGTTCTATCCTTGTTTCGTCATCAGGAAGCACGGTTTCTTAGTCCACTCATTGTACCAGTTGTTATACACAGTGCTTTAAAATATGAGGTGCTGAGATGGAAAACTGTAACTGTTGTGTTTAACATTTTGTGTTCAGTACTTTTTGGCTGTTTGCACCAGGGTGGGCTAATTCCTTGTCTGTCCTATTTAGAGAAAGCTCTGCATTCAAAGGATCCTGTGGCTAACCAGTATGAGCACAGTTTGGTATTTTACCACACCTACATGCCTCCTAGGTATCTCCTGAATGTCAAATCAGACCAAGAGTCTATCAGAATCATTGACCTGGGAGGGTCTGCTGTTTCTGTGCTCAACAACACAGTGAATGGGCTACTTGACCATTTTTCTTCCAAACACATTGGGAGTAATCAAGCAATGAATATCTACATCATTGCACCTGGTACTGTTGAATACATCATTAAATACTGTGGTTTTCAATGGACAACTGTTGCATCCTTCTTCCCTCATTTATCTATGGAAGATCCTCCTGATATTCCTTTTCTTTTTTCTAAGGATGGATTGAGCCAGCTGAGTCTTTACATTTTCAAGGTGCACATAAAGTCAAAGAATTCAGAATCTTAATGGGACTCTGTTTAGTTTTTGAAGACTTTATACTAGCTACTTCTGTGGTGTATTTGTGAGTGTACTTTTGCAGATATGCTGGTCCATAGCTGACTCATATTATTTGAGTCCTTCAGACGGTTTACAAAAGTACCATCTGTTGCTTTTTGTTGGTGAGCAATATAAATTGGGCTTAATAGAAATGAAGGTTAGGTAACAGCAGTACACTCATTTATCATTTTTGAACCTGACATTCTAACACTATGGAACTTTTCTAAATTTAAAGCAATTGCTAAGCTAGGTTCCATGTTCTGATCACAGCTGCCTCAGCTCCAAATGGCTTTCACATGACTTACCTATGGAACCGATTCAAAGAGTAGAGCGCTACTAGTTGTAGGAAGTGGGAACTGTAGTTTATCAATTTACTTCACAGGTCCCTGTTAATTTTAGCAGATTCTGAGGAAAAAAGCGAGCCCAAAAAGAGTCTAGGTTTCTACACTTAGTTTATTAAGTCATACTATGTTCCTGTTAAGAATTTTGCGATATGCCTGTTTTTGTGGAGAAGACCTCTAGTAGAAAGATACACTATTATTGTAATGTAGAGCATTTAGTAATAAGACATCTAGTAGCAGTGTTTCCCACTTATCCTTAAGCATTTACCTTACATCTGTGTTCCACCTTTCTAATGTCTGTTTATCCAAGTGTAACAAACTCCCAAGACTATTTAAATAACCAAGTGCTGCTTTTCTTTACATTGCACCCGTACTGTAGATAAGACCCCTGTTAGTTGTAATGTAATCTTGATATAGCTTGTGTCACAGTTTCTGTTGGACTGCCTCACTAACTTGTGGTATGATACATGTCAGTTTGGATCAAATCATCATAAGGATAACAGTAACCAAACTAATTGTCTGGATTAGGTAGGACCATCTGGATAAGTAGACACTTAACAGTACTGATAGCATCTGGAACTCAAACATTATTCCCAAGTGTCATGTAGGGAATGGCAGAATGCCTATTTTTGATAGACCAATAAGGGTGACACTGGATTGCCACTAATATAATAATCATAGAAACTTACAGCACTGGAGGCGGCTATTCGACCCGTCGTGCCTGTGCTGGCTCTTTGAAAGAGCAGTCGTGCTTAGTCCCACATCCCCGCTTTTTGTCGGTAACCCTAAGTTCCTAATTCTCAAGTACCTGTTCAACTCCCTTTTAAAATTATTTATGGAATCAGCTTCCACCACCTTTTCAGGTAGAGAGTTCCAGATCCCGACAACTCTCTGAGAGAAAAAAATTCTCATCTCCCCTCTAGATCTTTTTCCCAATGATTTTCAATCTATGACCTCTAGTTATTGACCCGCTCACCAGAGGGAATTTTTTTTCCCTATTTACTCTATCAAAACCTCTCATCATCTTGAAAACCACAATTAGGAGACCTCTTAACCTTCTCTGTTCCAAGGAGAACAGTCCTAACTTTTCCAATCTCTCCTCATAACTGAATCCCTCATCCCTGGTAACATCCTGGTAAACCTCCTCTGTACCCTTTCTCATGCCTTTACATCTTTCCTGAAATGTGGTGCCCAGAATTGTCCACAATACTCCAGCTGAGGCCTAACCAGTGGTTTATAAAGTTCTAGCATGATCTCTTTGCTTTTATATTCTATTCCTCTATTTATAAACCCATAAGCTTTTTTAACCATGTTATCAACTTGCCCTGCCACCCTTAAGGATTTGTGTATGTGGACACCAAGGTTCCTCTGCTCATCTACACTTTTCAAAATTGTGCAATTTATAATATAGGCCGGAATTTTGTTCAGGGAGGCGGGTTGGGGGCGGGGAGGCCGATTTTACCGGCAGGGCCTAATTTGAATGCAAGGCCTCGGATTCCCGCCCGCAGCCAGCCAGTTTGAAAGGCTGGCTGGCTGTGGGCGAGGAGGCCTCAGTTGCAAGGGGTCGGTTCGGGGGAGGGGGATCAGGATTGGCGGGAGGGGGGTCGGCAATCGGGGGAGAGCAATCAGGAGGGGGCAAGAGAAGATGGGGGGGTGAAGGATCGGCAAGCGATGGGGGTCATTAGGGTACACGGGGGCTGGAGGATCGTGGCCGGCCTCATCATCATCATCATTGGGGAGGTGGGGTAGGGGGGGGGAAAGGCCTGGGAAGGTGATCGGACGCCTCATGGGGAGGTCTCCGATCGCGGGGGGTGGGTATTATAGCGACCCTGGATCCAGGAGGTAGGTATAAATCCACTTACCTCCTGGATGCAGTAGCCACCCCCCCCCCCCCCGGCCTCTGTTTAATTGCCAGGTTTCACGAATTGTGTGAAACCCGTCCACAGGCATTTAAAAACAAAATGGAGAGGAAAATAAAGGCTTCCAGCCTTATTACAATATTTAAATTGTTGTAACTGCCCCGGCAGTGGGTTGGCTGCCTGTCCCCGTCCCACCTCCGGCAAAACCGGAAGTGGGCAGGTTGGAGGTGGGATCAGGTCGGAATTCACATTTTTAGTATTTCAACTGTCTCCACATTCCAAACCCACCCGTTTTTTGATGGGAAAATTCCAGCCATACTGTCTTTCCATATTAGTCCTCCCAAAGTGCATTACTCCACACATCTCCCCATTGAACTCCATCTGCTATGCTTCTGCCTATTTCACTCTGTCACCCTAAAGCCTATAACTATCCTCATCATGATCATCTACTATGCCCAAGTTTCGTATCAAATCTGCAAACATTATAATGCTGCTCCCTACACCCGAGTCTAGGTTGTTTATAAAAACTGAAAAGAGTAATGGACCCAAAACTGACCCTTGGGGAACACCACTGCAACATCCATCCACCACCATCCTTTGCTTCCTGTCACTGAGCCAATTTTGTATCCATACCACCACTTTCCCCATAATTCCATGGGCTTCCATCTTAAAAAGCTTCCTTTGTGGAATGCCTTCCAAAAGTCCATATATACACAACATCTACTGCACTACCTTGATCAACCTTCTCTGTTGCCTCAAAGAATTCAATCAAGTTAGTCAGACATGATTTACCTTTATGAAATCATTGTCGGCTCTTCTTGATTAACCCATGCCTTTCCAAATGAAAGTTTATTTTGTCCCCAATAATGGTTTCCAATAACTTCCCCACCACCAAAGTTAGGTTGACTGGCCTGTAGTTTCCTGGTTTATCCCTCTCCCATTTCTTGAATAGTGGTATAACATTAGCAGTCCTCTGGCACTACTCCTGTATCCAATGAGGATCAAAAGATTGTGACCAATGCCTCGGCTATTTCTACCTTTGCTTCTTTCAGCAACCTAGGATGCATTCCATCTGGACCAGGTGACTTACCAACTTTCTAACTGTACGGTCTAATCAAACTAAAAGAAACTAATAATGCTAAATGCAAATATTATTTCCCACATCATTTAGACACTCTATACCCTGCGGTATCCGGTCAAGGAAGACCCCAAGCGTATCGGTGGACACCACACGTTCCCTCTCCAGAGCCACCAAGGCAAGGCAAGACCACGGAAGAGAGGCAGGCAGGAATAGAAGAATGCTGATTTCCAGTTACTATCTCAAATTATAAATTCCTGATCTAGGCTATGCCATCAGGGATAAGTGCTAAGCAAGAAGCTAGGAAGATCCCACTAACCAGTGAGCAGTTAAAGTGACACTGGCAGAAAAGACAACTAGCAAATAATTTTCTATCTACTTTTTCAGCTATTTTGTGGCACAGGAAGGATGAGAACCTAAAGAAAAAATGAAGAAAACAAGTGGATGGAAGGAAACCATCTGTGTTTTGCTTGTGACCTTTACAGGTTGGGGTATGTTTCATGCTCTGGATTTAAATAGTTTGGGGAGATTTCCTGGGTGCACCTGCATCAAAGAAACTGACACAAGTTGTATCAGACTTACTTGCAGCGAACAAGGGTCTTGCAGATTGGGAAGCTACTTCAATTAGTTGAAGTTGAGTTTGAATTTCACACAGTGGGCATCCACTAGGATGTTCAGTGGTAATGTAAGAAATATTTAGTGTTCCATGTATATTGACACTGCAGTTGTCTGTTTTGTCACCTCCAAAGCTCTTGGGTCATGTGTGTATAAGATGCAATGTTGGAGCAGGCTCAGTATTCCACCTCAACATAGGGCAGCAGCTGATCAACATTTTATTGTACAGAAAAACTCAATTTACTGTCATGAAAAATACATTATTGATTTGATAAAGCCAAAGTTAGAGTTGCTTCTATTTTACCCAACCTTTATTAATCTATGTATACTAAATTTAGCTGTGGGTTCAGGGATCTACTCATCCAACTAATGTGGTTACATGCTCTCACTATGCTATCATTTTAGGCTTAGTTCAGCGGTCAAAGTACACGAGTCAAATTCCTGCAATTTTTTCCCTTTCAGTCTTCTAGCTTATTTTATTCCTCTTAAATGTCAGCCCACACTGGCTCTGGTCAAGCGGCCAACCCCAAACTACCACCAGTGTTGCTGCGTACCAGGGTGACTGGTTTCTGCATTGGCAAAGATACCATCCTTCAGATGAGATGTTAATGGTCCTATCTGCCTGTTCAGATGGATGCTGAAGATCCCATGACACTTTTCAAAGAAGAATAGCAAGTTCTTACAATTCATTGGCACTCAAATATCAAAAAATAATAACTGGCCATTGTTACCTACATAACAACAGTCACTGCACTGCAAAGGTAATTTATTGCTGAGTTCTTATTATAAGGTGCTACATAAAATTCTAGTACTATTATTGATGTCTTGACATCTTTGATACACTGCAGACTGTTATATAAGTCTTTCTTCTCTGGTAATAACCACTGCACTACCATACCCCATAATGTTACTGGACTAATAATCCGGGAAACGTGAATTCAAATCCCACCACGGCAGTTTGAGAATTTGAATGTGTCGAAATCCTGGCACTCCCGACCTAACAGCACTGTGGGAGTACCTTCACCAGATAGACTGCAGCGGTTCAAGGCGGCGGCTCACTACCACCTTCAAGGGCAATTAGGGATGGGAAATAAATGTTGACCATGCCAGCGACGCCCACATCCCGTGAATGAATAAAAACACTTTTTTTTTTAAATCTGGAAATAAAAAAAGCTAGTACAATGAAACTTGTAAATTAGGGATACCTAAGGGACTTGCATCAGGTGTCGTTATTTTCAAAATGGTCATTATATGTACAGTAAACCAGATGAGCCAAATATCCTGGGATTGGCTGTATCTTCTGCAGAATTCCTTTTTTTCCCACTTTCACCTGGGATTGTGCCTAATTCTGGAGCCCTGCCAATGGGATGTGATTTCAGTGCTATTTTCTGTCTATAAAAACAGAAAATGCTGGAAATACACAGCAGGTCAGGCAACATCTGGAGCGAGAAACAGAGTTAACGTTTCAGGTCGATGACCTTTCGTAAGAACTGGGAAAAAAATTCTGTTTGTTGGGTTTCCCAGTTCATTACCATCTGGGGTCCTTTGCCATTGAGGGAGGGATGTCCTGATCCTGGGACCTGCTCCATTGGCAGCTTGCACAGGGAGAGGTGGCCGCTGTAGGGCCAGAGTGCCTGGCAGAACTCAGCCAAATTGGGGGGTGGGGTTAATGTCCTGCAGACTCCTGTCCGGGACCCCCCTCCCTCCGTATGCTGCAGCTGCTAATGTTTGAAGTGCTGGTGGGTTGGGCAGGGGGCTGTTAGCAGCTCATCAGTGCCTGACATACTGGTGGAGTGAGATGTGATCCTCCAATTGCAGCTTTAATTTTTCCCGCTCTCTTCAGCTGCTCGTACGCATTTGGTTGGGTTTTGAGTACTGAGCTTGCACGTTGCTTGCGGTCTGACCAGAACTTTCCTCTTGCGCGGCCGCTTTCACACTCTCCACCCGTGCTCCTCTGCTCTGCACTTAATCCCTTTTTAAATTAGAAATACCTGATAATTATTTGACAGGAATGGAAAAAAAAAGGACTCCACCACCTGAAGTCGGATGGCACTCCTGGACGTTTGACCACATATCATCCGACCATGCGATGCACGATCACGTGACATGACTATTACAAATGTTATTGCATTTACCTTATAAAAAGGTTGGGTCCTTATTATTACCTAGAGGTAATGATGCAGGAGGGGGAAGAGAAGTCATTGTAGGTGATTCTCTGGCTACCACTAGATAGATAACTCATCCAAATTTCCTCCAGCTCTACTGCCCTCCCCCCGATATCGGCATTCCTCCAATTCTGGCGTTTTGCGTATCCCTGATTTTTACTGCTCCACTATTGTCACCTGTGCCTTCAGTTGCCTAGGCCCCAACCTAGAATTCCCTCCCTAAACCTCTCCACCTCTAAGTCGCTCTTCAAAACCTACCTCTTTAACCAAGCTTTTGGTCACCTGTCCTAATATCTCTTTAGATGGCTCGGTTTCAAATAACACTCCTGTGTCGAGTCTAGGAACGTTTTTACTATGTTAAAGGCGCTATATAAATGCAAGTTGTTAAAACAAAAACTATGGATCTTGTTCCTTCACCACAATTTCTCACTAAAAAGAGTGCTCTTGCATTAGCGGGTCATAGGTCCAAAAAAAAATCACCCAGGGCCTTACCAGTTCTGTGGCACCTGTATTCTGAGGCTACTTTCCAGTGAACTGTATTACCTTTTTACTTCAAAATATATTTAAACACAAATAGAAGCACCATGCATATCTTACATTTTATAATGGAAAAGGTATTTGCCATAATAACAATTCATCCATGGAATAAGGCAAGAAACGATTGACACAAATTTTCCTTTAACCATTTTACCCATATGACTTAATTGACAAGCTGTGCGCACCAGTATCGCCTTAAATTGTCATTGTAAATTGAATCTCGAACAATTACAGCAAAACAGCTATGAGGCCAACGTATTATCCCATAGGAAAATAGTCAGATTGTGGATGTGGATTGTCCTGGCATCTGCCCAATTGCAGTCACGCTCCTCCTGATCTTGTCCCCATGTCAATAAATTAACACAAATCTCTCAAAAGAATTCCAAACTCTGTGAGCCGCTGCATTCAAATCCGAACACCAAGATGTTTGAACGGAATTCATCCAAGTCTCAGCTTGGGTCTCCCCAGGACAGAGTTTTACTGCTGTGCTTCCTAAATGGGATAACCTTCCAAAATTCCAATGCCTCCTCATTGTGCCTGCTCTAATGTTAACGAAGATCGTTGGGAGTCTCCAGCCCCGGACCGTGTCCCGGTGCGATCTTTATTTCTGTTTCTTCGGCCCCGAAGCCTCCTTCATCCCTTCCTTCACCTCCTTCACGAAGGTGTCTTTCAGGCGGGCCGCTCTCTTGCTCAGCTCCCCAAGGTTACGGGGCATCTCGGCCTGCTGGCGGATCTGCCGGAGGGTGTCGGAGCGGTTCAGCCGCTCGGCTGCGTCCCGGCCGCCCAGCTGGAGCCGGGCGATGGCGTAAGCGGTGAGCTGAGCCGCCCTGCGAATAAGCCGCGTCTCCGACAGCTTCTCGACCAGCTGCGCGTTGTTCAACAGTGTCAGCAGCAGCCTCCGCAGAACCATGTCGGCGATCATCAGCCGCCGGCTCAGTCAATCAGTCAGTGAGTGACTCGGCGCCGAACCTGCTCGACTCTCGATCCCCAGAACTCCATGGCAACGGCTCGATCACTTCGGCAATCGGTAGCAACCGGTCCGTCACTTTTATAATCCCGCGGGGAGAAGAGATCACTTTTAAAAATTATATTTCTGGCATTTTGATACCCTATTTTTTATTATTGCAACAAAACTGTATAAAGGAATACAAAACACAATTGATTACATGATCTATGATTCTGTGTCGGTCATAATTCTCCCCATCCAGCCAGTTTAAGTCCGGAACTATTAGCACGGAGCCGCTGGCCGCACGGATGCTTCGGTCTGGGGGCCGGCTTCCGGTAAGCCGCCAGGACTCGCTGTTTTATTTTTTTGCTTTAGTTTTATACCTTTCAGCTCGTTCGGTGGCCGCGCCGTTTCCCTTCTCTCCGAAGTCATGTCGGCGCTGCTGAATGCCCTCAACAGCGACTCTCACGTGGAGCTGAGCCAGTACCGAGACCAGCACTTTCGGGTAACGTGTCCACGATGTTCTCCCCTCCCCCATCAAATAACCGGTAACCGACGGCAAACCAGTGATAGAAACATAGAAACATAGAATCTAGGAGCAGGAGTAGGCCATTCGGCCCGTCGAGCCTGCACCACCATTCAATATGATCATGGCTGATCATTCAAAATCCAGTACCCTGTCCCTGCTTTAATCCCCACAGTACACATATCCCACCCGAGCCCCGTAACCCCACGTATTTAATTCCCCCTAACATATCCCATCCTATCCTCATAACCCCACATATTTAATCCCCCCTAACACTAAGGGTCAATTTATCATAGCCAAATCAACCTAACCCGCACATTTTTGGACAGTGGGAGGAAACCGGAGCACCCGGAGGAAACCCACGCAGACACGGGGAGAATGTGCAAACTCCACACAGACAGTCACCCGAGGTCAGATTCGAACCCGGGTCTCTGGCGCTGTGAGGCACCAGTGCTAACCACTATGCCACCGTGTTGCCGGTAACTGGCCAGTAACCATCCCACCAGGCGGTAACTGGCCAATCAGGCAGATCATAATTCTTGTACAAAAGCAAAATACAGCGGATGCTGGAAATCTGAAATGTCAACCTGATGAAAGGTCATCGACCTGAAACATTGACTCTGTTTTTCTCTCCGCAGATGCTGCCTGACCTCCTGAGTATTTCCAGCATTTTCTGTTTTTATAATCATTCTGGTAACTCGTTAGTAACCATCCAACCAGGTGGTAACCAAGCCCAATCTGGTAGACCATAATCTTTCTGGTAACTGGACAATGAATAGCACTAGTGACAGGACATATCTTTGGGACACTGCCCAGTAACTAACTCCAGGTTATAATCCAACAGCTTTATTTGAAATCACAAGCTTTCGGAGCGCTGCTCCTTCGTCAGGTGAAGTGAAGAGATGCATATAGGCACAGCATATATAGTCAGAGAATACTGCCAGATGATTACAGTTAATCTTTCTAACTGCCCTTTATCACACCTCAGCAGAGAGATAATCATGGCAATCATTTGATGTAATGTTTTCCTGACTGACCTGTTTGGACACTATCCACACCTTTGATTGCTGTGATTATCTCTCTGCCGAGGTGTGATAAAGGGAAGTTAGAAAGATTAACTGTAATCATCTGTCAGTGTTCTCTGACTATATATGCTGTGCCTATATGCATCTCTTCACTTCACCTGACGAAGGAGCAGCGCTCCGAAAGCTTGTGATTTCAAATAAAGCTGTTGGACTATAACCTGGTGTTGTGCGACTTCTCACATTTGTCCACCCCAGTCCAACACCGGCATCTCCACATCACAGTAACTAACTGACCTGGGTTTGCAGACTGTGTGTCCTGTGTTTTTAACCTGAAATTTACTGTTCGCGTCTCTGACTCCAGATAATTCAGTTTCATTTCCTAGAGAAAACATTGATTCTCCCCGCAAACCCCCCCCCCCCCCCCCCCCCCAATCTACAGCCATTGTACTGGGTGGGAGAGGGTTGAATTTAACATTGTTCCTACGATAAATTGGCTATGGTCTCTTTTAATTGTGGCGTAGGGATAGCTTTAAGATTTTCTTAATAAAGAAACCTGGTTCTACTTTCTTTTTCTCTTTCACTCTTTTTTTCTTTAGAAGTGATTCCCAGTCAAGCTTCTCCTAAACCTATATGTAGATTGTTGGCTGTATTTATATGCCATAAAAATATGGTTTTTAATCTAATTTTAATCTTTCCCACTCATCATGTGCTGAGAGGAGAGACAGCTTTGAGCTGTCAGTGATATATTCTACTTGGCCTCCATCATGTTTCTCTTCCCTTGTGAAGAACTGTCTATGCTCATCACTTTTGTCTGATGAGATGAGTGGATTTTATCGCCTGGAGGATCAGGTGTGATCTTGGTGGTGTCCTTTTTTGGTGTGCAAACTGCAATAATTTTGATTTTTGTTGCAGTAATGATTCTGCAATCCTTGAAGTTTGATGTGGGCATCGCTGGCAAGGCCAGCATTTATTGCCCATCCCTAATTGCCCTTGAGAAGGTGGTGGTGAGCTGCCTTCTTGAACCGCTGCAGTCCGTGTAGTGAAGGTACTCCCACAGTGCTGTTAGGGAGAGAGTTCCAAGATTTTGACCCAGCGATGATGAAGGATCGGCGATATACTTCTAAGTCAGGATGGTGTGTGACTTGGAGGGGAACTTGGAGGTGGTGGTGTTCCCCTGCGCCTGCTGCCCTTGTCCTTCTAGATGGAAGAGGTCGTGGGTTTGGGAGGTGTTGCCGAAGATGCCTTGGCGAGTTGCTGCAGTGCATCTTGTAGATGGTACACACTGCAGCCACGGTACGCCGGTGGTGGAGGGAGTAAATGTTGAAGGTGGTGGATGGGATGCAAAACGAGCTGCTTTGTCCTGGATGGTGTCGAGTTTCTTGAGTGTTGTTGGAGCGGCACTCATCCAGGCAAGTGGAGAGTATTCCATCACACTCCTTACTTTTGCCTTGTAGATGATGGAAAGGCTTTGGGGAGTCAGGAGGTGAAACACTCGCCGCAGAATACCTAGCCTCTGACCTGCTCTTGTTGCCACAGTATTTATGTGGCTCGTCCAGTTAAGTTTTTGGTCAATGGTGACCCCCAGGATGTTAATGTTGGGGGATTTGGCGATGGTAATGCCGTTGAATGTCAAGGGGAGGTGGTTAGACTCTCGCTTGTTGGAGATAGTCATTGCCTGGCACTTCTGTGGTGCAAATGTTATCTGCCACTTATCAGCCCAAGCCTGAACGTCGTCCAGGTCTTGTTGCATGCGGACATGGACTGCTTCATTGTCTGAGGAGTTGTGAATGGCACTGAACACTGTGCAATCATCAGCGAACATCCCCATTTCTGACCTTATGTTGGAGGGAAGGTCATTGATGAAGCAGCTGAAGATGGTTGGGCCTAGGACACTGCCCTAAGGAACTCCTGCAGCGATGTCCTGGGGCTGTGAGATTGTCCTTCAACCACCACAACCATCTTCCTTTGTGCTAGGTATGACTCCAGCCAGTGGAGCGTTTTCCCTCCGATTCCCATTAACTTCAGTTTTACTGGGGCCCCTTGATGCCACGCTCGGTCAAATGCTGCCTTGATGACAAGGGCAGTCACCTCTGGAATTCAGCTCCTTTGTCCATGTTTGGACCAAGGCTGTAATGTGGTCGGGAGCCGAATGGTCTTGGTGGAACCCAAACTGGGCATCAGTGAGCAGGTTATTGGTGAGTAAGTGCCGCTTGAAAGTACTGTCGATGACACCTTCCATCACCTTTGCTGATGATTGAGAGTAGACTGATGGGGCGGTAATTGGCCGGATTGGATTTGTCCTGCTTTTTGTGGACAGGACATACCTAGGCAGTTTTCCACATTGTCGGATAGATGCCAGTGTTGTAGCTGTACTGAAACAGCTTGGCTAGAGGCGCGGCTAGTTCTGGCGCACAAGTCTTCAGCACGACAACCGGGATGTTGTCGGGGCCCATAGCCTTTGCTGTATCCAGTGCGCGCAACTGTTTCTTGATATCATGTGGAGTGAATCGAATTGGCTGAAGACTGGCTTTTGTGATGGTGGGGACCTCAGGGGTAGACCGATATGGATCATGCACTCGGCACTTCTGGCTGAAGATGGTTGCAAATGCTTCAGCCTTGTCTTTTGCACTCGCGTGCTGGGCTCCACTGTCATTGGGGATGGTAATATTGATGGAGCCTCCTCCTCCCGTTAGTTGTTTAATGATCTAGCACCATTCACAACTGGATGTGGCAGGACTGCTGAGCTTTGATCTGATCCGTTGATTGTGGGATCGCTTAGCCCTGTCTATAGCATGCTGCTTCTGATTTTTAGCATGCATGTAGTCCTGTGTTGCAGCTTCCCCAGGTTGGCACCTCATTTTTAGGTACGCCTGATGCTGCTCCTGGCATACTCTTCTACACTCCTTATTGAACCAGGGTTGGCCCCCTGTCTTGATGGTAATGATAGAGTGAGGGATATGCCGGGTCATGAGGTTACAGATTGTGGTGGGAGACAATTCTGCTGCGTTATGAGGCACAGTTAGTTGTGCAAGAGGGAGCAGGAAGTTACAAAGAGACACAGACAGATTAAGTGAGTGGGCAAAACTGTGGAGAAAGGAGTTCAATCTGGGGAAATGTGATGTCATCCATTTTGGATCTGAGAAAGAAAAATCAGAATATTTTCTTAATGACAAGTGATTAGGAATTGTGGAAGAGCAAAGGGATTTGGGTAGCCATGTACACAAGTCACTGGGCAGACAAGTGGCAGATGGAATTTAATTCAGAGAAGTGTGAGGTGATGCATTTTGGCAGAAGGAACAGGGAGAGGCAATATACACTTAATGGCACAGTTTTAAAGAGTGTGCAGGAACAGAGGGACCTGGGAGTTAATATGCATAGGTCCCTGAAGGTGGCAGGACAGATTGAGAGAGTGGTTAGCAAAGCATATGGGATCTTGGATTTCATAAATAGAGGTATTGAGTACAAAAGTAGAGAAGTTATGCTGAACCTTTATAAAGCGCTGGTTAGGCCACAACTGGAGTATTGTGTCCAGTTCTGGTCACCACACTTTAGGAAGGATGTGAAGGCCCTTCAGGGTGCAGAGGAGATTTACCAGAATGGTTCTGGGAATGGGGGATCTTAGCTACAAGGTCAGGTTGGAGAAGCTGGATTTGTTTTCATTAGAGCAAAGGAGGTTGAGGGGTGATTTTGATAGAGGTGTACAAGATTATGACGGGTTTGGATAGGCTAGACGGGGAAAGGCTGTTCCCACTAGTTGATGGTACAAGGACTAGGGGAGACAGATTTAAGGTTTTGGGCAAGAGACACGGGGGAAGTGAGGAAAAACTTGTATACGCAGCGAGTGGTGAGGACCTGGAATTCGCTGCCGACAGAAGTGGTGGAAGTGGAGACACTCAATGTTTTCAAGGGGAGACTGGGTAGGCACTTGAGGGAAAAAAACTTGCAGGGCTACGGGGATAGAGCAGGGGAATGGGACTGACTGAATTGCTCTGCAGAGAGCTGGCATGGACTCGATGGGCCAAATGGCCTCCTTCTGTGCCGTTATGACTATGACTCTAAAAGCTAGTGCATAAGTACGAAAAGTAATCAAAATGGCTAATGAAATGTTGGTCTTTATCTCAACGGGGCTGGAAGGAGTGGAAGTTGTGCTTCTGTTGTACAGAGCCTTCGTCAGGCCCCATCTGGAGTACTGTATTCAGCTTTTGATACTGCACCTCAGGAAGGATATATTGGCCTTGGAGGGGGTACAGTGTAGATTCACCAGAATGATACTGGGACTAAAAGGGTTAAATTATGAGGAGAGGTTGCATAACCCTGGCTTGTATTACTTTTGAGTTCAGAAGGTTGAGGGGTGATCGAATTTGGGTGTTTAAAATGATAAAGCAATTTGATAGGGTAGATACAGAGAAACTATTTCCTCCAGAACAAGGGGCAAAATTTTAAAATTAGAACTCGGCCATTCAGGACTGAAATCGGGAAGCACTTTTTCAGAAAGGGTGGGAGAAATCTGGAACTCTCTCCCCAAAAGGCTGCGAGTGTTGGAACAGTTGAAATTTTCAAGACTGAGAGCGACAGATTTTTATTATGTAAGGGTATCTAGGGATATGGATCAAAGGCAGCTAAATGGAGTTGAGATACAGATCAGCCATGATCTAATAGAATGGTGGAACAGACACAAGGGGCTGAATGGCCTACTTCTGATCCTATGTCCCAAAGTGCTTCACAGATAATTAATTACTTTTGAAAGTGTACTTTTGTAGAGAAATATACATAGTAAGGTACCACAAACAGCAATGAGATAAATGACCAGTTAATCTATTTTTGAAGATGTTGATTGAGGGATAACTCTGCTTTTGCTCTTCAAATAGTGCCATGGGATCTTTAACGTTCGTCTGAGCAGGTGGGGCCTCAGTTTAATGTCTCGTCTGAAAGATGGCACCTCCAACAATGCAGCACTCCCTCATTACTGGCTAAAGAGTCAGCTTCTATTATGTGCTCAAATCCCTCGTATGAAGCTTGAACACACAAATGTCAGACTCGGAAGTGAGACTGCTACCATTAAGCTTAGCTGTTACACTCCACTGCATGTTACCAGCCATGAATTGGATCCCTGATATTCTTTTGAACATTTTATTTTAAATTGGTTTTTTTTTGCCCACACTTTGAGAGCTTGATGGCAGAATTAGCAGGTAATGGAAGAAAAATTCAACGCATGCCGGTTTCCGACACGAAATGTGCAGCGCGATCTGAACATGCGCTTGAAGACGTCGGCTTTATTTAGACCTCAATTTGCAAATGCAAGGTGCCTAACTCCTGTTTCAGGAGGGCACCCTGCGCACCTAGAAGTCACCAGCTTCCACTTTGGCAGCTGGCACACTTCCGGGGGAGATTGAGCTTGGGGACCTGAGTTTGTCCCCCCATGTTGATTTAACGCTCCAAAAAATAGGTGTAATGTTGAATTTCTCCCCCAGTGTCGTTCATTAGATTGTAGGGTAACGCTACTGTGCAGAATGTGTTTTGTTCCTTATGTGCTGACTTAAATTTAAATGTTTGTTCGTCAGGGAAGCCGATATGAGCAGGACAAACTGCTGAGATACAGCTGCACACTCTATGTTGGGAATCTGTCGTTCTACACAACCGAGGAACAGATCTATGAACTCTTCTCAAAAAGCGGAGATGTTAAGAGAATTATCATGGGCTTGGACAAAATCAAGAAAACTTCATGTGGATTCTGTTTTGTGGAGTATCTTTTATGTGTGACTAAGTTCTAGTTTATATCCTCCCCTGCTAAGATTGAGTTTTTTAAATAGCATTTGGTTCAATTGTACATATAAAACCATAGAGTACTGGTATAAAGTATTTTTGGAACAGGGTAGGCCATTCAGCCCCTCGAGCCTGTTCTGCCATTCAATGAGACAATGGCTGTTCTGTATCCTAACTCAATCCACCTGCTTTGGCTCCATATCCCTTAATACCCATGGCTAGCAAAAATCTATCAATCTCAGATTTAAAATTATTAATTGAGCTAGCATCTACTGCTTTTTGTGGGAGAGAGTTCCACACTTCTTCCACCCTTTGCGTGAAGAAGTGTTTACTAACTCCTCTCCTGAATGGCCTGGCTCTGATTTTAAGGTTATGTCCCCTTGTCCTAGACTCCCCCACTAGCGGAAAAAGTTTCTCTCTATCTACCCTATCAATTCCTTTCAAAATCATAAAAACCGCAATCAAATCACCCCTTAACTTTCTACATTCCAGGGAATGCAAGCCTAGTTTATGTAATCTCTCCTCATAATCTAACCCTTGAAGCCCTGCTAACATTCTGGTGAATCTGCGCAGCACTCCTTCCAAGACCATTATATTCATTCTAAGTTGTGGTGCACAGAATTGTACACAGTACTCCAGATGTGTTCTAACCAGGGCTTTGTATAGCTGTAGCAAAATTTCCTCCCCTTTATATTCTAGCCCTCTTGTTATAAAGGCTAGCATTCCATTAGCCTTTTGTTTTTTTTTGTACCTGACCACTACATTTTAGTGATCTGTGCACATGGACCCCTAAATTTCTTTGGACCTCCACTGTTGCTAGCTTATCAACATTTAAAAAAACACAGATCTATCCTTTTTTGGTCTAAAATGGGTGACCTCACACTTGCCTGTGTTGAAATCCATCTGTCACAGTTTTGCCCACTCACTTAATCTTTCAATATCTCTTTGTCATTTTATGCTCCTGTCTACACTACTTATTATGCCACCAGTCTTTGTGTCATCGGCAAACTTGGATATATGGCTCTCTATTGCGTTATCTAAGTCATTAATAAATATAGTGACTAGTTGAGGCCCCAGCACAGATCCTTGTGGGACACCACTAGTCACTTCCTTCCAATTAGAGTACATACCCATTATCCCTACTCTCTGTCTTCTACCGCCTAACCAATTTCTTAACCAGGTCAATAATTTCCCTTCAATTCCATGAGTTTTAATTTTAGCTAGCCACCTCTTGTGTAGAACCTTATTGAATGCCTTCTAGAAGTCCATATAAACTGCATCCATCAACATCCCCCTGTCTACTACTTTAGTTATTTCCTCAAAAAATTCAGTTAAGTTTGTTAGACATGACCTATCCATTACCAATTCATGTTGGCTCTCTCTAATCAGCTCAAATTTCTTTAAGTGCTCAGTCACTCTGTGATTAATTATAGATTCCAATAACTTTCCCACAACAGATGCTAGACTAACAGGTCTATCATTTCCTGGTTTCCCTCTCTCACCTTTCTTAAATAATGGAGTTACATTTGTAATTTTCCAATCTTAAAGGGACAATTCCTGAATTGAGGGAGCTTTGGAAGATTATGGCTAAATCCTCTGCAATTTCCTCACCTACTTCCTTTAAAACCCTGGCGTAGAAACCATCAGGTCCTGGGATTTGTCAGTCTTTAGTGCCATTATTTTTTCTAATACTGTTTTCTTGCTTAAGTTAACTTTAGGGAGTGCCAATCAGTTTTCTGTATTTGACTACATTTTCTGGGGATACTGCCCTGCCCACATTTGAGCATCTTGGAGGGTATTTAGAGTAGCATTGGCATGAGTCTGGAAGCAGGTTGCCTGTTTTCCCTTTGTAGGGGGGACCTAAAAAGGGATCTTTACCTTTCATGTGTGCCTGCACTATCCCAGACCTATGTATGTAACACTGGGATTTGTGCAAAAAGCAGGAAAGTATTCCATTCCTGTATTGATGTGCCTCATCTAGATACATGGAACAGTTCACCCAAAAATATGGGGAAAAGTTAATTGCTGATGAATCCCTAACTTTGTGCATGAGTACTTGTTTGAGTGGTGACTTATCCTTAATGATTTAATTAGATATTACACGCGGTTAGAAGCTGAACAATGCATGAGGTTTATTAACGGAACACGCTTGGACGATCGCATCATCAGAACAGATTGGGATACTGGATTCAAAGAAGGCAGGCAGTTTGGTCGTGGAAAATCTGGTGGCCAGGTACGTGGTTTCTATATGATATTGTGCATACAATCTTGTAAAATGAAATCGAAATAAAAACTCAAAAGATCCAAACACAACCTTTTCTTAATAGTGGAGTGAAAATGTAATCATGATAAACTTTTTATTTAATTGGACTCTTTTTTTTCCATAGTGAAAGAATTTCAGTGTTCCTGTTTCCTTACAATGTAACTGGAATAACTGTCCTGTCATAAAAGGAATGTGTTAAAAGGCAGTAACATGTTGAGGATGTATGTGATGCACTAAAGCAAAGTTCATCATTGTGTGAATCCCAAGAACACGGTTTTACTTGTGTTTATAACAAGTGCTTTATCGCTGACATTATAGACTGACGGCCATTGTTTCAAAAAAATAGCAAGTTCCTGCAACAGAATCATGATTTCAACTTGTCTGTTATCCTGTAAAAATTGAACTGCAGTGCTATCAAACTATATATTACAGGGAATTATTATAGTTATATACACAACGTTAATTTCAAGTGAATTTTAATTGTCCTTTGTTTAGCACATAAAGAGCAGTGGAAGCATCTCCTAGATTACTGAATTGCAGAGCTAAAACTCTCTCTGGGAATAATGCCTTGAGACCAGATTTGTGGGAGATAGTTTGTCCCTGATATTTCCACTATTTCTTGAGTTTGTGATCTCTAAACTGCTGTCATGGAGGGGCTTTGATTCGGAGACCAAGTACTTCCCCACAGAGGAATTGAGTCCTCCCCACACTGCTCTTGCGCACTTCCTAGTAGCTGACTTCAAAGTGACACAGATAACTCTGAACAGGTTGGCTGCAGAGTTTTGTGTGTATAGATACTGGGTAGGGAAGAGTACAAAAAATATAAACTGCTCTCTATGCCTAAGGAGAGATTCTTAATGGCAATTGCTATTCATTCTTACTCTGGTATATGACTTTGTCACAGGCCTTGAATTGAGGGGTATGGAACCCCTAGATAATGGAGACAAATGGAAGTCATTGGTCTCTAGTTTTTAAAAGAAAAAATCTAAATAATGCACTCACACGCCAGCCCACCAGTATAATACGAACTCAAAATCTTAACTGCTAATCCATGTGTGTGTGGCTATTTGGAGACCATTTTATAGTTTTAGAAAGTGCATGAGAAGTTTATTGTGTGGGGAAGTACAGTGCAGTGAGCATGTATTGGTGACATAATTCATTTCATTGATCACTGGGGCAGTAACACTTTTAACCAGGCCTGGTCTGTTAAGGGGTGCACTAACGCATTGGCCTGTGTCTAATGGTCTGGTGTTAATTTCAAATCCTGTTTAGTTGGTTTCTGAATTGTTACATTTTGATGAACTGTCAGTGTTACATTGATAGCCTGCCCTGAAGTGGATGGTGAAAAGATTTTGATCCCAAGTTTGCTGAACTTCAACCGTTTGCTTTCATCCAAGTATTAGCAATTTCTGTAAACATTGCTCATTCAAGTTAGCTTCTGTTACAATGAGAGTTTTGGTGGTGAAGTCTTCAGTGTTCCACTGTATATAGCGTTGGGTATTCAGTTTGTGTTTTAATTATTGAACAAGTTAATCCTGTTGACCCTAGTTGACCTTAGTGTGTCTCTGAATAGCTGAATTGTAAAAACATGGCTACCCATAGGCATCTGCAGCTTTTGCATTCTCTGCAATCGGTCTCATGACATAGATACATAGGCCCAAAAATTCGGCCGTTCTCGGGTGAGTACGGACTGTGTACTCACCTGTATTCATTCCCGAAGTGCCGGTTTCCTGCATGCACTGCGCATGCGCGGGAAACCGGCACTTCCGGTATGGCGAAGGGGGCGGTTCCTAGGTGAACCGCGTGCGCACTAGAGGCTGCGCGCACGCAGCACACTTCGATTTTTTTTCAGGTTTCAACGCGAGGGTATGTATTGAAGATTCTACGCTAGTAAAAAGGAGGCGTAAGACCCCTTTTGAACAAGGTAAGTAGTTAATTAAGTATAATTTTAAATTTTTTTCAACAGGTTTATCTTTTTTAGAGACTTTAAAGAAAGGTAAGTTTATTTTTATAACTTTTAAAAAGTATTTTAATTTTTTCAAAAATTAAATTTTTTGTTTAAAGTGGTTAATTTATTTAACTATAGTTATTTTATTAATGTGATGGTTTAAAAAAAAAAATAAATAAATTATTTGAGGTTTAGCTGTTCTTTTGGGGCCGATTTCAATTCACAGATTTGACACTCCTGTCAAATCTATGAATGAAAGATGGTCTGCTGCCATTGGCTCTCCATGGCCCACGTGATCCCAGGGGTCGCATCGCACTAACTGCGCCCCTGGAACACGCAAGCACTGCGCGCCGGCACTAGGGAGAGGCCCGGGACCCGAAGTTCCTGTGGGCCCGAAACACAACGGCAGGCGCGGTGGGTAAGAGCGCGCGCGATCCTTACCCCCGCGGCAAGCCGGCCACCCGAATTTCTAGGCCATACAAAAACAAAACTGTACAACCAGTGTCCTAACCAAAAATGAGTCCAATTGCACCAGTTCTCAGTGAATGATGAAAGTGCTGGATAATGTTGGTGCTGTCCTAATCTGTATTTTATTGTAGCTCATAGGTAGAAAGAGGGATGAGGTCCTGCAGGCAGATTTTAGGGAGCTAGGAAAGAGATTAAAAAGCAGGACCTCAAAGGTAGTAATCTCCGGATTACCCCCCGGTGCCATGAGCTAGTGAGTATAGAAATAGGAGGATAGAGCAGATGAATGCGTGGCTGGAGAGATGTTGCAGGAGAGAGGGCTTTAGATTCCTGGGACATTGGGACCGGTTCTGGGGAAGTTGGGACCTGTACAGGCCAGACAGGTAGAACCTCAACAGAGCTGGGACCAATGTCCTCGCGGGGGGGTTTGCTAGTGCTGTTGAGGGTTTAAACTAATTTGGCAGGGGGATGGACACCAGGATGTAGCATTAGAAAGGAGAAACAAGGTGCACAAAGGATTGGGAGAGACAGATAGCACTAGAGTAAGAAATAGTAGAGTATTAGGTGGGGTCAGACTAAGAGAATACAAGAAGGTCTAAGATAGGTTTACAGTGCATGTATGTGAATGCACGAAGTGTGGTAAATAAGGTTGGTGAGCTGCAGGCGCAAATAGACACATGGGATTATGATGTTGTGGCGATAACGGAGACCTGGCTCAAAAAAAGGCAGGATTGGGTACTAAATATTCCCGGATATAAGGTGTTCAGGAAAGATAGGGAAGGAAAGAAAGGAGGTGGGTGACAATATTGGTTAAGGAGAATATTACAGTGCTGGAGTGAGAGGATGTCCTGAGGGGGGGGTCAAGGACAGAATCTATTTGGTTAGAGTTGAGAAACAATAGAGGTGCCATTACACTACTAGGTGTATTCTATAGGCTGCCAACCAGTGGGAAGGATATAGAGGAACAAATTTGCAGGGAAATTACAGAGAGGTGCAAGAACTATAGAGTAATGAGAATGGGGGACCTCAACGATGCTAATGTAACCCCACTATTTAAAAAAGGTGGTAGAGAAAAAACGGGGAATTATAGACCGGTGGGCAAAATGCTAGAGTCCATTATAAAAGATGTAATAGCAGAGCACTTGGAAAACAGTGACAGGATCGGACAAAGTCAACATGGATTTACAAAAGGTAAATCATGCCTGACTAATCTACTGGAATTTTTTGAGGATGTAACTGGTAGAATAGATAAGGGAGAACCAGTGGATGTGGTGTATTTGGACTTTCAGAAGGCTTTCGATAAGGTCCCGCATAAGAGATTAGCGTGCAAAGTTAAAGCACATGGGATTGGGGGTAAGGTACTGATTTGGATAGAGAACTGGTTGGCAGACAGGAAACAAAGAGTTGGAATAAACGGGTCTTTTTCCGAGTGGCAGGAAGTGACTAATGGGGTACTGCAGGGATCGGTGCTAGGACCCCAGCTATTCACAATATATGTTAATGATCTAGACGAGGGAACTAGATGTAATATCTCCAAGTTTGCAGACGACACAAAGCTGGGTGGACGTGTGTGCTGTGAGGAGGATGCAGAGAAACTCCAGTATGATTTGGACAGGTTGGGTGATATGGCAGATGCAGTATAATGTGGATAAGTGCGAGGTTATCCACTTTGGTGGCAAAAACAGGAAGACAGATTATTATCTGAATGGCAATAGATTGGGAAAAGGGGAAGTGCAACGAGATCTGGGAGTCCTTGTGCACCAGTCGCTGAAGGTAAGCATGCAGGTGCAGCAGGCGGTTAAGAAGGCAAATGGTATGTTGGCCTTCATAGCGAGAGGATTCGAGTACAGGAGCAAGGATGTCTTGCTGCAGTTGTACAAGGCCTTGGTGAGACCACACCTTGAGTATTGTGTGCCGTTTTGGTCACCTTATCTGAGGAAGGATGTTCTTGCCATGGAGGGAGTGCAGCGAAGATTCACCAGACTGATACCTGGGATGGCAGGAATGACGTATGAAGAGAGATTGGGTCGATTAGGCTTATATTCGCTAGAGTTTGGAAGAATGAGAGGGGATCTCATTGAAACTTATAAAATTCTAACAGGACTAGACAGACTAGATGCAGGAAGGATGTTCCCGATGGCGGGGGAGTCCAGAACCAGAGGTCACAGTCTAAGGATAAGGGGTAAGCCATTTAGGACTGAGATGAGGAATTTCTTCTCCCAGAGAGTGGTGAACCTGTGGAATTCTCTACCACAGAAGGCAGTTGAGGCCAATTCATTAAATATATTCAAGAAGGAGATAGATATATTTCTTAAGGCTAAAGGGATCAAGGGATATGGGGAGAAAGCAGGGACAGGGTACTGAATTTGGATGATCAGCCATGATCTCATTAAATGGCGGAGCAGGCTCGAGGGGCCGAATGGCCTGCTCCTGCTCCTATCTTCTATGCTAATATAGACTGGGATAGTAATAGTGTAAAGGGCAGAGAGGGGGAAGAATTTCAGAAGTGTGTTCAGGAGAACTTTCTTGATCAGTGCGTTTCCGTCCCAACGAGGAGGGAGGCATTGCTGGATCTGGTTCTGGGGAATGAGTTGGGTCAAGTAGAGCAAGTGTCAGTAGGGGAACATTTAAGGAACAGTGATCACAGTATCATAAGCTTTAGACTAGCTGTGGAAAAGGACAGGGAGCAATCTAGAGTAAAAATACTTAATTGGAGGAAAGCCAATATCAGTGGGTTGAGAATGGATCTGGCCCAGGTAAATTGAAATCAAAGATTGGCAGGCAAAACTGTAATCGAACAATGGGATCCTTTAAAGAGGAGATGGTTCGGGTACAGTCGAGGTACATTCCCACGTGGGGGAAAGGTAGGGCAACCAAAGCCAGAGCTTACTGGATGACGAAAGAGATGGAGAGTAAGATGAAGCAGAAAAAGGGGCGTAAGACAGATGTCAGGTTGAGAATACAAGTGAGAACCAGGCTGAATATGGAAAGTTCAGAGGGGAAGTGAAAAAGGAAATAAGAGGGGCAAAGAGAGAGTATGAGAATAGATTGGCAGCTAACATAGAAGGAAATCCAAAAGACTTCTATCGGCATATAAATAGTACATGGGTAGTAAGAGGAGGGGTGGGGCCGATTAGGGACCAAAATGGAGACCTACACATGGAGGCAGAGGGCATAGTTGGGGTACTAAATACGTACTTTGCATCTGTCTGTACCAAGGAAGAAGATGCTGCCAAAGTCATAGTGAAAGAGGAGGTAGTTGAGATACTGGATGGGATAAAAATTGATGATGATGAGGTACTAGAAATGCTGGCTGTACTTAAAGTAGATAAGTCACCAGGACTGGATGGGATGCATCCTAGGATGCTGAGGGAAGTAAAGGTGGAGGTACTGGCCATAATTTTCCAATCCTCCTTGGATACAGGGCTGGTGCCAGAGGACTGGAGAATTGCAAATGTTTACACCCTTGTTCAAAAAAGGGTGTAAGGATAAACCCAGCAACTGCAGGTCAGTCAGTTTAACCTTGGTAGTGGGGAAGCTTTTACAAACGATATTCTGGGACAAAATTAACAGTCACTTGGACAAGTATGGATTAATTAAGGAAAGCCAGCACGGATTCGCTAAAGGCAAATCGTGTTTTACTAACTTGATTGAGTTTTTTGATGATGTGAAGGCCTTAGAGAGGGTGCAGAAAAGATTTACAAGAATGGTTCCAGGGATGAAGGACATCAGTTACGTGGATAGACTGGAGAAGCTGGGGTTGTTCTCCTTAGAGCAGAGAAGGTTGAGAGGAAATTTGATAGAGGTGTTCAAAATCATGAGGGGTCTAGACAGAGTAGATGGAGAGAAACTGTTCCCATTGGCAGAAGGGTCGAGAACCAGAGGACACAGATTTAAGGTGATTGGCAGAAGAACCAAAGGCGACATGAGGAAAAACTTTTTTCCGCAGTGAGTGGTTAGGATCTGGAATTCACTGCCTGAAAGGGTGGTGGAGGCAGATTCAATTGTGGCTTTCAAAAGGGAACTGGATAAATACCTGAAGGAAAAAAATTTGTACGGCTGCAGGGAAAGGGTGGGGGAGTGGGATTAGCTGAAGTGCTCTTGCAGAGAGCCGGCATGGGCTTGACTGGCTGAATGGCCTCCTTCTGTGCTGTAACCATTCTATGATTCTAGGTCTCATTTTTGTGGAGGTGTAGATTTGTAATGTGATCCTGTGTTTGCTGTTACTAAGGTTTAGGTGACTGCTGAGAAATACTGTATTGGTCACTAATGATGTCGGTCAATTCTCCATATCGGGAGAATCAGGAGACAAATGTTAGAAGTAGAATAAGGAGAATGCTGTCGAGGCTGCCTGGTTGGGGCATAGAACAGCTCTTTTGTGAACAAGTCGTTTTATTCAGATTTTTAACTTGTATTCAGTGTACTGGTCAATAATGTATGCCCATACAGTAATAGGTGGCAGAGAAGGCAAGAGAGAATTCACCTCTTCTGTACCTGATAGTCCAATGGACAACATGCAGTGTTATTTTCTTGTATATTTGCTTTCTTGCAGGTACGTGATGAATATAGGACTGACTATGACGCTGGCAGAGGCGGGTTTGGAAAACTGGTCCAGATGCAGAGAGTCCCAGAACCAAGACAGAAATTCTAGAGTTTACAATGGCTTTTCCTGTACATTTCAGATAATGAAGCTAGAACCTTCATAGAAGCCTGGGGTCGAAGCACACTGCTCAGACTTTAATATCTATAGCTTTGTGCTGTTCATTCTTTTATAGGCCCGATGAGCTCTCTTTATTTTTGGAAAAAAAAAGTGCCCAGCTTCTGAGGTGAAATCATTGCGTCAATTTTTATTCCTCCTAAGTTATAATTTTTGTATCAATCCTAAATAAAAACTGAAGAAAAATCTGATCTTCAAATTGTCTTTGTATAATTATTTGTAAGCTCCAAACTGTGCCATAGTCAACTGATGCAAAAGAAGTTGCAAGTCTTGTGTGCATTTTCTTATTACTTAATTGCTATTTCTATCATACTATCTGAACTATTTGTAATACTTCTGAAGCCTCTAAACTTGGGCATTCTTGATAGCAAAATACTGCGGATGCTGGAAATCCGAAATAACAACAGAAAACGCTGGAAAAACTCAGCAGGCCAGGCAGCATCCGTGGAGAGAGAAAGAGAGTTAACGTTTCAGGTCGATGACCTTTCATCAGAACTGGGAAGAGCCGGAAATCAAATAGATTTAAGGCCAGGGTAAAGCTGGGAAAAGGGGGAGGGGATAAAGGAACAAAGGGGGAGATGAAGAGACATTAAGAGACATTTTTTCTGTTGTTATTTGGGCATTCTTGATGCTGACTGTTATAAATTCAGGTCTGCCATAGATCCCTTCTCCAGTTCAGTGGCGTCAGTCCCACCCTTGAGTGGATCCCACACTCCTTACCTGCCGTAATTGAGACTGCCCAATATCTACTTGTACGATAACGTAACCCGGGGACGTAACAATGCCTCCGCTTCGACATACGAACTGGAATTTGTGCCTCTTGCCCGTGCCATCGCGTGTGCTTCTCCAATCTTTTCGAAGGTGGATCGAGAAACACTTAGTAGGATGAGGCCATATATAATTGTTAAGCTGCTTTTTTAAATAGGCAGCTAGTGAGCATACAGAGCAAGTTATGATTGGACGCTCTCAATTCAGTTAGTAAAACTTGTCTTTATGTAATAGTCCAAAATATGTACTATCCCACATCAGTGGGTAGTCTTGCTTGAATTAAACAAAATAACTTCTAACTATTCTCCTGCATCCTAACCTTCTTGTGGCTTTTGTTGAACCTGGTTGACCAAAGTCTGCCCTGGCAGTTTGACTGTCCCTGAACATGGGTTTTTCTCTCTCGTTAAATCTGACTCCAGGAAGCAGACTGTCCTGCCAACTACCTCTGCCCAAATGAATCGAGTCATCGCAACCAAAATATGTGTGAAAAGTCCAAACCAGCTATCATTCTCTGACTTCTCAACCACGTCTCCCAGCCCTGCTACCCTGTGAATTAACCCCTTGAGATTTTAGTTTAACTCAATCGTAACATTTTTAACATCTATTACACCAAGGTTCCCCTTGTAGTGGCATAATCAGAATCCCAAAAAGTGAAATGGACACTGGGTACCTGGAAAGAGTTTCTGCAGCACTTACATCCTTCACCTTTCTGAGCACAAACTAAGTTACTAAAAAGAGTAAGATCTAAAATTGCCTAGGTAAATAATCAAAATGAATAATTTACAAAAAAGTCGACATCATTTGAACCTGAGAATACAACTAGCATTCCCATAAAACTATGTAATAAAAGTGCAGTTTCACAATTCAATCAGCATGAATCTGTGACCCTGATAATTTGTATATTAGCATAGAACAACATATCCTCTGACTCACCATCTGTGTGTGAACTGTATAGGGTACATTATTTATATATATATATATATATATATATATATATATTTTTTAAAATTCGTTTATGGGATCAGGACGTCGCTGGCAATGCCAGCATTTATTGCCCATCCCTAGTTGCCTTTGAGAAGGTGGTGGTGAGCCACCGCTGCAGTCTGTGTGGTGATGTTACTCCCACAATGCTGTTAGGTAGGGAGTTCTAGGATTTTGACCCAGCGACGATGAAGGATCGGCGATATACTTCTAAGTCAGGATGGTGTGTGACTTGGAGGGGAACTTGGAGGTGGTGGTGTTCCCATGCGCCTGCTACCCTTGTCCTTCTAGGTGGAAGAGGTTGCAGGTTTGGGAGGTGCTGCCGAAGAAGCCTTGGCGAGTTGCTGCAGTGCATCTTGTAGATGGTACACACTGCAGCCATGGTACGCCGGTGGTGGAGGGAGTGAATGTTTAAGGTGGTGGATGGGGTGCCAATCAAGTGGGCTGCTTTGTCCTGGATAGTGTCGAGCTTCTTGAGTGTTGTTGGAGCTGCACTGATTCAGGCAAGTGGAGAATATTCCATCACACTCCTTATTTGTGCCTTGTAGATGGTGGAAAGGCTTTGGGGAGTCAGGAGGTGAGACACTCGCCGCAGAATACCTAGCCTCTGACCTGCTCTTGTTGCCACAGTATTTATGTGGCTCGTCCAGTTAAGATTCTGGTTAATGGTGACCCCCCAGGATGTTGATAGTGGGGGATTCGGTGATGGTAATGCCATTGAATGTCAAGGGGAGGTGGTTAGACTCTCGCGTGTTGGAGATAGTTATTGCCTGGCACTTCTGTGGCGCGAATGTTACCTGCCACTTATCGGCCCAAGCCTGAACGTCGTCCAGGTCTTGTTGCATGCGGGCATAGACTGCTTCATTATCTGTGGAGTTGCGAATGGCGCTGAACATTGTGTAGTCATCAGCGAACATCCCCATTTCTGACCTTATGTTGGAGGGAAGGTCATTGATGAAGCAGCTGAAGATGGTTGGGCCTAGGACACTGCCCTGAGGAACTCCTGCAGCGATGTCCTGGGGCTGTGATGATTGACCGTCAACCACCACAACCATCTTCCTTTGTGCTAGGTATGACTCCAGCCAGTGGAGCGTTTTCCCCCTGATTCCCATTGACTTCAGTTTTACTCGGGCTCCTTGATGCCAGACTCGGTCAAATGCTGCCTTGATGTCAAGGGCAGTCACTCTCACCTCACCTCTGGAATTCAGCTCCTTTGTCCATGTTAGAAGCGACCGGGAAATTAGCTCAAATGGTAGAGCGCTCGCTTAGCATGTGAGAGGTAGCGGGATCGATGCCCGCATTCTCCACTGCCCTTTTGGGGCAACACGGTGGCATAGTGGTTAGCACTGGTGCCTCACAGCGCCAGGGACCCGGGTTCGAATCTGGCCTCGGGTGACTGTCTGTGTGGAGTTTGCACATTCTCCCCGTGTCTGCGTGGGTTTCCTCCTGGTGCTCCGGTTTCCTCCCACAGTCCAAAAATGTGCGGGTTAGGTTGATTTGGCTATGATAAATTGACCCTTAGTGTTAGGGGGGGATTAAATATGTGGGGTTACAGGGATAGGATGGGATATGTTAGGGGGAATTAAATACGTGGGGTTACGGGGATAGGGTGGGATATGTGTCGGTGCAGGCTCGATGGGGATTCTGTGTGAGAAAGCAGGGACAGGGTACTGGATTTGGATGATCAGCCATGATCGTATTGAATGGTGGAGCAGGCTCGACGGGCCGAATGGCCTACTCCTGCTCCTAGTTTCTATGTTTCTATGTTTGGACCAAGGCTGTAATGTGGTCGGGAGCCGAGTGGTCTTGGCGGAACCCAAACTGGGCATCAGTGAGCAGGTTATTGGTGAGTAAGTGCCGCTTGATAGCACTGTCGATGACACCTTCCATCACTTTGCTGATGATTGAGAGTAGACTGATGGGGCGGTAATTGGCTGGGTTGGATTTGTCCTGCTTTTTGTGGACAGGACATACCTGGGCAGTTTTCCACATTGTCGGATAGATGCCAGTGTTGTAGCTGTACTGGAACAGCTTGGCTAGAGGCGCGGCTAGTTCTGGAGCACAAGTCTTCAGCACGATAGCTGGGATGTTGTCGGGGCCCATAGCCTTTGTAAGATTCTGAAAAGTGTAATAAAACCGCTGCTACCGTGTGGAGATCGAAATTGCGAACGAATTGTAAGATGATAACGGACGGATTTAAAATGTAAGAAATCAGCAGGTGTTCTTTGTTTGTGAAGACACAAAATGGTGGTCAGTAGAGGCCACCTGGACAAGAAGGGGAGAACATACATCTGACAGGAACAGGAATGTGTCATGTGGATGGAACTCCAATTAGGGAAGGTTTGGAGTGGACAGACCTATCCAAGGGAGGCAGAGAGTAATTTCCGATCAACGAGGCCTTATAACCCAGTGGCGGGGGTTTTCAGAGATAAGAAGAATAACAGAGAAGAAAAAGCAGGAGGAAGATTGAAGTGAGAAAGCTGGCCAGTTCATGTTTCGACTTACAGTTTCCTTTGACCGATCACCCAGAAATGAAGGAGTATGTATGAGAATTGGACATGGGCTTAGATAAAGTTAAAGGGGGTACTTTTATATACATTTGAATCATTAAAGGGGCACTTTTATATACTTTGAATTGATAAGTTGCAGGCATATTTATTGCCGGGAGTTCTTTGAATTTATTGCCAAAGGTGCTTCTATGCACTCTTGAATTTTGAACTATAGTCTGATTAAAAGACCAATTTTATTGATCATATCCTTGTCTGTCATTGTTAAGATAATTCGTAATTCTCCAGGTCCGAACAGTAGTAAGAGAAAGTGCGACACCTTTGCTGTATCCAGTGCGCTCAGCCGTTTCTTGATATCACGTGGAGTTAATCGAATTGGCTGAAGAATGGCTTCTGTGGTGGTGGGGACCTCGGGAGTAGGCCGATATGGATCATCCACTTGGCACTTTTGGCTGAAGGTGGTTGCAAACGCTTCAGCCTTGTCTTTTGCACTCACGCGCTGGGCTCCACCATCATTGAGGATGGGGATATTCTTGGAGCCTCCTCCTCCCGTTAGTTGTTTAATGGTCCACCACCATTCACGACTGGATGTGGCAGGACTGCAGAGCTTTGATCTGATCCGTTGATTGTGGGATTGCATAGCCCTGTCTATAGCATGCTGCTTCCGCTTTTTAGCATGCATGTAGTCCTGTGTTGCAGCTTCCCCAGGTTGGCACCTCATTTTTAGGGACGCCTGGTACTGCTCCTGGCATGCTCTTCTACACTCCTTATTGAACCAGGGTTGGTCCCCTGGCTTGATGGTAATGGTAGAGTGAGGGATATGCCGGGCCATGAGGTTACAGATTGTGGTGGAATACAATTCTGCTGCTGCTGATGGCCCACAGCGCCTCATGGATGCCCAGTTTTGAGCTGCTAGATCTGTTCTGAATCTATCCTATTTAGATATATATATAGTCCTGTGACATCATTCATGGTGGAACTACGTTTTTATAAGAACAGGATTGTTATGCCAAGTAGTTTTATTAGGGATAATATTTTCTCTCTGTGCTTAAAAAAACAGGCTATTGAATGAACTATTGGAACATGCTTTAATTCTGCACTTCTTCAAAGACAGTGCTTGCTATCTTTTTTAAAGACTCTTTTGAAGAGAAGCAAGAATGTCATTGATCCAGCAATGGGAGATCAAGATAAAGCTAGACAAATGCACGGTGAGGGGAATAAAGTGTATTGTGAGGGCATGTGATCTGAAATACGTGGATTGTTTTCTATATTACAACAGTGTCTACACTTTAAAAGTGCTTCATTAGCTGTAAAATGTCCTGAGATTGCAAGTTCTTTCTTATTGTGGAGTAAAATCAGCAGCAAAAGAGTCTGACAATGAGTCAAGGTCACTGATATTGAAATAGAACAGAGTGGGGGTAAGAAAAGAGCCCTAGTGAATCCCTATGTTGATGGAAAAAAGAGAGAGGGTAACTCATTAAACTACACCACAGCTAGAACAAGTTGAGGGGGAACTAAAAAAGCCATGCACATGAAAGAGTCCAAGAGGGGGGTGAAGATTTCCTCTGGCCTATGTCTAGCACTGTCATAAACCCATAGGAAGATAGGAATGTACAGAATGAGAAAAAAACATTTTGGGCACAATGAGTCACGGGTCTACCATTCACTGATCAGGTTAAGGAACATAGGGGGCTAAACTGGATAGCCCTCAAAAATGGGTGTGGGGACTGTGATGTGCAATTACCCCATGCCCGTTGGTTGTAATCCTGATTTCTGCGTGCAGCCAGCGCTAACTGCGTTGTTCATTGGCTGCACGCATCAGCAGGGGGCCCAATATCGTAACTTGCTAGCACTACTGAAAGCTAGCCTGCACTGCTTAAAGGTAGCCTGAATCTCTTCAAAGGGAGGCGTATTATGGCTGGAGCAGGTACTGGGAGTCATTTGTGAGCTGAATCTGACCTGGGAAAGAGAATGGCTGAACATGGGAGAGAACAGGTACCCAGGTTTTCCGACGCTTCACTGGAGGTCTTGAGGGAGGAGGTGGAAAGGACAAGAGATGTCCTGTATCCGCAGGGGGCCAGAAGGCCCTCCAGACACACGGTGAAAAAGCAGTGGGAACAGATAGCCGCGGAGGCCAATGCCAGGCGTACAGCCCCAAGGACCTGGACGCAGTGCCACAAGAAGTTTAATGACCTCACGCGTGGTCAAGATCAGTGAATGCATCTTCAAATGCTATATTCTATCAACTGCACCACTAGCCTCAGCCACTGCTCAAATCACCACACCCCATCACTCACCTACCAACCATCTCTATCAATCAGGACTCATCTAACATTCACATGCTTCACCTCACCCTTACACACTTAGCATTGTTGCAAGCCTCACATCCACATCTCAGCTTGCATACACTACCAGCTATTCAACCATGACAACCACATCACCCAAACATATTGCACGACAGTCACTGACACACTTCCCTCTCTCTTGCAGGACAAGGTGGCGCACAACCAGAGGCAGCAGGAACGAACGGGAGGGGGAGAGACATGCCTGGATGCTCTAACCCCCATGAAGGAGATGGTGCTGGCCATTATCAGAAGGGCCATTACTGAGGCCGTGGCCAGTGGCGGGGCTGAATCCGTTGAAGATGGCGGTATCCTCATACCTAATCCTCCTTCTCTCATTCCACAATTTCTTCTGACTTACAAGCTGCAGATGGTATAAACATGCACCTGTTTCTTCCCTCCTCCCCGCACCACAACCTTATCCTTGTGTCTTTTTCCTTTCAGATATCCAAGAAGTGCAACCTGGCCAGGCAATGGAGGAAGACCAAGAAGAGTGATGATGAAGACACACCATCACTTGATTTCACACTCGCAGCCACCAGCTCAGATATTGACACTGCGCGTATCTTAGAGGTTAGCACAGAGGCGGGATATGCACCTGGTGAGCCACTGGGCCCAATGCGCTGCAGCCAGGGCAGGGGGGAAGGATAGTGCAGGTGCCAGCTCACTGGAGGGTGTGGTCGCACATGGGTTCTGCTGCAGAGGACTCAGATGAGGACTTTGATGGGCCAGGCTACAGAAGAAGGCTGACGAGTGTGCACAGCAAAATGCTTGGTACATTGGGAAGCCTGCCAGAAAGCCTGTGATCAATGTCGAGGAGCATGGAGGAGTGCGGCACCAACTTGGCACAGGGCCTTGCGCAGAGAATGGAGCCCATCCTTTCCAGCTTGGAACTGGTGGCCAACTCCATCCATACGCTTGTGGACCCAACCATGATGCAGTATCTGATGACCGATGTCTCAGCTTCCACTGCAGCACAAGCAGTTCCACCAAAAGTCTGAGTGCTGCAGTGGAAGCTCAGACCCACGTCATGCAAGGTCAACTTACTGCCAAGCTAGATCAGACTGCTGCCATCATGCCTGTGGATACCAGTGTTAAAAGGGGCTTTCAGGGTGCCACAGCAGTCCAGCAATCTGTCCTCCAACATATTACTGGGATTGGTGAGACGCCACCCCAGTGGAGTGGCATTGGCTCCATGGAGCACGATCCTGCCATCCTCTCTCAGGGTGACAGCATTCGTTCTCCCACTCCGCTACTGCCCTTGCTGTTGCCTGTCAGCCAGCAAGCCCAGACTGCTGCCGCCCATGCTGAGATGGTGCAGTCTGAAGCCAGGCCTTCTAGACCAAGAGCTGCTCGAGGTCGTCCCCCAAGGCCATCAGCAGTCTTGTCCATTGAAAGTCAGCAGCCTTTCACCAGCCATGCTGCAGCCTCTGTGGTAGCCTTGTATAGGAGCAGTAGGACAGGCAAAGGCACACGGAAGACAGGCATTAAGGGAATGCACAAGGGTGATTAATTTAAGTTTGTATGCAATATGGCATGATTTCATTGATAAATTTAGTTTGGAATGTTTCTATTCTGTTGGCTTTTATTTTTGCATTGTGGCCAAGAGGATGATGTGATGGTCAGTGACAGAGGGACGGCAAGGAGTTTGTGAATGGGGAATTGGGGTTGAGGTTACTGGTATTGCACTTGAATTACTTCTTCACATACAGCCCGGACAGAAAGGGGCTGTCTAGGATACAGCCTCCCTTCCTCTTCCACGTCCTCCTCATGCTCCTGCTCCTCAGCTTCTTGCCTGATAGGTGGTGGCAAGGGCTGTTCCCTCATGATGGTAAGGTTGTGCAGCATGCAGCATACCCCCCACGAATCTTGAGGCCTGCTCAGCCGCGTACTGCAACCCTGCCGACTCCCGCATTTCACTCCAGCGCATTAGGCTGTTAATCGCTCAATTAGTGCGATATTAATGTGGGTTTTGCAGTTCAACTTTGGCTCCACGGGTTCCTTGGCTTCCTGGAACTCGCCAGTGAAAGCAAGGCGAGAAGACAGCGGCAATTGAGGGGGCTGAAGCCATGACGGGAATATGCTAGTAAATACTGAGTGCTCACAGCTGCTTTCTTAATTGCTTGTGGGAAAGGGTTTGTTCACAGTACTTGTGCTGAGAGGTTACTTTACAAACTTTGGCAGTGTCATCTACACATTGGAGGTTTGGAGGTCTGATCTGCACTTTAGAGCTCTGATCTATCAGATCAGCATGTGTGCCGCTTACGCGGTGTTACTTTGGAACTCAGATGAGGACCAAGATGACCACCAGTAGCAGCAGGACCTGTACCAGCAGCAGCAGGAGCTGCACCAACAGGAGAAGCAGGACCAGCACCAGCAGGACCTGCACCAACAACAGCCTGCTGCTCACAGACCTGCAGCTCTACAGGAGAGAGGGGATCAGCAGAGAGGTGCAGCTCTCGGGAGGCCATACCCGGCACACAGGGTCTATAAGCTTCCTCGGCATGTCGGAACACCAGTGTCTCAGGAGGCTCAGGGTGTCACGTCAGGTGGTGGTAGACATTTGCACCCTGCTGGAACAAGGCCTGCCGGACCTGATGGCCACGCTTTACCGGCGGCTGTCAAAGTCACCACTGCCGTCAACTTTTTTGCCTCTGGATCCTTCCAGGGCTTTGCTGGAGACAGTTGCAGGACCTTGCAGTCGGCGGCACACAAATGCATAAGACAGGTAACTGGTTGCTTTCATAGAAATTTACGGCACAGAAGGAGGCCATCATAGAAACATAGAAACATAGAATCTAGGAGCAGGAGTAGGCCATTCGGCCCGTCGAGCCTGCTCCACCATTCAATACGATCATGGCTGATCATCCAAATCCAGTACCCTGTCCCTGCTTTAATCCCCACAGTACACATATCCCACCCTACCCCTGTAACCCCACGTATTTAATTCCCCCTAACATAGCCCATCCTATCCTCATAACCCCACATATTTAATCTCTCCCTAACACTAAGGGTCAATTTATCATAGCCAAATCAACCTAACCCGCACATTTTTGGACTGTGGGAGGAAACCGGAGCACCCGGAGGAAACCCACACAGACACGGGGAGAATGTGCAAACTCCACACAGACAGTCACCCGAGGTCAGATTCGAACCCGGGTCCCTGGCGCTGTGAGGCACCAGTGCTAACCACTATGCCACCGTGTTGCCTTGCCAGGGTTGGCAATTATGTAAATTTCACATGTGATGACGCCAGTCAGAATGAGCGGGCGCTCGGGTTTGCGGCTCTGGCTGTTTTCTCACAGGGCAGGACATCATCAACTGCACACATGTGGCAATTAAGATACCCATAGATCACCCAGGAGTGTTTCTCAACTGCAAGGGCTTCCGCTCCATCAATGTGCAGCTGGTGTGCAACCACAAAAAGATATTTCTGCAGGTGTGTGCAAGATTCCTGGGCAGCTGCCATGCTGCTTTTGTCCTGCGGTAGTCCACCCCCCCCAGATGTCATCGCACCTTGAAGCAGACTTACCGACTGGTTGCTCGGAGAGGAGGGATACCCACTTAAAAGGTGGCTGATGACACCTCTCAGAAACCCAAGGAATAAGGCCCTGGAGTGACACAGTGAATGCCATATCACCACCAGATGTGTCATCGAACAAGCCATCGGCATGCTGAAGATGCACTTCAGGTGCCTGGACAGATCTGGAGGTGCCCTTCAGTAAACACCAGCCAGGGTCTCCAGAATGGTCGTGGCATGCTGCGCTCTGGACAACATTGTGCAGCAGCGAGGTTTGGACCTGCAGGAGGAACAAGGCGCAGAGGGGAGGAAAAAGAGTGGGAGAGCAATAGTGATAGGGGATTCTATCGTAAGGGGAACAGATAGACGTTTCTGTGGCCGCAGTCATGACTCCAGGATGGTATGTTGCCTCCCTGGTGCCAGGGTCAAGGATGTCACTGAGCGGCTGCAGGACATTCTGAAGGGGGAGGGTGAACAGCAAGAGGTCGTGGTCCATATCAGTACCAACGACATAGGTAGAAAGAGGGGCGAGGTCCTGCAAGCAGAATATAGGGAGCTAGGAATAAATTAAAAAGCAGGACCTCAAAGGTCGTAATCTCAGGATTACTCCCAGTGCCACGTGCTAGCGAGCGCAGAAATAGGAGAATAGACCAGGTGACTGCGTGGCTGTAGAGATGGTGTAGGAGGGAGGGATTTAAATTCCTGAGGCATTGGGACCGATTCTGGGGAAGGTGGGACCTGTACAAGCTGGATGGATTACACCTCGGCAGAACCGGGACCAATATCCTTGCAGGGGGGTTTGCTAGTGCTGTTGGGAAGGATTTAAACTAGTTTGTCAGGGGGCTGGGAACCTAAGTGTGGGCCCAGAATGGAGAGAAACAAAGCTGGAAGTGCAAGTTAGAAAAGTAGTCAGCAAAACTAGTAGGGAGCAGAAACAAAGGCCAACAGTAAAGAGGGTCAAAGTGCAGAAAAATATTAAACAGGCAAAGTTGAAGGCACTTTATCTAAATGCACGTAGCATTCGCAACAAGGTGGATGAATTAATGGCACTAATAGAAGTAAATGGGTATGATGTAATTGCTATTACAGAGACATGGTTGCAAGGTAACCAAAGCTGGGAACTGAATGTTCCAGGGTACTCAAAATTTAGGAAGGACAGACAAAAAGGAAAAGGAGGTGGCGTAGCGCTGTTAATAAAGGATGAGATCGGTACGGTAGAGATAAAAGATCTTTGCTCGGCAGATCGTGATGTAGAACTGGAATCAGTTTGGGTGGAGCTAAGAAACAGCACAGGGCGGAAAACATTGGTGGGAGTTGTGTATATTAGAAGTGCATGTAACAAGGGTAATACGGTAATCATGGGGGACTTTAATCTACATATTGACTGAGCAAATCAAATTACCGCTAATGGTGTGGAGGACGAATTCTTGCAAGATGGTTTCCTGGATCAGTATGTGGAGGAAGCAACCAGGAAAACAGGCTATTCTGGATCTGGTACTGTGTAATGAGAAAGGGCTAATCAATAATCTTGTGGTAAAGGGGCCATAATATGATTGAATTTTACATTAAATTTGAGAGTGATGTAGTCCAATCTGAAACTACGGTCTTCACTCTAAACAGAGGAAACTACAAGGGTATGAGGGACAAGTTGGCCATGGTAGATTGGGAGACTACACTAGAAGGTATGAAGGTGGACATACAATGGCTAACATTCAAGGAAATAATGCATAATTTGCAACAAACATATATTCCTCTAGGGCATAAAAACCCAAAAGGAAAAGTGATCCAACCATGGCTAACAAAAGAAATAACAGCTAATATTAAGTCAAAGGAAGAAGCTTATAAAGTTGCCAGAAAAAGCGGTCAGCCTGAGGATTGGGATCTTTTTAGAAATCAGCAAAGGGGGACCAGGAAATTGATAAAGAAAGGGAAAATGGAGCATGAGCATAAACTAGCGAAAAATATAAAAATGGATTGTAAAAGCTTCTATAGGTATGTGAAAAGGAAAAGACTGGTGAAGGTAAATGTAGGTCCTTTACAGTCAGAGACGGGAGAATTTATAATGGGGAATGAGGAAATGGCAGAGAAATTAAATAAATACTTTGTTTCTGTCTTCACGGAAAAAAACCTCCCAGAAATACGAGAAAACCAAGGGTGTGGCGAGAATGAGAAACTTAAAGAAATTATTATTAGTAAAAAAACAGTACTAGCAAAATTAATGGGACTAAAAGTCGATAAATCCCAAGAACCGGATGACCTACATCCTAGGGTTTTGAAAGAGGTGGCCATTGGGATAGTGGATGCATTGGTTGTCATCTTCCAAAATTCTATAGATTCTGGAACGGTTCCTGCAAATTGGAGGATATCAAGTGTAACCCCGCTATTTAAGAAAGGAGGGAGAGAGAAAACGGGGAACTACAGATCTGTTAGCCTCACATCAGTAGTTGGGAATCTATTATAAAGGATGCAATAACTGGGCACTTAGAAACTAATAGTAAGATTGGGCAGAGTCAACATGGATTTATGAAAGGGAAATCCTGTTTAACAAACCTATTGGAGTTCTTTGAGGATGTAACTAGTGGAGTAGACAAAGGGGAACCGGTAGATGTGGTGTATTTGGATTTTCAGAAGGCCTTCGATAAGGTCCCACACAAGAGGTTGGTGAACAAAATTAGGGCACATGGAATTGGGGGTAATATACTAGCATGGATTGAGAATTGGTTAACAGACAGATAACAAAGAGTAGGGATAAACGAGTCTTTTTCAGGATGGCAGGCTATGACTAGTGGGGTACTGCAAGGATCGGTGCTTGGGCCCCAGCTATTCACAATCTATATCAATGATTTGGATGAGGGGACTAAATGTAACATTTCCAAATTTGCTGATGATACAAAGCTAGGTGGCAGTGTCAGTTGTGAAGAGGATGTGAAGAGGCTTCAAGGGGATCTCGACAGGCTCAGTGATTGGACAAGAACATGGCAGATGGAATATAATGTGGATAAATGTGAAGTTATCCACTTTGGTAGAAAAAACAGAAAGGCAGAGTATTTCCTAAATGGTGAAGGATTGGGGAATGCAGATGCTCAAAGGGTCCTGGGTGTCCTTGTACATGAGTCACTGAAAGTGAATGTGCAGGTGCATCAAGCCATTAGGAAGGCACATGGTATGCTGGCCTTCATTACAAGTAAAGAAGTGTTACTCCAATTAAATAGGGCCTTGGTGAGACCACACCTGGAGTACTGTGTACAATTTTGGTCTCCTTACCTAAGGAAGGATATACTTGCCATAGAGGGAGTGCAACGAAGGCTCACGAGATTGATTCCTGGGATGGCGGGACTGTCGTATGAGAAGAGATTGAGTAAACTAGGCCTGTATTCTCTTGAATTCAGAAGAATGAGAGGGGATCTCATTGAAGCATACAAAATTATTACAGGGCTTGATAGGGTGGATGCTGGGAGAATGTTTCCCTTGGCTGGGGAGTCTAGAACCAGGGGCCACAGCCTCAGGATTAAGGGTAGGCCATTCAGGACTGAGATGAGAAGAAATTTCTTCACACAGAGGGTGGTGAATCTTTGGAATTCTCTACCCCAGAGGGCTGTGGAGGCTCAGTCATTGGGTATATTCAAAACAGAAGTCGATAGATTTCTGACTAGTAAAGGCATCAAGGGATATGGCGATAGGGCCGGTGAATGGAGTTGAGGCAGAAGATCAGCCATGATCTCATTGAATGGTGGAGCAGGCTCGAAGGGCTGAATGCCCTACTCCAGCTCCTATTTCTTATGTTCTTCGCACAGAGCCTCTTCGGACGATTCCAAGGAGGAGGCGGAAGGTGATGCAAGCAATGCACCACCAGCAGCGCACATTGCTGCCCAGGATGCCCTCATTATTGCAAGGTTCACTTAGGTTCCACCAGTGCACCCATCTAACAACCACATGCAAAAGTCACTTTTGCCCCCTCCCCCCCAATGCCACTAACACAAAGCAGTCTTGAAAACAACCACACCTCTATTTCACAGCCCCCCATTGCCTGGTGTCAATTCATGTCTTCCCATTCATCATTACACAACTGAAAAGGCCACCTGCCAGCCAACAACCAAGAATGGGCAAGACAGGAAATTGGTGCAAACGAATATTTATGTGGCTCACATATAAAACAGAAACTTAACATTCTAACAATGAGTAACACACACATGTGCATACCCTTGTGCAACTACAAATCTTTACTCTTCCTTTTCCTAGCACTTCTATATGGTGCAACCCCTGTGGCTTCAGCAGAGATAAAGGCAGGTTGTTCAGATCCCTGCTTTAACTGCGGAGATGCTCTTGGCCGACGTCCTCTGGGTTTTGGAGCCTGTGAAGGCCCCGCCAAAGACTGCTCCACCTGCACCAGTGCAGGGGCAGACTTGCCATCGGGACATGTGGGGCACTGACTGAGGATGGGGGGCAACGGGTGAGAAGGAGAAGCGCTTTGAGCTGAGTCGCCACTTCCATGACCCCTTTCACCTCTTTCATGGCCCAGCCGCACTTCCCTGCTAGCAATGAGCTGGAGAACACTTTGCTGCAGATCAGTGAGGCGATTCATGGCCAAGGCCAGGGTATCATTCATCCTATTTAAGGTGGCATTCGTCGTGTGCAAGCCATTGGTAAGGGCAAGCATGCACTCGTGTGATTGCCACGTTTGATGTTCCATGTAGGTGGCCACTCTCCATGGATGAAGGCATCATTCCACTCATGCTTGAGACAGACTCCCCCAATCTCGCTACAAGCGTGCACAGTGCGGCTGGAATGCAGGGGCTGGGTTAAAAAGCCACTGACAGACACACTGCACGTACTTCTGGGTTTCCCGCACGCTATCGGACCCCCCCCACCACCACCCCTGCTCCTAGCGCATCGCAAACTTAAAATCCAGCCCCATGTTCCTCTGGCGACTGCTGGTAATTAAAATGTTTACATTATCTGTCAACATAACAGATGATGATCAGGTGAGATAATTCAAAGTTGCTTGCTTCAAAATCAACATTTTTGAGGGCATAGAGTCAGAGACTAGTACAGCACAGAAGGAGGCCATTCGGCCCATCGAGTCTGCGCCGGCTCTTTCGAAGAGCTATCTGGTTAGTCCCACTCCCCCGCTCTGCCCCCATATCCCTGCAATTTTTTTCTCCTTCAAATATTTATCTAATTCCCTTTTGAAGGCTACAGATTCAATAGTAGTCACCACCCTATCAGGCAGTGCATTCCAAATCCTAACCACTTGTTACGTAAAAAAGTTTTCTTCCTGTCGCCTCTGGTTCGTTTGCCAATCACCTTAAATCTGTGCCCTCTCGTTATCGACCCTTCAGCCGCTGGAAACAGTTTCTCTTCATTTATTCTATCTAAACCCTTTTAAACACCTCTATCAAATCTCTTATTAGCCTTCTCTGCTCTAAGGAGAACAACCCCCAGCTTCTCCAGTCTATCCACGTAACTGTAACAGGAAGTGTATGCAGACATATATTTAGCATTAAATCTTAGTTATAGACATTTCAATTGGTCTTTTCTCGTCTAAACTTCATTCATTCACAGGCATCAAATAATCTTTAGGACAAGCAACTGGCAGGTTGCCAGCGCAAGCTACGTATCCTCATTGAGCTCTGCTGATGGGTGTGTCAAATTCTCAGTTGGCATCACTAAATGCAGAGCAGTGATAGAATCCTGCACCTTGTGAAAGTTATAACCATATGCAAAATCAAGGAAGTTAAACCTTTATAAATCACTGGTTAGTCCTCAGCTAGAGTATTGTGTCCAATTCTAGCCATCACACTTTAGGAAGAATGTCAAGGCCTTGGAGAAGGTGGAGAGAAGATTTAGCAGAATGGTACCAGGGATGAGGGACCTCAATTATGTTGAGAGACTAGAGAAGCTGGGATTATTCTCATTAGAGCAGAGAAGGTTAAGAGGAAATATAATAGAGGTGTTCAAAATTATGAGGGGTTTTGATAGGGAGAAACTGTTTCCACTGGCAGGAGGGTCAGAGGACACAGATTTAAGATAATTGACAAAATAGCCTGCAAGGCTATGGGGAAAGAGTAGGGGAGTAGGACTAATTGCATAGGTCTTCAAAGAGCCAGCACAGACATGATGGGCCGAATGGTCTCCTCTGTACTGTATCATTCGATCTCCCTCATCGGACTAGATTTGCTCTTCCATTTCCCTCCCACAATAAGGGGGTATGTAGTATAATCCAACTAATATTTCCATTCCTCCTTTCTTAGCTATTCTCTCTAAAAATATTGTAACCCGGTGTTTATTTTTCCACCCCTGCCGAGTTTGCAGCCACATTTGCTAGTGCTGTTAAATCCATATCTTATGTCATAATTGTTTCTAATTCCCAGTTTATTATCCACTCTGAGCATTGCAACACAATGCAGTTTTTTGTATTTAACACTTTGTCCAAATTAATACCTTTTTCCTGTTTATAACTGGTCAATTTGTATTTCCTCTTCTACTGACTTCTGCATATCCTTTTTACTATTTTTTAAAATTTGTATATTTATCTCATTTATTTCTACCTTCTCTAATTACTCCTGATAGCTTTCATTTTCCCTCCCCAACCATCCTTCCTAGTTTAAATGACTCTTCACTTTCCTTTTTATCTGGTTTGTCAGTTCATTAGCTCCCTTTTTCAACCTTCCTTGTAAAATAGCTTCCAGCTTCCCAGAACGAGTACCAATGTCCCATAAAACAGAAACCCTCTTCCTGACATCAACCCATCAACCATGTATTGAGCTCCCTAATCTTAATATCCTTCCAATTCTAGCATATGGCTGGAGGAGTAATCCAGAGATGTCCACCTTTAAAGTCCTGCTCCTAAGCCTGCTTCCCAAACTCCTTTTGCAGGACTTCAGGCCTTTCCTCTATCATTGGCTCCCATGTGGACTACGATGACTGGGTGCTTCCCCCCACAATCTTTTCCAGTCTCTCCAAAAAGTCTCTTACCATGGCACCTCGGAGACAAAGAACGTCTGAGACTCAGTCCATGTGGCTCAATACAATGTCTGAGGCTGGTGCTTCTTCAGGGGACTGAGCCCAAACTTTTACTCTTTAGTCGAAGTGTTACTGTCTGTAATCCAGCAAACGTAGACCCGCCCAGCTTTTGGGCCACAAGGGGAGATGGCCCCTGAATGACATGATCCTGGCCCCTTGAAGGTGGTGGTCTTAGCAGTGACTGCCAGCTCAGGATTGCAGGATCTTGGTTCCAATGTAAGAATATTAATCGCTGGACATGGTAGTCGTATGATAGGATTACCATGAAAGAAATTAACCACATTCTGCTTGGGTCCAGGTGGAAATCCTTCAGGCAATAGTCTTCAGTTTTCTCGAATTTGATTCTGACCACAGACCTGCAGTGGTGACCATTCATCCACACCTGAAGAAAGCTCCAACTAAGAAAGCAGGAAGTTGGACCTATGAAAACTGGATGACATCAACATCAATTTTACATATCCAGAACGTCAAGTCGGGTTTAACAGGATCTTCAAATCCTTCATCACAGAACAGTGTCTTAGAGTGAAAATGCTGGTTCTGAGCCATAACAAATCACTAATTATAATAGCAGAGACTTCAAAAAAGTATTAAATTTAACCAAGGAAGAGAAGAACACTGTAAAACTTGCATTATTTGTACTAAAGTAATGCCTAGGTTCCTGATGCCCTGCAAAATATCTACAATATACTGGTGCTAACTCTACCCTGAATTTTATAGCTATTTAGAGTCTGTCATTTCAGGTTAAATCTGGGTTTGAGTGGCATAACCTCCACAGTTGCTACTTATTTCCTTCATGGAGGAGTGAACTGAAATTTCTTAAAGTTTTGCCTCGATAGCTTTGCTCATGACTGGAAAGGAGGCAACATCTCTGTTATTTCCCAGTTTCGTAAGACTTCTGATCCTGAACATGCATAACAGTATTAAGTGATGACAGGCATGCAGCAGATGAGGAAAGATTCCATTACTGAACTGAGATTCCTAGTCACTGAACACCACATTCCTTCAAGATGCAGAGCTGACTGAGATCGATCAGTTTAATGCAGCTGTCTTGTGTAAACTGATTCTAAGGATTTACTTTTCAAATAAAAATAAACCTTACCTGATGTTTCCCATTAAAAAAAGAGACAAGTTGCACACCCTGAAATTGCCTGCCCTATGTGGCTGCCTGTAATGTCAGCAACAAGATCACAGGCTTGACACGGGGAGGACGAACGTGCATTTATTTCCCCATTCAACTACTTAGAAATCCGCACCCAGTCTTCAAAAGGTTAACGTGCAAGTAACGTAACAGAAAAGGCTAGACTCCCCGCTGCTTTTGTTGCTCAGTGTCAATCTCATTTTACAAACTTGCAGAGACCACCATGGTAGTTCTGTACATTCGGGGAGGGATTTACCACGCGTCTGTTGATAATTCAACTCAAGGGCTGATGGTTACCAGTGAGAGATTGGTAACAATGAAGTCTTACTATACAATGCTGGTTGATTAGTAGAGTGACTTCTCCTTTAAGCAGATGGCACTCATGAAACAATCACAGGCCGCTGTAAAGACTAGATCACCATCAACTGCAGGGAATTAGTCCTGCAATAACAAACTGGTTGCAGGTTTCAACAAAATTTAAGATTAATACACTCGCAAGAAAAAAAATCTTCTTTTTTCCACATTTAGGAGGCAACCATTTGAAGTGCTGAAATTAATATGCATACAAACTTCAAAAAATTTACAGCATTTTTATATTTATAATGTTAATAGTTCAGATTTCAGGGTAACTCAATTTGATCATGCAGATAACAGTATCATACAAATACTTCTTGGCATAGTGCCCAAAATTGAGTTTAAGGTGGACTGGAAAGTGTTTGGATGCAGTGACACAACAGAATTTGTAAACACACACAGACCCTGTGTCAAACAATATTTTATATTCAAATACACTTTATACTGAGACAGAACAGTGTAACCTGTGTCATTCTCAGTTAAACACAGCACAATTAACCAAAAACTCCAGATAATGAACATAAAGTATGGAAAAAAAAAACTCCCAAAAAATAGGAAGGTCACACCACACACTAAGGAAAAAGAAAAGATAGATTTAGGGAGGGGCAATGAGAAGACAGCAACAAAGAAAGGGTTAGATACTCCTCAAATATTTTATTGTCCAATCTCCATAACAACATAGAACTAATTACAACAGTTCTCCTTGCGTGAGTAAAAAAAATCTCTCCTACTTTACTCACTTCTATTATTGCACTAATGTTTATAACGTAACATATCTTTCATCTCCTAACCTGTAAAAGACTTGGTGAGGTTCTGGATACAATACAATGGATAATGTACCGAGAATAGTTTTAGCTCAGTATGGAGCAGCTCTTATAAATACTTAATTGCATCTTTACGCCCTCCTAAAGAAGTATTGGCCATATGATGCATTGCCATTGCTAAACTCCATGGACACAGGTTCAGTACAACTAAATCACCACCTCAACTGACCATGGCATCCACGAGGGTCTGGAAATTCAGATTTAAAAGCTCCTTCCAGGATTGTGGAACCACGGTACCAGAATTAGGCAGTTTATTTCCAGAATCATAACCATAACTTCCATATGCAAGTTTCCAGAATTAAAAATTGAGGAAAAGATCAATTTTTGACTGAAATATTTAGGATGCACCAGAGGCAGTTAACTATTATAGAAGGAAGTTTTAATCATTTTCCACTTACATATTTGATTTTAAATAATTGGGACAATCGACTGCCGCAGTGGAATACATTCTTTCTTTACCAAAGTATTGGAATATGAAAGCATGTATATATTGACTTCTAGAGTTACTGAGTGCAGACTGTAAAGTTAAGGGACAAAATTTTGAAAAGATTTAACTATGGGAGAAAAAAAAAATCAAATACTCATCCATTTTGAAAATCTGAAATCTATTTGAAATATCGTTGCAGAGCACAGTACGAGGGTAGCAGTCTACACTTTGCACTATATTTCGCTGAGCATTATCTCGAGTAATTCTCACCCTCACACACTGACTCAATACATTTTCAAGAATTCCTCCACTTAGTTTCCATCTTTCTTTTAAAAAGACAAAACAAAAAAAAAGCACACCAGTCAGATACCAGTTTTCTAGGTTATAAATCATAATTTGATCAGTGTCAAAAATAAACAAAATATTAAAGGAAAAATGGAAGTATAGAAGTAGGTACAGGGCACAGTAGTGTAATGATTGCGTTACTGGACTAATAATTCCGAGAACGTGAGCTCAAATCTAACCACGGCAGTTTCAGAATTTGAATTCAGGTTTAAAAAAAAGTGGCATCAGTATAATGAGCATGAAGGTTTTGGATTGCCCTAAAAAAAATAGAAAACCTGCGTGTCCTCACCCTGTTTAGCCTATACGTGACTGCAGTCCCATACCAACGTGGTTGACTCAAACGCCCTCAGTTGGATCAAATCGCTAGCGGTTCAAGAAGGCCCACCACTACCTTCTCAGGGCAACTAGGGATGGACAATAAATGCTAACCTTGCCAGCAACGCCCACATTCAAACAATGAATTAAAAAAAAAAGGCTAAGTTTGCAGTACTCAAGTTTGCAATACCTAGATACGCCTCAGGTACTCAATGTTTAAAATGAAAGAATTCCTACACTGAGCCTGATTAGTCCTTCATCTTTCAGAGTAAAACTTCCAAAGTTAGCAGCAGTAAGTAAAATACCACAAAACAAAAGAATAATATTTTTGTTTAAGCTGAAAGGGAAAGGGCAAACACATACACCAACTCTGAGAACAGATTATAATTATGTCACTCCAGCAAATCCATTCGACTAATGAAATGGAGAAGCAACACAGCTTCACAGAGGAGCCCATTACACATGTATGCGTGTGTGTGAAAAATTCAGAAAAATTAGTAGATGGGAAATATGCCTTGGGTTAATCATGTAAGATTTATAGTACTAATGTCCAGTGTTACCATTGCCTCTGACATTCACAGTACTGATCCCCAGAGTTACTGTGTGTTTTGAATGAAACTATTTTCACTTTTAAACATGCTGCAGCTCAACACGATGACCTAATGGTCATTAAACATCTGTGGAAAAAGTGAAAATCTCCCCAGTGGATATGAAGAGGGGGCTCTCACTTAATAATACCTGGAACGATTTCTACACTAAGACTTCAGTTTTCCCCCTCCTAAGTTAATGTAAATTTTACTACTTCCTTTACTTAGAGGTTCTCAAAATATGCAGACAATAAGGAAGTCTAAATTTATAGTCTACTGCTACATGCAATTCGTCAGCAACAGGCCAATCGAGCAAAGTTGTGCTTTTATTAAGTCTGAAGGTGCTCAGGCCATGCATGCACCTGGAAAGGAGGTAAACACTGCTACTCCCTCCCTGCCTTCTCTCTCTTCTCCTTCCAGACGTCATGTAACAATACTGGCCACACCGATCTCCTGGAATGCAATTTCTTGTGAGGAGTTTCAATCAGCTCCTTCCTGCCAGCTCACTCCATAAGCTTGCACTCGCATAGTTCTCTGTAGATCAGTTTTCTTACTTCAGGCATGTCTTTCTGAGAAAACTGAAAGGGTCTTCCTAGAGCCAGGCACTTGCAGTACTAGAGAGGCAACGGAAATACAGGGTCAGCACATTGAAAAGGTTTCAAATTCTTTAAATAAAGAATTAGCGAGTAGAAGTGTTGGCAGGAGTTGAGAAAACACACCACTAGCCACACTCATGCCAATTCAAGAGAGGAACCAGGACAGGACAGAAAGGGGCGGGGTGGGGGAGTATTTATATAGCACCCTATTGCACTTCTCACAAACATCTGTATACTTAATACAGTTGGCTAATGTGGCATCCATTTTGTGCACATCAAGACTGCAGAAACAGCAGTAAAATGAATGAACTACTATTTTCTGCTGGCGTTGGCTGAGGAGGAGAATTTTATCCAGAACAGTGGAGTAACTCCCTGCCATAGCATCTTTGACATATGCCAGCGGAACAAACAGAACAGGCACTGATGGCACGGCCGACAGTGCAGCACACTCTCTCAGTACTGCACTGGAGTGTCAACCTTGATTATACACTGGAGTGGGGCTTGAACCCACAACCCTCTGACTCAGTGCTATCAACTGAGCCAGGCTGACACACTGACGAGCTGAAATGTTCTACTTCGGGTTCAGTAAATGTACATAAATGACAAGGTAGGCTAAATTATCTTTAATATTTGTATTTCCACATTTTAAACCTCAACAATCCTTTCAGTTCATTATTGGGAGCCTTTGCTCACTCCTCTTATCTGAGTCTGCCCACTTGCTTAGGCACTCCAGGCAAGCCATGACAATTTTGCACTTTAGTCTTTCTTTAGGATTATTTTCTTCAAGTTTAAAGTTCCAATAACAATCTTTGACTAGTGGATTTAGGAAAGCGAGTCTAGTCCAAGCAACAATTTTTTTTGGTGTTGTAAAACAAGGGCGAGATGCATCCAAACTGATACTGCAACACAACCTGACTCTGAGGAAGCAATCTGCTATTGTCAACATAATCAACACTAGTCAGGTTTACCACAGAAGGTTGAAAATAAAAGTAAAATCAAGGATGTTACAGTCAAGGAATCCTTAATCTGTGGTCCATTATTGAGGTCATTTATTTCAGGTCACCCAGCCCCTTGGACCATTTTAGTTGTTTCAGGAAGCCTTTGGAATGCTCAACAATGGCCTGGATGTATTAAGTTTTATATGGTCGCTCCAGCGATGTGACTAGATCAAACTTTAAAGTTCTGGCTCTCTATTCTTTAAGAATAAAGAAAAAAAAAAAATCAGCCAGAAACCAAATGCTACTACTGTGGGCCCTAGCTTCAGAGCAAATTGAGATACTGGAGGGAAACAGGCAAGTTTATTTAAACAAAAATATTAAACAAAACTTGATAGAAATCAGGCCAAGAGGGGAAAGCAGATGGAACAGGTTTTAAAAACTTTAAATGAATGGGTTTATTGAAGTGCGTATTTTAGTAGGATTACAGTGCTATCCTGCTATTTCAGCAGGATTACCACCACAAGCCATGGTGATCCTTCAGCATCACAGTATGTGTTCAAAATGTTAAAGATGGTAGTTTCACAGAGTCCTGATCTTCTGGCACTCAATTTCCTGTTGTATGCTTGTGTGGGGAAATACTGGTTTAACCAAGTATGTTATTTTGATCGCAATAAAAAAATATGCAGGCCCGTCTGAAAAGAGAAAAGATAGCTTAATGTTTCAAATCTTGACAAACATTAACCTGTCTTTTCAAATGTTGATATTTTCAGCATTTTCTGATTTCAAATATTTGCTTTTTTTGCCCTTATTTTGACAGGTATTTGTTCACAAAACAGCAATAAACATTTTCTTGCACTATAAAAACTACAGAATTTATACAGCATTAGATCAGCCTGCAATTTATCTATTTTTGATTTTCTCCTAGCTGCTCCCCTAACAACAATCACTTCAAAGTGGGACATGGTTAGTGAAGTGTTTTGAGATGTTTGAGAGAGATCTGATATGGCAATATGCAAATAAAAGGCTTTACTTCTGCTCTCTTCCTGCGAAGGTGGTAACCATTGCTGGGGTACAGTTCCACTTGGACCTGTAGCCCTATGGAACCTCAAACATATTCAATAATATTCAGTTAAAATCTACTACACATGCCCTGAAAAGCTGTGAGACTAGGTAAATTCCTCCCTCCATGAGACTAGACATAATCCACTTGTGGCTTTGTTGCTGGCGTGTACCCAATCTGCTTCACATGCGGAGGTATCTGTCACTGCTGACTAGGAACCACCTTCAGCCTTCACAGGTGATTTGAACATTTTATTAGTCACTATGCTTCACAACTTCTCATTTCAATGACACAATTAAATCAGCGACGATGGGGAGTCACCCTACCTGAAGAACAAACACACCACAGTCGCTATCATTTTTCTGTTGAGGAATGCACTATGGGAGGGGGGGGGGGGGGGTGTTTGGTGGGGAGAAAAGAAGAACACAGGCATTAAATACAGTACATAAGCAGCTCATTTACTGAATTACAGTCATTTTCAAGTAATTCTGCCTTTTTTTTTAATAATCCTTCCTCGGACTACTGTCCACAGGGAAGGGCGGGGACATCAAATGACAGCCACACATATGCACTGCCCAGCCAGATCTACAAAGCAACCTTTTCTGTCCCTCACGCAGAGGGTCTGAAGTTAATTGTAGCAACTCTATTGCCAACCTGATTGGGGTCAGGTAACGCAGCACAAGGACTAAACATCTGCTCAGTCTTTTTTAGTATCATATTTTGCTGGAGGAAGTCAGTCGGTTATGAGGAACATGTTAGAAAGCTGTAGTTTACAGCCTACCGTCATACGAATGAGGGTATGCAAAATGCACTCTTTCATATTAAAAGTTTAAACAATCTAATTTGTACAGATTGATAATATTACAAATACAAAAACAAAATCCAGAAACAGGAGACAGAGTTTAGGGATCATGAAATTTACTGCTGAGAAAGAATTTATCTGCTGCCCGTGTGTGGAATGGAAAACACCCCACCTCCACCAAAAGCAATGCAAAGACAGAATACTTTAAATCTTAGTTTTTATACTTTAAACCTTAGTTTTTACAAAGCAAAATAAGCACGTGTATAATTTATGGTTGCATCTGAAGCAGTTTTAGTTGCAATCTGGAGCCTGCAAAAGTTGAAACTCATTATATTCTTCTGAGACTGACTACAATGAAACTTCTAAAGCAGGTTAGTCTGTCTGGACCTTACCGTCGTGGCAAAAGCTTTCCACCCTTCCAAGAATGTGGGACGATTCCTCTCACCAGCTTCTGTCTTTAAATACCTCAGTATGTTCTGTCAAGCAGAAAAGTTGGGCAAATCAGACGGCCAGCAAGAAAGAAACAGCAAAAATGTGCACCATTTCGAAACTGGTGCTCCAGTTGGGACTGGAGAAATCAAACCTAGGCTCACCTCGCCTCATCAATTTTAATTCCTTCCCTGAAGGGGTTTACTTCTGGCTGGGATATGATTCCACAGGTGCCAGTTATCCTCCAGTACCGTACCCCATTTAGCTGCAAGGGAGACCAAAGCCAAGTCCAATTCTGTATGGCTCAAGTTTTCACCAAAATCCTGGGTATTAATTTTTAGAAATCCGACTGCAAGCAGTTCCAGCAACATCTCGGGTAATGGAGTTGCGCAATCTTCATTTTTTTAAGTTACAATTTTCCATTATAAAGGCATAAAAAAAACCTACATCAACCCTATTTAAGTCTGATTTTTGCATCCCACAGCAGTTCCCAGAGCATTCCTTTAAACTAAATGTAACTATGGATGTGCTGAAATGTCAAAGACAAGAGATTATAACAACATGCCTTACTAGCTGGTGCTGTGGTGCCATGATGTACCAACACACCATGCCAAAGTAGGGTGGTACCAGCTTGTGTCCAGGATTCCCCAAATGTCAAGCTGCTAATCTTGGCCAGGCCATCATGGAAGCTAGCAAATGGAACCTGAAGCAATTCCACAGAGGCAGGAAGGTTGAAATTTAAATATATAAGTACTTGACAACAATTATGTTCTGAGGCTGCTCTTGCTCACAGTGGCTGATGCAACAGAGAGAAAGAGCATAACTTCTGCCCACCTCCTAGCTATGAAGTGAAGGCACTTAAGTGGAATGTCACTAAAAAAATTCAATAATAAAAATGTACTATGAATGAACATTCTGAATTCTGAAGATGTTATTGGACAATCAGCGCAAAAGCAAATTTTCAGTGCTCAACGATTTTCTTACTGGTTAAGGAATTTCCTCTGATAACATCGCAAAGTCTCTGAGTACCTCTGTTTAGGATTACTTCACTGGGATGATTTCACAACTCAGTCAACCTTCTATTGGAATAACCTTATAGCAATTATTCATCAGAAGCCTAGCAGCCAAGGATTTATCACCTAATTGCCCATTGCTAGCATCAAAAAAATATCCTGCTGCTCACCTGATTCTTTTGGACACACGGTGCTCGACATTTGGCCCGTCTTCTTCAGAGCCCCATTAGTTCCTTTACACCACTTCCTGTTTTGGGAATAACCAACCAAAAAGCTGGAATGTTTTTAGACTTGGACATTAATTGCATTTTTTTTCACGCATATTGGGTGCACCCAGGATTCTTATGCAGGGATCAAGGAGACCCCCCACCTCACTCCACATTTTGAGATTAACTGTTCAACTCAAGGGTAACTTCGTCATAGGATGTGACACAAGTCTTTCTCTTCACTCCTTTTTCCCCTTATTTCTGCATCTTTTATCCCTCCCTTTCTCATTCAACCTTTCTGTTCAAAACATTTGCCTTTCATTTCTGTTTCCCATTCCTCTACTTTCCCACTTTGATCCAATTCTCTCCTCCAAGACTTAATACTTTATTTATTATTTTTTGGAAAGGTGGGCAGTACAATCCAAATGGGATAAAAATGAATTAATTAACATTTAGTTAGTTCACGTTTAATTAGTTAACATTATTAACATTTAGTTAGCTAACGTCAGAAATTCAAAATGAAGATAGCCTCAGCTAGATCAACCGACTGATTCTCTATACCTGCTGTTACTGGATTGGCCTACTTGGTTTTCTCAGATTTCTACAAAGGAACAAAACAGGAAACTATGCCAGGAGTTCTGCCAGTAGCAGATTACAGGGGGAAGGCAGGCCAGGCTAGCTCAGTAACAAAGACCAGATGCCTACTTGAGGCAAGGTATGTGGGTATATGTTACATAAATAAGTGGCCTAGATTCTCCTGTCCCAATAGGATTCCACAAATAAAGCAGACACAATGAATACATTTTTGATTTACTGCAGGAAGTGATGCAAAGGAACTTCCTGTGCACATTTTAAAAAGATAGCTTTAAACCCCCTCCCAGTTCACACTTCAGCACACATACAATGTTTGAAAGCAGTACTTTTACATTGCTAGACAGCATCCTCCACATTTATAAATATTAAAGAGCAGTTGTTTAAAAAGACAAATACAATATTAGATGGTTTGTGAAGAGCACACAAAAGACAACTGGGTGATCTTACTGTTCTTGCTGACACTCCGTTTGAATCCAGTTTAGACTGATGAAATGAAAACTTCCTCTTCCTACCAGTCATATGTAGGCTAAGTGAAGTGAGTATGGGCAGTCTTGATCCAGTTCTGAATCACTGTGCATCCACATTGCATACTGGGCACAAATTGGCAATCTCACTTAAGAGGCCACAAGGGTAGCTGGCTTGGTAAATTGAAAGATACCGTTCTGAGTTTGGGGTTAGGACACATTTTGGGGGAAAAACAGAAAGAGCTATGCTCTGCATTCGATCTGTGCTCTACCTGACTTCGAGGTGATGGATGGTGACACTGGGTATACTGTAAACTTCTCCATTCCTTTGTTAAGAACCCTCACCTTGATGACCACAAAAATTCATTCACCTCTGATATAGAGTAAAATAATCAGCACTCTCTCAAAGACTGATCAGTGGGTTAACCTGGGTGAATTACAGATGTGTATGCTGTTCCCATCTGGATTGCAGACCAGTAGACACAACTTAGAAAAATGTGGTGTTGTTGTTTCAATGCCTAGTAAATTCTCCCTCTTTCTCTAGTCTAGCAATTTCAGTTCCATTTTGGGAGAGATTACCAACTCACTAGCACTGATGCTGACACTTGAACCCTCACCCTCCATCACTCTTATGGATCCACAACACAAAGTACTGCTGTGTTTTGTCACTGGATCACCCCTACAGGTTAAAGGATTAATGGAACTGAAAATTAAACCAAAGGCAGCTGCGACATTGGGGGGGGGAAAAGTCACCTCCTGTTAACCATTACATTGCACGGTGGCACTCAATCAGAGGAGTCGAAAGGTTCAAACTCTGTGTTCACTTACTGAATAAATAAGAACAGTGACATTTAATTATTGTTGCAGTATAGAGCAGGTCTGGGAATTAACACTAGTTTGTTAGATTATGACCAGAATATTTAGTGATGCATCAACACCAGTGATTGACCAGCAAATGGATTCAGATAGGAAACCATCCTACAGAGCTCTGCTCCCACAGACAGGAACATTCCTGTGGAGCTGTATGTGCAGAAAGCACAACAAACACAGATTTTGTTTCCATCTTTTTGGTGGAGCATTTAATCATCTTCCGGTTTGTGATTTTTATCTGGCGTCTTGCTACAAGGGTACAAAGTTTGTTTAACCTTGTATAGTGGTATCTGATAACATTCCTTAACTCAATACAGATATATTTTATAGTACTAGAGAAACAAAATACATCCCAGACGTAAATATGAAATGCACATTTGTAAATTACATGGATGTCTATTTTCTGCAGCCAAATAGCTGAAAAGACCTTTACCATCAGTCAGAATTCCGCTTGACCATTTTTTCAACCTAGAAGAAGAAACTTCTGGAGAATGGCTACTCAGAAATAATATGCTGTGCAAGAAGGAAGGTTCGATCCCTGGCCTGTACTGAATTAACTGATCACAGTGGGAATGCTACAACTGGACTCACCATCCCTAGGTAGGAAGGGGAAGAAAAAGAAAAAAAAAAATCAGGCAGGGTTGCTCCTCGTGGTTGATATCCAGCAACATGAAATGTGCATGTGAGGAGAGCATCAGGCTCCGTGGTTGAATGATCCACTAATAGTCACTGTGTGGACTTACACGTGAAACATTGCCACTCAGGAGGGCTCCCATCAGTACTCGTGGAACTAGATTCCAGCCTTCAGGAAATCACGACAAAAAGAAAAAAAAAAGGATAAAAAAAAAGTGACCAGAAATTATTCGAATGACTGTCTTCTTACCTGAACACACGAATTAAAATGGATGCCTTGAGAATCGTAGAGGCAAATTTTCCTATTTGGAAGATCAACGGTTAGCAATGACCAATGGATTTCCAAATGAATAGGGATTAGTAACAGGGCTTTACTGAATAAATCCACCTGAACAGAAAGAGAAAAAAAATCTTCCAGTTAGGCAGACAGATCACAAAGAAAGCAAGAACCTGCAGCTTGAGCACCACAGATTAAGAGGCTTGGAACCAAACTTATGAGAAGGCAGAGACAATGTAGAGAAACATAGCAAAAATGGTACTAGGGGTTTTGCAGCTGGCTTTGGGGGGTGGAAGAAAAAAAGACAATGACATGAATCTTGTCATTCATGGGAAATGACTTATGACATAATACTGGGCGGCCTGCTGGTGGCGCTGTCCAGGGAGAGTATAAATACTCGGGCATGGGCCCAGCTTGCTCAGGACATTCTTTAACAGGAACTAGGAAGGACAACTAGATCTCCATGTTGTAAAACAGTTGATTAAAGCTTTGTTTAACACTTAGACCAAGTGCCTAGTAGTTTTCTTACGTCAGACAACGTCCAAGGTTTCTTTTAAAATCATGAACTGGGAATGTGAGGTTTCTTTGTGTAGAATTAGGAGATATGATTAGGAGCTCAGGATAGCCTGAATTTAATTTCATTCTTAGGAGTGAATGGTATACATTTTTAGCACGTCTTGTCCATTCTGATGTACTCTGCTGTCGTATGTTGATCCACTGAATCACTAAAGGAGGCAATTTTAATGCCTTTTTGGTCCACGTTATTGCTGGAATTTCCATTCACGAGGTAGCAACCACAATAAAATTTGAAACTCCTGATTCATTCATGCCTAATTTTTATAATGTTAACACCCCCCCCCCCCCCCCCCAACAACCAGGGCATATGAGAGTGAGAGCGAGAGAAACTATTCTGTACATATACAGTAAGAGGTCAAGTCCCCAATGAAGAAAAACCTAAGATTAGATGGTTTAAAATATGCATATTAAATTAGTTAATATTTCCACACGCCCGTCAGGTTAATTGTTATAATATAGAAGTCTGTAACAATGTGCTGAGTTACGCTCAAGGTTCATCCTTTTTAATGCCCATACCTAGAAGGATCTAAAACTCAAAACAGCAAAATCCTCTTTATAGTAATTAAAGTGTAAAACATGAAAGTGCTAGTTTAGATTGACTATGCAACAGCAAATATGAAAATTGTTTTTTTTTTAAACCATGCCAGTGGTCATCAGTTTTAGTACAAGGGGTTGGCTTGGGTCAGAACAATCACCAATATCCAAATGCCTCTGTTACGGCGTTGCTGAGACTGGATGCTTTCTAGTCTCATTTAAAGTCATGCTTCCATAAGGATTGGTCAAGTAAAATTCCAAATGACATCGGGTCAGTCACACAAGTGGAAGGCAAAACCTTTACGCAGAGGTGCACAGTGGACAACATTACAATTTGAAAATAAATGTTTAGTTTGAGTATATCACAGGATTCACCAGTCATTGATAACTTCCACAACGAATCAATAGCTGATTATACCAAAACCCACCAAACGTGCAAAAAGGCTGCTTGCTGCCACTATCCACGCCCCCGCCCCCATGACCCACCTTTTTTGTCCACCTCTTCACTCCATTGTATCCTTTAGTTTGAAGCTGTTTGTAAAAAAAGCTGTTGAAGAAGTGAACCTAGAAAGGGGAATACGCAAAATTAATGAGACTTTCTTGCCAGCTGGAGTTTACAAAGAGTATAATACAATGACCCCTTTTCACCAGATTTGTTCCCCCTACCTCTCCTGAAGACACTGATAGATGTCAAGGTACAGTTCAATATAGATGCCAACCACCCTCTCGTACCTCACCTAAGTGGCCATACCTCATGAGTGTTGGTCGGCTACTCATTGGCATCACAGCTGAGCCCGATCCTGTCCTCACAGGCAAGTCCACACACGTGCAACTCCAGTAGGGATTGCTGGATAGCAATTAGGGGAGGCAAACTCGCTGACTTTCCCCTTTCTAACCAGGGGCACTGAGGTGAACTGTAGCACCAGTACTGCCCCTCCAGGTGAGATCAGCTAACTGGGAACAGATTGGGGACCCTTCCTGCTATGTATAGATTAGCGACTCATTGCTTTAGCCAGCTGAGGCAATGGGGGAGGTGCCCCTTTGTTTTTGTTTAAAAAAAAGGTAAATTTTTTCTCTTCATTCCCAATCAATCAGGAAGGCAACCTACACTAGGGCATTGTTGGAGGTCCACGAGGCGGGTGACTCATTCTCACCACCTTAGTTTGTTATAATTGAAAGATATGAACAACCATGAACTTCTATTAATGAAAGAGTGAGGCATGCCATCAAAACTATAATAATGCACCTTCTATCAAAGGTCAGCCTTTTAGCCTTTAGTATTATGGTCCATACACCCACCTTATCTGGTACCGCATCCACAATCAGTTCTCCGTACATGTTTATTACCTGTAAGGAAACAGGAGTATGAAAAGAAACTTGCAAGGGATATCAAAATCAATACAAAGAGTTTTTACAATTACATTAGGAAAAAGAGGGTAGTCAGAAACAATGTTGGCCCCTTAAAAACTGAAAGAGGTGATATTGCCTATGATAATAAGGAAATGGTGGACATGTTGAATAATTACTTTGCGCCAGTAGTTACAGTAGAAGAGGATAGCATGCCAGAAATCCCAAGGAAACTAATACTGAATGGGGGACAGGCACTCAATAAAATTAACAGTAAATGGCACTAAAGAGTGGCAAATCCCTAGGATCAGATGGTTTCCATCCCAGGGTTTTAAAGGAAGTAGGTGAGCACATTGCAGATGCCCTAACTTCCAAAGTTCTCTCGATTCAGGAACCATTCCTTTAGATTGGAAAATTGCACATGTCACTCCACTATTTAAGAATGGTGAGAGAGGGAAACCAGGGAATAATAGACCAGTTAGCCTAACATCTGTTGTCGGGAAATTGCTAGAGTCTATAATTAAGGATAGGGTGACTGAACACCTCGAAAATTTTCAGTTGATCAGAGAGTCAGCATGGATTTGTGAAAGGCAGGTCATGCCTGACAAACCTGATTGAATTTTTTGATGAGGTGACTAGAGTAGTGGACAGGGGAATATGCCAATGACACAAAGATAGGCGACATTGTAGGCAGTGTAGATGAAAGCATAAAGTTACAAAGGGATCTTGATAGATTAAGTGAATGGGCAAAACTGTAGCAAATGGATTTCAATGTAAGCAAATGTGAGGTCATCCACTTTGGACCTAAAAAGGATAGAACAGGGTACTTTCTAAATGGTGAAAAACAGTGGTGGTCCAAAGAGACTTGGAGGGGGGGGGGGGGGGGGTGTCCAGGTACATAGATCATTAAAATGTCATGCACAGGTACAGAAAATAATCAAAAAGGCTAATGGAATGCCGGCCTTTATATCTAGAGGACTAGAATACAAGGGGGTAGAAGTTATGCTGCAGCTATACAAAACCCTGGTTAGACCACACCTGGAGTACTGTGAGCTGTTCTGGGCACCACACCGTAGGAAGGATATATTGGCCTTGGAGGGAGTGCAGCGTAGGTTTACCAGAATGATACCCGGACTCCAAGGGTTAAGTTATGAGGAGAGATTACACAAATTAGGGTTGTATTCCCTAGAATTTAGAAGGTTAAGGGGTGATCTGATCATAGTTTTCAAGATATTAAGGGGGACAGATAGGGTAGATGGAGAGAAACTATTTCCGCTGGTTGGGGAGTCTAGGACTAGGGGGCATAGTCTAAAAATTATAGCCAGACCTTTCAGAAGTGAAATTAGGAAACACTTCTACACACAAAGGGTAGTAGAAGTTTGGAACTCTCTTCCGCAAACGGCAATTGATGCTAGATCAATTGTAAATTTTAAATCTGAGATTGATAGCTTTTTGTTAACCAAAGGTATTAAGGGATATGGGCCAAAGGCGGATATGTGGAGTTAGGTCTCAGATCAGCCATGATCTCATTGAATGGCAGAACAGGCTCGAGGGGCTGAATGGCCTACTCCTGTTCCTAGGACAGTTAGTCAGTAAACTTTAACAATTTGTTCACTACTACAGACTCCATTTGGGTAAGATGGCACCTGCACTCTCTAATGTAGAATGGAATATATTACACTAGCATTAGAGATTATACAGAGCAGTGAGGGGCTGGATGGTGGCTACTTACACGATTCTAACATTCCTTTAATCTAGAAATAACTCACATTTACATTTACACTCCAACCTCACTCACACCAATAAACCAAGCTGTCACTTTTGTGAGGTACATTTGACCCTCACGCAGATCAGTTACAGATAAACATCTCTAGCACAACTTGCCCTTGTCTGACCTGATCGTTCAGCCAGTTCTCTCCATAAAGTGTGGCCAGGTCGTCCAAAGTCAAAACGTGCTTGTTATAAACCACTTGGAAACTGGACACTGGTTTGTTCACCTGCGCTTTCTGGTACTTTCGGATTTCCATCCGGATGAAGACCTTCCTGAAGTATACGGAACAGAGAGGATACAATTTAACACTGCTTCTGTAGTGCAGATGACCAGAACTGCCAGTATGCAAGGCACTTAGAGGACACCCTTAATAGTGACATTTTTTAAAAATAAAAATACAAAGAGGAGCCTTTTGCTAGACCTGCTTGAAAGGTACTTAAGGGGGGGGTTTATTTGGTCCAATTTTCTTCCCCCCTTTGCTGAAAGCACCGAGTGTCACCGAGGCTTGGTTGCACAGGCACTGGCAGCTCCTCCAATACCTCACACAAGTGGTCATTCATCATGTGGGAGCCTAGACCTTGAATGTTGGCAGGCTATTTAACCGTGGACAACACCACAGCCAAACATCACTCAACTTTTTCAGCTGAAATAGGTTTGTGTGTTTGGTGGTGGGGAGGGGGGTGAAAAGAGAAGAAAGAGTTTGGGTTGTAACTGTAAATGGTGCTGCATTTACCTACAGAACAACAGTGTCTGCATTTCAGAAGTAATGCATTGGATATTAAGTGCTTTGCAACGTCCCAAGAGATGTGATAAGGCATGATAGAAATGTGAGTTCTCCTCTAGTTCATGGTTGCATTGAGAAACATAGAAACATAGAAACTAGGAGCAGGAGTAGGCCATTCGGCCCGTCGAGCCTGCTCCACCATTCAATACGATCATGGCTGATCATCCAAATCCAGTACCCTGTCCCTGCTTTCTCACACAGAATCCCCACATCGAGCACTGCACCTATCCCACCCTACCCCCGTAACCCCACGTATTAATTCCCCTTAATATCCCATCCTATCCCCATAACCCCACATATTTAATCCCCCTATACACTAAGGGTCAATTTATCATAGCAAATCAACCTGTTACAATAGTTGCACATAACACTGAGAGGCATCTGCTCTCTGCAGGCAAATCACAACTGAAGGGTCTATTTGTTACAGATATGTTTTCTTATGCTAAATCTAGCAGTTCCAACATAACTGTCCAATACTGCTTTGGGTATTTTGCACAAATCTAACTGCTGAAATGAAGAAGCAAGCAAAAAAGACGTGTGCAAGGGGGGAGAGAATAAGGGAAGAGAGCGAAAAGAATGGAGAGGGAAGACAATGAAGGAGGAAAGATAATAAATAACCCAACATATCAAAAACAATCCATTCCTTACATTATACTCGTCGAGGCAATTTGTGTATATGCAGCAGAAGCAGCTTCTTGCATGTGTCAGCACAGTACAATGTGCATGCTTTGGCAGTGGACATTGTTCACTAGTTCACCCTCGCTACTCTACCATCTGATATACTTGGTGCAGCCAAGCTGAACCGCATTGATTTTGAACCCTGGAGTTTGAGATATATTTGGTAGATGAAGCTATTTGTCAAATAAAATGTTCCCCCTTTACAAAAGGTAAATCTCAAGAATGCAGTGCGTCTCAAACTTTTCAAATGAAGGAGATCAAACTATTCAAGGACTCATCACCAGGCGCTCTCTACCATACATACCGGTCATGGAAATCCTGATGAAAGATCTGCTCTAGCTTCATCAGAACATCACCCTCAGTAAGTGGGATGAGACTCCCGTACTTTCTCAAAAACTCATCCAGGAAAGCTGAGAAAAACAAAATAAAGATCAGGAAAGTACACGTCCAACATTACCCACAGCCAGTAAGTAACCGTCTGCTAAAACACGTGACGGAAACAACCAGTTCTAGAGTTCACTGAGCACTTGTCACGTTCACTGGCTGTTGAAGAAACCTTTGGAACCTACTGGGTTGATGCCCTTATTGCGACAGATTGCTTCTGGTACAGTTACAAACATCATTTGCAGTTGTGCTTTCTCAGCCCTGGCTTCCAGCCAGCGCATGGTACTGTAAGAGATGCCATGTGCTTTCTATTATATCTATAGCGCCACATGACCTAAAGGTAGCACAGGAAGAGGGCGAGGGTGTTAAGGGATTTGATATACCCAAGCCATTAAAATTTGATTAGGGTGCCTCTCACATGAGACTAACTGAGTATGAGCGTGATGGTAACATTTCTGGTAACAGGAAGATTTTTAAAATCAAAAATATTGTTCAACCATAAAAAGGAGAGATATACATCCCCAGGACACAAAATAGTGATTTAGCTTATAAACGGACAGACACACTATTACTCCTATTTCTCACATCAAGATTCTGAGTACTTTTGAACCATTCAGAACTGATTCAAACATAAATCAGGAAACTGTCAAGGCAGGCTTAAAGAACATTCTACTTTCAAACTGAAAAGTTTCAGTGATGCTCCATCATTAAAAACCCCACCATATTTATAAACTTATGGGCGAGGAGCTCGCCCAACATGGAACTGAGCTACACAGACCACGAAGGTCGAGGCTCAATTCACAAATGATGCAGAGTTAGCCTGAGTGACCGTTGGGAGACTATAATTGGCCATAATACCCTTGGTTAAGGAGAGGGGCAATAAAGTTATCGGCCAAGGGAAGGGGTGGGGGGGGGGAGGGAAAGAGAGAAAAAAAGCAGCCAGGTTTTCCGCTCCTGATCACCATCCAGTGTGTGCGTGTGAATGGTGGGTCAGACTTAGCTGAGGTGCCCTTGCCTGCAGTCAAACGCCTCGCCGACGCTAATGGTCTATGCTCACACATGAAGATTTGTTGCTTCGGTGATGGGACAACTCTACCCCTTCGGTCAGGACACAAGGTCCAAAAATGGGAATCACAGCTGATTCAACATCATGGCCCTGAAATTCCTGGGCCTGGGAGGATGGTACAGGGGCTGTTGGATCTTTGCCACTTTATCCCCATGAACAGATTTTCTGGTGGTTGGGTGGACACTTCTTGCACCTGTCGCCCTTCTGTCCTAACATCACTGTAAGAAGCGACACTGGCAGGCTGATACCCCGCCAGAAATTCTAGCTTTTTTGTGGACAACAAAAAGTATGCCTGATACGGACATATTTACTGGACTGCAGTGTAAGTGGAGCAGTCAACTGGCAGAAGGAAAGCAGCAACAGTAAAATGGCTGAATGGTACGCTACCCCCTACAGAGCAGCAAAATGCTGCTTCGAAATTCCCCCCACCCCCCCCCCCCCCACCCCGCATGGAGTGAACATCCAGGGAGCACCGTAAATTCTGTGGCTGCTCATCCCTTTTATGCAAATAAGCCCAGCTCGAGATTTTGGACGGGGGTCAATGCCACGGCCAAACGCTGGCCAGAAGTACCACCCTGCCACACTTCTGCCGGTGTACCGGGGCCCAAGAAATTTCAAGTTCCATATCTTTACAGCAAGACAATAGACATTGTAACTGCCATGGGTATTGAGGAGATCAGTTTTAGAAGACCAGCTAAAAATAAAACGGTCACCATCAGTAACTGTTTTACAGAAATGCACACAGTTACAAAGGATTATGATCAACTTTAACAGACTTCGTTTCTGCACTTTAAAAAAAAATATTTTTGATCAAAGAATGTCATAGGAAAGAACACCAAAGAGGTACTGAGCCCAAGAGATGAGGAAGCCCATTTAACGGTTACAATTAAAATGAAGCTTCTAGGTTGAACCTGCAGCATCAATGCAACTCCATCACGCTGTCAGGCTTAGTAACTCCTCTCAGCTTGCCTCCCATCCCACAGTGCCATCAGCATTCATCATTTAAACAAACATTTGTCAGAAACAAGCTGAAAGAAACAGACACAAACAGGATAGCAAAGCAGTGGAGTCCCTTAGTGGGTGCTTCTGATGGTAGAATTGCATTATGTGACTCACCAACCATCTGCCAAATATAAAAAGATACCCACCCCACCTCGAGAGCAAGACTCCTGCTCACATTTTAGGGCTCTATTTTCTACTTTGACAGACGGAGGATAATCCTGTTCTGCCGCAGACTAATCCCATTCTACCAGATGCCTGTGGGACTGCAGATGAGCAATACAAGGCTAACCACCTACATCTGACAGTTCGGCCAAATGCAGCAAAGTGAAACCAGCAGGGTCAGACCCATAAAAGTAACACTTTAAAAAAAAAAAGTTTTTTAACCCTTCATTTAAAAAAGGTAAAAAGTACAATGCACCTTCGACATATTTCTTTTTTTTTTAAAAAAGGTGGTTATGGGAGCACTTCCTTTTTAAAGTGATACACTCTTCTTATTCCACTTGTATCTCATTTGCAGAATCATTGTGCCAATTAGAGTACAACAGCCTGGGTTGCTGATCAAATTCTACACCGACCATCAAACTATGCTTTAAAAAAAGCGGCACTGTATAATCTTAGGAAGAAATAGAAAAAGAAAAAAGGTTTTCTTAAACCAGCAACTGTACCATGAATACCGGATATTAATTGTTCACTGGCAACAGAACAGGTCCGAGAGTCATTCTCCTTCCCCTTTTCGGCCTGACTTCTACCTGGCTGTTCAGTCCTCACCGATGCATGCCCGGCACGTTCCTCGGTAGATCTATAGTAAATGTGGTCCAGCAGCTGCGGCTGAAGCACAGGACATGGCTCACCACTTTGCAAACATACCGACTGGTCGGATTCATTAACAGAAGCGTTGGTGTGTGTACATGACACTGGACTCGAGTCCGTTACGGCATTGATGACCTGCATCTCCCCGTCGCAGACTGGGGTTTGGTTCGAAAGTCTTGCCTGCGAGACAGCAAACAACTGGGATGTCCCGTCGGTCTTGGGCCACTTGTCAGCGGCCACGAGCTGGTTGGCACAAGAAGTATCCAACCCAAGAGGGCTCGAGGGAGGGCACAGCGCTTTCGCGTTTTCATCAACTGTTTGATTGTTAAGCTCAACAAGCCTTTCAGTTGAATGAACAAAATGAGGCATTGCCTCCTGCGCTTGCGAAGTGTCCATCCCCTCATCAAGGGGCATACATGAAGCTTCACAGCAATTAGCCAGGCACAAATTCTTCTCTTGCTTCATTGTCTCTGATGTACCACTATACTGATCTGAAGCAAAATGCACGTTCTGGCTGGATTCTTTGCCTTTGGGAGGTGGCTGCGAAGACATATCACTTGCCATTTTATCCAAACATTGGCCGGCCCTTTTTGGATTTGCACAGACAATATCTGAAGATTGTGCCTGGTTTAGCTTCTCTTGCCTCTGAGGGGTAATTTTTTTCCGCCTGTTTTGACTATTAAATATTCTACAACGGAAGCTGAAGAGAGAAGGTTTCCTATAGAGCAGACAGATTTTGTGCCCTTTCAGCTGCCGCTTTGTCTTGCGAGGTAAATTATTGGATACAAAATCTCCATTGCTCTCTTGGAAGTCTATTTTTTTATAACCGTTTGATAGCTTCTGATTTATAATGTTGTCCTGAAGCCCACTATTCTCCTTCCGCAGGGATTTGGGGAAAGTCACCTTTGCAGGTGCATCAGTTAGATTTCTTGAGACTGCTTTACAATATAAAATGGTTGATTTAAAGTCGGAATCCGGGGCTACAGCACTGTTGTGCCAAACCTCACAAATTTCACGCCCCTTACACTCTCCTTCCTCGTGGGGTGGCAAAGATGCTGGTGTACATGCTTCCTCGGTTGGCGCGTCATTGATTCCCGAGGTCAACGACACCTTTTCCTTCCATGTTGCCTTCAAGCATTCGCTGCTTTTCATGGATCTGCACTGTTGACAATCCGGAAGGTCCTTTCTTAACGCAGACTTGACCCGTTTTTTCCTGATTGACAACCACAGACGCTGCTTCTGTTGATAATAAAACTGTCTTTGGGAGCACAACGAGCCTTCCAGTCGCTTCCATTTGCTGTGGTGGGACCTCAGTTGCTCTCTAAGGTTTGCCTTTAAGAATCTTTTACAGCAGTTGCCATTGCTGTGCTCCTTCATACTCTGACAGTTTGGCTGCGAGAAAACATTAAAACAAAACTATTTTAATATATATCTCAATTATTTCTTAAATAGGAGAAAGAGAATGATGATTTTAAACATTTTGGTTCGAAAGAGACAGTTGATGCGGTGGCCTTTTTATATCTGGGACCCGAGTTGGAATTCAGCCCAAACCGAGAGGTGAAGATCTCCTCCCTCAATTGGCTTCATGGATCCCACATGAAACAAGTATGAATAATCGTAAGCCAAATCTTAGCAACATGACCCACAGCACAACATTTTGAAGTAAACTGGCAATGTTAGTCACACAGATTACAGGATGGTTAATCTGGGAAACTGAAAACTTCACCTACTGTTGTATGGACAGTCATTTGAGGTTGGTCTTAGATTTCAGAAGTGAATTTAGTGTAAACCACTCCCCCAATCTCATTTACCCATTTCCCTCCCTACCTCTACATCCTGATTATGCATAATGTTCCCCATCCCAGAGAGCAGGCACGCAGCCTGCTTCAATCATGTTCTTCAAAGGGTGCAGCGAATGGCCTGGAGTTCAATTTTCCTCCATTCAAATTGGAAAGCATGTTGTTGTTGCTTATCCTTACAATGCCCCCACCACTCCCCCGAATAAATGGATGGGCTGGTTTATGGAGAAATGCTACTCTGTTGTACCACGGGGCAAAATAGACCAGTGTTTTTTTTTTAAACAATGAGACAAAATAGTTAATTAACTACAGTTGCGCTACAAATTGTACCGTGAACTATCTAACACGTTAATCATTTTAACCCTTTCTTAAAGAAAGACTTTCATTTATATAGTGCCTTTCACGACCTCAGGGCGTCCAAAAGCGCTTTACAGCTTTTGGAGTGGAGTCACTGTTGTAATGTAGGGAAACACCGCAGCCAATTTGCACACAGCAAGGTCCCATAAGCAGCAATGTGATAACGACCAGATAATCTAGTTTAGTGATGTCTGTTGAGAGATGAATATTGGCCAGGACACCGGGGAGGACTGCCCTGCTCATCTTCGAATTGTGCCATGGGAACTTTTACGTCCACCCGAGAGGGCAGAGGGGGCCTCGGTTTAAAGACTCATCTGAATGTGAGTGTTGTTAGTGGTGGGGAATGGGACTCTTCCCATTTCAGGCCCCTAGTATCAGGCATAGCACAGCCAGATGCAGAGTAAAGCCCCCTGTGCTCTGCCCCAACCCGAGAAGATCAGCACCTATTGCACCAGACTGACATTCCCCCCTACCCCCATTTCCTTCTCCACGTCAGATTGCTAGCTAGTGCCAAATTAAGGGCAGTCTTGCGCTGAAGGGCCGTGCCCATTAGGAACTGGATTGAGACTCTCCAAACTTATTTCACGTAGAACCCATAGCTGGCAAACAGAGGAGACTTTCATCCAGTCAGTTTGGGCAGGATTTGAACCCAGGTTCAAATTTGGCTATGATAAATTGACCCTTAGTGTTAGGGGGGGATTAAATATGTGGGGTTATGGGGATAGGATGGGATATGTTAGGGGGAATTAAATACGTGGGGTTACGGGGGTCGGGTGGGATATGTGTACTGTGGGGATTAAAGCAGGGACAGGGTACTGGATTTGAATGATCAGCCATGATCGTATTGAATGGTGTTGCAGGCTCGACGGGCCGAATGGCCTACTCCTGCTCCTAGATTCTATGTTTCTATGTTCCAGAGGCAGAAGGCCAATGTTCCACACATTCCACCACCACCCAGTTCCCATAATCCCGCTCTCCAATTTCAAAAGCAGATGTTGCCCATATCATTGCCTCAGGCTTTCTGTACTCTTGCTAGTTACAGGAGGCAAGCAAAGGATACCCCCTGACAACTGTGCAGCCACAGGAGACTGTGCCTTGTTGGTTGTACTATTTGATTTACAGGATAGTTTCTCATCAAATCGCGCAACCACCCAAAGTATAAAAATTAAAACGGGACTGCCAGCAGGAAAGGCAGCATATGTTTAACATTAAATGTTGTTATAAGGAAGGGCCACTTGCAGCACTGAAATTCCAAGATGAAGCACTCACACTGAACTTGAACGCCCAAACCTTCTGAAAATCAGGGCAGGAAGACAGAAATGGCATGGAATACAGGGAACAGCCACTCAAAAATTTAAAAAGCCATAACAAGGTGAGGGGCAAACAAATTCACTAGAAAATGTACTGTTACTGTACTTAATCATGTTTGAGAGTGTATTGTTTTAATAGAAATAATGGCACGATGGGTTAAATGGTCTCCTGCTGCGCTGTAAGCTTCTGTGATTCTATAAAATGTTTAGTGACCCAATCAGGTTTAGAAAGAATACAAGACCTGGCTGGATAGATAAAAATAAGAATGTTTTGGAAACAGGTGTTATGATTATTTGGATAATGAAACAAACTAGTTTCTGGGATTTCCTTTGTAGTTGAACAAAAATCATTCTCAAATTCAGTTACAATGAGACCTAATGATGGTGCTTTATTCGGGATGCTCATTTCAGACTGTTACATGATGTGGAAATACATATATACTAGTTACACAAGGCCCTTCAAAGAAAAGGTTATTCAAACCAACAGCCTGTACTGTTTATCCAGTCATTTCTACTGCTTTTTAAAAAAGTAATTCTGTATCTTTTATTACTACAGCCTATAATTGACACTTATGTATTCATGATTACATGCATTATATTCTTGGAGCATTCTGAGATTTTAATTTTTTTAATCCAATTATGGTTTGTGAAATTATGGTTGTTAAAGATCTGTGACAAATTCTAACTAAACTATTTTACTTGCAGAGTGTTCACAAAGCAAAACCCTTGAAACTGCTGAACTAACATGTCACCAAACATGTACTCCTTATCCACAGGCCAGAGCAGCAGTTGGTTTAATCTGTTATCTTCCAGTGCTGCTCACTCAGAACATAACCAACTTCACACAGAGGAGATCGAGATTCGCCGCATGTAGATCACGCATCTGGCTCCGCTCTTAGACCCCACGCTCTGTCTAAGTAATTGGAAGGAAAGCCTGTGAGACAGAGGCTAATCACGAGTACTTAAACTACACATTCTTCAATCGAACTTCCTGCAAGTTAATGAACCTTAGAACAAGCAGTGCTGGCACAAGACATTTCAACAGCTCTGGACTTTGATTCTTACCAATAAGGCAGAAATACATAACAGTGGGGAACCTATACAGCTCTGTCTTTTCTTGCCCCACCTGTATCTAAACCAGCACAATAACCTTTGCTGTTCTGGGAAACTGGGCATATGATTGTTAAGATTACAGAAACAATCTAAATTTCAACTTTCGTACTAATTTTACCATATCTTCATACTTCATTGTGGGAACTAGACTGACCATTCAAAATTCTTATTAACTCTGAATCATGACTCATAGCACAGGAGGCCATTCGGCCCATAGTATTTGCAGAAGTTGGAAACAAGTATGTGACACACATCAATACAGAATTCCTTCTGTATGCACAAACTGTCTGTCAGCCTCTCCTTCACCCATGGGGCTGTCTCTTCACACACTGTGCTCCCCCTGCCCAGCTACAGGGCTCTCTGCACACACTGTTCAGCCCCCCTCCCATCTACAGGGCGCTCTGCACACACTGTCCAGCCCCCCTCCCATCTACAGGGCTCTCTCTGCACACACTGTGCATCCCTCCTCCCATCTATAGGGCTCTCTCTGCACACACTGTACACCCCCTCCCATCTACAGGACTCTCTGCACACACTGTGCATCCCTCCTCCCATCTATAGGGTTCTCTCTGCACACACTGTACACCCCCTCCCATCTACAGGACTCTCTGCACATACTGTACACCCCCTCCCATCTACAGGGCTCTCTGCACACACTGTCCAGCCCTCCTCCCATCTACAGAACTCTCTGCACACACTGTCCAGCCCGCCTCCCATCTATAGGGCTCTCTCTGCACACTGTGCACCCCCTCCCATCTACAGGGCTCTCTGCACACAGTGTGCACCCCTCCTCCCATCTACAGGGCTCTCTCTGCTCACACTGTGCACCCCCTCCCATCTACAGGGCTCTCTGTACACCCCTCCCATCTACAGGGCTCTCTGCACACTGTGCACCCCCTCCCATCTACAGAGCTCTCTGTACACCCCCTCCCATCTACAGGGCTCTCTCTGCTCACACTGTGCACCCCCTCCCATCTACAGGGCTCTCTGCTCACACTGTGCACCCCCTCCCATCTACAGGGCTCTCTGCTCACACTGTGCACCCCCTCCCATCTACAGGGCTCTCTCTGCTCACACTGTGCACCCCCTCCCATCTACAGGGCTCTCTCTGCTCACACTGTGCACCCCCTCCCATCTACAGGGCTCTCTCTGCTCACACTGTGCACCCCCTCCCATCTACAGAGCTCTCTGTACACCCCCTCCCATCTACAGGGCTCTCTCTGCTCACACTGTGCACCCCCTCCCATCTACAGAGCTCTCTGTGCACCCCCTCCCATCTACAGGGCTCTCTGCACACACTGTGCACCCCCTCCCATCTACAGAGCTCTCTGTACACACTGTGCACCCCCTCCCATCTACAGGGCTCTCTCTGCACACACTGTGCACCCCCTCCCATCTACAGAGCTCTCTGTACACACTGTGCGTCCAGAGGGCTCTCCCTGTGCATCCTCTAGCCACAGGCCAGCGCCATAGAGCGACCGCGCCGAGGTCGCTCTCAGCTGGACACACAAAGGCAGGGCTTTCCGGGGCCTCCGCTCGGACCCTGGGCGTAGCCGTTACCTTAGCGCAGCCGTTACTGTGACTGCCGCCGCCTCCGGCCTTGCTCCCGGGAAGACGCCATGTGTCGGCTGCCGGCGCGCTGGGCCCGGCGCGCGCGCACGTGTCCAGGCCCCGCCCCCAGGCTCGCGGCGCGCCATTCATGCGTCATCGACAGGGACAACGATCCACCGCTGGGCAGCAAGATAGCACTCGCGGCGGCAGCAACTAACGCGGCAGGAGAGCGCGCCCCCTGTCGGCACCAGCGTACAATGACCAGAAGCGGCCTCGCGGAGCAGTGAGACAGTCAGCCTGTCGATATGCTCTAGTGCTGGCTCCCTGGTAGAATTGCTGATGGACACAAATAACCTCCCAGAGATGTCGGGGAACATAGGGTCTAATGAGAGGGAGGAATTGAATTAAATCAGTATTTGTAGGGAAATGGTGTTAGGGAAATTGATGGGATTGAAGGCCGATAAATCCCCAGGGCTTGATAATCTACATCCTAGGGTACTTAAGGAAGTGGCCCTAGAAATAGTAGATGCATTGCTGGTCATCTTCCAAAATTCTATAGACTCTGGAACAGTTCCCATGGATTGGAGGGTAGCTAATGTAACCCCACTATTTAAAAAAGGTGGTAGAGAGAATACGGGGAATTATAGACCGGTAAGCCTGACATAGGTAGTGGGGAAAATGCTAGAGTCAATTATAAAAGATGTAATAGCAGAGCACTTGGAAAACAGTGACAGGATCGGACAAAGCCAACATGGATTTACAAAAGGTAAATCATGCTTGACTAATCTACTGGAATTTTTTGAGGATGTAACTGGTAGAATAGATAAGGGAGAACCAGTGGATGTGGAGTATTTGGACTTTCAGAAGGCTTTCGATAAGGTCCCGCATAAGGGATTAGCATGCAAAGTTAAAGCACTTGGGATTGGGGGTAAGGTACTGACTTGGATAGAAAACTGGTTGGCAGACAGGAAGCAAAGAGTTGGAATAAACGGGTCTTTTTCTGAGTGGCAGGCAGTGACTAGTGGGGTACTGCAGGGATCGGTGCTAGGACCCCAGTAATTCACAATATATATTAATGATTTAGACGAGGGAACTAGATGTAATATCTCCAAGTTTGCAGACGACACAAAGCTGGGTGGGCGTGTGTGCTGCGAGGAGGATGCAGAGAAACTCCAGTATGATTTGGACAGGTTGGGTGATTGGGCAGATGCATGGCAGATGCAGTATAATGTGGATAAATGCGAGGTTATCCACTTTGGTGGCAAAAACAGGAAGGCAGATTATTATCTGAACGGCAATAGATTGGGAAAAGGGGAAGTGCAACGAGACCTGGGTGTCCTTGTGCACCAGTCGCTGAAGGTAAGCATGCAGGTGCAGCAGGCGGTTAAGAAGGCAAATGGTATGTTGGCCTTCATAGCAAGAGGATTCGAGTACAGGAGCAAGGATGTCTTGCTGCAGTTGTACAGGGCTTTGGTGAGACCACACCTTGAGTATTGTGTGCAGTTTTGGTCGCCTTATCTGAGGAAGGATGTTCTTGCCATGGAGGGAGTGCAGCGAAGATTCACCTGGGATGGCAGGAATGACGTATGAGGAGAGATTGGGTCGATTGGGCTTGTATTCGCTAGAGTTTAGAAGAATGAGAGGGGATCTCATTGAAACTTATAAAATTCTAACAGGACTAGACAGACTAGATGCAGAAAGGATGTTCCCGATGGCGGGGGAGTCCAGAACCAGGGGTCACAGTCTAAGGATAAGGGGTAAGCCATTTAAGACTGAGATGAGGAGGAATTTCTTCACCCAGAGAGTGGTGAACCTGTGGAATTCTCTACCACAGAAGACAGTTGAGTCCAGTTCATTAAATATATTCAAGAAGGAGTTAGATATATTTCTTAAGGCTAAGGGGATCAAGGGATATGGGGAGAAAGCAGGGACAGGGTACTGAATTTGGATGATCAGCCATGATCGCATTGAATGGCGGAGCAGGCTCGAGGGGCCGAATGGCCTACTCCTGCTCCTATCTTCTATGTTTCTATCTCAAACATCAGCTATCTTCTGTTTCAATGTCACAGGATAGGTACAGATGAGGAAGACCATTCAATCCATCTTAGTTCATCCTTTCAGTACGAGCCTACAGTCCACTCACAGCATTCAAAATCTTCTTAAATGAATCCATTAGCCTACCCAGTAGTGCATCCCCAGTAGTGTTGACCGCTCTTTGTATGAAGAACTTCCTAACATCAATCCTAAATGTGCCTTTCTATCTCTGGAATCTCCTCCAGCCCCACAACTCTCCGAGATCTCTGCGCTCCTCTAATTCTGGCCTCTTGAGCATCCCTGATTTTAATCGCTCCACCATTGGTGGCTGTGCCTTCAACTGCCTAGACCCTAAGCTCTGGAATTCCCTCCCTAAACCTTGCCGCCTCTCTACCTCTCTTTCCTCCTCTAAGACGCTCCTCAAAACCTACCTTTTTGACCAAGCTTCTGGTTATCTGCCCTAATTTCTCCTTATGTGGCTCGGTGTAAAATTTTGTTTTCTAACGCTCCTGTGAAGCACCATGGGACATTTTACTACGTTAAAGGCGCTATATAAATACAAATTGTTGTTATTAGTTTGAACCTGTGTGCTTTTGTCCTACTCTCATGGTTTAGTTCGTACTCCTGTTTCATATTTATGTTTCAATACTGTTTACTATCTTGTAAAACTCTATGAGGTCATCTCCCACTTGCTCCTTTCTATGCTGAAAAGTCCAAGTTTCTCCAGTATATTTTCATAACTCAGTCCTTTGACATTACGGATCAGTCTCACAGCTTGAATGACTCACGTCTTGCTGACCAGAACTAGATTTCGTGCTCAAGGTGCGATCTGACAAGAGTACTATTTGGCTATTTACTATTAAAGAGTTCCAGAATTGATAGTGGAAATCTGGAACTCTCTTCTCCCAAAAAGCTGTTTAGGCTCGGTCAATTGAAAATTTCAAAACTGAGATTGATAAACTTTCGTTAAGCTAACGGTATTAAGGGTTATGGAACCAAGGTGGGTAAATGGAATTAAGATACAGATCAACCGTGATCTAATTGAATGGCGGAACAGGCTTGAGGGGCTGAATGGCCTACTCCTGTGGCTCAGTTGGTAGCACTCTCGCCTTTGAGTCAGAAGGTTGTGGGTTCAAGTCCCACTCCAGGGACTTGAGCACATAAAGCTAGGCTGACACTCCAGTGCAGCACTGAGGGAGTGCTGCACTGTCAGAGGTGCCGTCTTTCGGATGAGACGTTAAACCGAGGCCCCGTCTGCTCTCTCAGGTGGACGTAAAAGATGCCATAGCACTATTTTGAAGAAGAGCAGGGGAGTTATCCCCGGTGTCCTGGCCAATATTTATCCCTCAACCAACATAACAAAAAAAAGATTATCAGGTCATTATCACATTGCTGTTTGTGGGACCTTGCAAATTGGCTGCCGGGTTTCCCACATTACAACAGTGACTCCACTTCAAAAGTACTTCATTGGCTGTAAAGCGCTTTGGGACGTCCAGTGGTCGTGAAAGGCGCTATAGAAATGCAAGTCTTTCTTTTCTTTTTTATACTATATAATGTAAAATCTGTGAGTTTTTTACATTTGTCACACCCTTGGGCTAATTGTATGATAATTGGTAATAGTCTTGTGAGACATCCCAGAACATTAATTTCAATGGGATAAGGTTGCAGTGACAAGTGACACTTGCAATACTCACTTTCTCCATTGGTGATGCTGTTGCACTTCTGTTCACTGCATGAAACCGCCTTAGCCTTTTGACAAAAATAAATGGCCATTTTCCAACTTCAGTCCCCAGAGATCTAAACCTACAGGTATTTTCAAACCTACAGCTTTATTATTCATTTTATTTTACCTGGGGAAACAATTTATGCTATTTTTAGCCCCAGTTTTGCCCCTGGCTCTGTCCCTGCTACCTAAATAATTAAATTGTGGCTTTTCTCAGCCCACAAAATATAAATAAATTACCATTTTAAGCACTCTTGCTCATAGTTCCAGGTCCTGAACGTGCTACGACTTTAGCCTACTTTGGGTCTTTCTGCTGCTGGACTGCTTATTGCCTTGCAAATATTTCATTTCACTCTGTTCGATCTGCCATTGGGGCTGAAGGACAAGGGGGTGCACTGAAGAAGACAGGAGTGAGCATTACATAGGATTACATGACATAAAAGAAAGAAAGACTTACATTTCTATAGCGCCTTTCACGACCACCGGACGTCTCAAAGCGCTTTACAGCCAATGAAGTACTTTTTGGAGTGTAGTCACTGTTGTAATTTTGTGGGCTGAGAAAAGCCGCAGTTTATTTATTTAGGTAGCAGGGATATACGGCATAGGATATACGGCACAGAAACAGGCCATTCGGCCCAACCAGTCCATGCCGGTGTTTATGCTCCACTCGAGCCTCCTCCCGTCTTTCCTCATCTAAATCTATCAGCATAACCCTCTATTCCCTTCTCCCTCATATGCTTGTCTAGCCTCCACTTAAATGCATCTGTACTATTTGCTTCAACCACTCCCTGTGGTAGCGAGTTCTACATTCTCACCACTCTTTGGATAAAGACGTTTCTTCTGAATTCTCTATTGGATTTCTTGGTTACTATCTTATATTGATGGCCTCTAGTTATGCTCTTCCCCACAAGTGGAAACATTTTCTCTGTATCCACTCTATCAAAACCTTTCACAATTTTAAAGACCTCTATTAGGTCACCCCTCAGTCTTCTTTTTTCAAGAGAAAAGAGACCCAGCCTGTTCATCCTTTCCTGATATGTATACCCTCGCATTTCTGGTATCATCCTTATAAATCTTCTCTGCACCCTCACCAGTGCCTCTATATCCTTTTTATAATATGGCGACTAGAACTGTACACAGTACTTAAGTGTGGTCTAACCAAGGTTCGATACAGGTTTAGCATAACTTTTCAATTCTATCCCTCTAGACATAAACCCTAGTGCTTGGTTTGCCTTTTTATGGCCTTGCTAACCTGTGTCGCAACCTTCTAGTGATTTGTGTATTTGTACTCCGAGATCCCTTTGTTCCTCTACCCCACCTAGACTCGCACCCTCCAAGTAATAAGTGACCTCCCTACCAAAATGTAATAACGCACATTTATCTGTGTTGAACTTCTTTTGCCAATTATATGCCCATTCTCCAAGTTTATTAATGTCCTTCTCTAATTTGTTGCAGTCCTCCTCAGGATTGACTATCCACCCCCCCCCAATTTGGTGTCATCCGCAAATTTAGAAATTGTGTTTTTGATTCCAAAGTCTAAATCATTAAAATAAATTGTGAACAACAGTGGTCCCAGCACTGAGCCTTGTGGAACACCACTACCCACCTTCTGCCACTGTGAATAGCTACCCTTTACCTCTACTCTCTGCTTTCTGTCTTGAAGCCAGCTAACTATCCATTCTGCTACTTGTCCCCTGATTCCACATTCTCTGGCCTTGTTCATCAGTCTATTATGGGGTACCTTATCGAAGGCCTTTTGAAAAGCTAGATAAATTACATCTACTGCATTACCATTGTCTACTCTCTCTGTTACCTCTTCAAAAAATTCAATGAGGTTGGTCAAGCAAGGCTTTCCCTTTTGAAATCCATGCTGACTATTCCTTATATTTTTGGTTTCTAGATGTTCTTCCATTTTCTCCTTTAGTAGGGATTCCATTATTTTTCCTACCACCGATGTTAAGCTGACTGGTCTATAATTCCCTGGACATGTTCTATCCCCCTTCTTGAATATCGGTATTACGTTAGCTATCCGCCAGTCTTCTGGCACTACACCTTTTTCTAACGAATTATTAAATATGTGTGGTAATGCCTCTGCTATCTCTTCCCTAGATTCTGTTAAAATGCGTGGATGCAATCCATCCGGACCAGGGGTTTTATCCTCCTTTGAGTTTGATTAGTTTATTTAATATATCCCCTTTTTATTTTTAATGCACTTATCTCATTACTAATCTCATCATCTAATGTCATGTCCACCTGTTCTATCTCCCTGGTAAATACTTAAGCAAAATAATTATTTAATATTTCTGCCATCTCTTTATCGTTACCTGTGGTATTATCCTGTCTATCCCTTAATGGCCCTATTCCCATCCCAACCTTCCTTTTTTTATTGATGTGCCTGTAAAATATTTTACTATTTTGTTTTATGTTCATTGATAATTTAATTTCATAGTTCTTCTTTGCCTTCCTAATTTTTTTTGGACTTCTCTCCTAATCTCTTTGTATTCTCCCTCATCATGCACTCCCCTGCTGTCCATGTACTTAATGTATGCTTCTTTCCTTACCCTCAATTGTTCCCTTATGGCTTTATTCATCCATGGAGTCTCATTAGTGTTTACTTTGTTCTTTCCTTTTAGTGGAATATATTGTTCTTGCACTCTGTTGAACACCGTTTTAAATGTTTCCCATTGCTGTTCTACATAGAAACATAGAAACATAGAAACTAGGAGCAGGAGTAGGCCATTCGGCCTGTCGAGCCTGCTCCGCCATTCAATACGATCATGGCTGATCATCCAAATCCAGTACCCTGTCCCTGCTTTTGTTTGCCAATATTGTTGCCCATTTTATTTTCCCAAGTTCTATTCTCAGCCCCTCAAAATCAGCATTTTCCAATCTATTAACCTGGTTTTCATCATACTTATGTCCTTCTCAATTAGCATATTATATTATGGTCACTATTGCCTAGATGTTCCCCTACTTTTACTTCTCTTATCTGCTCTGGTTCATTCCCCATTACTAGATCCAATAGCGAATCCTCCCTTTTTGGGCTTTTTACATATTGGGTTAGAAAGGAGTCCTGTACACATTGTAGGAACTCCATTCCCTTATCCCCTTTACCTACCTCTTCTGTCCAATTAATATCAGAGTAGTTGAAATCCCCCATGATTATTATTCTATGTTTTTACTAATTTCCCTAATTTGTCTGCATATTTCTTCCTCCACCTCCTTCCACTATTAGGTGGTCTGTAGACTACGTCTATTAGTGTGATTGATCCTTTATTATCTTTTATCGCTATCCATATAGATTCTATTTTTGTCTTGCTGAGCCACTTTTTTCTACTACCATTATGTTATCCCTAATAAGTATAGCTACTCCACCTCCCCTTTCTCCCTCTCTGTCTTTTCTAAATATGTTATACCCTGCAATGTTTAATTCCCAGTCCTGATTTTTCTGTACCCATGTCTCAGTAATCCCTAATCCCTACTATGCCTGGTTCCTCGCAACACGATTGCCTCCAGCTCCCCTGTTTTATTACGGACACTGTGTGCATTGCTGTACAGACAGTTTAACTCATTTTTAATAGGATTTCCTCTCACTTTATGTTTAACCATCTTTTTAAACTCCTGTTCTATAACTCTATTCCCTTGCCATCAATATCCTCCCTTACTTTATTCTTTCCTATGCTCTCTTTTCCTGTTTTGTTTATATTTAGGCTGGTTACGTTTCTTGTAGATTCCCTCCCACCATCTTACTAGTTTAAAGCCTTTGCCACCTCCCTATTTACCCTTTCCACTAGGACACGGGTCCCATCCCGGTTCAGGTGGAGCCTGTCCCATCGGTACAGCTCCTTCCTGTCCCAGAACTGGTGCCAGTGTCCCATGAAAGGGAACCCCTCTTTCCCACAACAGCCCTTTAGCCACATGTCAATTCACCTGATCTGTTTGCTTCTATGTCAATTTGCACATGGCCTGGGCAATAATCCAGAGATTATTACCCTCGAGGTCCTGCTTTTTAATTTAGAGCCTAACTCCTGATACTCTTTCAGCAGGACCTCCCTATGTCGTTTGTTCCAACATGGACCGCGACAACTGGATTTATCCCCTCCCTTTCCAAGTTCCTCTCCAGCTGCCATGAGATATCCCTTATCCGTAGGGATGGGCAACAATATTGGGCAACAATGTTGGCAAACAATGATGTAGGCAACACACCCTTCGGGATTCCTGTTCTTGGCTGCAGAGGACGCTATCTATCCCCCTAATTATAGAGTCCCCTATCACTACCACATTTCTATTCTGCTCTCCCCCCCCACCGCCCCCCGCCTTGGACAGCCTTCTGAGCCACGGTGCCTTGGTCTGCATTGTGGCTGTCCTCCCTGCAGTCTTTCTCCTTGTCCTCACAGGTAGTGAGTACATCATACCTATTGGACAGGACCAGTGTCTGCGGGACCTCCTTCTCAACCTCTCCTAAATCCCCGCTACCTGGCTCCCTAACAGTCACACCCTCCCTTTCCTGAACCTGTGCTTTCCTCTGGGGTGTGACTGTATTCTGGATAAAACTGTCCAGAAATTCCTCCCGCTCCCTTATGTGTCAGAGTGTCTCCAACTCAATGACTCTGAGCTGGAGAGATTTAAGATGGAGACATCTCCTGCAGACGTGTTTGCTCGGGGCAGTCTCGCTGTCCACAAACTCCCACATACTGCAGTCCAGACACACAACCCGCCCTGCCATATCTTAGTCTAGCCTTATTTTATTTATTTATTTAGTTAAAGTCTTTATTCAATGATTATTTATAGTTATATTAATTAGTTTAACTAGTTAAGCTATTAATTTAATACAGTACATTATAGTTTCCCAGTCCCAGTTTAAACCACTGTCCTAGGTTAGAGAGAAAAAAAAATGAACACTCACCAACCAATCACCTACCTGCTGTCCTGTGATGTCACTGCTTGATTTTTTTTTGCTCGCTCTCCTTCGCTCCTGCTCATTCAAAACTCTGCTGCCCATACCCTATTTTGCATCAAGTCCTGATTGTCCATCACCCCTATCTTCACTGACCTACATTGGTTCCCGTTGCCCTCAACACCTCAAATGTAAAAGTCTCATCCTTGTGTTTAAACCCTTCCCTATCTATGTAACCTCCTCCAGTGGTACACCCCTCACCTCTGCACTGTCCATCCCTTCGATTCCGGCTTCTTATGCATCCCCATTTCCTTTTTTAAAATCTCTATCCTTTGCTCCCGCTCCTTTTATCCCCGTCGCTGGTCCCGCTCTCGCTCTTGAGCAGGAGCAGCTGGGAGAAGACGGAGGATGAGGACACTGCGCAGGAGGCCGTACCCATACCGGGTCTTTAGGGAATACTTTTCCTATATCAACCTGACTGAGGAGCAATGTGTGAGGCATCTGTGCATCAACAAGGAGGCTGTAACCTGCTGCAGCCACAACTGGAGCCCCAAACCAGTGCATGGACTGCCTGTGGCTGTCAAGGTCACCGCAGCCCTTAATTTTTATGACACAGGACTCTTCCAGGCAGCAGCAGGCGACATCAACGGTATCTCTCAGTTCGCTGCTGCCTCAGAAAGATGACCGACACTTCGTACTTCAGGAGGAGCACCTACATCTCCTTCCCCATGGACTAAGTTAAGTAGAATGAAAGATTACTTGGTTGCACACTCATTGCAGTCGAATTTCATCCATCTGTGCCTCAATTTCAGCAAGAAGTACTTAGGTGACATCTTATCAAATGCTTTCTGAAAATCCATATATACATCTTTATCTGTGATTTCCTTGAAAATTTCAATTAATTTAGTAAAGCATGGCCTGTTTTTAGACATCCCTGATTAGTCTATGCCATTCTAATTGTTGACCAATTTCCTAATTTCATCCCGTATAATGGACTTAGGAGGGTGAATTTTGACTTGGGCGGGGATGCAAAGTGGGCGGTATCCCATTTGCCGCCAGTTATACGCCTCCCCCAATATAGTGGACTGGACGTATAACGGGCGGCGGCGTAGGTCCCTTGCAGTCAGAATCAGGGGAATTTATAATGGGGAACAAAGAAATGGCAGACCAATTAAATACATACTTTGGTTCTGTCTTCACAAAGGAGGACACAAATAAACTCCCAGAGAGGTCGGGGAACATAGGGTCTAATGAGAGGGAGGAACTAAATGAAATCAGTATTTGTAGGGAAATGGTGTTAGGGAAATTGACGGGATTGAAGGCCGATAAATCCCCAGGGCCTTATAATCTGCATCCCAGGGTACTTAAGGAAGTGGCCCTAGAAATAGTAGATGCATTGCTGGTCATCTTCCAAAATTCTATAGACTCTGGAACAGTTCCCATGGATTGGAGGGTAGCTAATGTAACCCCACTATTTAAAAAAGGTGGTAGAGAGAAAATGGTGAATTATAGACCGGTTAGCCTGACATCGGTAGTGGGGAAAATGCTAGAGTCCATTATAAAAGATGTAATAGCAGAGCACTTGGAAAACAGTGACAGGATCGGACAAAGTCAACATGGATTTACAAAAGGTAAATCATGCTTGACAAATCTACTGGAATTTTTTGAGGATGTAACTGGTAGAATTGATAAGGGAGAACCAGTGGATGTGGTGTATTTGGACTTTCAGAAGGCTTTCAACAAGGTCCCACATAAGAGATTAGCATGCAAAGTTAAAGCACATGGGATTGGGGGTAAGGTACTGACTTGGATAGAGAACTGGTTGGCAGACAGGAAGCAAAGAGTTGGAATAAACGGGTCTTTTTCCGAGTGGCAGGCAGTGACTAGTGGGGTACCGCAGGGATCGGTGCTAGGATCCCAGCTATTCACAATATATATTAATGATTTAGACGAGGGAACTAGATGTAATATGTCCAAGTTTGCAGACGACACAAAGCTGGGTGGGCGAGTGTGCTGTGAGGAGGATGCAGAGAAACTCCAGTATGATTTGGACAGGTTGGGTGAGTGGGCAAATGCATGGCAGATGCAGTATAATGTGGATAAATGTGAGGTTATCCACTTTGGTGGCAAAAACAGGAAGGCAGATTATTATCTGAACGGCAATAGATTGGGAAAAGGGGAGGTGCAACGAGACCTGGGTGTCCTTGTGCACCAGTCGCTGAAGGTAAGTATGCAGGTGCAGCAGGCGGTTAAGAAGGCAAATGGTATGTTGGCCTTCATAGTGAGAGGATTCGAGTACAGGAGCAGGGATGTCTTGCTGCAGTTGTACAGGGCTTTGGTGAGACCACACCTTGAGTATTGTGTGCAGTTTTGGTCGCCTTATCTGAGGAAGGATGTTCTTGCCATGGAGGGAGTGCAGCGAAGATTCACCAGACTGAAACCTGGGATGGCAGGGATGACGTATGAAGAGAGATTGGGTCGATTGGGCTTATACTCGCTAGAGGTTAGAAGAATGAGAGGGGATCTCATTGAAACTTATAAAATTCTAACAGGACTAGACAGATTAGATGCAGGAAGGATGTTCCCGATGGCGGGTGAGTCCAGAACCAGGGTCACAGTCTAAGGATAAGGGGTAAGCCATTTAGGACTGAGATGAGGAGGAATTTCTTCACCCAGAGAGTGGTGAACCTGTGGAATTCTCTACCACAGAAGGCAGTTGAGGCCAAATCATTAAATATATTCAAGAAGGAGTTATAGTTCTTAAGGCTAAAGGGATCAAGGGATATGGGGAGAAAGCAGGGACAGGGTACTGAATTTGGATGATCAGCCATGATCTCATTGAATGGCGGAGTAGGCTTGAAGGGCCGAATGGCCTACTCCTGCTCCTCTCTTCTATGTTACTGTCCCCACCCAAGTCGAATTTCACCTATTAGAAGCTTACCCGCAACCAAGGCAAAAATTACTGTCCTATAATTTCCTGTTTTATCGCTTTCCCCTTTCTTGAACATGAGTGTAACATTTGCCACCCTCCAGTCCTTTGAGGCATTTCCCATTTCCAAAATGTTTTGGAAAATTATAGTTATCTGTTTGCGTCAACAGCTTGAGACATATTGCAAAGTAATAAGAACATTCATTTAAACTTTACATGGAGCTCACAGTGCTCTTGACGTCCCGTTGGCTCCAAAATGGTATTCCTGGCGATGGAAGATTAGGAATCAGTCTTCCATGGTAATCCAATACCTGAACCAGGCAGCGCGAAGTAACTCCAGGGTATTGTTGATGATTGACCAGTCAGTTTAGCTCATTAATGTGACCTGGAGGGGTAGACCTGCTTTTGGGGTTGGGATTCATCCCATTTGGCTGGGTATAATCTTGCAAGCCAATGCCCTAATGGGTAAGGTGGTCGTACCTCCATAAGCAGTGGAAAACTTACCAGTCCTCCATTCTGGTAAAGGCACGGTTTTAGCTGGTTAAACTCCAGCAGTTCCACAGTGCACACTTTTGGTCCCCAATTACTTTGGACTTGGGTAAGTGGGTGTGCCCATGAGAGAAACTTATCTATTATGATTTCTCAGTAGGTGGTTTGGAAATTATTGAGCATGACAGACACCCGGCTAATGAAAAAAAACATTAATGTGGATACACTTCCCTCTTGCTCTGATTTCTCAGATTTTGAGCTAGTCTCACTCTACTGCAGTGCGGGCAGTAAAAAAATGTATATTGTTGGCAGATGTAATGACACAATACTCTGTAAAGAGTGTATCACTTGATTTGAAGAAGCTACTGAGAAGTGCCAACTTGTTCGGTCCTGGAACTGTGTGTTCAAACTCAGCACATTCAATTTCAGTTGATTTAGAATTTTTGTTATATGTGGGATGAAACTTGTACAGTTTGCTAACCTGTTGCTGTATCTTAATCAACTCCTTTGATCTTAATTGACTCTTCACTCCTCCATCCAAATCTGTTAATCAGAAGGAGCTCAAGTTATGTCCTGAGAGCACATGGCAGTGAAGCCATAGATTCTGTTATAACACAACATGGCAAAAATTCCTTCATAGCTATAGTCTGGACCAATGAGGGTCAGCTATTCTTTTCTTGGTGTTGTGAACCATCTGAATCCTCATAGATGGAGCTCATAACTCACTGAGCTGTCATTTATACTTTTTCACTTTTGTATCTCCCTTTTGTTTCTGAATATGCCATGTACTATTTCATGAGTCAGATGATGGGTGGGAGTTGGTCTCTGCTAACTTGGCTTTGGAGCAGAATCCTAGGAATTCTGCTGAATCCACTTATCCTAAGTGAAGTTTGATCAGATGTCTTATTTTTCCATTGGCAGAATTTGTTGTGTCCTCATATTTCACAAGAGAGAATAGTGGGCAGATTTTTCTCACTGAAGCTTAAATGGCATGGTTCAAAATCTGCAGTTTGTCCTCCAAGTTATTCTCTCTGCAATATTTTTAGGATGCCTCTTTCTCACTTGTGCAAGGAACTATTTTTAAGTTAAGAGGGTAAGCAGATGATCTGCTTTAAGGCACCTGACTACATTGCTTTATACTGGCCACTGGGAGCTGTGTGAAAATGCGTCAGACTTAGAAGAACACAAACTCTTACTTTCCTCCTGTTTCTGTTTAGAAGCACCTCCGATGTCCTGACTGACATAAGGAGTAGATCATGATGCTAATGACAAAGGGAAACCCACATGCTGCCACAACATGGCTCAATTCATCAACTCCTTGCACTGTCCCCCTTCTAAGCACCAAATCAAATGTGGAAAATAAAGAGTTGTGTAGACACAGAACCATCTTGTCTGCATTTGCATGCACAGGTCACAAGAGCGTCCGCCTCCCCACCCTCCTCCCGCCACCCCCACCCCCCGCCAGCCCCACTCCCCCCGAACCACGAGTGCTGCTGCGCTGCATACTTAATTTGCACTTCAACAATCTCCCCATTCCCACACCCACCACCACCTGCCGTACACCACCTCATTTACTCACACCCCTCAGGAGAAAAATGAGCAACATTTTAGTCTGTCATTTATCAAAACAGGTTTATTGTCAGAATGTTTACATGCATGAAATGGACACTTAGGAAAAAGTATCAGAAACTTGATCACTTCAAGGACCAGGCGTCCTGTTTCTGTACATAAAAGGCAACACAATACTTACAGGCCCTGGAAAAAATATACAAAACACTAACAAGGTCACATTTTGTCACATATATAAAATATATAAATATCAGACCAGCAGTAAATCATCACTAAATAAAACAAATGCACAAACTAGATGGTATAAAACAGTATATTATGAAGATGTAGCAAAATTTAGTTTTCTTTTTAAAAGTAAAACTGCCTACCTTTGATATATTCTTCCTTATTCTCTAATGCGTGTACTTGAAATACCTTGGGAGTGGCTCACTGGGAACAGTGCCTCTTCCAATTTTTTTTTAACTCTGAAGTCTCACTTATGTCACATATCCTTGTCTTCTGCCCCTTCCCTGACCACATAACAGTTCAGTTCCTTGACAGAGGCAGCACACAGTATAATCTTTACTTAACCAAAGTCATAGCCTCTCCACTGCTTCTGTGCTGTCAATATGCTTGTCTGACATCAAGTCTTGGATTTACCACAATTTCCTCCAGCTAAACATTTTTTTTCTCCATTACAAAGTCTCCCAATTCCACCTCTAATATATTCCGCTTTCTCTTAATCTTTATTTTTATATTTTACATCAGATCTCAAAAGACATTTATACAAGGACAACCTGTTCCATCTCCCAACTTTTTCCAGTTCTGACGAAGGGTCATCGACCTGAAGCGTTAATTCTGTTTCTCTCTCCACAGATGCTGCCTGATCTGCTGAGTATTTCCAGCATTTTCTGTTTTTATTTCAGATTTCCAGCATCCGCAGTATTTTGCTTTTATACAAGGAAGTATATGGTCAAGCGCTAAATGATGTTTGGTGGCAGTTAGAATTTTATCAAAATAGTCGCTCAAGAAGGATGGAACTCAATGTTAGGTGCAAATCTGATGCAAGTACCTATTTAAATAGAGTGGCACCAAATGAGAGTTTGTAGCTGATTAACCCAACATGCCAAAACTGGATGGTGACTGGCTTAAGCATGTAAAATTTAAAGCCATGTACGCTTATGAACCCAATGTAGTGTTGAGGTTTGGACAACAGATCCAATATTCCAGGTTCCACCTCAAATTAATAGCAGGTGGTGCTATAGATATTGGGGTAAATTTCCATGGGGTTCCCCTATCTCCCGTAAACGGCAGTTACTCCGGGGATATTGGGGAACCCCTGCGGAAATTCTGCCCCATTTCATATGTAAGGAGATGGAAAAATACAGGGGTCGAGTGTTTAGTGCATTCTGATTTAATGGGAAGACTGGGTGTACGGATGATGTGTATCTATGGGAAAGGACCCCGGCCTGATTGCTGTCTAAAATCAGCCCTGCTCCTGAGTGGAAGCTTCATTATTATAGTACAACAGGGACTACACTTCAAAAGTACTTCTTGGCTGTAAAGCGCTTTGGACGTCCTGCGGTCGTGAAAGGCACTATATAAATGCAAGACTTTTTTTTGTATACAAAAGGGTTTGAGGAGGGTGCTGCTCCATTTTGCAGCCAGTGGGTGTGCTAAACACCAAGTCCCCAGCATGAAACCTAGTAGGCCCACAGATGTTAAAGGTATGTTTTTCTGAGCCCTTGGTGATATTTCTTTTCTGCTGTCATTTATGTTTTCATGAGCCTTTGTGCCAGTAGTTATTATCTTTTTGCCCTAACTCCAGCAGGATTCCCAATGGGAATCCTTCAAGCTGACATGTTTGGTGGAAGAGAAGGGCCTGGGGTGGGATACCAGGTAGATCAGGCTGCCTGATAGGCGCTCCTTGCCCTCCCACTCCCGCAATTGCAGAGAGGTGAAATTACTGCGCTTTGGCACAATACCGGTGAGACTCCACTTCCCAAAATGGCTGGGTGCAGGCAGACCCTTGCTGGCGTCACGATGAGATGGGAATGCCTGACTAACCTTTATGCTAAAAAGTTCTTTAGAAGCACCCCAGTCACAGTATGTTATACTTTACATGGTACTGCATGAAAGAAGGCATCACAGACTGCTGGAGAGTTAGCATTGGCTGTTCCTACCAAGCTGCTGCTAACCATTTATCCTGGGACACCTATCTGGCAATGGCATGCATACTTGACTTCTCAGGGTCTGGGTCAGCAGAGAGGCACATGCAGGGCGGATGCCTGCAGTGATCTTGTAGTAGAGGTCTGGAACATGCGGGGACAGCCTGAAACGTGACTGAAGCTCCTTGCAGGTATGTTCCAATGCTGATCTATGGAAATGATGCCATGAAGTGGCACAGAGGGCAACCTTCACAAGCAGCTCAACCAGCTGCAGAGAGGGGTGAAATTACTGTGCTTTGCAATAGTACTAGTGAGGCTACACTTCCCAAAGTAGGCAGACACCACCCTGACTTCAGCAGCTATCAAATTAGGGGTCGAATGCTGCGCTGCTTCCTCGCTTGTTTGGAGACTCATTCCTCCAGCTAAGATTCCTTTTCCCTCTATGGAAACCTTCCCTTCAAACCTGCTACTTCTTAATTCCCTGTGCCTTCAGCCTTGGTAATGGCTGCCGAGGGGTTGAGATGCCTTTTAAGCTCTCCGGTAGCTTGTTGAATTTTTCTCCCTCCATTGTGACACATCCCCATAATAAACCGCAACCCTTTGAATTTCACTAACACGATTTTCCTCTTTCACCAGTAGGGTCTTCCCTCGGTCCATTTGAGATTATACCTGGAGTTATGAATCATTATTTAACTTAGCTTATACTGGAGAATTGAGCACTATTGCACTTGACCATTCAGGCAGGATTAGCATTAGTTCTAAACCATTTTGAACTGACTCAGAAATATTTATTCCATAATGCCCACTAATTAAACTCTAACTGGGTTTGAAGCTCTGAAAGAACTGAAAAATGAAAATCAAAATTTAGTAAGGTTGTTGATATATGGGGAGTGGAATAGAAAACAAAATTAGACTGGGTGTAAAGCTGGCTGCCGATTCGCTATCGTTTGTTTTGCATAACTGGCGAAGACCAATTTTGCCCCCATAAGGCCTTTGCGATCCAAATGTATGAGTTGACTGACAATGCTCAGCTGATGGAGTTTGTGCGCTACAATTGGAACGACATCATTTATGAGGACTTGCTTCTTCTTCTTAGGCGTCCCTCGGAACCGAAGATGACTTGCTTCCACACTAAAAATGAGTTCGCAGGTGACTGATGAGTCCAATGCGGGACCTACAGTCTCTGTCACAGGTGGGGCAGACGGTGGTTGAAGGGGCGGGTGGGTGAGGTGCTTGGTTTGACGTGCGCTCCTTCCGCTGTTTGTGCTTGGCTTCCGCTTGCTCCCGGCGAAGAGACTCGAGGTGTTCGGCGTCTTCCCGGATGCTTCTCCTCCACTTTGTGCGGTCTTGGGCCAGGGAATCCCAGGTGTTGGTGGGGATGTTGCACTTTTTCCAAGGAGGATTTGAGGGTGTCCTTGAAGCGTTTCCTCTGCCCACCTGGGGCTCTCTTGCCGTGTCGGAGCTCCGAGTAGAGCGCTTGTTTTGGGAGTCTCGTATCGGGCATGCAGACGATGTGACCCGTCCATCAGAGCTGATCGAGCGTGGCCAGAGCTTCGATGCTGGGGATGTTGGCCTAAGCGAGAACACTGACGTTGGTGGGCCTATCCTGCCAATGGATTTGCAGGATCTTGCGGAGGCAAGATTTATGAGGACTTGCTATTTTGCCAGTGACTGCTGCACACAGCAGGAGAAAGTGGCTGGGGGTTTCTGCCTCTGTGCTCGCCCATCCGCCATTTTGCAGCCATTAAAATTAATGAGTAGAAAATTGTGGGCTGGCTAGTGCAGAAGATGAAAACCCTGGGAAAAGGACATCATAGGATCCCGATTTACATTTTAAAGGGGCCTACTGCCTGACTCAGGAGCTTGCTCCAGCTGCCCAGCGATAGGCCTGGGGGGATGACTGCAGTGGCAGTAACAGGCTGGCAAGTCATTCCCCACCATTTTCTGGGCGCTATTGCACTGTTTCCAACAGTTGGGAAGCCTGAAAATCTACTCCCCAGAGTTGATCCGGACATGAAGAGAGCGTGGGTTGTGATAGGGCTACAACATCGTAGCACTGATTTTCCAGCCTGCTCTCTCTTCAAGTGAGGTTCAGGGTGAGGAGAACATGAATATGCTGAATTGAATCGAGTGTTCTGATTCCTTTTTAAAAGAAGCTCCAACTTGAACACAGACAAAGCAATGATTTCCCTTGTAACCTTCATTTCTGCACTGCAGGCCAACACATTTAGAAAATGACTGCCAAGATTCTCAGAGAATAAGTGATGTTCCTTCATTCTTAGCAAGTTATAGATATTACAAGTTTCAAATAATATTTTTCCTATATGCATATGACTGACAACACACCAAGCAAAGTACTGACAAAGATAATCAAATATCTGTAGAACATTATGACTTCAGTTCCGTTGTGGTAATGGAAATGTCATATGCAAACTCCAACTAGTCAGAGTAAAAATACAATGTTAGATTAATATCCAGGAGTTTTTATTGAATTTCAGACAGAAATTGCAATCCCTCCACCTCACCTCCATCCTGTGGTTAATTGCTCACTTGATTTAATTTCCTGAGGGAGGGAGAATCCGGTATAGTGCAAAGAATAACCTTGAGACAGATATTAAAGTTAACATAAGTGGAGATGATAAAAAGTTTTTAAAAAAAGAGGAGAACCAATCATGTGAAGTAATATGTATTCTCATTACTTGTAAGCTATGCCCATTAAGTATGTTTTTCTCTAACCACAACTAGCTGTCTTTGGCTTTGTTATTACCTGTGGTTTGGACAGTTATCAATTTTTCACACATTATTCCATGATGTATGTTTTCATAAATCATAACGATTAGGACTCGACCATGTTTTACCTCGGGTTGTAATTAGTAGTTTTCTACTTGATCTGTCTCGCGATTGTTTTCAGTGTCAAGGGAAATATCAAACGTGTAACTCCTCTTTACTCAACAATCATTAAGTTAGTGAGAGACTGCCACAAGCTTGTTTCCTCAATCATAACAATTTTCTGAGGCACTGGTGCCAGGACATTTAACTGTGAATACCAAATGTGTTGGAGAATTAGTAAAAAAATTAGGAAATGACAAATTTCAATAAATACTGTGACACATGAAACTGGAGGAGGTGGAGGACCCAGAAAGACCAATCTTCTGGGTTGTCTTATAAATAGCTCATTTGTTAGAACAGCAGCTTTGGTTGCTGCGGTGATGAATCCGAGTTTTGTATTAATTCCATTCTCTGTGAGCTTCTTGACACCAGATTCGATTGATTGTCTTGGTTAACACCTGAAGTTTTAAACAAAAAAGAAACTTAACATATCAAAGTAGGTTGTTAATTTATACTTACTGCTGTAATTAAATAAAACGTCAGCCCCCAAAATAAAACTGCAAAGAAAGCACTCTGTTGCGAAGTCTATAAATGGCTGATGATCAGTAGTAGTTAAAACTAAATAAAGTTTCAAAGACATTTAGAGAAGCAAAGTGGCTGGCCAATGTTTTCAGACTGAGTATGCTACGTAAGCTGATCAGCAACCCTCGAAATGAGAAATTTCCTCACGTCCTGCTGAGATCCGAGAATGGAATGATTTGGGCAGTGCTGTACCTGCGACACGATACGATAGTCTGGACTTGGTAATGGTGCAAAAATTCCGATCCCTACGGGTGTGTACGCGCTGTGTACTCATCCGTAGGGACATCGGAAATGCTGGTTTCAGGCATGCACTGCGCATGCGCTGGAAACCAGCATTTCCGATCTGTCAAGAAAGCTCTGACAGATCCTCCGCCTGCCCGGGAGCAGGGCCTCTGCGGGCGGAGAGTTCCGTTTTTTGGAGACCCTCCGCCCGCAGAAAACACTTACAATTCTTGCGCCTGGTAAAAGCACAAGGCCTGCTTTTACCAGGGTAAGAGTTGAAAAAAGTAAAAAAAAAATTTTTCCACTGATTTATCATTTAAAAATACTTTAAAGAAAGGTAAGTTTATTTTTAGCCCCGTTAAAAACTTTAATTATTTTTTTCAAAAAATAAAATTTGTTTAAAATACTTAATTTATTGTAATTTAAAGTCATTTTAAAAATGTGATTTAAAATTTTTTTATTTAAAGTTTTACTATGTTTTGGGGGTGATCTCTATTCATATATTTGACAGGTCTTCCTGTCAAATGTATGAAGGGAGATTCCCTTCTCTGATTGGCTCCCCATGGCCCATGTGATCCCAGGGACGCTACGAACTGCCTGCGCCTCTGGGAGACGTGGACCCTGCGCACCGGCAGTTTGGAGAGGCCCAGCAGCGGAACTCTGCGCCTCCCGGGAGCCCTCCGGTCCAGGCGCAGATTTTTCCAGATCGCAGCCCTCCGCCCGCGGGAGGCCTGCAATCGGAATTTCTAGGCCAATGTTTATTTTTATGCTGCAAGAATGGTTTGATTCACAACAACACACAGAATTGGTTGGAGAAGATATGACTAACCTTTATGTGGCCGTGGTGTAAACCTGTGGTGTTTGAAATGTTTTAACAGTTGCTGGGCCTTTGCCAATTGTAGACAGGATTTGAACTTGAATCCGATAAGTCGTCAAAGGCCGAAGATTGAGGATCGTAATAAAAGGCTGATCCTGTAAACAATACAAGAATAGATCAAAGCTCAGAGTTATAATCTGTAATTTAGCCAAGGGGTTCAAATAATTTATATATGGCATGATGGTAACATGGGTGTGTTTCCATCTGTCCCTCGACAGGTTAAAGACTGTATAGTACAAATTTCCAACTCTAGAGGTCACTATCACAATATAAAATTGCTGAGTACAATTGGGAGTTAATCAAGAATGTTCCAGCAATGTGAGCTCAGTGAATCAGTGCTCAGCCTCTGTTGACATTAACATCTGGGCTGTATGATGATTCTGGCTAGAAGTTATGGCAGGATTGAACAGAAGAACTGGCAAGGCAGGCAGGCAATCAACAGGGCAATACCTGCACTTCCACAGTGCCTAATTGCTAAATTACGACTACCACTGCTCGTGCTTGTAAAGGTGGTGCAGAGCAATCAGCCTCAACCTACCAGAAGGAGGTAGATTCAGACCTATGATTTTTTTCCCCACATAGAAAGTTTTCAATCTTAGTTGAATTGTCAAGGATGCTGCTTTTTTCTACAGTGAGAATATAAATAGTATGTGTCATGGTCAAGGAGGAAGTGCCATTAAAGTTTACAACAAAGGAAGGAAGTCTCTTTGCTAAAGCAACCTAAAATTAATCGTACTGCTTCACTTTCCCTCGTTAGTTCTGCATATTCCTCTGCTTCAAAGGTGTATCCAAATTTCCATTAAAAGATGCAACACTCTCTGCTTAAACCATCCCCTGTAGCAAAGCATTCATGCTCCGAAGACCCTCTGTGTAAAGACAGTTCTCCTAACTTCTCTCCTCATTCTCTTAATGACCGTTTTAAATTGACGACCCCTCGTCACCGACTCCTTAACCAGAGGAAATAGTCTTTCCTTATTCACTCTATAAAAACCATCATCATTTTAAAAACCTCTTAAGCCTTCTCTGTTTCAGTGGAAATAATCCCAGTATTTTAAATCTGCCTTCAAAGCTATAGTTCCACATCCTGGCATTATCCTGATGAATCTATTCAGTATGCTTTCCAAGGCTTTAATTTTCTTTTTATAATGGGGTAGGTTCATTGAATGAGCAGTTACGAATGTTTAATAAGGTCATCAAAGCGATGAAGATTGAAGTTAAAATACTTTTTGGCAAAAAACTGGCCCGTGTGGCACCCTATTTCTGGGGGGTGCTGAATAAGTGTTCGAGAAATGAATTTTCAATGCCGGCATCTCGCACCCATTTCCCCAGCAAATGCGCTGGCAGCCACATTGGAAACCGGCAACTTCTGAGTGTCGAGGGCACCCACTTGAAACAGGCATGGGCCCATTGAATGTGTTATTTTTAGTTTTCGGACCACGCTGCCAAATTCAACAGAAACGTGTGTACTCCGCTCAATTAATTTTGGTTCTACAGTGGTCTTACCAGCAGTTCTTAAAAAGAAAAGTAAAATTATTTGATTTTGATTTTTTACCCAATGTGATGCTAGGACAAACATTCCTACTCCTGCTGGCTCCACACAAATATGGCTCGCCCCCTCCCACGCACCCCCCCCCTCACCCCAGGACTTGCATGTGGGCCAGATCTGAGTCGGAGCCTGCCAAATTTTCAAGGGTTCCGACTGGCGAAATATATCGATATACCCAAATGGCATTTGTGGCTCTCCGGTTTTATGAAAATGAGGCTTGAGGCTTGTTTTGGAGTGCGCCTTGGGCCGACATCTTTGGCCGCATGCTCTCCCACTTCGTACCGATTTCAGGCGCAAAACCATTTTCTCGGCCTTTACCACTATGCTTCTTTTTTTTTTAGGTTTTAGAGCAATTAAAAAAAAAATCTAATATTTAGAAGCCGCCTGTAAACAAAATGACTAATTATCACTGTAGTTGAAATAAAAATTGAATGCTTTCTTCCCCTCCCCCACAATTCACATGAACACAGCACCTTACTGGTAACTTACTGGTGGCAGTATTTGAGTTCGGGAAATGACCATGTCTGGTATGACAACTGGTCTGTTAACAGTGGATATCTCCGTCCAGTTCAATTGGTACCCAGTGACCAGCTGATGAGGTTGATTCTGTGAAACCTGCCAGTGAAACTCTCCGGTAACCGAGCCATTTTCAGCAACAAAACTAGCAGTTAGTTTCTCTGCTTTCAATATGACCTTTCCAGAAGCTGGACTGGATGCCTGGCGAAGCCCTGGTATCAAGACAGAAGAAATTTAGTACCATTCACTTCCATGTTCATCTCTTAATGTGCAAATATGTATGTACACACATTTCTTTTTACAATGGGTTTTATTTTGAAGTTACTTAAATAATCTTCAACAATATACTAAAATATCCCCTGTTGTGGATTTAAGTGTTCCATTCTTAATTCTTGAAAAAAGTTTAAAGAATAAGAATAACTTAAAAATGAATTGAAGTTAATTAGAACCACACTTGTACTTTACCATAAGGAATGAACAACCCCAACAGAAACGGCACAGAATGGCATTCAGACAAAGCCATCTCTTGTTCCCCTCTAATTCATTTATTTATTTTGTGTTTGTGGACTGCGTATAATTCCAGCCATCTCAGAACATTGTCAGCACCAGCATGCAAAGCGCGTGGGCCAATAGCTAGTTTAGTTAGTGGGCACGATTCAACGTCGTGGGACGTGGTTTGTATTTGTCCGCAAGGACATTTGTCTTCGCCACGAAGGTCCCATAGGTGAAGATTGGAAGCGCACTGTCCCTGTAAAGTTTGAAAGTGGTTCAGTAGCGCCCAACGACCAAAAGGGGGACTATGCATCAGCGTTCTCGTCATGCCCCCCCCCCCCCCGTGAGTAATCGATTTGTGGGTGAAAGTAATGATGCAACCAGCAGACTGAATCAGAGACATTTCAGATCCCAGTCAATCAGCTAATAATGACCCCTGCCAATGTTTGAAATGGATTGTGAAATAACCCCCCACCTGCCAGTGGATTACTGATTGAAACACAAGGGAAATTAAAATATTCACAAAGGGGAGAATCTGATTTTAAAATGGAGGGCAAGAATATTCTGGGGTGGTGAGCAGCTGCTGTCTTGCATTTATATTTGTAATAATACATCCAACTTGGATCTTTTATATCACTTTATTGACTTGACAACCACCTATCAAATACTTGGACATATGATCACATCCAACACTGCCTGGGAGTGTTCCCTGATTGAGCAAGCAATTTAATAGGTCTAGGACTCAGCCTAGGGTTTTCTAGATTTCCACCCTGCTAATTTGGCCTAAGGTTTTTTCTATTTTTTTTCTCTCTCCTTGGAGATTGTGTAGCTGGCTAGTGGGGCAGGGGGGTGGGGGGGAGTCACAGTATTAAGTTGCACCATGACTGGCCTGATGGACCAGCTGGTCTTTTCCTGTCCGTCATTTTCATATGTTTGCATCATTGAGAACTAGCACACAAAAGTTGAAAGTGGAGTACCTCAGATTATTGATTATATTCCTGTTGATGTGGGTCCAGCAACACTTGGAGCGGGTTCCAAATTGGTGAGGTGGTTCTTTGCGAACTGGTTAAACCGGATGGAGTCTACTTTCCTGTTATTGTGCTTGAGCATATTGGATCACCTTGGTGCAGTGCACGGAGCAAATGTGCTGCCTCCAGGTGATCTAAATTTAAAATGGACAGAAAATCTGTCTGGCTTCATTACTGGTGTGTGATCCTCTCGCTAGATTTTCCTCTATACACTGCGCCCCAGTTATCCAATGTACTAAAACAGGAAAATATGTTGCGGTATCTCTGCTTTTGCGCTGTTATTTATACACATAAGGAAGCTGTTGTAACTGTTAGAATTTTGATCCTATGTAAAAAGATACATAAACCTACGTACACAAGATCTTTACGGCGGAATGCTAATGCTAGAAGGAGAAAACTCTGCTACATGCAGTAGATAAAGCATAGAAAGTGAATAAAACCAGGGACATTTAGCCCAAAAGAGTCACACAACAACTATGCTGCACAATCTTTTCACCCCCACTCACCATTTCTTGCACAAAGTAAGCGCTTCAACACTTTGACTTTAATTGAACTGCTGCAATGAGGAGTTGTCACATAGGTCACGGCCTGTGTTGCCTGCCCCTGGAGAACGATGGGTTCCACAGTCACCTTATACTTACAAGCAAATAAGAGACCAGTGATAATGAAGTGAGTGCCCTGAAGGGGGAAAATAAATAAATAGCAGAGTGAAGAATAAAGTCTTGTTTTCCTGGTTACATTTAACAGTGGACACAAAGAGGAGCAATTAATAAAGCTGAGCCATGTCTAATCTTTAACACACAGCAAGAGCAAATAAAGCAGCCTTTGCTCTGGCTACATTGCTATGCTTCTCATACATTCATCATTAGCCTCAATGATTTCAAGCACACAAGCAATCGCAAGTGCAGGTTACACTGAAATTTATCTTTTTTAAGCTAAAGAATTAACTAGGTCTGTTTCAAGGCTGCATCTGGCATTGTGTCAAGAGATATAGAATGTGAGTCTGATGATGCAAAATGAAGGTGAAGGGTAAAGTGAGTTTAAAGGGCCTCCGGATTGCTAAAAATGTGCAACTATTACAATCTGGCCATTCAAGTATAATTTTAATTAAAAATTACAGTGTTTTCCTTTGCATAAATCAGTCACTAACAATAATATATTGATTTAAAAGCTGTTGCAGCAATGATTTATTACAAACAGTAATCCGTTATTAGAAAATAAATGACTTTGAATGTGTTTTAGGCATCAACTCAAAGCAGTTGGACTCAAATTGCAAGCTTATACATTTCATTGGAACACACTAAGGCCGCGATTTTGCCAGCGCTCAGAGGGCGGGTTCGGAGGCGGGTCCGCCGTCAAAATCAAAATGATTGACAGCGGGTTGGGAACCCGCCTCCATGTAAGTTTCCAAAGTGTCATGTCTGCGATTTCAGAACAGACCCGACACCAAGCGGCGTGGGAGGCATTTAAGATAGTTAAATGCTTGTTAACAACTATTTTGTCATCCTATTTCTATTTTACCACTTTTTTAATGAGGTTCACGTTGTTCAGAGATCACATCAGGTAAGTAGGTTGGGTTCTCTATGTCACTCCATTGCTGTGAATAGGTGACAGCTGCAAAAGTGGCATGAAAACTACCATTTCACAGCTGGTCACTTTCCAATGTCAGAAGCTTGAGCCTTCAGGACTTGGAAGACATTGTTGAGCTTTATGTAGTTTGGAAGTGTTTGAAGTAAACTCTCCATCCACTGTCACCTACTTGGAGCAAGCTCTCTCACCATTGACAGATCGCTTCTGTCATCTCAACTTCAACTGCCATCTATTCCAGCAACATCGGTGCCCTTGAAGAAATCTCACCTTGGTCCTCTGAATCCCTCCACGATCAGCCTCAACACCAACATCACCAGGCACACCAACAACACCAACCTTCTCTGCAATCACCTGATGCTGCACAGGACACAGGGCATCAGCACCCGACAACATTGCTGCCCGGGAGGCTAGCGATGGCATCACCATGACCAAATTTACTTCACTTGACGCTGTACACCCTGGCTGCCACATGATGCGCCAGGTTGACACCACCCCACACCAGCACCATAAAGCATCCCTACAATGTCCAAGCCATTCCATGCACACTCATCACAATTGGGGCGGTGGGGGGGGGGATTGGAAGTTATGTATCAACATTCACTGGAACTCACTAAGACACTTCCAAAAGTGGGCACAGATCTGTCCAATAAGGTAAAGTGTTGAAAATATAGATTTCAATGTTTGACAACACATTAACAGAAACTTCACATGAACATTGGCTAAACTACCCAAGTGTCTACCCTTGTGTGTTGTTAATTCATATGGTTGCAGTATGATGAGGGCGAGTGGTGGCTAGTGAGATGGGGAAGTGATAATGTAGATAGAGAGGGATGGTGGAGGTGCAAGGTAAGTTGGTGTGAGTAAAGATGTGCAGGAGTAGGGTAGGGAAGGCAGAGTGATGTGGATGTGATGAATGGCACAGCAGGATGAAATTGAGTGTGCCTTGGCAGTAGCGTTTCATGATCTACTCAGATCATTGAAAGGTTTGCGCCACTGCAGCCTGGTCCTCCTGACGACATCCCTGCTTGTGCCCTCCTGTGTAATGTACAACCAGGCTGCGTTGATCTCCTGGGGAGGTCTCTCCCGCCCATGGGAAGGGAAGAGAACCTCCCTGCGTGCTGTGACTCCCTCCATAAGCATATGGAGGGAGTAATGGGCAAGCCTGGGTGCAGCCCTGCACCTTTGTGCAGTGCTCGTCAGTGTTTGCAGCACCTCAATGTTGTAGAATACTGACAGCAGAACTGTCGAGATCAATTTGGACATGGCCCCTTTAAGGAAACCAGCTGATGACGCGTCATCAAATGACGTCATCAGACCTGTTTCCTATTAATTGGCCAGGAACCTCGCAAGGTGGGCTTAACAAGCCCTATTAACGTAAAGTCACTTGGAGAGTGCGGGCTGCAGTAGGCAGCGGGCTGGGACCGTGACACTGACCTGGCTGCCCCAGACCGCCTCGGTTGGCGAAATCGCGGCCTAAGAGTCTTCAGATTTCTGTTTTGCAAGCTTTTAAGTTTCAGTTTTGCAGTTGGAGCTCACATCCTTCCTATTCTCACCAAATTTAACCTGGTTTTGGGGGGGGGGGGGGGGGTTCTATTGCACAGTATCAGATGAAAAAAGAGTTTTTAGTGAAAAACAGACCTTTTTTGGATGAGGATTAATAAAGAATTATTGGTTTGTAGCTGGGCCATCTGATGAAAGACTGCACTGTAGAGTTTGAGTTTTTTATTTTGGGTGGGGGTGGCGCGAGCGAAGTAGAATGACCCAATGTAAATCAGAAAAATGATCTGGAAACACCTGACTTTCTCTGTTGATTTTACCAGAGTGACCAATGCCGATGAAGTCGCAGACCAACCAATCCTCCCAACTGAAGTATGAAGCATAGATCTGGGGGTGGTAGGAGAAGAGGGACATGTCAGATGGGGAAGGGCTGAAGACTAGCGGAAATCTGAACATATCTGAATCAGTCAGCATTAGGCTTGGCCGAGGAGCATGCTTAATGTTTGCTAATCCTGTAATGGCTTTCCCAAGACTTCTGGCGGCCTACATAAATTTAAATGATGAATATGACTAGCTTCTGCACTTTTATCTTTACAATAAATTTCTTGTATCTGTTGTGTGCATTGTATTTGTCACCTGTACTATGACAATCAAATCTATCAACTTTCTCCTTACTCACTGATCAGTTTTCTGGCCCTAAAATTCTACGGGGCTATTTACACCAGTGTTGCCCCCCTGACCTCAGGCTTGTGCCAGCTGATACTATCCAACGCTGACCTTGCTGCAAATTGCAGGATTACTTCGTTTAAATATCCATTGGTGCTTTAGTAGAGCAACTCCCCTATAATGTGGAAGTAACATTACATTACATTATTTCCTACATTACAACAGTGACTCCACTTTAAAAGTACTTCATTGGCTGTAAAGCGCTTTGAGACGTCCAGGTGGTCATGAAAGGCGCTATATAAATGCAAGTCTGTCTTTCTTTCTTTAATGCACAGGCTGGGAATTAGGAGCCCAGCTGATAAAAAGGCAAGCATGGCTGAAAATTGCAGTAGCAGGCCAGTCAACAGCAGGTCAGTCAACAGCAGGTAAGTAGTAGAGTGTTGAGCACAGTGAATTGACCGTCAGGTAGCTGTAATGGGCAGCTTGTGTGCAATTTTGTGCCGTGTGTAAAGCATGTCTTCAAGCAGAGGACCTGGCAGAGGTGCCCAAAAAAGGGAGTCGAGCTTTGCAAGGATTCAGCATAGAGGACATCATTTCAGCAAGACCAATCTTCAGACACTCCTGGATGATGTGCAGCAAAAGAGATAAAGACTGCTAGGTGCTCGTGGGAGGAAACTACAGAAACATGTCTCTAATGTCCCTAAATTGAGAGGTCGCACAACACCAGGTTATAGTCCAACAGTTTTATTTGAAATCACAAGCTTTCGGAGCTATCGATTTGCTCCTTCCTCAGGTGAAGTGACCTCTAATGTCCCTGGCATAGCACCGATACAAGACTGTGACCCTGAATTTTCCTCTGTTGTTGTGCTGGGAAACCTGGATGGGTGGGGATGCAAAATGGGGTGGGAATGTTTTCCATTGAGTCCCTATCCCTTTTTACAACAATCCAACATTCTGCTACATCAAAAATATACTAATTTTGAGTGCTGGGCATTGGCGTTCAAGTTCACCTGATGGTGGCAGTGTTGATTAAAATAATGCTGCCTATAATGGTGACCTCCCCAGATCCTGCAAGCTAGCTTTTTGTACATTAGGTTTGTACTGAGCTTTCTTCCAGGTACCAGCACCTCCTGCAAATTGTTCCCAGCTCCCACTGACTTTGCTTTGGGAACAGCAGAGGATGGAAGACTCTTAAAAGATTTCTAATACCTTTGGGGATTGTAAACAAACTTGAGTTTATTAAAATGGTTTGTTGTTTTAGTGGTAAGGAAGACAAAGTAAATATTTAAGAATCGTAGCAAGGATATTTCTTAACCTACCTACTCATTTTTTTTCTTGGTGAAAGTTATTTTACATTTTCTCTTCTTTTTTAGGATTGTTTGCATCACACTATAATTTGGCCTCTGGATAAGCACCTAACCTCAAGTTGATACCTGCACAAGATCAGCAACAAGCCTGTGTCCTACCTCCTCACCTTCAAAAGCAACATGCCAGACTGCCTATGTACATGCTCTTAAAATGTAATAGAAAGAATGTTTTTTGTGATCTAAAGTAGAGACCGGTGCCCAGTGTGACTAAATAATTTACTTTACCAGTTAGGTAAATCCTCTGTCAACATAATAATGATTGATGCTTATCCCAGGTTCTTTAAACAGTGTTGTATGATAGGTTTCAGTGAACAGGCTGTCCATCTGTACTTTATTATAAACAGATGCCAACTTCAAACATGTTGTAATATGACCAACATTACTGGCTGCAATTTCACAGTAAACCATGAAAATAGAAGCATTGCTTTTGATAATTGGCCAACTTATCTGAAGAAACCAAGGCCGTCCCTCAAAAAGTGTTCAAAACACTGCAATGTGTAAAAATTAACTACTACAGATCCAGAAAAATCTGTAGTTTCCCACATTTCTTCCAATAATTTGAGAGCCCCTCATAATTCAAAGGATTTTTGTCTCTATCCCATCCATCACACAGATTGACATTTAATGATACTTGTCTTAAGAAGAAACATTACACCTTGATTCACAGGCAAAACATTCAGGGGAAGGAAGAGAAGTGCAACAGCACCCATCAGATAAGACAAATGGATGAGGATTGATTGAAGTCCAACTAAACATTTGTAATGGGATTTATTGAAGGGATAGTCACAATACTCCCTGCAGGAAGACAAGAACCAATTAAGGAAGTAATGGGGAAACCAAAGAGTAGATGTTTATTTTTATGTTGTTCATATGTTTGCCAAAGATTTCTTTACGAAATAGCTTTTAGTTTAAATAGTGAAAGGAAATTGTATTAAATATCACAGTGCAATTTCCAATTGTCACACTCTGAATGTACACAAGCAAGAAGTACACAGCAAATCTGTCCTCATCTCAAACAGGGAGGAAACTGAAATTAAGCCAATTCTAGTTTCAGCTTTTTCAGCAGGGGACACGTCAGTGGAGAACATAGACTAAAGGAACCGAAGTACATGACGTCCGATGTCACGGTACATCATTTACTGAGGTTCTGAAATGCAATGATCTGTCCAGATAGAACACTTTGATAAACCAAGTTAACATTGTTTCTCTCTCCACAGACGATGCCTGACCTGCTGAGTGCTTTCCACCATTTTGTGTTTTAATTATTAATGAATCATTCATTTGTTTTCTCGTGCAAAGTAAACAAGATTTGAGTAAATACAAAGTGCATCATTCAGCTGATCAGAAACTTTAAGACATCAGATCTCTTTGAAATGTTTTGTGGTTCCAAAAGTTTGTTTTAAAAGAAATGAAATGTCTAGAGATCAAAGTTGCAAAATCAACTCATTTAAACTATGAGAAACACTGAGGAGGTAATGTGTTTTTAATTAGAACATTCATATGCAAGAAATTAAAAAAACATTCAGCTATTTATTCGTTGTCTGTTTTTACAGTACTTGGAAACCAAGCAGATGCATTTTCCTAACCTTGACAGTTGCATGTTGCTGTATTTGTGAATTGTTCTTGGCACAGGATTCTGGTACCCATGTTAACAGGTAGATATTGTGATCCTTGAGACTTTCTGGAGGAACCAAGGAAAAATTCTATATTTATATAAAAACACACACAGACACACAAAAGTCACAGCCTGCTTCATCCTGTCTTTTTAAGGGGGGGGTCATGCAGGTCTCAGGTGGGTACCTGAAGAGTATGATGCACAGCTCACACTGTCAGCTGCACATTGCACTCAGCTCACCAACAAAGCAGTTCTGTGCATTAGTGCTGACATGCATGTGCAGTGCTTCACTTCCCACCTGGTTAATATTTTTATGTTCGGAGACAATACTGCCCACTAGCATTAAAAGAATTCAAAAAGTACGTTTAAAAAGTGCCCTGTTTTTTTAAAAAAAAGTGGGGCTTCACACTAAGGCAAAGCCCAAGGAATGAGAGGCTACCTGGGTGGTCTCACTACTGTTGCCTTTAATGTGCTGTCAAGAGTCAAGTTGCCAATCTGACTGCTGATTTTCTTTATCATGTTTGCACTGATGCACATTAGAAACCACAATGCACGGATGCAAAAGAGGAAGCATAAAGACATAATTCGTTTTGGAGCCTCTTTTAACGTTAAATCGGATTCTTGTAATAATACCACTTTAGAGCCCAATTGACTAAATTGTGTTAAAATTGTGTACTGCTTGGCAGGATTGTTGACCCTTTTGACATTCCAGAAGAATGTTATAACTGAGCGTTACTGTAATTTACATGGTTTTGAAGATATCTTAACTATCGGCAGGCTGCCAGACGGCAAATATCCCTCTTTCGCAACCACATCCTGTGTTTCATTCCTGACTCAGGATAATAGTGAATCTTTTATATTGAAATTTCACGTCATTCCAGACCTCGGAGTATTTTGGTTATACAGGTGGATTTTACACATTAGCGCTCTAACGCAGACGTTCATGTAATGGGAGCATATATCGGGAATTTGGCAGCTGAATGATTGAAAATCGGATAGGGTGCACTGACCTCTGCAGCTGAATTCCCAATATGTGCACTACCACATTGTTTCTCTAGCTGAAAAGCACAACAAGTGCAAAGTTACTGCTATAGTTACTCTCTTTCTGCGAGTTGCTGTCCCAGTGCTCTGCATATCCAATCCCTATGACAGGGAAAATTGCTAGTTAACTGCAGACCTCAGGTAAAAATTGTTATAAAAAAACCTCTGATATTTTTACCTTCCATTCCAGAGGGAGCAGCTAGTTAGGGAAAGAACGAGCCAAGCAACATTTTGGGCACGCCATGACATCAGGCTCCGATAAAGCTGCTGAGTCAGGCTGATTTCTCTTCATTTCTTTGGATATTCGTTCCCCCCGCCTCAACATAAACTGTTCACAAGCCATCCACATTGCATATTTTAAATCATACTCTACTGAATTGGCACATAAGTGATATAAAGATTATGGGGGAGAAATTTGGTATCGCCCCCGTTTGGGGCGCTAACACTTTTCAACTTTTAAAAGATTCGGGGTTTGCACTCCAGGAAGGAAGTGGAGTGCTAAATCAAGCGCTCCACTTCCTTCCTGGAGTGCAACAGGCAGCAGGCGGGCGGTAGGTGTGCAGCGCTGCACAATGGGCCGTCCAGCGCTTCCGTGTTGGAAGGCTCCTTCCCTCCCTTAAAAGGGAAGGGCCGTCGCTGCAGGCTCTGCAAGTGGAAAACTTACCTGGTCCCCGACAGCAGCCGTGATCTGGCCCGATCAGCCCGATGCACTGCAGCAGAGTGCCGGGCTGATCGATCACTGGCGAAGACAAAGGAAAATAAAAATATCGCCCCCAAAGTGCCCGGCCTCCCGATGAATACCTCCTGCAGCTGCCGGGGTTTTCGCCCGGCGATGCTGAAGGGGACGGAACTGAAGTTTGGGTCCGGGGTGCTACCGGGGCGATGTGCATGGCGATGACGTCACGATCTCTGGGCGAAGGAGATCGGGGCGCAACGCCATACCGCCGCCGCAAACCTCCCGCCGAATTTAGCGGGAGTCGATCTTCTTGCTGCGCCCAGTTGGTAAGTGCTTAGTGCCTCTTTATTTCACCCCCGGAGGCGATAAAGGGAGGCACTAAGGAGGCCAATTTCTAGCCCCTAAACGTAAACATTATAATTATGGGCTTGTTAGTCTCTTGTATTCTTTAGAACTGCTGGCTAGAGTTAGTTTGGGAGCAGATATTTTCCATACACTTAGTGTTACAATTTGGGCTACACTCTTCATTTAGGCTCACCATAAACCCATGCTTCCTATAAACCAGAACTAATGTGAAGCATCTGGGCTATCATGCTGCACAGAGAGCAATCTACCCTCACCACTGAGTTATATCTAGAATGGGATTCCACCAAAATCTCCTGGGCTGAGGTTTTACTTTAATGGGGGTTGGGAGATGATGGGCTAGCTAGTGAAGATATGGAAAACCGCAGCTCCGATCCATCTGATAGAAAAACACCATGGTGACAGAATGTGTAGCTCAGGCTAAACTACCAAATTTGAATTTATTGTAAGACATAAATTTTTTAGTGATCTGGAGGTACAGTTAATCCAAAGAAACTCCTGAACAAGCCAAAGGCTGCAGCATTTATCTCTTTAGGAGGCCTCCAAGTGTAGAGTTATCATTCAAAAACCAGCAAAGACACACTGGAGCACCTTGACTATGGCACCAGCTTGATCGCATATTGGTTCACACCTTGTTAAGCTCTTGAATCCCCAACGAATACTTTAACAAGGCATAATCATATTACACTTGGAGATATCTGGTTGATCTGCAGCTCAAAGCACTTGGCTTATATTATACAGATCCTCACAGCTCTGGCATCAGGTTGTGAACATTGGGCACAAAACTGGATAACATCGGGTGGCGGATACAGCAGTAAGTGTTCTGATACTACCTCTCTTTATATTAAGATTATGGAGCATACGTCCCCTTCAAAACAGGACTTTTCCACACAAAGGATTCACAAATACCAAGTCTAGGAACTTTCAGATAATATAGATGGCACTCTAACACATCTCTATCTTTGTTCAAGACTAAATTACCTCTCTGTTGCAAGGCTTCTGGGACCTTGGCTCTTAAATTTCCCAAACCTAGATTGAGCAATTTGTTAAACATGCAAAATACTCGTCTTGTTCCAATTAAACTGAATAGTCAAATACTAGCTGTCGCTAAAGGTTCAGGTATAAGGTGGTAAAATAATGTGAGTTGTTATATAAAATAAATACAAATTCTGCTTCTGAGGACTACATTACAAGAGTTCATTACAGCTGAAGCTTAGTTAGCTGTCTTACCTTCTTCTGCTTTTTTCCAGTGTACTTTAACTTGCAGCTGGTTGCCATGGAAATAGGGGACAGCTGCCTCCAGACTTCGAATGTCAAACATCTCATGAATGGATGGAAGTTCATTGGACTCTTTCTCTGTAGTGCTAGCGTGATTTGATTGGATGTCTAGATAAAGGAACTCAAGTCAAGAGCAATTTTTCTTCCTAGTCCCCCCCATCCAAACTTTGGTTTGCACAAGAACTTGAAATATTTGTATAAAATGCAAAACGTAGCAACTGTTGGAAAAAGGCTTAAAATCGATATTCAAGTAATTTTCGTCTCAGCCACACGGTTAAGAATATTGTTATTAAAAAATTTCCGTTGTATATTTTTATGTATTGTCAATTCTTGATATGGTATAAAGTTCTACTGCAATTCATTTCAACTAAACTTCAAAGTGTTGTAAACATTCTCTCTCCCCATCCCACAGGCAGTATATTTACAAGACCCCCAGACATAAATGTTTGACCTGTACACTAGATCAGACAATGTGACTGGCACAGTTCAAATCTCTTTGCGCGCTCTCGGACACATTTCCTTTCCTTGGGTTCAAGCTCCATTCCTTACACTTAAACCAGATGTTTCAGATTCAAGAGCTTCTCATGCTTCAACCAATGTTACAGTGCCAAATGTCATAACAATTACAGGCCACTGAATGGGAAATCATCACACATTTATCAAAACCAAAATGTACACACTACAATTATACTTTCTAGCTCTGACAAGTAAAAGATATGGGAACAGTACCTAAACCATTTGCTTCATCACAGCATAGGTGCTGTGCACCTGTGTATATAAACACCTGTACACAACTATGAAGGGATCTGCAGACTGGTTGAGTCTGCCACAAGCTCACATTCAATGTCATTCAATAGTTCTAATAACTGTTATTATTAGCAGAGATAGAGAGTATGATGAAGCAGAAAAAGAGCACGTATGACAGATGTCAGGTTGCAAATACATCTGAGAATCAGGCTACATATAGAAAGGTCAGAGGAGAAGTGAAAAAGAAAATAAGAGGGGCAAAGAGAGGGTATGAGAATAGAATGGCAGCCAACATAAAAGGTAATGCAAAGTCTTCTATAGGCATATAAATAGTAAAAGGGTAGTAAGAGGAGGGGTGGGGCCGATTAGGGACCAAAAAGGAGACCTAAGCATGGAGGCAGAGGGTATGGCTGAGGTACTAAACGAGTACTTTGCATCTGTCTTCACCAAGGAAGAGGATGCTGCCATAGACATAATAAAGGAGGTGGTAGTGGAGATACTTGATAGGATAAAATTGATAAAGAGCAGGTATTAGAAAGGCTGGCTGTACTTAAAGTAGATAAGTCACCAGGAGCAGATGGGATGCATCCTAGGATGCTGAGGGAATTGAGGGAGGAAATCACGGAGGTACTGGCCATAATATTCCAATTCTCCTTAGATACGGGGGTAGTGCCAGGGGACTGGAGAATTGCAAATGTTTCACCATTGTTCAAAAAAGGGTGTAAAGATAAACCCAGCAACTACAGGCCAGTCAGTTTGACCTCGATAGTGGGGAAGCTTTTAGAAACAGTAATCAGAGACAAAATTAACAGTCACTTGGACAAGTGTGGATTAATTAAGGAAAGCCAGCACAGATTTGTTAAAGGCAAATCATGTTTAACTAACTTAATTGAGTTCTTTGATGAGGTAACAGAGAGGGTTGATGAGGGTAATGCAGTTAACGTAGTGTACATGGATTTCCAAAAGGTGTTCGACAAAGTGCCATATAATAGGCTTGGCAGCAAAGTTGAAGCCCATGGAATAAAAGGGACAGTAGCAGCATGGATACGGAATTGGCTAAATGATAGGAAACAAAGAGTAGTGGTGAACGGTTGTTTTTCAGACTGGAGGAAGGTATACAGTGGTGTTCCCCAGGGGTCGATTCTAGGACCACTTGATATATATATATATACGGGGATGGGGGATCTTAGCCAGAAGGACAGGTTGGAGAAGCTGGATTTGTTTCCATTACAGCAAAGGAGGTTGAGGGGTGATTTGATAGAGGTGTACAAGATTATGATGGGTTTGGATAGGCTAGGCGGGGAAAGGCTGTTCCCACTAGTTGATGGTACAAGGACTAGGGGACACAGATTTAAGGTTTTGGGCAAGAGATACCGGGGGGAATGTGAGGAAAAACTTTTTTTACGCAGCGAGTGGTGAGGACCTGGAACTCGCTGCTGATGGAAGTGGTGGAAGCGGAGACACTCAATGTTTTCAAGGGGAGACTGGATAGGTACTTGAGGGAAATAAACTTGCAGGGCTACGGGGATAGAGCAGGGGAATGGGACTGACTGAATTGCTCTACAGAGAGCCGGCACGGACTCGATGGGCCGAATGGCCTCCTTCTGTGCCGTTATGGCTCTATGACTCTATATTAATGACCTGGATGTGGGTGTACAGGGTACAATTTCAAAATTTGCAGATGACACAAAACTGGAAGTATAGTGAACAGTGAGGAGGAGAGTGATAGACTTCAGGAAGACATAGACAGGCTGGTGAAATGGGTGGACACGTGGCAGATGAAATTTGACGCAGAAAAGTGTGAAGTGATACATTTTGGTAGAAAGAATGAGGAGAGGACATATAAACTAAAGGGTACAATCCTGAAGGGGGTGCACGAACAGAGAGACCTGGGGGTATGTGTGCACAAATCGTTGAGGGTGGCAGGGCAGGCTGAGAAAGCAGTTAAAAAGGCTTACGGGATCCTGGGCTTCATGAATAGAGGCATAGAGTACAAAAGTGTGGAAATTATGATGAACCTGTATAAAACACTGGTTCGGCCCCAACTGGATTACTGCGTCCAATTCTGGGCACCACACTTTAGGAAGGATGTGATAGCCTTAGAGAGGGTGCAGAAAAGATTTACGAGAATGATTCCAGGGATGAGGGACTTCAGTGATGTGAACAGACTGGAGAAGTTGGGGTTGTTCTCCTTGGAGCAGAGAAGATTGAGAGGAGATTTGATAGAGGTGTTCAAAATCATGAGGGGTCTGGACAGAGGAGATAGAGAGAAACTGTTCCCATTGGCAGAAGGGTCGCGAACCAAAGGACACAGATTTAAGGTGATTGGCAAAAGACCAAAGGCGACGTAAGAAAAACTTTTTTTACGCAGCGAGTGGTTAAGATCTGGAATGCACTGCCTGAAAGGGTGGTGGAGGCAGACTCAATTACGGCTTTCAAAAGGGAGTTGGATAAGTATCTGAAGGAAAGAAATTTGTAGGACTACGGGGAAAGGGCGGGAGAGTGGGACTAGCTGAAGTGCTCTTGCAGAGAGCGGCATGGGCTCGATGGGCCGAATGGTCTTCTCCCGTGCTGTAACCATTCTATGATTCTAGCAGGTATGAAGCACATCAGTAAGGAACAGGGGGTTGTTTGATGGTGCCATACTATGCAGCATTTTGTGACTCTGTGGTACTATGCATTGAAGTACTATTGCACTGCCCCGTAGAAAAACTTGGATTTATGTCTTCCGGTCATCAAACTGGTGAGCTTCTGATCTCAGCCACTCCATCTGCGGATAAGGGTGGGGGAGGATTGAATAAAGATGTATTTGCCCATAGGGGAGAAGATTGGAAATAACAGGCCATGTTATCTGAAGGCTACTTTTAACATATATTCCAGCAGTATGAGGAGCATTAGAGAAAAGCAGAAAGGGTTTCAGTGCTCTAATGTACGTGTTATTAATAGCAGGAATGGTTTCATTCCTCTAATCTAAGAGAGTTATTAATAGCAGGAATGGTTTCATTGCTCTTACCTGTGGAAGGGGTATTAAAGAAAAACAGGGCTTTGCTGCTCTTTAAACGTTTTTGTCCCCAGTTGGCCACTGCCTGCATTTGTACCAGATATTCGGTGTTTGGCTGCAGACCTTCAATCTCAACTTTGTCCTTTACCTATAAAAGAAATGCATAATTTGCAAGGTTATAAACTGGTTGGAATGTTATCTTTATTAATGCAAAGGACATTTCCTGAATGTTGTCAAGTTTTTGGATTCTATCAGGGCTTGGACTTGTATTTCTACTGAACCTCATTCTCACTGGTTGGGAGAGTGGGATAACCCAGGCAGTAAAAACCTGCAAAGGCAACCCTCAATATGCTCAGAGGTTGATTCACATGGAGGTACATGGGGGGGGGGGGGGGGGGGGTCAAGCGTGAAAAGCAGATCCCTTTGCATGACATTTAATCTGCTTCTCAGCTTCTCCACATCCTTCCCCTGCTCAGACAATTCAATTCAGCATGGTAGCAAAGACCAAATGCTCAAAAGGTCAATGTGCATTTTATAGAATCCCTTATGCTTTTAAATCATAAGTTAGTGTGTTGTCAAAACATCTATGACCATAACGCTGAAAATTAATTGTATTGAAAAGGTGGAATTCACATTGGACTTGTGGCAGAATCACCTGCTTTTGCCAGCTGTGAGCTTGCTGCTTTTCTGAACCATGTTATTTAATGTCAAAAATGCCCCCATTAAAGCAGGGCAATTCTGACTAAATTCAGATGCAATACACTTGCTACAGTTGACTTCAGATAAGTGCAACATGATCACAACGTTGAATTCCAAGCCTGCCAAAGCAATCCATTACTGGATTTCCCCCCCCCCACTCATCCACAAAAAAAAGGCTCGGAGAGAGGATTTAGAACAGCGCAGGGGAATTGGAATGGTGGCAGCACTGAAACAAAGGGAGGGAAGAATTCGAAATAGTGACATAATAGCTGATGCAGAGGAAGGAACGGCAGAACTCAAGGAATAACAGCCAAGCGTTCAATTATTTATTTATACTTTAATATTTAACCATACATAATAGATTAAGGGACTAATTAACTTTGGGGGAAAAAAATGAATAAATAAGAGGCAAGGGCAAAAACCTAACTAGCAGCTGTAAATAAATAATTCAATAAAAACTAAGAAATAGAACTAAAAGAAATCAAATTAAATCCATCTGTTAATCACAATTTTGTATTAAAGGCGAATCAGTTAACACTAGAAATAGATAAATAAATAACTGTACATTAAATAAATATATAAGGTAGATAAAGGCAGGCCAAGCAGTGTGCTGGGGCTGCAGAATGTAGGAATTTCTGGACATGGAGACTGTCATGGATGATCACTTGTGGGAAATGTCTATGTCTTCAGGCAATCTGGCTCAGAGTCATTGAGCTGTCACGCTAGGTAGAGACACTCCAACAAGGGAAGGGGAGGAATATCTGGATAGTTTACTCCAGAACACAGTTACACCACATAGAGAGATACAGGTACAGGAAGAAGAGTGTGTGACTGACGGTCAACAGGGTAGGGGGAATCTACCCTCGGGGGAAGTGGAGGCAGAGAAGGAGAAAGCTGCAGAAATTGATTCTGTCCAACAGGTGCGATGTACTCGCTATCCGTGTGGATAAGGAAGACGACTGCCGGGAGCATGGCCAGAATGCTAACTGAGGCACCATGGAGCCGGAGGCAATTCAAGGGTGGGGGGGGGGGGATCGGAATAGAAAGGTTGTAGTCTTAGGGGGTTCAATAATCAGGAAGAGAGAGGATATTCTCTGCAGTTGTGATCGAGTGTACAGGACAGTGTATTGCCTACCTGGTGCCAGAGTAGGGGATATTTTGATGTGGCTAGAAAGGAACTTGGAAAAGGAGGGGTAGAACCAATTGTCGTGGTCCATGTCGGAACCAACAACATAGGAAAGAATAGGGAGGATGTCCTACTAAGGGAGCATCAGTAGCAAGGAGCTAAATTAAAAAGCAGGACCTCAAGGGTGGCAAGCTTCAGATTACTACCCGAGCCAAGTGCTAAAGATATAAAGTGATAAAGAGAACATAAAAACTTACGGAACAGAAAAGGTTATAGGAAGTACTAATAAAATACCTGTTAAAAATAATGATGTGGAGATGCCGGCGTTGGACTGGGGTGGACAAAAATGAGAAGTCGCACAACACCAGGTTATAGTCCAACAGATTTATTTAATTTTACAAGCTTTCGAAGCAGTTCGCTCCTTCGTCAGGTAAGTTAGCAGTGAGAGAATCTCCCAGAATTCACAATTTAAACACAGACAAAATCTATTCACATTTTTCCCTACAACAAAGAGCACAGCCAAGACAATGAGATGTGTCCCAGGGGGTCCAACGTGTCAAACCACCTGCTGGCTGCATATCCTGTCAATTTGTGTTCTTGTGTTAGTCTTTTTAAAAAAAAAAACACCTGGGAAGACCGGCCATGATGTCAAGTCACATTCTGTGAACGTGACTTGACATCATGGCCGGTCTTCCCAAGTGTTTTTTTTTAAAAAGACTAACACAAGAACACAAATTGACAGGATATGCAGCCAGCAGGTGGTTTGACACGTTGGACCCCCTGGGACACATCTCATTGTCTTGGCTGTGCTCTTTGTTGTAGGGAAAAATGTGAATAGATTTTGTCTGTGTTTAAATTGTGAATTCTGGGAGATTCTCTCACTGCTAACTTACCTGACGAAGGAGCGAACTGCTTCGAAAGCTTGTAAAATTAAATAAATCTGTTGGACTATAACCTGGTGTTGTGCGACTTCTCATTTTTGTTAAAAATAAAGGAGTAATGAAAAATAGGAGCATATTAAATTGCCTGGAGAGCAATGTACAGAGCATCGGCAACAAAACAGGAGAAATGGAAGCAGTAACTAGAAGTGAGGAAACAGATGTAACACGGATAATGGAAACATAGCTACAGACAGTACAACATTGGCAGTGAAGGTCAGGGCATATGCAGTTAGTGGACGAGTAGCAGAATGGATTGCAAGACAGCTACAAAACAGAGGGTAGTTTCTCACGCTGGCAGGAAGTGGAAAGTGGTGTCTGCAGGGTTTCGTGCTGGGACCCCTGTTGCTTACTATTTACAGAAGTGATTTGGACTAGAAATTTGAGGTATGGTGTCAAAATTTGCAGATGATACCAAACTGGGTGTACAGCTAATAATGTGCAAGACTGCACCAAAATATAGGGAAGGCATAAACGGGCTTGCAGAGTGGGTGGATAAATGGCACGAGATTCAATATTGCGATTTGCAAATCAATGATCAACAACCTCTTACAATTATTCATTCAGCAAGTTAATCTGAAAAAAAACTTAGATAGAAACAGATCTTATAAAATGTGTAGGATCCTAGAAGAAACAAGTTAGCTGGTTTCTTGCTAAAAGCAGCCAGTGAATGAACTCCATTGACTTAGTTTTGCTGAACCGCCAACCTGGATGGTGTAGATCAAATTATTGTGGAATACTCTGCAATTAAGCCCATCATATATGGACTTTATTTGATTTTGGGCGTGTTTAGCAATGGCTGTCATTCATGGACTATTATTGTCCAATGTATTATTCTTGAAAGCAAATTGCTTTAAGATGATTGCTTTGCCATCTTTATTTCACTTTAATCTGCAAAGTGGTAGGGCTTTAATATACAAATTAGCCAATAATCAGACTGAGCACAATGCCACACAATCATCTAACGTAAGTATTGAATGCATGAGCTATGTCAATATACATATCATTGAATGCAAAATTAAACATGAAACGCAAGACTAACTGCATCATCTATAACCTCCTGAGGCTCTGCAGGGAAATAGAATGAAATTGAAAACTGCCCAAATAAAACAAACTATAAAAAGGAAATAGTTTTGTTTCATGTTAGTTAGCTAGTTAACACTCAAAAATGATCCTTTCATTTCAAGAAACTAGAGTTGAACATCTGTTCAAAATATGAAGACTAAAGTAGCCAAAACAAAACTGATTGGTGTCACGGCAGTTACTTGAAAATAACAACTCATTCTCCCATAACTGATCTCTCAATTATACATTAGTCAAAATAAGAAAATACCAAGCCTACTCTGAAAGACCATATGGAGAAGCAAGCTTCTTATAAACCGATCCAGAATAGTTATCAAGGACCACTGAAGGAAAACTTTACTTGTGGATGATACTATTACACATTCTAGATTGTTGACTGTGACCCATAGCAATACTCTGGTTGTGAAAACTAGAAGCCAGGCTTTCCCTAATTTATTAGAAAATGGTCATGATGACTTTTTTCAGAAATCCTTTTTTTCTTTCAATTTTTTGTTGTTGAGGCAGGAGGAAATAACTTATTAGTTTCTGCTAGTATCACATATCAGCCCCAACAAGCCTTGAACTATTTCTAGGAGATATGCCAAAAAATATGGCTGATTCTCTCCGACTTACCCCGCCCCTAAATCTCCAATAGGCAGTCCCTCGGAACCGAGGATGACTTGCTTCCACATTAAAAATGAATTCTCAGGTGACTGATGAGTCCAATGCGGGACCTACAGTCTCTGTCACAGGTGGGGCAGACGGTGGTTGAAGGGGCGGGTGGGTGGGGTGCTTGGGTTGACGTGCGCTCCTTGCGCTTGGTTTCCACTTGCTCCCGGCGAAGAGACTCGAGGTGTTCGGCGCCTTCCCGGATGCTTCTCCTCCACTTTGTGCGGTCTTGGGCCAGGGATTCCCAGGTGTCGGTGGGGATGTTGCACTTTTTCAAGGAGGCTTTGAGGGTGTCCTTGAAGCGTTTCCTCAGCCCACCTGGGGCTCCCTTGCTGTGTCGGAGCTCCGAGTAGAGCGCTTGTTTTGGGAGTCTCGTATCGGGCATGCGGACGATGTGACCCGTCCATCGGAGCTGATCGAGCGTGGTCAAAGCTTCGATGCTGGCCTGAGCGAGAACAATGACGTTGGTGCGCCTATCCTGCCAATGGATTTGTAGGATTTTGCGGATACCTAGGCTGAGACAGTTAACTCTGGGTGCGGAAAATCACAAGCGTGAAGCCCCATCTACCACTCTGTGACATAGTGCCTTACTGCTGCGCCCTCAGACTACCACCAGGTACTGCATTGAATAGGTTTTTTTAAAAACAATTATGGTTTAATTTGACTGAAACGATGACACCTTTTTTTTTTACATTAATTTGAAGTTATCTCTGATTTTTGTGTTGCTTGAACTCCCCTCCAGTTTAACAGAACTACTGTACCACATATCAGACTTGACCGTAACATTTCAACTCTCTCAGCTGACACAGGTCAAACAGCATTACAACAGGCGTGAAAACAACGTTCCAGTAACTGATAGCTATGTGATCCTACAAATTATTCTCATATGTTTATCTTTTAACCAGATGTGCAGCTGAGGCTCTCTGAAGCCTTTTGATGGTGCAGTAGGAATACTTTAAGAGCAATTGCCCTGAAGGGCCTTTGAAACATCAAGAAGCATTTTAACGGTTTCCATGGTTACATAAAATATGCTTGCAAATATGCTTTCTGATACTTGCTCCATCATCACATACAGAGCCATTCCACGCTCCTGACCTTTGGCCGGGGGGGGGGGGGGGGGAGTGGGAGGGACCTCCTCGTGGGTCTGCTCCTGGGCCTGGCCAAGGTGGCCATCCACAGGTCCAGGTTGTATGCAGCCAGTGCGGGTGGTCGCTCTGACTGCCTGTCTCTCTTCTTTGGTATTATGCACGCCCGGGTGGCCCTGGAGAAGGAGCATGCAGTGTCTGCCGGTACACTGGAGGCTTTCCGCGACCGGAGGGACTGGAGGATGTGGTGGAGAGGGTAAATAATATCATTTAAGTTCTAAGTTTCCTTTGTTTTTGTTTAGGTTTTCTATTAGTTGGGCTCCTCTAAAAAGGGAGGCACCTTTGTTAGTTTTTTTTTCCGTTTGATGACACTAGGGCAACCCAATGTCTCCTTATAGTTTTAATTAAAAAAAGGCATACAGAGGCATTCACAATGTTAGCTGTTACTCTCTGCTCAATTTTGAGTAGATACTGTACATACAAGAAAGGACAGTACATTATTCTACACTAATCAAACATTAGTGTGTGTATATATATATTATATATAAAATACAATATATGTATCAATATAATTTGTTGAGTGCATTCAGTCTGTTCTTGAAAAGAATGAGCAAAAATGATATCTAAACACAAGATAGCCATCTACAAATACTCAGTTAGCAAGTACTGACAACGCTGTGCATTTCCAGCATTTTTATTTCAATTTCTAGCATTTTATCTCAGCTAATCTTATGGTTAAAACCTCTGTCAGGTAAACAATTTAACAAAGTCTGTGGATGTTTTGTTACACTTGGTGTTAAGGTCTACACTATATAGTCTCTTGGATTCGACATCACCGGACATTCCTGTAAGTGGACCTTACGTCCCCTATGATCAGAAGTTTACCTTTATCTTCACTGTCCAAACTCTAGTTACATGATATTGTTACGACCCTTGTGACGCACTAAGACTCTCTTGTTGTGTGTATAGGATACTCTGATCTTGTACACATGCGTTATCTCACCTTCCTGAAGGTGGACTGATCAGCACTTTAATGACTGAGGCCAATTGTAAATAATAACCTAGTTTATTTTATGCAAAATTTATGACTGAATATCTTAAAACTTTTCTGCCACAAGTTTACGGTGCAACCATGGGAGAAAGTAATATCCGATTAAATGCTTCCAGCAGCCTTCACTGTAATCTTCCAACTGATCTAATCAGTTCATATTGACAACTTTCGATCCTAGTGAGAAAAGCTTATCTTTCCTGTGAAACACCAACAAACTGACAAATGGGTTGAAATGCCTATCAGTTTAAAAAGCTGATAGTTCACACACGTTAAAACAATATAGAAAGCACATCCTATGATTAACGCAATCAGCAAATAGTTACAGATTATTGGAGGTGAATTTCTTCACTGTTTTCAGCGCATTAGCAGTGCATAAATTATGTAGGAATTTTTTTGTAGTAAGGAAATTCAGGTGGACGTCAATTCCACTGCCTGTGCGGCTTGAAAAGCCTTCCCCCGTGTTATTTGTGCCTTCCACTGATCCACCCACTGAGTCCCCACTGGCCTCATTTGCATATCTGAGTGAGAGCCAATGGTGCAGCAGCTGCCAATTTCATATTTATATACTGCCTTTGCACTCTGGGTAAGTCAGATTGAGATAAATGAGATGCACCAGCTGCCAGGATCACCTAATCAAGGCAGTTTACGAGATTGTGAGCGTGAGGAGTGATTTCTACAACTTGGTAACGCTTTATGAACCAGTTTTTTTTTGTGCATTTTTTTTTCTAGAAAGACATTTACTTGCTTCTGACTGCCTCTCACAGGGTCAGCTGACCCTAAGATTTGCAGGCCCCCCCACCATCAGGGCATCTCGGGAGCAGATATGGCTTTCCCTATGGGCATTCATCATAATCATGGAGAACGAAGAGCCGCAATTGACGGAGCTAAGCAAAGTCAGGCAGCATACAAGAAGGATGCAGCCCACCAGGTATAGCCCCACTGAAGAGAATATACAGCAGCACAGGGCACATCAGGAACTCTCTGAGTAACTTTACCAAAGAGGCAATAGGGTACTTTGTGACTTGCTGAATGAAGACCTGCCACCACTCTCATTTGCCCACACTGCTCTCTGTGGCTATGAAGTTGACCATTGCCCTCAACTTCTACAGCACAGGATCAGTTCAGGCAGCCGCAGGGGAGCGCTACATCATCAGCCAGCAAGCAGTATGGGCATGCATTTGTCAGGCCACTAATGCCCTTTACAGCAGAACAGCACAATTCCTAAGATTTGGCATTATAGCAAGGCAACTGAGAGATAGGGAGATAATTTAATGGGTTTGCTGGTTTCCCCAAAGGTCTAGGGTACAATAGATGGCACATACATCTGCACTGAGAGTGCCCACGGAACACCCACTCCGCTACCTCAACAGGAAGGGATTCCACTCCCTCAATGTCCAGATAGAGACTCTATGACTCGTGTGTGACAACAATCAAAGTATCCACTATGTCAATGCCCGATATACAGGAAGTTGCAATGATGCCTTCATCCTTTGTCACTCAACCTTCCCTGACCTCTTCAGCGAAAAGAATCAGACCCACAGATGGCTTCTGGGGGGCAAAGCACATTCCCTGTTTTCATGTCTAATGATCTCAGAGTGCCCCACATAGCAGCTGGTGATCAAGAGGACCATCAAGGTGTTGAAAGCACGCTTTGTGTGTCTGGATGGGTCAGAAGGGGATCTGCAGTATGCTTCAGACTGAATGGGTGCCCTTTACAACTTTGCCATTCAGGAAGGGTTGTGCTTTCTTGGTGTCAGCCAGTTGCTCAGTTGGTCGCACACTTGCCTCTGAGTCAGAAGGTTGTGGGTTCAAGTCCCACTTCAGGGACTTGAGCACATAAATCTAGGCTGACACTCCAGTGCAGTATTGAGGGAGTGCTGCACTGTTGGAGGTGCTGTCTTTCAGATGAGACGTTAAACCGAGGCCCTGTCTGCTCTCTCAGGTGGAAGTAAAAGATCCCATGGCACTATTTCGAAGAAGAGCAGGGGAGTTATCCCTGGTGTCCTGGCCAATATTTATCCCTCAATCAACATCACTAAAACAGATTATCTGGTCATTATCACATTGCTGTTTGTGGGAGCTTGCTGTGTGCGAATTGGCTGCCATGTTTCCCACACTACAACAGTGACTACACTCCAAAAAGTACTTCATTGGCTGTAAAGCGCTTTGAGACGTCCGGTGGTCATGAAAGACGCTATATAAATGCAAGTCTTTCTTTCTTTCTTACAACTTTTCTTCCAACTCTCACTAATTTGGGTTCTATCCTCAGTTTTCATTCCCTGGTACATTTACTCTTTATTTCATTAATGTTCATTTCTGCTGTCTGAATTTTTCTCCCATCAAATTTACTGGCCATCTTTGTCATTGAGACTCTAATTGTATCTCACTTTCCTTTAGCTTTTTTTAGCTGTGTCTCTCGTTCTTTAACATGTTTTTACATACCCATTTACTTCTTGTCCTTTTTTTGTGATCTGTCTGGTCTCTGTCGTTACAAACTTACCACAAAATTCAGTTTTCCAAGCTGGTGATTCGAACAAGCATCTGCCAGTCAATTCCAGCCCCTGCCGTTTGATAGCAGTGCGTGAGCATTACAACTGCCATTTAAATTCAGGCCTGAGCTGCTTTAGCTGTCCTTTCCTCTTTTCCTATGCACAGTGCTAGTCACTGTGTGTCCTTATCTCATTTGTGACCATAATCGAATCACGCAAACCTCACACATGCCACAACAACTGGTGTCTTCGGCATTTATTCAGTGTACAGAAGGGATTTGTTGTCCCAGTAAAACAGACAAAGTTGGGCAAATCGTAGGCATGAGCTTTTCAGCTGTGAATCAACTCAGGCATCACCTCGTGCCACAAACATCCATCCATCACTTATCTCCACCTTGGTGGATGAAGCCAGCAGATGAGCCACTATAGCTGTGACTATAGTCGAGTCTTTAGCAGGACAGGGCTCTATCCTTGCATGGAAAATGGTGGAAGGGAAAAAGAAGCAGATCAAAGAATACTAATATACACTTATGGCATAAAAACAGAAAATGCTGGAAATACTCAGCAGGTCAGGCAGCATCTGTCAGAACTGGAAAAAGTTGGAGATGGAACAGGTTTTTAAGCAAGTGTAGGGGCAGGGAAAGGGGGGAGGGGAGGAAAGAACAAGATACTTAGGACATCATTGTCTGCAGTTCACTGCCAGTGACCAAGAACATGCCTAGTGCAGCACTTAGCATTCCCTGGACAGACGTAGAGATACTAAAAAGAAATGGTTTCTTGGACAGGATTTTCCATTACTACAGCAGGACTTGAAACACCGAAAGGCACAGCCACTTTAGACCCAATTTAAAACTTACTCCTTCAATTATCTTCCAGTTTTCCTTCTTTGTGAGAAAAACAGTTTTCCTAGAAACCGACTGACTCCAGTACATTTTGTAATGGTGAATGAAGAGATCTTCCTCTTGGGGTGGATCCCAGTGAATCAGAAGACTGAAAACACCGTTGTGCCTTGCAGTGAAGTTGCCTTTCCACAAATTTCTCGGCACACCTGGTGGCGAAGGATCTGGAAGGAATGTTAAGTAATGGAGAATTAAGAAAAAGCGACAAGAAGAAAGCAATCGAATGAAAGGATTAGATGAGACTTGCTCGCGTATAAAATGTCACAAAACTCCTGACATAGAAGTCCCAGGACACTGCATTTAATTCCCACCCACTGCTCGAGATTACCAGCCATATTGGATTATGGGAAAGGGATGCCTTAAACATGGCTAATGACAAACGCTCTCACTGCTACCAAACTCTTCGGTAGAATTTTTAATCAAAATGGAAAAAAGTTAATTATTTGAGTTGTTTCAACCATTTCCAATCTGCTGATATTAGAACCTGGACAATATCCTAACACAGCTCCGTTGCGAGATGGTAGATGGCAAGAGAATCAAGTATTGCCTGGAGGCTGATGGTTCCTGTGCTGCTGGGAATATGGAATTGTCACCGGTAAAAGGCAATTGGCTAGGTCTAAATAATGAACATGTAAGCAATGTTTCCTCTAAGCTGTGCACGAGCGCGGCCGCGCATCAAAATAAACAGGCCGCGCTCAACAAAGAAAATTTAGAGGGAACACTGCATGTAAACCTGGTGAAGTTTAGCTGGACTTTTTTGGGGGGTTGGGGAGCAGTTTTGATTTTATAAGTGCAACCCATAATAGATCAGATTGATCATTTTGATCCACAGGTTGCATCCATAATGCAGCTTGCTCACGGTCAATGGAAGAAGCAGGCTTGATGGGTTATTTTTCATTCTATGATTTCTTCTGCAGACAACTGTGATGCCATAAAACATTAAGCTTCAATTCTTCACAAAAGAGTTGACCAGAAGGAATAAATATGGGAGGACATTTTATATGTGGTGCAAAAATAAATGCAATGAATCATAAAACATTGGTTTAGAGTCATACAGGCGAGGATTATGATTCACAAATGACTCCATTATTTAGAAAGTATTGGCCTATTTACACAACTAAGGCAACAAATAGTGACACCTCATTATTAGTGATGAGTTTGACTATGCTATTTTATGATGCTTCTTTCCCTCCTCATGAGGCAAGATTTTGTATATTGCAATAAATCACTGACTACAGTGAGTTTACAAGCCAATACACAGAACAACAACTACTTGTATTTATATAGCGTCTTTAAAGTAGTAAAACGTCCCAAGGCGCTTCACAATCTAAAAATAAAGTAAACATACATATAAGGCCTCAATAGTACTGTAATTAATTGTTCTCATGTAGATTACTGGCTACAGACAATGTTTTTTTTTTGAAAGTCACGGGGATGACTTAGCATTTGGGGTGCACACAATATCAAAGGAAATCCAATATTGCCAAATTGAATGAGTGAATTTCAGAGCTGGCTCTCTGAAGTTTTTTTTTCTCCTAATTTATCAGCTTGTGTTGAGGAATAAAAGGCTGACAGCTCCTTTATCACTTGGACTAGGGCACTAGGTCCTCACAGTGGCCTATTGTCACAAATCAAACTTCAAGGCTTGGCCTCTTGCTCAAACTTGCTGCTGTTTTTTTTCCCCCACTGGCAGAGTTTGTTTGAATGGTGTCTTAGAAAGCAACAAAATGACTTGAGGTTTTAACTTTTTTTTTTAAATAGGCCAACAATCAATGAAATCTTTTTATAGTTAACAAGGAGACCTCAATCAGCAGAGTTCTACTAAAATCCTAATGCACCTGTTTGGGTTGTGATCCGCATTCAAGTCAGGCTGAACTCTTTAGCACTTCAACCCTGGGGTAAATGTTTCATGTGATGAAAAAAAGAAAAAGTCACTGCTGGAACAAAGGTCTATTTTGTATTAAGAAAAATTATAAACCTTTGATAACATCAAGGCCTGGTGTAGTTTGTGGCCCAACATGTTCAGATGTCAGTTGTATCTTTTCTTCACCCCATTATCAGTATGGGCTCGTCTTTCATCAGGAGGATTTTTGGGGTTACATGTGGGAGGCTGCTGGGTGGAACCTCTGACCTAGCATTGTCTTATTCAAATAAAAGTAGAAATGTAGAAACAGCTGGTCAGCTCAGTCTACAGTTTCATAAGAAATAGGAGCAGGAGTCGGCCATTTGGCCCTTCAAGCCTGCTCCTCCATTCAATAAGATCATGGCTGATCTTCTACCTCATCTCCACTTTCCTGCACTATCCCCATACCCCTCGATTCCCTTAATATTCAAAAATCTATCGATCTCTGTCCTGAATATACTCAACGACTGAGCCTCCACAGCCCTCTGGGGTAGAGAATTCCAAAGATTCACCACCCTCCGAGTGAAGAAATTTCTCCTCATCTCAGTCCTAAATGGCCGACCCCTTTCTGGCTCTGCAACTCTCTGGCATCTTCCCATGCCTGGTCTTCCTGCTATGCCCCCACCTCCCACCCAATTAATGGAGCAGCCAGTGGGGAAAAATGTAAAATGTAAACTTGTAGGAAATACACATCTTGAAACTTTAATACTGTGTCTGTCACAGATACATTAGTTCTTTTAATGACATGCCTTGCTTGGAAATGGACGAGACACATAGAGGGGGTAGGGGGAGAGAGAGGGGAAGAGAGAGAGGAGGAGGAAAGAGAGATGGTAGAGCAAAACAGAGAGGGAAATAAAATATCTTGAAAATATTGCTTGTTACATGCATCATTTTGAACGGCAATAAATAGAATGTACTCAACTCTGACTTTGTGCAGTGCAAATAGTGGACTGTTTGGCTTTGATTTTAACTGCGGGGCTGTTTTGGGCAGGTGAACAGCGGTGTGAGTTAGAAAGTGCTGGGATTGGCTGCTGGGCCATCCTGTGGAGGTCCCATGATCGAGGGAGAGGTGCGATCGAGGGGTAAGCCTAATCTTTCTTTGAGGAGCTCTCCTGCTCCTCCTGGCTCCACAAGAAAAGTAAACAAAAAATTTAAAAAAAATTACCTTTTCGGCCTTCCCCCTGAACCACTTCCTTGCTGGGTTGGCCTGGCAGGAAACTCACTGCCGCTTCCCACTGAAGCTGCCTAGTAACAATTGTAATCGGGTACCGATCACGCCATTGGGACCCAACATGACTATGTTAAAAAGGACTCTGTCATCTTTGGGCACGTGTCTTTGCCACCTGCCCAGTTAGCAGGTTAAAATCGTGGCAGGTCAGCTTCTGGGCAGGTAAGTGCCCTGGGCGATTTCTAATGCCCACCTGCTCGATTAAAAGCGCCCCCTTTGGTAAAGGCCTTAGGGTTCGGTTATTTCCAAAAGGCACCCATTTCAATTGAATGCTGAAGAATTAATAATAAACCACAAAATCAGAAGGTGGCCTGGTGTGGGCTTACTCCCAAGATCCACTGCAGGATGTGGATCTGATCTCAGCCAGACAATCGGGGTAAAGTAATAAGCAAAAATGAAGCACTCTGCCACAGGGAGGGAAAAAACTGGTCATCTCCAACCTGATCTCATGCAGTTCTTAGCATTGGCAGTGGTTTCACTGACCTATTTTCTTGATTGGGGTAGAGTGGGGTAAGAGAGGAGTGGAAAAGCAGGGTAAAATATAGCAACAAACTGCATCAGCAATAGTTACACCGAATATGGGGCCCATATTCAGAAAAAACATCAACGGTTTTCATTTGGTACCTCCTGTGTTACATAGCTGGGGACAGTTTCTTTTTAATGATTAGTTTTACCATTGTGGTCCCCCAATATTTCCATTTTTCAAACAGCATAAATAAATCTCTTTGCATTAAAATATATTTTAGATTTAGGGGGTAATTGTACAGGCCTACACTGTACTGGGAGTCCATTTCAGATGCACATTACCTATAACGATCTTTAAAATTAATGGGTGTGCCAAAATTTCTGATGTGCACAGCCAGCAGGCAAAGTACCTCACCGGACTTTTAAAATTACTCCCTTACACTCAGGTGAATACTGGAGTCGCATTTGGTACTGAGCTTTTCAGTTGGTTTCCAGTGGCCGGATTGGTATCCAAGACTGCAAAGGGTGATATTCCCAACTCAGCTCAATGACAGTCAGGCAGAGACGATAAAGATGAAGATAACAACTTGCATTTATACAGTGTCTTTTAATGTAAAATAAAACATATATCCCACTGCACTTCACAAAAGGAAATAGATTCACAAATAGATGGATGCTGAGTAATGGAGGGAGGGATTAGGAGGGGTTAACTGATAGCTTAATTGAAAAAAAAAACATGGATATTGAGAACATTTTTAAGGGAGCAGAAGTGGAGAGGTAAATGGGTAGAGGGAGGGACTCCCGAGAGTGAAGCTGAAGCAGCTGAAGGCTCTACCACCAATGTGCAGGCTGTGTTTTGACTAGTTAGGGTTTATTGAGGGTGGAGGCCAGCAGGAAAGTATTGGGGTAATATTATGCATGGAAATTGGCAGTCTAGGTGATGGAATGGATTTGGGATTTGAAGCTGTGCTCTGGGTTGAAGAGAATGCCAAGGTTTTGCACAGTCTGGTCCAGCTGGAGACAGTGGCTGGGGAGGGGAACGAAAGCTATCGCAAGGGAGTTGGAAACAATTGCTTTGGACTTCCCAATGTTCAGTTGGAGGAAGTTGTGACTCATCCGCGACTTTTTGTCAGACATACAGGTTACACAATGTTGTTGGTGGGGGGGTAAATAACGTGTTCTAGCATCTTAAGAGAGGAAAGGAAGGTTGGAGAATGGAGAGTAGTTAGAGAAGTTGAATGAGTTGAATGTGGGTTTTTGAGGAGGGGCCTTAGATCAGTGGTTTTGAAAGGGAGCCATTAACTATGTCAGTTAGATTGAGAACAGAAGGGGAAGTGGAGTAGTCAGGAGCTGGATGGCGAGGAGATAGAGACTGGGGGAGATCAGGAGTGGGAGGTGGGAAAAGGAAGCGGAAGTAGTGGTAGAAACAGCTTCTTCACCATCCTCTCAGGATTTCTGAGCGAGTACGTTAGACCATTGAATGTTACAGCACAGAAGGAGGCCATTCGGCCCATTGTGACTTTGCCAGGTCTTTGAAAGAGAAATCCAAATTACTCTCACTCTCTCCCCATAGCCCTAAAAAAAATTCATTTTCATGTATACAGCCAATTTCCTTTTGAAAGTTACTATCGAATCCCACAATCCTTTCAGGCAGTGCATTCCAGATCATAAGAAGATCAAAGTGACCTTCCACCGCCCCCTCCGCCCACCGAGTGTTTTAAAATATAAAGGAAAACTGGGATGGTACAGATCTTCTGCCAGTAAATCTCAGTAACACATTTAGTCAATACTGTTGTGTTTACAAAGCATGTAAAAACATCTAGTCCATAACATTAGTAAGTGTACCATCATTTTCTCTATTCCAACATTGATGAAAGTTGATCACAGTAGTTTGAATACACTCTTAGTTTCCAAGTCTCTGCAGATTGGAATGTGACTGGGGTGGGAAGGGGGGCATTGATGTCTGATGGGTCTCTATTACAAACAACTATGCTTATTATCACTATTCAGCAGCAATCACTCACCTCGGGACGAGTGGAAGTGTTTACTGGGGGTGGTGAAACCTCGAGTTCCATGGATGTTGACTGCAGCTACTCTGAACTGGTACCATATGTTTGGTCTCATATGTTTCAGACCAACATGTTCTTCCGTTGTCTGGGGTATTGGAAAAAGGGAAATGAAGAGCAATTATTCACTGTGGACTTCAGTGCAATATATTTTTGAAACCCATAGGGATCAAAATGATGAATGATGAGATTTCTTGGACTTTGTAAAATCTCAAGCGTCCCAAAATTAAGTGCCAATTGGTCTTTAAAATATTGTATCAGAATATGAAGAAATGTTTTAATGGTAATACTTCACATTACTAAGAATTAGCATATTTAGTGGCAAGATCAATAAATAGTTGGACTACTGCCAACTTCCGAACAAACAGCTTTCTCACGGTGATGTGCCGATTTCAAGGGCAATTATTGCCAGTAAAAGGTGTTTATTCCACTGTTCAACATACAATGTAATATCACAATCTTTGTCAATAGAATCAGTGCACTGCTCACACTGGACATTACAACAATGGTGACCTGCCTCAGCTCTGACTCTGCTACAATTTGGAAAAAATTTGGACATTGTGATCCATGAATTTCCAGTGAGAGACTTTCAATATTGTAATTAAGGTGCCTACCAGTGTGGGGGGGAGGGGGAGGATTGAAGAAAAGGGGTGGCATTTGAGAGAAAGGAAGCATATCATGGGCAAAGGACAGAGTTTTAAAATGTTATTATATGTAAGTTTACACGCACTCTCAGGAACGGTACATGCTATAATAAAGATTTCACAATAATTGCAAGTAAATGCAGTGATAGTCATGCATAGTTAGAGAGTTCTATGCATTAAGGTGATAGTTGCTTCGATAGGGCCAGCCGCCAGGGTCACTTGTGGACTTGGGGTACTAGAAGTATGCAAGGAGGGGGCGGGGTGTGAGATGCTGCATTACACTCCAGGAGCAGAGGTCCTCATCAGGATTGTGCAGGGTGTTGAGGCATATCTCCTCAGCAGGTAGCCCTGGTATCAGTCCAGTTATGGAAGCTTTGGGTGGGTGGGAGGCAGGCTTATAGGAAGGATCCACATCTCCTGGTGTTTCCTCAGCTCCAGGCATAACCCAGACGTAACTTGGGGGACATTCAGTGCAGGTGGGATGTGGGGCAGCTGAGATTCCCCCGTGGAGAGTTGAGTGCGAGGCCTGGGACATTTTAACTCCTGGTACTCAATAGCATTTGCAAGAGCTGCCTCCCAGCTGAAACCGGCAGGATTGATGCCAGGGCTGGCGGATGGGAGCAGAAACTTGCCAGGAGCCTGACACTGCTGGGGACCCAAAGGAATGGACCCTGGCATAAAGTTAGTGCTGATTTGGGGTGAGGGGGTGGGGTGGGGGCGGTGCTTGAAAGGAGATGCTGGCACTGGGAGGGAAGGGCAAGATCGGGGCTGTGGAGGCCCAAGGACTCCATGCGGGGCCTGGTGGTGCACTCCTGCTCCTCCTGGTCCACAAAAAGTTAAATAAAAATATTTAACTTGGCCTCTTCTGGCCACTCTGCTGACTCCCGCCATGTCTGGTCATCGGGATAGAACATGTGTAGGTCCCCTGGTTTTCTGAGTTAAATACGCTGCCAATGACATCATTGGCCATGACTTTTGAATGTAAAGTAGGCCCCAGCCTGCTTTGGGTAGGCAGCCCATGCCTGTTTTTAGTGGAGCAGAAATGGCGCTGGTGGGAATGCATCAAGAATGCAGCGGACTCCCGATTGCCCTTTTAACGGCTCCTCCGCCCCTTTCTACAAGTGACAGTGGGCAGCCTCTCAGCAGTGCCACCTGCCACAGAGGTGGACAATATCGAGTTTAGTACTGAGGTGTGCATGTGAGGTGGCTCTGTGTTGTAGAGGGTCAGCTGTAAGGGGATCAATTTGTGTTAGATTTTAGAGCACGGGATCCTGGATGAAGTGCTGGGCGTAGACATAGTGAAAATAGTCATGTTGGGTGAAATGACATTTACAGGCCAGCTGGTGGAAGGACACGATTCTGTCCGGGTGGAGCAGTTTTCCTAACCGAGCGATGCCTTTTTCATGCCACGCCGTGAAGCCACTGGCATGTAGATCTTCAAAAATGTTACTCTACACCATACATGGGGCCGGCTTCCCTCTAGATTGCTAGTAGCAGAGATACTGTTGGGTGCTTCTGGGCACCTGCTGGTCTTTCCTGGGAATCTGTAAAGAGAAGTGGAGCTGGTAAGGTGGCATTTGCCTCCATGCCAAGCCAGAGGTTTTGGGATAAAGTCTTTTTCCAGGGAATAGTACCCTGTAATTGGGCTGCCCAGCACTAGTGCTTGAAGTTTGGGAGACTCAGCCCACATTGTTTGTTGCAGAGTCAGAGCTCTCTCAGACATATCATTAGCCTTTAAGCCTTGGAATTTTTTTTTTTTATAACTCTGACTCCACAACAAAGAATGTGGGCTGAGTCTCCCAAACTTCAAGCACTAGTACTGGGCAGACCAATTACAGGGTACTATTCCCTGGAAAAAGACTTTATCCCAAAACCTCTGGTTTGGCATGGAGGCAAATGCCACCTTACCAGCTCCACTTCTCTTTACAGATTCCCAGGAAAGACCAGCAGGTGCCCAGAAGCACCCAATAGTATCTCTGGCAGCCATTTCAACAAATAGAATCAAGAGTGTGTCTGCTTTGTGACGTGTGTCTCATATGACAAGCTTACATAAGCAACGGTCTCCCACTTGCTAGCATCATCTTCACTTGGATACATTCCAGAGTTCCACCTTCTCTGCAATATATAAAATACTGGTTCCATAGAAACATTAAACTTGGACATCCATGCAACTGCTAGCTTCCCATTTTTGTCTTCGGTGAAACTCAATTCCTTCCTGGGCTTCAATGGGACACCTGAAGGGCAAAGAAAAGTCTTAAAAACACAACTGTATTTCACAGCATTAAAACATAATACATGGACTCATGCACAGAGATGGGAGATCTGTTGGGCTCAATTTTCACCGGCCCATGGAGGCGGGTTTGGAGGCGGGAGTGGTGTGAAAATAGCAGATTCGGGGGTCCTGAACCCATCCCGCCCCCAACCCGCCTCCATGCCAGTTTCCCAGGAGGCGGGTTCCCGACCTGTGCTGGGACCCGCCTCCCCGAGGCGGGAAGGGGATTAGTGCCAATAAATTGCCTGTTAACAGGTAGTTTTTTGCCTAATCCCTATTTTTAGCCCTGAAGTGTGGGCTTCCTGACAGGTCCGAACCACGCCAATTTAGCAAGGCGGACCGTCGGTCTGGAGGGGTCGAGATGTCCGGTGTGCAGGTGAGTGATGGGTGCATGAGTGCAGAGGTAAGTGTGTTTGGTGTGTGTAAAGTGTTTTAAGAACTTTTACTTACCTTAACTTTGTCCTGCAGGCTAGCTTCCTTAAGGTGTCGGGAGTCCCTCACATCCACGGCACAGAAAGCAGAATGGCCGCAGTCTCTGCTTTCTGTGCTGGATTGATTTCTAACTCAGTCTAAGTACAGGGACTCACGTTAGAAATCATATTGTCAGTGTTTGACAGCTTCACAGAGCTGTCAAACGCTGAAATTTCATCTGTCAAAAGCTCTTGACAGATGAAATTTCAATGGCTGACGTCACCTGTATCCAAGGGACCCTTGATTGGCCTGCTAAGCCCGCTGGGCGGGCTTAACAAGGTCAATCAAGGGAAAATACAGTGGGTTGGCCACAAGTCGATGGAAGCGGGACTACAACCCAAAAAGTGGGAGTCCCGCCTCCATCACGTCCCCATTAACAAAATCCAGCCCGTTGTGTCTGTATAAAAGATCAGTGCAGTCAAGATGCTGAACAAATATCAGTTCTTCCATCACTACTGTACCCTCAAATACCTGCTCCTCTGCTGAGGAAGGCAAGTAAGTTACACACTTGGGATGTGTGCATTGTACATTTTTTTTTATTCGTTCATGGGATGTGGGCGTCGCTGGCAAGGCCAGCATTTATTGCCCATCCCCATGTTGCCCTTGAGAAGGTGGTGGTGAGCCGCCGCCTTGAATCGCTGCAGTCCGTCTGGTGAAGGTACTCCCACAGTGCTGTTAGGGAGGGAGTTCCAGGATTTTGATCCAGCGACGATGAAGCAACAGCGATATACTTCCAAGTCAGGATGGTGCGTGACTTGGAGGGGAACTTACGCGAGACTTGTATAAGAAAAATAGCACCAGATGGTTACTAATACACAGCATGTAATGTAGAAAATAGGTCATTCATACACATGTAATGTAGAAAATGGATCATTACTGTCAAAGACTGATTTCCCCCAAATGGAGATATTATCCAGTCAGGGTCTTTATACGGCTTATATAGTAACGAGGGAGCCATAAAACAATGTGTGTAATATTATCCTGACAGGATCTTTATATGTGTTTTTAATTAATGAGAGAGACATATTTTATAGACTATTTTATGAGGTGTGAGGGTATTTTACAGAGGAGCCTTATACAGGTTCTTTCAGAGAGAGAGGTGTCAGAGGCCATGTTGTCATATGGTTTCCCTCAAATGAGCTGCAGCTTTTATGGGACGCTGTTATGGACAAGTGTGCGGGGTATGTATAGGCTATAACACAGTGCTATGAGAGAATTCTATCTAGAAAATGTGAGGGGGGATTTTCGTGGGTCTGTATCGGAAAATCAGGTGGGTTGGAGCACACGCCTGTAAAGGAGCCCGCCCAGTTTTCCCAATATTAAATTAATGGAAGGAAAATTGGGTGGGTTCCTTACAGTTGTGCACTCTGACCTGCACAATTTTCCGATACAGTATTTGCTGTGCCCAGGCCATCCAGCGCTCCTGGGCACAGACCCAAGAAAATCTCCCCATTAACGTGAATAGTCCAATATAAAATAAATTAGGGCTATTTCAGTTATGAATGCTGTCTAGGCAATGATCGAGTATATTACAGTGGACATTCTAGAGGCACCACCATCAATTGGGTTATTTTGAAAAGTGAACTTGGGGAAAATATTAAGTAGAAGAAACTTTTTTCTGTCTATTTTCTATGGGCTGGATTTTACGACCCCCATGGGTGCGTACGAGGCGTGTACGCACCCGAAGGGGCCTCGCAAGTGCCGGTTTCAGGCATGCGAAGCGTATGCGCTAAAACCCGGCATTTGCGATCTATCAAGAATCCTCTTGACAGATCATCCACCTGCCCGGGAGAAGGGCCTCTGCGAGCAGAGTTGCATTTTCTGCATAATTTCCGCCCGCTGAAAACCTTTAACTATCTTGCACCTGGTAAAAGCATGCGTAAGGCCTGTTTTTACCAGCATAAGAGTTCAAAAAAAAAAAAAAAAATTTTTTCCCCCCACTCATTTATAATTTTAAAATACTTTTTTTTAAAAAAAAGTTTATTTTTAGCCCCGTAAAAAACTTTAATCATTTTATTTTTTAAAAAGATGACATTTTTGTTTAAAATATTTAATTTAATGTAATTTTAAATACGTGATTTAAAAAAAAATTATTTAATGTTTAACTTTAAGTGATCCCCATTCATACTTTTGGCAGATCTGTGCGTAGAGACCTGTCAAAAGTGTGAAGGGGGATTCCCTTCTTTGATTGGTTCCCCATGGCCCACGTGATCCCAGGGCCGTTTGCAAACCGCCTGCGCCCCTGGGATACCTGGGCCTCTGCACATTTCGTAGAGCAGAGGCCCAGGATCGCAAGTCTCGGGACCTACGGATCCAGCAGGTAACTGTGTAGATTTTTTCCGATCGGAGGCTTCCCCTATATATTTTCTTTGAATAGGGAGTGCCTAAGGACACTGGGGGAACAGGCTTGGAGGAGTTATTGAGACCAGTGAAATGAAGTTAAATAACCATCAGTGGAGATTAACCTATTAACCTAGGATTGGTTTCTTTCTTTAACCTAAAGTGTTATAGAAATTTTGGAATTCCAACTGTGTGTACTTCAAGTTATCTTCCCTGTGCTCTGCTGGTGGTGGGGAGGGTCTCGTCAATAGTTCCACTTTCCCGTAATTGTCACAAACAGATCATCAAAAATAAAAAGAGGAAAAAAAGTTAATTGCCTGATTTTTTTTTTTAAAAAGGTGTTGATGGCAACTGTATGGCCCCAGGAGAGGTCAAAAACCTCTGTTACAGAAACAGGCCATGGGGGTCCATCAATTCTGTGCCTGATCCACTGATCTAATTACACTCTCCTGTTCACTCCCCATATCCTTGAATATTCCTCTCACCCCCTGTATAAAGAATTTTTCTTTTAACCTGCTGTCTAATTGTAGATTTTTAAACAGGCCAAATTGCCCCAATTTGTTTCTATGGAAGGCTGTTTTGAGTGTATTGAAGATGTTTGGGTATTGTTTTAGCCCAAACTCATTTGCATCTCTGCAAAACCAAATTGTAGGTGAACAAGGACCAAAATGTATATCCAGCACATTCTTGATCTACATGCTCTTGAATGTAAAGCAACGACACAAAATATATTTTGACTTAAACTGTTACACACTACAGTATACATCATACATACGCTGAATTATATAGCCCCATAAATATATAAAACAAAGATCATCAACTATGCAAGAAGACTTTGCCTTATGCCTGTATGTTCCTTACCCTTGAACAAATTTGCTGGTGCTTGGCAGGTCTGGCCACAGCCATTGGAACAACACTTTCTAGAGCTTGGGCACTCTGTGTCTGTGTTGCAGCTCTGGACACAGGCTGCTGCAAAGCCCGAGGCTCTCTGTGGGGCTGGACAGTCACCTTGCTTCACTATCTGAATGGATTTCAGAAACTCACAGCTAGTCAAACATTCATGGTGCTTCTAGAATACAAAAGAAGATACGATTCACTGAATTAAAAACACTCTTTTTCTAACTGCTAAATAAACAGACGCTAAAAGAATCACTCCCGCGTACTTGGGGAGTTGGTTATGACAAAATTTGACACCAGAGTTTAAGTCTGCCTCAGACAGCTAAAAAACCCATCTTGATGACAGACAGAATAAATTACAGAAACATATCACAAAGAAACTGGACAGGTCATAGCTATGCACAGTTCATTCTCTCCTCTACCAAGGTTTTTTTGTTACTGCTGTTGGAGTCCCTTTATATACCTCTTGCCACCATAGCCATGAGATTTCTAAAGTCACTTATGATAGGTAGACTGTTAACACATTTTTCTTCACTTCCTGGTGCATGAAGTTGAAATATAACCGCAATCCATCAGGATAGACTTTGTAGGTACACAAGGGCAGTGGTTTTCTAACTTTTCGGTGTGGGTAATCCCTGCAAATACTGACACTCTTCACATGACCTCTTGGCCAAATTTCTCAAAAAACAATGCTAACAACCAAAGGAAAACAGTGTTAATGTTGCAATTTTGTACTAGTACTGGAAAGAGAAACAATGTTCAACAAATACAGAAAAGCTATAGGGAACAGAATACAGAATTCACGAGACACTTCAGACACTCCGACGTGCTGTGTCAGTCAGTAGGAGGGACAAGCTTGCTTTGTCCTGTGCAAAATGGATTTGTGGGACAATCGCTGAAAGCTTAAGTTGTTTTGAAAGCAAATTCCAGAAAGCAGGTGTGTAGTAGATGAAAGATTAGTCTTAGGTGGGGCAATGGAAGGAGCTAGCAACGAGCAGTAATTGAGAGTGAGGAACGGAAGATGTGGGCTGGGGCATAAGGCTGGAGAAAATTCTCCATATAGAACTATCTGTTATATTTTGTATAAAAACTCTTTTTTTCTTTGGAGGGGTAGGTAAAGGAAGAGGAAAAGTGAAAAACATAACACTTTACATCTTACCATTATAATTCCTAGGTACCAGCATAGGGACTATAACTAGAAATACAATCAGAAACTTTTTAAAGTCAATTCACCATTATTACAAAATATATCGAGCATGTTTCTTTTCCTGTGATTTAGTCTGTATGATTACCACACAATAAATGTTGTGCCGAGCAAGTAACCTGGGTGAGACACTGGTCGCATTGCCACAGTTCATCTCCTCTTGATCCAGGTGTGACAAACGGTGGCTGGGGCTTTCTTTCAGTGTGGATGATCACAGGAAGTTCTGCTGAAAGATCCCCAACATTCAGATACCCCTACTTTCAACAAAACTTTTGGAATGATACACAACTGCCACCATCAGAAATCTTTTCATGCCATTTTAAATTGCTGACAAATATGGGCCCGTAATTTCCGATGCCTACGGGTGTGTATGAGCTGTGTACACACCCGTAGGGATCTCGCAAGTGCCGGTTTCAGGCATGCGAAGCGCATGCGCTGAAAACCGGCACTTCCGATCTGTCAAGAATCCTCTTGACAGATCGGACGCCTGCCCTGGAGAAGGGCCTCTGCGGGTGGAGAGTTCCACTTTCTGCACAACCTCCGCCCGCTGAAATCCCTTAAAAATCTTACGCCTGGTAAAAGCAGACGTAAGGCCTGCTTTTACCAGCATAAGAGTTTAAAAAAGTAAAAAAATAATTTTTTTCACTCATTTATAATGTAAAAATACTTTTAAAAAAGGTAAGTTTATTTTTAGCCCCATAAAAAAACTTTAATTACTTTTTTCAAAAAATTCAATGTTTAAAATATTTGATTTAATGTAATTTTAACTCATTTTAAAAACGTGATAAAAAAAAAATTATTTAATGTTGTAGTGTCTTTTTTCAGTGATCCCCCATTCATACTTTTGACAGGTCTACCTGATCCCTGCTTGCAAACTGCCTGCGCCCCTGGGATACCTGGGCCTCTGCGCACGCGCACCAGCAGAGGCCCAGGAGTGGAAGAGTCTGGACCTCGGGAGCCCTCAGGTAAGGGCCTCCTATTGGAAATTACGGGTCATAGTTTCTCTTTTGAAATACTTTCATTCTGATCAAATGGCGCTCTGGAAGCCTTCACAAATTTTCCAAAAGCATCGCTAAACATCAGGGGCGCATATACGCCAAACATCTTGATCCTGGCAGAAGTATATTAAAGATTACTGACTCAATCTGGAGTGGTTAAAAATATAACTAGGCTCCAGTGCAGGAGGACTCTTGTGATCTACTGCTAAAAGAAAGCAGAGTTTTGGTACAACTGAGTAAGTTTAAACTGTGGAAGCAGCACTTCAAAGGAGGTCACTCTCACAGAGATCTAAAAAGTGTAGCACAGGCAAAAACAAAGTTACAGACAATTTTAAGGGGAACAGTGGAGGAAAGCCAAATCAAAAGGCACGCACACCTTTGATAATTAGTTAAATGGGGCCACCTGAGTTCAAAGGGAATAAAAGTGAAGTAAAGACACAAAAGAGCACCTGAGTAAAGTTAAACTATAAAAGGAGGCAAACAGGAGAAACAGAAGAAAGAAAGGGCATCCATGAAAAGCTAAAATCAAAGGGGGCAAACAAGAGTACTGAAGACAGCTATGGGGGACAGAATGAGGTGTTTGCTGTTGTCATGGTACTGGGATCCAGGCAGCACTGGGAGAGGCACCAGCCACCTCAGAAATATAAATATTTAATTAAAATACAATCCTAACTTTAACCTTTTAATTTAAAACCAACCAATCATAATAACACAGGAACAAAAGTAGGCCATTCAGCCCCTGTTCCGCCATTCAATTAGACCATGGCTGATCTGTACCTTAGCTCCATCTACCCGCCTTGGTTCCGTAACTCTTAATACCCTTGCCTAACAAAAATCTATCAATCTCAATTTTGAAATTTTCAATTGACCAAACTTCAACAGCTTTGGGGGGGGCGGGGGGGGGGAGGGGGGGGGAGAGAGAGAAGAGTTCCAGATCCTACTACCCTTTGTGTGAAGAAGTGCTCCCTGACATCACCCCTGAACAGCCTAGCTCTAATTTTAAAGTTATGACCTTTGTTCTGGATTCTCCACCAGAGGAAATAGTTTATCTCTATCTACCTACCCTATCAACTCCTTTAATCGTCTTAAACACCTCAATTAGATCACCCCTTAATCTTGTAATCTCAAAGGAATACAAGCCTGGTCTATGCAACCTGTCCTCACAATTTAACCTTTTTAGCCCAGATATCATTCTGGTGAATTTGCGCTGCACTCCCTCAAAGGCCAATATATCCTTCCTGAGGCGCGGTGCCCAGCACTGAACACAGTACTTTAAATGGGGTCTAACCAGAGCTTTATATAACTGTAACATAACTTCCACTCCTTTATATTCCAGCCCCCTTAAGAAAAAGGCCAATATTCCATTAACCTTTTAAAATTATTTTTTGTACCTGTCGACTAACTCTTAGTGATTTCTGTACTTGGACCCTTAAATCTCTCGGCTCCTCCACAATTCCTAGCTTCTCACCATTTAGAAAATACTCTGATTTATCTTTCTTGGGTCCAAAGTGGATGACCTCACACTTCCCCACATTGAACTCCATCTGCCACAGTTTTGCCAATCAAACTAACTTCATTCGTAACTGTCATCATGTACCAGCTCTGGGCAGTGGCAATTGGTAAGTTTAGTTGCCTTGGCTATAGATCTCTCTTTGGATTGGTTGGAGTGGCTACCCTCTTGGCGTAACCTGATGGGAAGGAAGTGGAAGGTGGGCTCAGCATCAACAAACTGAGAGGTTCCTCATTGGATGTGACTGCTGTTTATCAAGAGGATTGTCATTTCACCAATTTGTGTAAATATCAAGGGGCATGTTCTAAGTAAGGCAGCAGATGCTCTGAATCATTACATGTCTGCCCAAAGTCACTAGATACAGAGTGTGCTATGTTAGAGGGTCAGCGGGAGTTCAGCATTTCAGGAAATCGATCAGGTAGATTATGGCTTTGAACAGCGTCAATGTGAGTCGGAAAAGCTGAAAAATTGGGTCTTTTCTCATTCAAACAATGCCGATTATGGAGCAATATGATAGAAGTGCTTAAAATTATGAAAGGATGGGACAGGAATAGATTGAAGTAAACTGTTCCCAGTTGTTGCGGGGTCGAGAATGAAGAGTAATAGATACAAGATTAAATGAAGAGATTTAGAACAGAAGGCAGGAGAAACTTTACACACAGAGTTGTGAGGCTGTGGAATTCAGTTCCAGGGTTAGTGATTGAGGCAAAAACTATGTCAACATTCAAGATTAGATTAGATAGATGGATGAAGGAAAAGGGGTTGAAGGGACATGAGAGCAGGGTGGGTAAATGTGATTAGAACTATTTGCTCGTGCAGAGGGTAAACACTGGTTGGACCGAATGGCTTGTTTCCGTGTTGTAACTTCCATGTATAAATGGCTAAGGATGAAGCCGGAAGATACTTAGGAATCTTAGTAGACTTGACGCTCAATATGTCCAACCAGTTTGGAGCTGCAATCCACAAAACCAATAGAATGTCGAACTAGATAGCCAAAACAGTAGAATACAAGTCAGAGGACATTATGATCAAACTGTATCGTGCTCTGGTTAGATCACAACTCGAGTAGTGCATCCAGTTTTAGTCACTGAGATTCAGGCGCTGGAAGCAGTGCAGAGCAGATAGAATCAAAGGTCTTTGTTATGAGGAAAGACTGGAGAAATCTGGGCTTTTCAGCCTGAAAAAAGAGGCAACTGAGAAGTGATCTAATAGAGGTATATAAGATAGTTAAGGAAATGGAAACGATAAACCAAGAATATTAGTTCAAGTTAAATAGTGGCGAGAGTAGGACAAGTCAAACTAAAAAGATAAATTGAAGACTGACGTTAGGATTTTTTCTTTACACAGAGTGATAGACATATGGAATAGACTTCCAGAAAGTAGTAGAGGTGAAAACCTTGGAATCTTTTAAGAAACAATTGTATGATTAAAGGGGAGGGGAAGGGACTTTAGGATCTCACTGGGTGGATGTACAAAGAGGGACCAATTGGTCTTCCTCATCGTGTGATGACTTAGTTTACTTTCGTAAACGTCCTCATATTTGTTTCCAATATAGCAGAGAAATAAAAACTGTAAAATTTAAGTATTTCATTTAATTAGAAGTTGAGTTGCATGCTGAGCAGTTGATTTTGGCAGTTTAAAGATGCGAATGCAAAATACAGACTTAAAAAAGTTCACTTCAAAAGAGAACTAAAATAAAATACTAAAGATACATACATTAATGAACGTCTCATTGTTTTTGGATTTTATGTTCCTTGGCAGACGAAGCTTAGCACGAAGGTTGTGACTGGTAACCAGAATGTTGATCAGGACAAATGGTAATCCCTTCTCCCACTCTTCCCCTCAACAGGGGCCAAAATTTGCGATGGGTATGACGGCCTACTCCGAGTACGCCGTCATACCGCCTTGGAAATGGACAGCAAGTTTGGGATGGAAATCCCGAACTTGCAATCTGTCAAGGTCCACCTTTGAAAACCTAATTGCTGGTGCAAAGTTGGCCTAATTTCCCACCAACTGCCCAGCAGTTTCCACAGCGTAAGTGGATATCCGTCAATAAAAAAATCTTCATCTGATGCTTTATTACTGTATTGGAATTTTAAAAAATGCTTTTTTCCCCCCCAATTAGATGACATTCAAGAATGTATAAAGTTGTAGAACCTGAGTGTCTCATTTGGGACGGCACCCAGAGAGAATTATTTTTTTTTAAATTAGTTTATGGGATGTGGGCGTCGGTGGCAAGGCCAGCATTTATTGCCCATCCCTAATTGCCCTTGAGAAGATGGTGGTGAGCCACCTTCTTGAACCGCTGCAGTCTGTGTGGTGAAGGTACTCCCACAGTGCTGTTAGGTAGGGAGCTCCAGGATTTTGACCCAGCGACGATGAAGGATCGGTGATATATTTTTGAGTCAGGATGGTGTGTAACTTGGAGGGGAACTTGGAGGTGGTGGTGTTCCCATGCGCCTGCTGCCCTTGTCCTTCTAGGTGGAAGAGGTCGCGGGTTTGGGAGGTGCTGCCGAAGAAGCCTTGGCGAGTTGCTGCAGTGCATCTTGTAGATGGTACACACTGCAGCCACGGTACGCCGGTGGTGGAGGGAGTGAATGTTTAAGGTGGTGGATGGGGTGCCAATCAAGCTGGCTGCTTTGTCCTGGATGGTGTCGAGCTTCTTGAGTGTTGTTGGAGCTGCACTCATCCAGGCAAGTGGAGAGTATTCCATCACACTCCTTACTTGTGCCTTGTAGATGGTGGAAAGGCTTTGGGGAGTCAGGAGGTGAGACACTCGCTGCAGAATACCTAGCCTCTGACCTGCTGTTGTTGCCACAGTATGTATGTGGCTGGTCCAGTTAAGTTTCTGGTCAATGGTGACTACCAGGAAGTTGATAGTGGGAGATTCAGCGATGGTAATGCCGTTGAATGTCAAGGGGCGGTGGTTAGACTCTCGCTTGTTGGAGATAGTCATTGCCTGGCACTTCTGTGGCGCGAATGTTACCTGCCACTTATCAGCCCAAGCCTGAACATCGTTCAGGTCTTGTTGCATGTGGGCATGGACTGCTTCATTATCTGAGGAGTTGTGAATAGCGCTGAACACTGTGCAGTCATCAGCGAACATCCCCATTTCTGACCTTATGTTGGAGGGAAGGTCATTGATGAAGCAGCTGAAGATGGTTGGGCCTAGGACACTGCCCTGAGGAACTCCTGCAGCGATGTCCTGGGGCTGTGATGATTGACCTTCAACCACCAAAACCATCTTCCTTTGTGCTAGGTATGACTCCAGCCAGTGGAGAGTTTTCCCCCCCCGATTCCCATTGACTTCAGTTTTACTAGGGCTCCTTGATGCCACACTCGGTCAAATGTCAAGGGCAGTCACTCTCAACTCACCTCTGAATTCAGCTCCTTTGTCCATGTTTGGACCAAGGCTGTAATGAGGTCGGGAGCTGAGTGGTCTTGGCGGAACCCAAACTGGGCATCAGTGAGCAGGTTATTGGTGAGTGAGTGCCGCTTGATAGCACTGTCGGTGACATCTTCCATCACTTTGCTGATGATTGAGAGTAGACTGATGGGGCGGAAATTGGCCGGATTGGATTTGTCCTGCTTTTTGTGGACAGGACATACCTGGGCAGTTTTCCACGTTGTCGGATAGATGCCAGTGTTGTAGCTGTACTGGAACAGCTTGGCTAGAGGCGCAGCTAGTTCTGGAGCACAAGTCTTCAGCATGATAGCCGGGATGTTGTCGGGGCCCATAGCCTTTGCTGTATCCAGTACGCTCAGCCATTTCTTGAGATCATGTGGAGTGAATCGAAATGGCTGAAGACTGGCTTCTGTGATGGTGGGGACCTCAGGAGGAGGCCGATATGGATTATCCACTTGGCACTTCTGGCTGAAGATGGTTGCAAACGCTTGAGCCTTGTCTTTTGCACTCATGTGCTGGGCGTGTGGAATATAGCACAAATTGACGGGCATACACACTGAATCATCTGATAACTTATAGTGGATGTTGTTAAATTTGTGTTTCTTTAAATGAAATGGGAATGTAGCAGATGTTAACTGAACTGAACTTCACCCTGATTCTCCCGAATGCCATTAAACTACTAGGGGACTAATTTCGGTTGATTTGCGCCTTCCTAACGGGGCGCAAATCATCTAGTGCCTCCCGCGAAATTCAGCGGGAGGTCATCGCCGTGCGCAGCGGCCCAGCTGTAATATTGGGTGGCGCCCCCCGATTTACCGCCGGACGCTATGTCCGCCGGGATCAGGGAGGCCTACCTGCGGCCGGGGCGACTCTAGTTAAAGGGGAGGTGGCGGGCGGCCATTTTTGTTGCTGGCCGCCTGCCAGCACCTGCCCCCGTTGCTGTCCCCGGCCCCCATGAAGCTCCCCCACGGGGTGCCGGCTGCTCTCCGTGAGCCCGGCACTCCTCTTGCATGCCGGGCTCGTTTGCCGGCACTCCCGATCCCTGGTGGCCCAGCTGGGCGCCGGGACACGCTGCTCCAGGCCCCTCCCCTTTAAGAAGGGGAGGAAGGCCTGCAGTACCGCGGCGCGACGTGCCGCAGCGCCGCAATATTGGCTCACAGCGCCCCAAGAGGGATGCGGGGCGCTTCCAGTTGCGCCCCTCCTCCCTCTCGGGGCGTTACCTGGGAAAATCGACCGCGGGGGCGCTAACTTTTTCGGGGCGCCCTGGCGAAGGTAGCGCCACCCAATTTTTACCCCCTAGAAAATGCCTCCTCTTTTCCTTGGATTTATTTATTCTTTTCCTGTTTTCATTTCCTTTTATTCTTTCTTTGAGAAAGCTTCAAAGATCAAATCTCCAAATATAAAGCTTCAAAGATCAATTCTCCAAATGCAAGTTGCTTCTGTTTCCTGATTGGAGGACTGGCCCACGTGATCCTAGGTACGCTTCCGCACACGCTGCGCCCCTGGGATCCGTGGGCCATTACGCTGCCCTCTAATACACAGGGTCGAACAGCAAGTTTTCAAAAGAGGGTCCCCATCAGGTAAGTGCGCATTCTATTCGGATGCCGGCGGCGTACTCTGTAGGAACGCCACCGAGAGCAAAATCCAGGCCATTATGCCGTACTATTCTGGTGGACAAATATCTCAATTTTTTATTTTTATGACCTTGTGGACACTGGTATCACCTTGCACACCCCCAGAAGTCCTTAGACCCCAGTCTGAAAACCTATGCACAAAGGGAATCCAAAGAACGTGTTGTCTAGCAAGTCAACAGCCTAACCAAAATGTAACTGGAGGTTTCCAACGTGACCTTCACCTCTCCCACATAGTTAAATAGTTGCTGTAGGTTCAGCAGGTCACATAGCATTGGAGTTGACCAATCTTCCTTGAAAGTTTCTGACCCTGCCTTGACTTAAGGGTACGTGTAGTTCTCATTGTAAATATTTTACTTGAGTTGAATGAAAAGTATCCCAGGAATACAAACTGTCAGAAGGTACGAGAAAACTTTGTTCACAGACAGTGACAATCCAGCTTCTGGGTTGCCAAGAGCCCTGAATACCAGCAACATGCTGGAATGGTAGTTAATTCTCTATATGTGCACAATTAAAGGGAGTCCATTAGCAAAGCAGAAAAGGAAGAGGAACTGGTTGCTATTAGTAACCATTCACTAAAAGTACAGTTGTTATCAACAGGCTAGTAATGTACCGGATGTATCTGACAGCTATTCAATTGCCAAGTTAAAACAAGTTATTCGCAACCTACTACAGATCATTGGTGAGGTCACATTTGTCATATTATTTGCAATTTTTAATATTCTAACATCAGAGGGGAGTTCTTGACATGTGCTCACTAAGAATCTGAAAACAGCTGTGACCTTATGCCTACTTTGGAACACCACATTTCTGTGTGCCTGTTACTATGCTCTACCTATAGGATTTAGGCACAATGCAATTTTTCACGTCAGTTAAATTTTTTCCCCCCCCTATTGAATTTCAATAGGATTGTGATAAAAAAAAAGAAAGCCAGGCCATATAGAAAATAACATAATAAATAAGAGCAGGAGTAGGCCATACGGCCCCTCGAGCCTGCTCCGCCATTCAATAAGATCATAAATGAGAAGTCGCACAACACCAGGTTATAGTCCAACAGTTTTATTTGAAATCACGAGCTTTCGGAGCTCTGCTCCTTCGTCAGGTAAAGTGAAGGAGCAGCGCTCCGAAAGCTCGAGATTTCAAATAAAACTGTTGGAATATAACCTGGTGTTGTGCGACTTCTCATTTTTGTCCACCCCAGTCCATCTCCGCAATAAGATCATGGCTGATCATTGACCTCAACTCCACCTTCCCGCCCGATCTCCATATCCCTTGATTCCCCTAGAGTCCAAAAATCAATCTATCCTCAACCTTGAATATACTCAAAGACTTAGCATTCACAGCCCTCTGGGGCAGAGAATTCCAAAGATTCACAACCCTCTGAGTGAAGAAATTCCTTCTCATCTCAGTCTTAAATGGCCTACCCCTTATCCTGAGACTTTGCCCCCTAGTTCTAGACACTCCAGCCAGGGGAAACAACCTCTCAGCATCTACCCTGTCAATCCCCTTCAGAATCTTGTATGTTTTAATGAGATCACACCTCATTCTTCTAAACTCCAGAGAGTATAGGCCCATTCTACACAATCTCTCATCAAAGGACAGCCCTCTCATCCCAGGAATCAATCTAGTGAACCTTCGTTGCATCGCCTCCAAAGCAAGTATATCCTTCCTTAGATAAGGAGACCGAAACTGTGCACAGTACTCCAGGTGTGGTCTCACCAAGGCCCTGTACAATTATAGCAAGACTTCCTTAATCTTATACTCCAACCCCCTTGCAATAAAGGCCAACATGCCATTTGCCTTCCTTATTGCTTGCTGTACCTGCATGCTAGCTTTCTGTGTTTCTTGCACGAGGACACCCAAATCTCTCTGAACATCAACATTTGAAAGTTTCTCACCATTTAAAAAATATTCTGTTTTTCTATTCTTCCTACCAAAGTGAATAACCTCACATTTCCATACATTATACTCCATCTGCCACCTTACTGCCCACTCACTTAGTCTATCTATATCCCTTTGCAGACTCTTTGTGTTCTCCTCACAGCTTACTGTCCCACTGAGCTTTGTATCGTCAGCAAACTTGGATACGTTACACTTGGTCCCTTCATCTAGGTCATTAATATAGATTGTAAATAGCGGAGGCCCCAAGCACTGATCCTTGCGGCACCCCACTAGTTACAGCCTGCCAACCTGAAAAAGATCCGTTTATCCCTTCTCTCTGTTTTCAGTCCGTTAACCAATCCTCTATCCATGCTACTATATTACCCCCAACCCCATGAGCTCTAATCTTCTTTAATAACCTTTTATGTGGCACCTTATCGAATGCCTTTTGGAAATCCAAATATACTACATCCACTGGTTCCCCTTAATTAAACATTTAGGAGAGATCTGAGGCAGAGTATGATATCTTTTATAAATGTAATTGTTTTAGGAGAGAGCGGGGCAGTGGGATTAGTTTTGTTCAGTCTTCAGCAGACTTGCTCTTTGTCAAAAATGCAAGTACATCAGTGATGATGCGGTGAGTTCGTACTTCAACATACCACACACATAATGCTGTAGTTAGATAAGGAGTCTCCGCCATATTCCTCATTCAGTGAGTTGTAGCCATTAGAGGTCATACATCTCCTCGTAGGGGAGAAATGCAAAGAGGATAAAAAAGTGAAATAATTTGAAGTTACTCTCAGATCGTGCTCACATGCCTTCGAGCTGCTGGGTCAAAAGAGCCCTGTTGGCAGAGACAATGGATCATGTTGCTTGATCTGTTGAGGAATGGTGTACAATACTGGGAGGGGAGAGGCTGAGGAAGTAAAATTTAAAGGAATTAAATAATTCCCTAGATATAGCAATTACATGGAATCCGTTTTTAGTTAACCTGTAGTTTCTTTCACACTGTAACTTGGACACAAAACAGAACTGAAAAGTTCTGATTATTCATGCCGTGACCCAAGTAGTTTATTCCAGTCTTTCCGTTTGGTACGTCCAAAACTGTATTCAATAATTCATTCACTGATTTCAAATTTGCCAATATGGAGCAGTTAAACAATGTGTAAAGCAGACAGGATTTGGGCTGTCGCTGTGTTACGCAATGCCTTCTGAGCATGTCTCCACAACAGTAATGTCGTAGAAGAGTTTTAATTCACTTACAGGCTTTTTAATTTCCACACTAAAGCAAAGTCCATTTGGTGTTGAGGGACTCGTTATCCAAAAAAAAAAATATTTTTAAACTGTTAAACATGCAGCTGCTAAAAAAAAAAAGCATGAAACACCTGTTTAGTTCTCAAATTAAGTGAAATCAGAGCAGATTGGTCTGTACAAATACCTGGAAATTATTCATTATAAAAGTTGGAAACATACATCACACTGAGTGTGCAATGCGTAATGACGGCCAGCACAGCTTGAAATAGGACAGTTTTTCATTATAAAAAAACACTTAGCCCGCCGCAATTTTATCCCATTCACTGCCATAGATCTGAAACTCTAGCTGAGTGTGCAGGCCTGCGCCCATAGATGCGTTACTCCTTGGTCAATCTGGGAGGAGATGAGACTGGAGTGCATCCTTCAGCAAGACTCTTCCCCATCCTAGCTCATTCTTCATTCTTTACTGTTACCAAAGCCATCTACTGTGCACTTTGTTCATCAGCCCAGATGAGACTAGACACTCACTATATAGGTGAGTCTCAGTGAGAACATGACTGAGGCCAGGATTTGAAATTTGGTCTCCTCGTCTGTGATGCCACGCACCATTATACTTCATTACAGAGCCACCCCATCACCCTCATACCTTTGCAGCACAGTATCAATGCAGACTTTAGTGTTATCCATAAGCTAGCACTTCTAGATGCACACTCTCTCATTTCTTTCTCTAATCAGTGGAGTACTGCAGCCCTAAATTTGCTTCCCATGCCTCCACAAAGGCTATGACCATATTAGTTCCTGAGATATTCAGGAATTGATGTGTGAAGTATTGGTGTTTAAGCTACAAACAACTCCTCCAACTTGTTTATTGTAAAGTTTTCTCATCCTCTTCCCCATGATCTCTACAAGATGATTAGAATAAATCTGCCTCTTTTGAACTCTGAAAGCAGAAGGGTTGTGTGTCTAAAGAAGGGGGTTCAACCAAAAGGGAAATTCTCGGATTTGAAAACATTGATCTTTAATAAGCATTCCAGTGCTGGATGTAACCACAGGGCGATTTGACAATCTCATTCTGTCTTGCTCCCAGCTTTAGGTGAAGAATTTTTTCCCGGTGGAAGGTGGATCATGACATTCCAAGCAATACTGGTTATGCCTGTAGGTGGCACTGCGATAGGTAATTGCATTGATAAGAACTTGCGTAACATTACTTACTAGAAGTAAAACTATAGCTCTATCCTTACTAAACAAATATCCATGTAATTGCACACCCTGATCACTGGGTGTAACTAGAGCACAGATTTTCTACTTTTGTTTCTGAAAGCCAAGCTGGCATTTGAGGGAGGGGGGTGGGAGGAGGGGATGCTTCAAATATTAGCTTGGATTGTGGTCCCCTAAATTCTCTCAATTTCTTGCCAACTTTGAATCTCCCAGCCTATAAGGTGTGTAGCATGCTAGCTTTCGATCTTGTGAGGCGTGCCTCCTCCACAGACCCCATTCAACCATTTAAGTTCCCCCCCCCTCCCCCTCACCCCTGAAGCAGGTTTTTGGCTCCCTGCCAAACGGAGGCATTACTTTTGGTGGAACTCATCTTTGAAAGCAAAACTCTCAACGCAGTAGCAGAAAATCCACATGTGTCATTCAGTAATGAGGATTAATCACCCCAACTGAATGTTTTTGTGCAGCTCCATGTTCTGGTTGATCTTCCTTCTGCATTTCTGGCCCCTCGGCACTTGGCATCTAACAGCCTCCCCGCACGAGCCCCCGCCCCGACCCCCCGCCCCCCCACTGACATAGTCAACCCCTCCTTTGGCGCACCATTTTGACCATCAGAACCCACCCTCCAGTGAAGTTTTTTGCTGGTCCCTCTCCCTCGTCGTCCTCCTCCTCTTCCCCTGTGCGTCCTCCAATCCTCATCCTCCTTCTTCTATCCCCATTCTCCTCCTCCTCCCCCTCTGTTCTCTTCCCTCTCCCTTCTTCCTCTGTCCATCTCACCCCCTCCATCTGCTTCCTCCCCCCACCCACCCCCACCGTGGTCCAATTTTGCCGCAACTCTCTAACGCTGCACTTGGTCTTGATTTTCTGCTTGCAACGTCCATGGAAGATCAAAAAGTATAGATTAAAAATAAAACAAAGGTGGGTGTTGGGGAGTTTTAAACTCTTCTCTCTCTTGTAACTTAACCAAGTGAACACAAGGGGTTTGTCATCCTTGTGAAGGTCAGAAACATTTTCCAGAGTTTCACGAACCACTGTGATGGGATTTATAATGAACGCATCATAAAGATGCAATTAACTCTGAGCAAACAGAATTCAATCCAAGTAACCATTAAACATTCTCCAGTAAACGTTCTCCTACCTCACACTGTCGCTGGCACTGGTTTTTATCGGTATCCCACAACTCTTTGCAAGGTTGTAGACACTGAAAAGAAAGGAAAACAAAATTAGCCCTCAGCCTATCAGTTTCACTGTAATTAATCCCCACAATCTTTTTCTACCCAACTCATGTTAGCATTTCATTGCAATGAGAGTTTATGATGCTGGCAGAACATCCCGGATGGCATTACAGCCTTTTAATCATCTCCAAGCTAGTACAAATACACATATATGAAATATAACACACACATCTGCCTGTATCTAACAATATTCCTGTTTGCCACAATTAAAATACCTAATCTATGTAAAATTCTGTGCACAAGGATCATACAAGTCGGGTGCAGTTTGCTTATAAACAAATCAAGAAGTTAATATAATTTGAAATAGTAAGACTTGAGTGACAGGCAGAGCTTTGCCACTTCTGGTGGAAGCAGTGCGTGCTCACATTGCCCATTCTCCAGACTCATGCGTTCCCATCAACCTCACTTTTCCATGTTCAGTGAGTTAACCCTCTAGTGTTTTCTGATTTGCAGTTTAATATTTACAATATGTTTTGAGGCACTGAATGACAGTCTGGGCTTTTTTTTGTTGCAAACAACCATTTGGACTAATTTTTCAAAGTTGTATTAAGATGGACATCTGTTCTGCATTATCTAAACAGACCATCTGCCACATAGCCTTTATAAGCAGCGGATCAACTGAGAACTCTAAATTAAACTGCCCATCAAAAGAAAATGAAATCTAGTTATTGTAATCTAGTAACTCATGAAAAAAACATCTTAATCATCCTCAGGACCCCTGGACTAAACAAGCATGGATTGAGAATTGGTTAACAGACAGAAAACAAAGAGTAGGGATACACGGGTCTTTTTCAGGATGACAGGCTGTAACTAGTGGGGTACCGCAAGGATCGGTGCTTGGGCCCCAGCTATTCACAATCTATATCAATGATTTGGATGAGGGGACTAAATGTAACATTTCCAAATTTGCTGATGATACAAAGCTAGGTGGCAGTGTCAGTTGTGAAGAGGATGTGAAGAGGCTTCAAGGGGATCTCAACAGACTCAGTGTGTGGGCGAGAACATGGCAGATGGAATATAATGTGGATAAATGTGAAGTTATCCACTTTGATAGAAAAAACAGAAAGGCAGAGTATTTCCTAAATGGTGAAGGATTGGGGAATGCAGATGCTCAAAGGGACCTGGGTGTCCTTGTACATGAGTCACTGAAAGTGAATGTGCAGGTGCAGCAAGCCATTAGGAAGGCAAATTGTATGCTGGCCTTCATTACCAGAGGATTTGAGTACAGGAGTAAAGAAGTCTTGCTCCAATTATATAGGGCCTTGGTGAGACCACACCTGGAGTACTGTGTACAATTTTGGTCTCCTTACCTAAGGAAGGATATACTTGCCATAGAGGGAGTGCAACGAAGGTTCACGAGATTGATTCCTGGGATGGCGGGACTGTCGTTTGAGAAGAGATTGAGTAAACTAGGCCTGTATTCTCTTGAATTCAGAAGAATGAGAGGGGATTTCATTGAAGCATACAAAATCATTACAGGGCTTGATAGGGTGGATGCTGGGAGAATGTTTCCCTTGGCTGGGGAGTCTAGAACCAGGGGCCACAGCCTCAGGATTAAGGGTAGGTCATTCAGGACTGAGCTGAGGAGAAATTTCTTCACACAGAGGGTGCTGAATCTTTGGAATTCACTACCCCAGAGGGCTGTGGAGGCTCAGTCATTGGGTACATTCAAAACAGAAGTCGATAGATTTCTGACTAGTAAGGGCATCAAGGGATATGGCGATAGGGCCGGTGAATGGAGTTGAGGCAGAAGATCAGCCATGATCTCATTGAATGGCAGAGAAGGCTCGAAGGGCCGAATGGCCTACTCCTGCTCCTACTTCTTATGTTCTTAAAGTGGGCAAGAATCTAACTAACAATGCTATTAAGAGATGAAATAAAGTTCTAAACATATACCTTACACCAAGTGGTGTTGATAAATGAGACATTTATAACCCCAGTAATGTTGTACTGACTGGAATTACTTGCCTGTGAGTCATTAGTAGTTTATCCAATGTTTCCCGTAGCACATGCATGTGATATAGTTCTCACGTGTGTGGAATACAAACTTTATTCAATGAACACAAGACACAATAACCGGACGGTAACTACTTTCCCATGCATCACTGGTAGTTTTAAACAAAAAAAAGACATTATTACTTCAGCCATCAAACAGGCATGTTAACACACATTTGCTTTCGCTTTGTGTAGGGGTCGCCCAAGATGAGGAAGTTGGCACCAGGGAGGAGCAGGAAACAGTCCCTTCACATCAAGCATTCCAGACCCTGTAAGCACCAGCACAAGATACATCCACTTTGGGGAATTAGATAGTGTCAAAGTATAGAAACAAAGAAAAAGAAAAGTAGTTGTTTCATGATGGTTTCTTTTGATCTGGCACTGGAAATTTTCAAGCAACTGCCAATCTGTAAACTTCGTTCAACAACAGCAATTAACCCTCAATTGACCTCCAGATGTTCTATATAGGCATCAATTAAATTATTTTACCTTAAAAGGGACAGGCCAAGTCAAATGCAACTGCACCTCTGCAATGCAATAACACACGTGCAGCACATCGTATAACACTTCCATCATTATAAAACAGCTATTATTGGAATTTCCATGAATAACATCATGGGACATCTGGTAGTATATTACAAAAGTCTTGCATCTAACACATATCCCTCACAATTCAAACATTTAAAAGTGTAAAAGAGGAGAAAGGAACCCAATAATTTCCTGCTGGTTTTTCAAACCTTGATAAGCTACATTCTCCCCAAGTGCAGAAGCTGGGGATTTACAGAAACTTCCCTCAACAATTAGTCATTTCAACTTTACTCTGAAGATTCCAATTCTGTCCCACTGAGCACGAGAATTACATGAAGCAACAGTTTGTGCACACTAAAATGGAGCAGTGGTGAGTGTTGGGGCATCGCCACATAGCTCATGAACTTGGGAGTTTCAGTGAGGCAGTTTGTACCCATCTCTGTGCCAATCTTGAAGCACAAACGCGGAGTCTAAATTTGGATGGTTGGCTGATGAATAAGATCTTATAATTCACAAGCAACAAATCATTAGTAATTTATGCCCGTCTCATTTATAAGTAGAACATTGCATTCAGCAACCCACCTAAAATGCACATGTGGCTTCATACTTCAACATCTGTAAGGTCATAAAAACAAATCTATTCAAATGAATTTTTAGTAAACGTTATATAGAATAAGGGCTCTATACTCAGGAGCCAGACTGTGACTCACTTATGGCTGATCCTCTTATGAATCTGCTTTTGGTAATTTGAAGATGCCACTGAAATATTCCAGACAGACTATCCAGGTTTTTAATGGGTTTGTGAAAAGGAGCTTTAAAGTTTCAAAGAATGCATTTCAGCCTAAAATGAAAAGGAAGAACTGGAAAAAAAAAACTAGGAAGAGAGGATTTTAAAAATGTTATCAAACTATCTGCGATGGGTCGTCGACCCGAAACGCTGATTCTGTTTCTCTTTCCTCGATGCTGCCGCAGTTGTTATTTCAGATTTCCAGCATCCGCAGTACTTTGCTATTGCGAAGATCTTTAGTTGGACAGTCTTGTGCAGTGTGACCTGGACCCCAGAATGGATACTGGCAGAGACCAGCTAGGGCTATTCCAAGAAATAAGCCAACCTCAGCATTTGTCCCAAAAAGGTGCAACAACTTCCAATAATTACATCATCAACTATCCTGCATTCGATAAATTGATAGTCTAAAGGCACAGGAGGCCTGAGCAATGTTTCTCGTGGAAGCAGGACTACTTTTGTTAAAATTCAGAGGTACATTTTTCTTTGTAATTCTATTAATCCCATGATTTATTGCATTGTGGCATACGTTACGTAAAAGATTATTGCATCTCCAATCTGCTTCTTGTTACTCAGGAGTCCATTCATTTCTTTCGTAAATCATTTTGCTTTCACCCTATTTGGTGGCCATTAATCCATAGTCAAGGGAAGCTTTATTCTCATCTAATTCAAGGTATTTTCCACTTTTAATTGCAACACCTGGTTCCACATAAAGAACTCAACTTCCATTTAATTGATCACAATTTACTGGTTTTACCTCTTTCTAAATTATTTTATACTATTCCTTAGGTCCACATTCAAACACCAGCCAAGATGGTGGGCAGTAGAACAGCTTTCAGACCTCCTTTAATGCACTTGGCTCAGCTGCTAGGACGTGCTCAAGAGCAGCTTGTGCAATGTTCTGGCTGACCTTTATTTGTTGCCTCCTTAATAACGTGAATATCAAGAACCTGATGCATGGCAAAATTATGGGTTAAAAATCCACATTCTACCACTCTGTGGCAGAAAGCAGACCACTAACATACCACGTGGTACCCTTCACAATCTTAAAACCAGATCAATCATGTTCTCCCCTTTTTATAAGATTTTTCTTATGAACCAGCCACTTCCTAGAAGTGTGTTGACTATATGTAACCAACTCAGAATCAGTTCAGATAAGAAAATGCGATTCAGAGAACAAAGTGCTACAATTAAACAAACACATTTGAGATTTAAAATGTTGATTTACCTGACAAAGAAATCTGTGACAACACAGAGCCAGTAATGTATGTACACAATGGTTTTCTCATCACTATGGGAACAGTTTCACATAGCAATAGGTCCTTTAGTTGATACTTTTCCCATTCAGGCAATATCAGTTATCTTCTCCTCTGTTTAATAGGCGGGACAGTTCAAACATGCACTATAAAGCACAGGATTTCTGTTGAAACTACCACAGATATCACAGTTTTTCCGCAGCCCTTGTAGTTTGTTGCGAAAAAGATAACACAGAACCCCGTTTGTCATTTTTAATACTTTTTGAATCATTCCGATCTGCCATCATTTATAAAGCTATGGCTTTTTAGAGAAAGCGAGAGAGAGAATCCAAGTGCAAGTGAGAGAGGAAGATTAAACTAATATGGCATATTATCACGTTCTCAGGATGCCCCAAAAGATTTTGGAAACAATGGATTACTTATTGAAGTGCAGTTACTGTTGTTATGTAGAAAAAAGGGGCACCCAATTTGCACACAGCAAAGTTCCATAAGCAGCAAATGAACAAATGATAAGTAATCCGATTTTGGTGGTCTTGGTTGAGGGAGGAACGTTGGCCAGAACCAGGGGCAGCATTTACCTTGCGTCTGAAGGTTTGGTTTTGTGGTCTCTACATTTTGCTGGACAACTATCACTGGATCCGCTCGGGGCCTCGTGCAATTGCATAGATTGCACGGTCCTATTGCTGCCCCTGGCCAGAACACTGGGGGGAACTCCCTGCTCGTCTTCAAATAATGCCATAGGATCTTTTACGTCACCTGAGCAGGAAGACAGAGTCTTGTTTCAACGTCTCATCTGAAAGACATCACCTCCAGCAGAGCAGCAGTACTGTACCAAAGTGTCAGCCTCGATTAGATGCTCACATCTGTAGTATCTTATAATTATATATGACAAGTTTTTTTGATCAACACATCTTGCAGCTTGAATGGAGAGGTGTTATTCAACATTCAAATTCAGGGAAACAATTCTGGTCTTTGAGTGTTCGGACAGGCTCAGTTTCTAGAAAATCAATTTAAGTGACATCACGTCGGCCGTTTGGAAATGCCAAAAGATGCCAAATTACTTCAACACAGCTTTCACATTTTGATGTTAGTTTTAGTTAAACTTTCCATGAAGCATAAAAGATTTCCATCATATGACATGTGACTGAATGATTTCACAATGTTACTGCTTATTTATTAGTATGCAAGCCTAGTAAACTGAAAAATGGAAAAGTAAAATTTATGAAAGTAAGCTCACCAACGAAGGAGCTTAATGGACCATTTTAAATGATCCTTCAGACATAAAATGTAACAAGCAATTCCACATGTCAACGAGGGAAAAGGGAGAAAGAGGGGGGATGCAAAGCAGGGAGGGGTGAAAGGAAAGAAGAAAGACTTGCATTTATATAGGGCCTTTCATGACCACTGGACGTCCCAAAGCGATTTACAGCCAATGAAGTACTTTTTGAAGTGTAGTCACTGTTGTAATGTAGGAAACGTGGCAGCCAATTTGCGCAGACAAACAGCAATGTGATAATGACCAGATAATCTGTTTCTTTAGCGATATTGATTGAGGGATAAATATTGGCCAGGACACCGGGGATAACTCCCCTGCTCTTCTTCGAAATAGTGCCATAGGATCTTTTACGTCCACCTGAGAGAACAGACAGGGCCTCGGTTTAACGTCTCATCTGAAAGACGGCACCTCCGACAGTGCAGCACTCTGGAGTGGGACTTTAACCCATAACCTGCTGACTCAGAGGCGAGGGTGCTACCAACTGAGCCACAGCTGACACTAAAGGAGGGTTGGGGAAAGGAGAGGAGGAAAGTTACAATGTATTTACAGCACAGATACCGGCCATTTGGCCCAATAGATCCATGCCGGTGTTTATGCTCCACACGAGCCTCCTCCCTCCCTTCTTCATCTAACCCCATCAACATATCCTTCTATTCCTTTCTCCCTCATGCACTTATCTAGCTTTGCCTTAAATGCATTTATGCTATTCACCTAAACTACTCCTTATGATAACGAGTTCCATATTCTAACCACTCTGGGTAAAGAAGTTTCTCCTGAATTCCCTATTGGATTTATTAGTGACCATCTTATATTTATGGCCCCTAGTTCTGGTCTCACCTGCAAGTGGAAACATCTTCTCTATGTCTACCCTATCAAACCCTTTCATAATCTTAAAGACCTCTATCAGGCCATCCCTCAGTCTTCTCTTTTCTAGAGAAAAGAGCCCCAGCCTGTTCAATCTTTCCTGACAGGTATAACTCTCAGTTCTGGTATCATTCTAGTAAATCTTTTTTGCACCTTCTCCAGTGCCTCTATGTCTTTTTTATATGGAGACTAGAACTGTTCACAGTACTCCAAGTGTGGTCTAACCAAGGTTCTATACAAGTTTAACCTAACTTCTCTGCTTTTCAATTCTATCCCTCTAGAAATGAACCCCAGTGCTTTTTTTTATGGCCTTATTAACATGTGTCGCTAGTTTTAGCGATATGTGTATCTGTACCCCGAGATTCCTCTGTTCCTCTACCCCATTTAGACACTGATTTTCCAAAGGAGTATGTGACCTCCTTATTCTTCCTACCAAAATGTACTACCTGACACTTATCTAGATTTATGCTCATTTGCCAATTACACGCCCATTCTGCAAGTTTATTCGTGTCTTATTTTGTCACAGTCCTCCTCTGTATTAACTACACCGCCCAATACATCCGCAAATTTTGAAATTGTACTACCAATTCCCAAGTCCAAATTGTTTATGTAAATGGTGAGCAACAGTGGTCCCAGCACCGATCCTTGTGGAACACACTTTCCACCATTTGCCAATCTGAGTAACTACCTTGAACCCCTACTCAGTTTTCTGTTTTGTAGCCAGCTCACTATCCATTCTGCTGCTTGTCCCCTGACTCCACATGTTCTGACCTTAGTCATAAGTCTACTATACGGTACCTTATCGAAGGCTTTTTGGAAATCCAAGTATATTACGTCTACTACATTACCTTCATCGACCCTTTCTATTACTTCTTCAAAGAATTCAATAAAGGTTGGTCCAGCATGACCTCTTTTGGGATCCGTGCTGACAACTCTTATTATATTTTCAGTTTCTAGTTGTTTTTCTATTACATCTTTGAGTAAAGATTCCATTATCTTTCCTACCACCGATGTTAAGCTAATTGGTCTATAATTCCCCAGACTTGCTCTATCTCCCTTTTTATATATAGGAATCACCTTAGCTGTCCGCCAGCCCTCTGGCACTATTCCCTTTTCTAATGAATTTTTAGTGCCTCGGTTATCTCTTCCTTAACTTCTTTTAATATGCACGGATGCAATCCATCCAGAGCAGGGGTTTTATCCTCTCTAAATTTGATGAGTTTATCAATTATCTCCCCCTTTTTACCTTAAGGGGGAGAAATTCGGTATCGCCCCGTTTGGGGCACAATTATTGGCCGGGCGCAAAGTTTAGCACCTGGCGCTAATTATCGCCTCCGACTGCAAACTTGGCTTCTATCGCCCCTGGAGGTAATTGGAGCGCTAAATCAGGGGCTACACACCTCTTCAAGGCGCTAACGCCGAGGAGCGAGGCGCTCCCTCAGAGCGTTGGCGAAGCTCATGTGATGTCAGTTAGCAATGGAACACACACACAATGGCGCGGGCCAGTTCTTAAAGGGGAGGGTTGATCTTGCTCTGCAGCCACACCCTGCTCATTGCAGCCTTGAATCTCGGCCTGGAGAGCCCTGTACATCAAATCTGCTGGAAAGAACAATGGAGAGGTCCAGGGAAAGAGCTCAGAGTGCAGCCCCCATAGTCTGTTCTAAATCGATGCAAGGAAGGTCAAATCAAAATGAACCTGCAAAGTGCTGCTTTGTACCCAAAACTCCTTCACAGCATTGAATCTCTCCAGAAGAGTCTCTCTCTCTCTCTCTCTCTCTCTCTCTCAATGCGTAGTGCAAAAATGTCACCGACAAAAAAAGGCAGGAAGCTGCCGCCTTTAAATAGCGCTCCCCCAGTCCCTTCCCGACTGCAAAACGCTCCCCTCAACCTGTCATTGCTAGCGGTAGGCGGAAAGGCAGGGGGCGCCACTCAATATCCGGTCCGGGGCGCTACCAGGACGTTCCACGCTCGACTGACGTCACGATCTGCGGGCGCAGGAGATCGTGGCAGTAGTGTTTCGTGCTGCCGCAAAATGTCTGGTCAATTTCGCGAGTAGCGCAAACATCGCCGCACCCGGGCGCTAGTTGCTTTGCGCTCAGCGGGAGGCGCTGATCAACCGAATTTTTACCCCTAAATGTCTTTATATATTTTTTGTTCTCTTCTTCTAATGTCATGTCCACTATGTTAGTCTCCCTGGTAAATAGAGGCAAAGTAATTATTTAATATTTCTGCCAAGGGAGTGAAGGAGGAGGATAGGAAGAAAGGGAGGAGAAGGAGGACAAGAGGGAGGAGGAGAGAGTGAGGGAGAAACAGAGGAGGGAAAGGGAGTAAGGGGAGGAGAACGGGGGGGGGGGGGGGGGAGGGGGGGCGGTGGGGGAGAAAGCAGGTGGAGGGGAATGAAAAGCAGATAATGACCAGAATAATGCAGTTTTAAACTTAAATTTTCAGCTTCAAAATACAATTGAATAAACAAAGCTTACAAGGAACCTTAACACCATCCTATTGAACATTAAATTTTAAAATCACACTGCCAGAGAACATTGCCATATATTACAAAAGTGAAACTTGATTTGTTTGTGAAATCATTTCGCCTTCCCCTGCCCCTTGAGATTGTGTTGCAGACAAAAGTAATTTTTACGCTACACAGGAATTCAGTTACTTTTGGTACAACTGGTTATAGAACTCTGAAATCCTTTGGAACTGTGAAGTTACAAATGTCTACCATGCGTGTCCTCTGAAGACTGTTTATAACAACATTTCATGATAGAAAGGGCAGGAGATACAGAAATAGCTTGGCCGCTAAATTACTGAGAAAATACGGATACTTTATTCACACAACAAAGAAAAAACTGACATGGCAAAATGCAATTAATGGGTCCCACTGTGGGGGGGCATCCAGGCCAGGGAAGTGGCCTTGCCCAAGATGAACGTCCTAACTTTAAAGGAGGCAGATGGAAGACTTCAGAGGGTTAGAGGGAAGGGGGCCAGGCACCAGATTTTCTGGCTGCATGGGGCAGGCGGTGGCTGGAGATGCAGATGCAATGGCACTTGCACCCGCCTGCCCCTTGCAAATTAGGTACCCTTCCATGACCCTGTAAATTTTGGCAGGGTTTATGCTGCAGGGCAGTGGCAGATGGAATCCCAGTATAACTGCCATTATCTCATTCTGCAGAGATTCAGGGCCAAATACTCTAATCACAGAGAGGAGATTAATGGGTTGATCAGCAACCTGCTTAAAAGCTTCACAGTGGTCCTTAGGTGTGGGTCTGGGGGTCGAGTGGTGATGTGGTTGGGGGTGAGGAGGATGGCCGGGGGGCGGGGGGGGGGGGGGGGGGGGGGGGAGGTGGAGGTGATGATTGGTTCCTTTAATGTGGGGTCAGAAGGAGCACTCCCGCTCCTCCTAACTCCACATTCAGGTAAGTTACTTACCTTCTTGGATGGGGCTAGCAAGCAATCCCTAGGCCTGGTTTCCTCAAGTGCCTCAGAGCAAACTAATCTTGGAGAGGGGGCCTCAAACAGGCATTAGGCCTTAAGCCTGTTCCATGTGTGGGTGAAGGACACATTTTTTGTCCTTACCCACAATGGTGGGTACCAATGTACTAATTGGTTAACAGACAAATAGAGTGCATTGGTAAAGTCCCCAGTCACCTGGCCCATAGTCTCAAATTGAGAGGGTGCACAGTGTGGGTAGCCATGAAGATGATAAATTGGAAGACAAAAAACACAAAAGCAAAGTAAAATTTATTTAGAAGCATGAATTTTAATAGGCGTGACTCTGAACAGCATCAGCTTCCAATCCATTTTTCTACTCAACAGTTTAATGATACACATTTGACAGTAATTAAGATTAATTCTGTGCTTTGCCCATGATCTTAGATAACCTGCAGACTCATCTATTACAGAACCAGGCAGTTCACAGTCAGCATAGGGATAGATTGGGGGCATCCGCTGCCTTGTGTTTATGCCATATTTCATACCAGTTATTGTATAATGACACCATGTTCTTCATAGTCCTACAAAATATGCTGTACTCCTTTCACAGCCAAGACCTAGAATTAAATTTAGCCAAGACCGATGGGATGGAACTCTCCTCTATCAGCTGTAACTGTCATACGTGAAATGAATTTGAAGTAATTCACTGCATGCGAAGCAGTTGGAGATGTTTCTGAGAGATAAAGTGCTGCAAGCCTTTTTTCCTTCCAGTTTTTTCTACGAAATAAAAGGAGGGTAGTAAAAGGAATAGGGAAAGATAGGGGAACCCTTGCAGTCTTTTTCTCTTATCTCCTTCTCCCCCTTCTGTGCTGGTTTGCAACAGGTATCCTGGCTGAAACTGGTAACTCTGCACAGAAGAGACTGAAGTATGACCAATCTGAGCAAAACAGCTGACCACTAACTTATTCCACTAGCCTAAACATCCATCCGCATTATCACTGGCGTACTGTGGATGCAGTGTGTACTATCTACGGGATGCACTGTAGCAACTCGCCAAGGCTTCTTAGCAGCACCTCTCAAACCCTGACCTCCACCACCTTGAAGAACAAGGGCAGCAAGTGCATGGGAACACCATTACCTCCAAGTTTCCCTGCAACAACAACTTGTATTTATATAGTGCCTTTAACGTAGTAAAACGTCCCAAGGCGCTTCACAGCAGTATTATAAGACAAAAGATTTGACACCGTCACATAAGGAGAAATTAGGGCAGGTGACCAAAAGCTTGGTCATAGAGGTAGGTTTTAAGGAGGGTCTTAAAAGGAGGAAAGAGAGGTAGAGAGGCGGAGAGGTTTAGGCAGGGAATTCCAGAGCTTAGGGCCTAGACAACAAAAGGCACGGCCACCAATGGTTGAGCGATTATATTCAGGGATGCTCAAGAGGGCAGAATTAGAGGAGCGCAGATATCTTGGGGGGGGGGGGGGGGTTGTGGGGTTGGAGAAGATTACAGAGATAGGGAGGGGTGAGGCCATGGAGGGATTTGAAAACAAGGATAAGAATTTTGAAATCGAGGTGTTGCTTAACTGGGAGCCAATATAGGTCAGCGAGCACAGGGGTGATGGGTGAACAGGAGTTGGTGCGAGTTATAACACGGGCAGCTGCGTTTTGATGACCTTAAGTTTACGTAGGGTAGAATGTGGGAGGCCAGCCAGGAGTGCATTGGAATAGTCAAGTCTAGAGGTAGCAAAGGCATGGATGAGAGTTTCAGCAGCGGATGAGCTGAGGCGAGGGCGGAGACGGGCGATGTTACGGAGGTGGAAATAGGCGGTCTTAGTTATGCCGCGGATATGTGGTCAGAAGCTCATTTCAGGGTCAAATATGACACCAAGGTTGCGAACAGTGTGGTTCAGCCTCAGACAGATGTTAGGGATTACATAGGATATACAGCACAGAAACAGGCCATTCGGCTCAACCAGTCCATGCCGGCGTTTATGCTCCACTCGAGCTTCCTCCCGTCTTTCCTCATCTAATTCGATCAGCATAATCCTCTATTCCCTTCTCCCTCATATGCTTATCTAGCCTCCCCTTAAATGTATCTATACTATTCGCTTCAACCACTCCCTGTGGTAGCGAGTTCCACATTATCACCACTCTTTGGGTAAAGAAGTTTCTTCTGAATTTCCTATTTGATTTCTTGGTGACTATCTTATATTGATGGCCTCTAGTTTTGCTCTTCCCCACAAGTAAAAACACTCTCTCTGTATCTACTCTATCAAAACATTTCATGATTGTAAAGACCTCTATTAGGTCACCCTTCAGCCTTCTCTTTTCAAGAGAAAAGAGACCCAGCCTGTTCATCCTTTCCTGATATGTATACCCTTGAATTTCTGGTATCATCCGTGTAAATCTTCTCTGCACCATCTCCAGTGCCTCTATTTCCTTTTTATATGGCAACCAGAATTGTATGCAGTACTCTAAGTGTGGTTTAACCAAGGTTAGATACAAGTTTAGCATAACTTCCCTACTTTTCAATTCTATCCCTCTAGAAATAAACCCTAGTGCTTGGTTTGCTTTTTTAATGGCTTTGTTAACCTTTGTCGATATTTTTAGTGATTTGTGTATTTGTACTCTGAGATCCCTTTGCTCCTCTACCCCATTTAGATTCTTATTTTCCAAGTAATATGTGACCTCCCTATTGTTTTTACCAAAATGTAATACCTCACATTTATCGGTGTTGAATTTCATTTGCCAATTATATGCCCATTCTGCAAGTTTATTAACGTCTTCTTGCAATTTGTTGCAGTCCTCCTCAGTATTGACTATCCCTCCTAATTTGGTGACGTCCGCAAATTTAGAAATTGTGTTTTTGATTCCAAAGTCTAAATCGTTAATATAAATTGTGAACAACAGTGGTCCCAGCACTGATCCTTGTGGAACACCACTTCCCACCTTCTGCCACTCTGTATAGCTACCCTTTACCCCTACTCTCTGCTTTCAGTCTTGAAGCCAGCTAGCTATCCATTCTGCTACTTGTCCCCTGACTCTGCATTCCCTGACCTTATTCATTAGTCAATTATGTGGTACCTTATCGAAGGCCTTTTGAAAATCTAGATAAATTACATCTACCGCATTACCCTTGTCTACTCTCGCTGTTACCTCTTCAAAAAATTCAATGAGGTTGGTCAAGCAAGACTTTCCCTTTTGAAATCCATGCTGACTATTTATTATTATATTTTTGGTTTCTAGATGTTCTTCCATTTTCTCCTTCAATAGGGATTCCATTATTTTTCCTACCACCGATGTTAAGCTGACTGGTCTATAGTTCCCTGGACATGTTCTATCAACTTCTTAAATATAGGTATTATGTTAGCTATCCACCAGTCCTCTGGCACTATACCTTTTTCTAACGAATTACTAAATAGGTGTAGTATTGCCTCTGCTAACTCTTCCCTAGATTCTTTTAAAATGCGCGGATATAATCCATCCTGACAAGGGGTTTTATCCTCTTTGAGTTTCATTAGTTTATTTAATATATCTCCTCGTTTTATTTTAAATGCAGTTATCTCATTACTAGTTTCATCATCCAATGTCATCTCCACCTATTCTATCGCCCTGGTAAATACTGTAGCAAAGTAATTATTTAATATCTCTGCCATCTCTCTATTGTTGCCTGTGGTATTATCCTGTTCATCCCTTAGTGGCCCTATTCCCATCCTGGCCTTCCTTTTTCTATTTACATGCCTGTAAAATATTTTACTATTTTGTTTTATGTTCCTTGATAATTTAATTTCATAGTTCCTCTTTGCCATCCTAATTGTTTTTTTTGACTTCTCTCCTAATCTCTTTGTATTCTCTCTCGTCATGCTCTCCCATGCTGCCAATGTACATAATGTACGCCTCTTTCCCTAATCTCATTTGTTCCCTTATGGCTTTATTCATCCATGGTGTCTCATTAGTGTTTAGCTTGTTCTTGTTTTTTTTAGCAGAATATTTTTTTCCTGGACTCTGTTGAACACTATTTTAAATGTTTCCCTTTGCTGCTCTACATCATTGTTTGCCAATATTGTTGCCCATTTTATTTTCCCAAGTTCTATTCTCAGCCCCTCAAAATCAGCTTTTCTCCAATCTATTACCCTGGTCTTTGTCATACTTATGTCTTTCTCAATTATTATCTTAAAGCGTATCATATTATGGTCACTATTGCCTAGATGTTCCCCTACTTTTACTTCTCTTATCTGCTCTGATTCATTCCCCATTACTAGGTCCAATAGCGAATCCTCCCTTGTTGGGCTTTTTACATATTGGGTTAAAAAGGAGTCCTGCACACATTGTAGGAACTCCATTCCCTTATCCCCTTTACCTACCTCTTCTGTCCAATTAATATCGGGGTAGATGAAATCCCCCATGATTATTATTCTACGGGGGAAAAATTCGGTTGCTTTACGCCTCATTAGCGCCCTAGGGGGTGCAAAGCAATTAGCGCCCGGGCGCGACAATGTTTGCGCCGCTCGTGAAATTGACCAGACACTTTGCGGCGGCGCTAAACACTACCACCACAATCTCCTGCGCCTGCAGATCTTGACGTCAGTCGAGCGTGCAACGCCCCGGACCGGATATTGAGTGGCGCCCTCTGCCTTACCGCCTGCTGCTAGCAACGGCAGGTTGAGGGGAGCGTTTTGCAGTCGGGAAGGGACTGGGGGAGCGCTATTTAAAGGTGACCGCTTCCTGCCTTTTATTGTCGGCGACATTTCTGTACCATGCATTCGGAGAGAGGGAGAGATTTCTGGAGAGATTCAACGTTGTGTGAAGGAGTTTTGGGTACTGAGCAGCACTTTGCAGGTTCATTTTGATTTGACCTTCCTTGCATCGATTTAGAAGAGACTATGGGGGCTGCACTCTCAGCTCTTTCCCTGGGTCTCTCCATTGTTCTTTCCAGCAGATTTGATGTACAGGTCTCTCCAAGCTGAGATTCAAGGCTGCAATGAGCAGGGTGTGGATGGAGAGCAAGATCGACCTTCCTCTTTAAGAACTGGCCGGCGCCAGTGTGTCTGTGTTCCATTGCTGACTGACGTCACATGATCTTCGCCAGCGCTCTGAGGTAGCACCTCGGCGTTGGCGCAGAGAGGTGTGCAGCGCCTGATTTAGCACTCCAATCACCTCCAGGGGCGATAGAAGCCAAATTTGCAGTTGGAGGCAATAATTAGCACCAGGCGCTAAACTTTGTGCCCGGCCGATAATTGCGCCCCAAATGGGGCGATACCGAATTTCTCCCCCAACATCTTTTACTCATTTCCCTAATTTGTTTGCAGGGAGAGGGATGGAGTCAGTGGCTAGGGAATGGAGTTTGTGGCTTCGGTCTTCCCAATATTTAATTGAGAGGTCATGAAGGGGGATCGGAGAGAAACTGGAGAAAGATGTGAGTTCAAGGGTAGGGCTGGGGGGAACCTTAGAGGAAGTTTGGCCCAGTGGGCTAGGGGAAGGAAGGGAAGTGGCAGAGGCAACTGAACGGATGGTCTCAATCTTAGAGACAAAGAAATCCATGAGCTCCTCACACTTGTTGGAGGTGAGGGTGGAGGAGACAGGGGAGAGGGGTTTAAGAAGACGGTTAGCAGTAGAGAATAGAAGCTGGGGTTTATCTTTGCATTCCAGAATTATTCTGGATTAGCGAGCAATTTTGGCAGATGAGAACAGGACCCGATAATGCTTTATGTGGTCCAGCCAGATCTGGCGGTGAATGGCTAAACCAGTTGTCTGCCATATCTGTTCAAGTCTGCGTCCCTTGGACTTAAGGGAGCAAAGATGAGTGTCATACCAGGGGGAATGGCCAGGGTGAGAGTGAGCAATTGTTTTAATAGGGACTAGGGCATCAAAGGTGGTGGTGAGGGTATGGTTGAGCAGATCGGTAGCTGCAGAAATGTCACGGTGAATGGAGGGCCAAAGGCTGGACAGTTGGGATTTCATAAGTGCAGTTGTAAGAGAGTTGAGTGTGTTTTTTTTCCAGGGGCAGATACAGATGGAAGTAGGGTTCGCGGGGGGGGGGGGGGGGGGGGAGGCGGTGGAAGGGGGATGTGGGTTGAGAGCGATACGAGGAAGTGGTCAGAGATGGCCTCATCTGCGATTGACACAATGGGAGTAGTTTCACACACCATCCTTGACTTGGACAAATATTGCCGTTCCTTCATAGTTGGTGGGTCAATGTCCTGGAACTCCCTACCTGGGAGAACCTACACCACACAGACTGCAGCTGTGCAATATCCCCTCTAAGGCCAATACATCCTTCCTGAGGTGCAGTGTTCAAAACTGAACGCAGTACTTCAGGTGAGATCTGACCAATGCTCTGTACAACTGAAGCGTAACTTCCTCCCCATTGGGTGTCAGACCCCTTGAGATAAATGCCAACATACCATTAGCATTTTTGATTACTTTTTGTACCAGTCCACTAGCTTTTAGTGACTGCACATGGATACTCAAATCCCTTTGCTCCTCCACAATTGCTCGTCTCTCCCCATTAAGAAAATATTCAGATTTGTCTTCCTTGGATCCAAAGTGGATGACCTCGCCCTTCCCCGCATTGAATTCCATCTGCCACAGTTCTGCCCACTTACTTAATCTATCTAGGTCCCTTTGTAACTTCCTGCTCCTATCTACTAACTTAGTGTCATCTGCAAACTTGGATATACAACTTTCTATTCCTTCATCCTTGATATATATGGTGAAAAGCTGAGACCCCAGTACAGATCCCTGGGGAACACCACTTGGTACATCCAGCCAATCAGAGTACATTCCATTTATCCTTACCCTCTGTCTCCTACCTCCCAACCAATTACTAACCCATGCCACAAGGTTAACTCCAATTCCCTGGTCTCTCATTTTTGCCAATAATCTCTTTGAATGGGTAGTTCAGAGGGGAAGAGTCAGGGATAGCGATGGGAGTGAAGGATGGAAGAGCAGGGAAGGGATAGTTGAAAGGGGTAGAGGATATGATGGGAGTGAGGGGTGGGGGGAAAAGCACGAGTGACAGGGAGAGACGATGAGAAGGAGCAGCTACAGTCATATTTTCTGCACAACCCCACCCATAAATATTGCCCTCAGCCATTGGTGGCTACTTTTTCACCCACACCACCCACCTGAAAGGATAGAAGAAAAAGGCAGAAGGAGAAGCAGAAGATGGCAGTGAAAGAAGCAGAAAGAAAAAGAGAATAGTGACAGAAGCAGAAGAGGAGAGACAGAGGTAGAAACAGCTATGCAAAGACAGCAGCGACAGGCAAGAGAGTGACCATATGCTCCCACTTACAGTGTGCAACGTCACAAGAGATTGACTTACGCTTTTGAAAATGCTTTGGCAACATGAAGATTAAAAAAGCACTGCACCGCAACTGCAGAAATACGCATCTAAGCATTTAATTTGGATCAACAGTCTTTCTAAATCAAACAGCTAGGATATCAATCATCCTCACGTGGCGCCATCTGGTTTGAGTGCACAAATAATTCTTCATGAAGCAGCGGTCCTGATGAACATGTCCCCGTGACTCAATGACCCCTTCTCAGATAATCCACAAAACACACTTCATGATAACAATTCTGTGCTTCTCGTCTAAAGATGAAAACATTAATTTAAAATTTTGTAAAACTTAATGGCGGAATGATCATCACGTCCCCCATCAGATTTAATTCAACTAATAATTATATCCCGAATGAGCAAAAGCTGTGCGATGCTGAACTGCATCAGTACTTTTTAGAAAGACAAACTCTTTCATGTCTCATTCACCGTTCTCCAACAAAAGAAATCTGGCAGCCGACTCATGCCACTCTGCGACTGAACACACAAGTTGGTGCAGGAGTCACATCAGCATTAAATTGACCTCCTTCCATGTAAAATAATAGTGTACTTGCTGCTATTAAGCTGAATATATTTGAAAAGGAAGAACATGCATTTTATACAGCATATTTCATGACCTCAGGACAACTCAAAAGTGTTTCACAGGCAATGAATTACTTTTGAAGTGTAGTCATTGTTGTAATGTACGAAACACGGCAGCCAATTTGCACACATCAAGGTCCCACAAATAGAAAATGAGATAAATGATCAGATAATCTGTTTTAGTGATGCTAGTGGAGGGATAAATGTTGGCGAGGACACAAGAACTCCTCAGCTCTTCCTCAAATATTGCTGAGAGAATTTTTAGGTCCATCTGAGAGGGTAGATGGGGCCTCAGTTTAACATCTCAAAAGACTGCACCTCAGAAAGTGTGCAGCACTTCATCAAGACTGCACTGAAGTTAGCCTAGATTATGTGCCCAAATCCTGTAGTGGGTCTTGAACCACAGAGCCAAGACTGACATCTAGATATAACAAGGAAATATATAATTTGTTTGATGACCTGGGGGTCCTTGTGCATGAAACACAAAAAGTTAGCATGCAGGTACAGCAAGTAATCAAAAAGGCAAATGGAATGTTGGCCTTTATTGCAAGGGGGTTGGAGTATAAAAGCAGGGAAGTCCTGCTACAACTGTACAGGGTATTGGTGAGACCACACCTTGAGTACTGCGTACAGTTTTGGTCTCCTTATTTAAGGAAGGATATACTTGCATTGGAGGCAGTTCAGAGACGATTCACTAGGTTAATTCCAGAGATGAGGGGGTTGACTTATGAGGAAAGGTTGAGCAGGCTGGGCCTATACTCATTGGAATTTAGAAGAATGAGAGGTGATCTTATTGAAACATACACGATACTGAGGGGGCTCGACAAGGTAGATGCAGAGAGGATGTTTCCCCTCGTGGGGAAATCTAGAACTCGGGGGCATAGTTTCAGAATAAAGGGTCGCCCTTTTAGAACTGAGATGAGGAGGCATTTCTTCTCTGAGGGTCATAAATCTGTGGAATTCTCTGCCCCAGAGAGCCGTGGAGGCTGGGTCATTAAATACATTTAAGGTGGAGATAGACAGATTTTTTCAAGATAAGGGAGTGAAGGGTTATGGGGAGCGGGCTGGCAAGTGGCTTTGAGCCCAAGATCAGCCATGATCTTATTGAATGGCAGAGCAGGCTCGAGAGGCCAAGTGGCCTATTCCTGCTCCTATTTCTTATGTTCTTATGTTATGTTCTTATGTATATGCTCAGTGTAGAGCCACTTTAAAAGTTTACAATGATGCTCTGACAAAAAACACAAATAAATTAAAATAGGTAATAAGAAAACTGTCTCAAAATTAATTTCCCAGTAGAAGGTTAACTTGGGGGGGTACCATTGTGGTGCAAGCGAGCTTCCCGGCAACGTCAGTTCCTGCCACTAGCAATCACAATTTAATCTAAAAGCTGTTTAAATGTCAAACTGGCTACTGGGAGCGTTAACTGCATAGAATGATTGTGGATCAGGATCCTTTTTTGTCTTTGATCTGTAGGAGTCAGGAATTTTATAGTTCAGTAATGGTCAGGTAGTACTATGTACCCAACCAGTACTGATTTTTTAAGCTGCTGGGCCTACCTGATGTCTAAGACAACAGATTTCAAAAGCTTGAGGTAAAATGTAGATTGAGTGTTTTTAAAAACGTGAGTGAGTGAGTGAGTGAGTGAGTGAGTGTGTGAGTGAGTGTGTGAGTGAGTGTGAGAAGAGAGAGAGAATGTGTGACAGACAAAGACAGTGCTTTGATTACATACCTGTTGTAGCTTTTGTTTTGCTTTCTATAAACTTCAGAAAGTGTATTAAGCTGAGGTGGGGACGAGATAGTGTCTTCATGCTAATGTTAATTCAGTTTCGACAAAACATACTAACTAAATTTTAAAGCCAACTAATTATTTCACAATGTTTTATTGTTAGAAAAGGTCAATGCCAATTATTGCAGAGTATATCAATCTGACTTAATACAATGCCAGCTGCTCATTGATGTCAGCAGAGCTTCCCCTTCATCTTTCAGAGATGACTAGACAGGTCTTTTGGAGGCAAGCAGATAGGAATGGATAATTATTCATAGACAGAAATACCTAATGATGGGGTTTTCAGCTTCTGTGCTTGCCAGCCTGCAACTTTTTCCCCATTAAAATGAATGGCGAGTGCAAAAGCTGAAACCCTGGACAACGTTTTTAAACCAACAAAGCTGTCTATTGAAGAAAATTCCCTTGTAGTAGTGTGCCTCTTTAAGTCTGGTAAATTTTGGAGTACATTGAGCTAAAACAGAGGTAGTTGTGGAACTAAGATCTGCAGATTTTCCACGACAGGGCCTTTACAAATTCTCCAGAAATCCCCAAGAGGCGCAGAGCCTGACTTCAGAGGTTCTGTCTATAGCATTTGTAGCACAAAAGTTAGCACAATTGATTTGTCAGCACCATTTTTTGAAACCTTTCATGTTTTTGTGAGAATGTTGGTATTCTGCATTTATGAACGGTCAAAGGGTACAGCAAGGATTTTTTTTTTTTTTTAAGTTCAGCGAGGAAATAGGATGGTAATTTTCATTACAATGATGTCAGGTGTAAGTGATAATGTATGTTTGCATAATGTCCATGTGAAATACTAGCTAATATTTAATAGGAAATACTGGTCTCGAACCCAAATAAAGATGGGTGGATGTGATATGGAGAATTGTTTAATGTAAGAAGTTATTGGTTAGAAACACAAATTCATCAACTCTATTGAAGCTGTTGATATATTGGGGCATCAGCACCCAGCTGAAATCATAATGGCCCAAATTTTACTGGAGCGGGGCATCTCGCGGCGTGTCCCGTTAGTTAGACTTCTTCCCTTCAGCTCGAAAATATTTTGCGCTGGAAGTGCGAGCTGGAAACGGCAAGGCCAGGGCAATGAGGCATCTGGGACATTGGAACAACGGGACCAACAGACTATCTCCTTCACCAATTAGATTTAAGGATTGAGTTAGAAACAAAAGGAATGACAGAGAAAGAGGGTGAATTAGAGTCAAATCAGGTACAAAAAGAGAAATTTAAAAAATGAGGGAAAGAAAGAAAGATTGGATTAAGGGAGAAAGTTTACAGAATAGGGAAAACGTCTCCAAGGATCATGCGTAACACAACATTGGGAGGGGAGCTGTTCTAATGAGTCTTCCACAACCTTTAATTGGACATCCATAAATAGTGATGTGCAATAATGTTGGATAATACTAATATAGAAAACTCAATTTAAATGTACATGAACACATGCAAGAAAACTCCAGAATGAAGCATAAAAAGTATCCAGCAACCTGTGGCATGTTTGCTATAATGTGAAAACATACCAGCACGCAACATGACGGAGTTTTTAAAAGCAGGAAAATATCAGCTATTCCAGGAGCTTAGATATATTAAAAAAAACTGCAAATGCTCAAACTCTGAAATAAAATAAAAACTGCTGAAAATATACAGGCCTATCAACATTGGGAAAGAGAAAAGAGAATAAACATTACAAATAGAAACCTTCCTTCAAAACTGGGTCTGAAACTTTAATCTTTCTCTTCCTTTTTCAGATGCTGTCAGATCTCCTGTATATATCCATCATTTTTTGTTTTTGTTTTCAGGATCTTAATCTGCACCAACATCCCAATTACAAAATAGTTTTTTGTGGGGGTGGAGACCAAGAGGGGTAAAGGAGAAGATTAAAAATAAATAAAAGTGCCACCCAATTTAGTGAATCAGAACATAAAAAATAATGCTCAGGGCTGAATGGGTTTTACTGTGTCGCAAAGTCAACTTACACTTTCACTCTGGTTCCCCTAAAAAGATAATCAACCGCTGAACATACTGCAGTACATCATTCCAGTACCAAACCACTTTTACCAGGGAGACGGGCGTCAGCTGCAATCACAGTACTGACAGCTCATGTGATCCAGTATCCCCAATATGGGTGTTGTGTGATATAGTCAAGGCCAGGCCATACCCCTCATACATGGCTTTAATTTAATCAGCACTGACAAGTTTTGCTGGCTGGTATTGGTCAACTCAAGGTGGACGAGTGCTACTGCAGGTCTGTGAGCTATCAGCATAACACTGTGTTCTCAATGGAGACATAGGTTCATGAGCACTACACGTACATGAATTCTAACAACTATCTTCAAGTAACTGGCACCAGAGCTTATCCTTGAAACCAGATGCTGTGAATATATTTTTTATTGCTGCATGTAACTTAAGGCTATTGGTTAAATTAACTTCTCAGTAACAATCTGTTTTAAAATATACACTATACCTCATTATATTGCAATCAATGCTTATAGTCAAGCCAAAATCCAGATGACATCCATTTGTATAGCTTGAAAGATCGTCAGGTTTTGCACAATAATGCATAGCTACTTCTGTATGAGTGAGTGGCCAGAAATGATCAGATCTCCAGGTCTGATCAACAGACACCAAAAACTGAACTTGAACCTCAATTGATACGGTTCTATTGGAAAAACAAAAATGTTCAACTAAAGTTTCCTCTCCATGATTGCAGGGCTGACGTCACAATAAATAACTTACTTACAAGTGTGGGAGTGGTGAAAGTACCCAATAATAATCCCACAACTGTACTACCAACTACGTTCATCCCCAAACACTAAAATGTTCAGTTAGAGTTTCACATGCAAGACCAGACCTCTGGACACCAACTGAATCAGTGGCACGGGTATGGAATTTGTGGCTGTGGCAAAGACTCTGGGGGTCATTTTGGTGAAATGGTGAAAACAGTCGCTAAATGGGTGCTCTGCTAATAAGGCACGCCTGTTTGAAAGTCTGGTTTTAGCATGCAATTTTGGGCCCAATTGCTGATTACCATAATTTAGCACTCAAGTGCTCATTAGACACATTTTTCGTGGAGCAGCATATGTGGGGTCCACTCACCCACTTCCACTGAAGGTGTGTGTGGAGTGTGCTGGCTGATAGACAGCGGGACTTTTCAGGATCAAGGGGGACCCCTAGCAAGATGCTGAAGACCAAGCACTCCCTTTCTCCTGGTGACTCCTATAAGGTGTTCAATAAGGTAGAGTAGTACAGCACTTATTCTTTTTAGGTGAAGTCCTCAGAGAATTTGGGGAACAAATGTTGATAGAGTGTTCATGCTGTCTTGACAAAGTGTCCCAGAAAGCCTGTGAATGTGTTTCAAAAGTCCTCTTCAAACTACCAGCAGCAAGTGATGCACCTTTCAGTAGTTCAGGAGGGGGTCCAAGGATAGATTGGTGTGGGGGCAGGAAAAGAAACCATTGCCGGAGATGGTATGGCTACGATTTGATAGGTACGAATGAAACCAATTGAAGGCAGCCCCCACTAAGCTGGACAATGGAGGAGAGGCATTGGAGAAAGATGGTGTGGTTGATCAAAGGTTGCAGAGGATGAGAAGGGAAAATGCATCGTAGCCACAGTCACAGAGCACGTCATTTGTGACTTTGATTAGGGCTGTTTCAGTGCTGTGGCAGGGGTGAAAATTTAATTGGAGAGATTGCAACATGGAGTTATGGGAAAGATGGGCACAGGTTTGGGAGGAGATAATACATTCAAGGAGTTGAGACACGACAGAGAGGTTGGAGATGGGGTAGTAGTTTGCAAAGACAGAAGGGTTGAGGGTGGGTTTATTGAGACGGGTGATGATGATGGCAGTTTTGAATGGGAGGGGAACAGTACCTGAGGAGAAGGAACCATTTACAATGTTAGCTAGCATGGGGGCCAGGAAGAGAAATTGTGTGGTTAGCGGTTTAGTGGAAATGGAGTCAAGGGAGCAGGAGGTGGATCTCATGGACATGATGAGCTCCAAGATGGCATGAGGGAGGTAGGAGAGACATTAGAGAAGGACTTGGGATCAGGGCTAGGGCTGGGGGGGAGGGAGCCTGGGAGGAGGTTTAGCTTGGTAGGCAAGGGGAAGGGGGAAGTAGCTGAATGGATGGTCTTAATCTTAATGAGAAAGTAGTCTATGAGCTCCTTGCACTTTGACAGCGTAGCTCTCCATCTTAATTGTTACCATTCAGTAAGAGATGGCATGAGGGAGGTAGGAGAGACATTAGAGAAGGACTTGGGATCTCTTTTGACTTGGCGTGCCTTTACATTAGCCTAGGTGGACTATCCAGTGGGCAGCACTGTGCAATCCAATGGTTTTGAATTTCTGTCTTGATTTATAATTTGGTTTGGAAGTGCATTTGAACTCAATACATTGCGGGGTTAGGGTCAGAAATTCTTGTATGAATTTGATTTCCTTGCTGTGTACAGACTGGAATATGGTTAATACTTATGCTATAATTGCCCTAATGCTATAATTATACAATCAGAACTCCAGGCTAAGAAAATATGAAACACATTTTTTAAAAAGATAAAACAACTAGATTAGTGATGTTAAGAGAAGCACATGCGGCACATACATTAAAGAAGAACACGTGCAATTTAATCAAACCAAACCCAACATCATTATGTATTTCCTGAAAATATTGTTAAATTTGCTGGATGTATGTCACTGTAAACTCTTTACAAGCTGTGGCACTGACAAACTGGACACTTCAGCCACATCTTTATTTTTAGCTGCTCTCAAGAATCAATGGGTTCACAACTACACCCATACAAACACATCTATCATAAAATGACATTCCTTCAGTGATAATTTAACTCAGATTTAGACTAAGTGCAGGGGACTTTTCAATCTAAAAATTATGCACAAATTCTTAAACATGCCTTAAAAAAAAGCTGCTTTCCTATCAGTTACCATTAAGCTTTACAGATGGAAAAGTTAAAAACAGAAGGGAAACCATATACACAGTTTCAAATTGCAGTGAAATAACTCGCAACATTCCAGACACATAGTGCACTGTGGTCAATAATTAAAGGCACAATTTACAATAAAAGGCTGCAGGTGGACTGGATAGTAAGGCAATCACTGAGTCACTGGTCCATAGAAAGATAGCTACAATGGTACACTAATAGAAAACAATAAGCAGCATACTTATTGTATCTTACATATCGCCATTGTGTTTTGGAGATTTCTGCATGCTCAGGCCCAAGAAGCCTCCTGTATGTGGTAGCACAAGACAATGAGCACATGCTGCCAGCCACATCTATCCATGTCAAAATATGGCATATTTGTGTGTTGGAAAACTGTGTCCCCACCCCACCCCGGGCAAAGATTTTCTCTGTGCACCTAATAAATAGGTTTACAGTTTCACTACTTGTGGCACACACAAACTCCTTGCTCACTCCATGCTATACATAAGGAGGAACAAACTTGCATTTATATAGTGCGTTGCCATGCGCATCAATGAGTTATATTTAGAAGTGATGTCCTATAAACAACAAATAAGAATGACCAGTTAAACTTTTTTTTGGCAGTGTTCATTGAGTGGACACCAGGAAAATTACCTACTTTGCTTTGAATAGTATCATGGATCTTTTACATTCATCTGAACAGGCAGATATCTTGGTTGAATGTCTCTCATCCAAAAGACCTCGGGTTGGATTTTCCGGGGTCAGCGGGTGCGATTGGTGGCGGGTCGGGTGGAAGTGTTTTTTTTCCCCAGCAGGTCGGGACCCCGCTGTGAACCCACCACCACGCGCCTTTCCCCGATGTCGGATCTATCAGCGCTGAGCAGACCCGACATGCAGCGGCGGGTTCACAGAGAGGGACCTAATTCAGGTAAATAGTGGCTTGCTTAGAGCCACTTAAGAATGAATTTCAGCTCCCCTTCTGCATTTGACAACTCGCCCACAGGGTCCACGCTGGTCGTGGACCACGTCTGTCAAGCTGAGGTGGGGGTTCAGTGGCCATTGAATCAGCTGTTGAGTTGACAGCTTCAAACGTACTGTAAAAGCTCCCACCTTGAGATATCTTCCCTCAGCCACAAACTCTTCCTCACTGCATTTCCACAACAGATTCACCATGCTGCAAGTCGTTACACAAGTCTCCATCCAGTCTGACCTCATTACCTCTCTCACCTATTGACAGATCGCTTCGGTCATCTCTACTTCACCTGCCATCTATTCCATCAGCATGGGTGCCCTTTATACTTTCTCACCTTGGTCCTCAGAATCCCACCACGATCAGCCCCAACACCAGCAGCACCAACACCACCACCAACCTTCTCCACAATCGCCTGATGCTGCACAGGACAGAGGGCATCAGCACCCGACCACATTGCTGCCTGGGAGGCCAGGGATGGCCTCACCATGGCCAGATTTACTTCACTTGATGGTGTACATGATGCGCCAGGTTGGCACCACCCCACACCAACACCATAAAGCATCCCTACAATGCCCAAGCCATTCATTTCACACACATCACCATTGCGGGGGGTACCATTATGTCTCACCATTCACTGCAACTCACTAAGCCACTTCCAAAGGTGCACACATATCTGTCCAAGAACGCAAAGTGTTGAAAATAAAGGTTTCAATGTTTGACACTACATTAACAGAAACTTTACATCAACATTGCATAAAATACCCAAGTGCCTACCCTTGTGTGTTGTTAGTTGGTATGATTGCACTAGGATGAGGGTGAGGGGTGGCTAGTGAGATGGGGAAGTGATAATGCAGATAGAGAGGGATGGGTGGAGGTGCAAGGTAAGTTGGTGTGAGTAAGGATATGCAGGAGTAAGGTAGGGAAGGCAGAGTGATGGGGATGTGTTGAGAGGTACAGCAGGATGAGGTTGAGTGTGGCTTTGTACTAATGTTTCATGATCTACTGAGATCACTGAAATGTTTGCGGCACTGCACCCATATCCTCCTGACGAGATCCCTGCTTGTGCCCTCCTCTGCAATGTGCAACCAGGCTGTGTTGATCTCCTGGGGAGGTCTCTTCCGCCCATTGGAAGGGAAGAGGACCTCCCTGTGTGCTGTGACTCCCTCTATAAGCATATGGAGGGGGTCATAGGAGAGGCTGGGTGCAGCCTTGCACCTCTGTGCAGTGCTCGTCAGTGTTTGCAGTACCTCAATGCTCTGGAACACTGACAGCATAAATGTCTAAATAAATTTGGACATAGTCCCTTTAAGGAAACCAGCTGAAGACACGTCATCAAATGGCATCACCAAACCCGCTTCCTTCAATTGACCGGGAAATGTGCTAGGCAGGCCCAATCAGGGGAAATTCATTTCAGAGGCCAGGATGGAGACAGCAGCGGGGCCGGGACCCGCCACCGACGTCGCCTGCCACGGAACCACAGAGGTTTGTAAAATCCGGCTCGCATCTCTAACAGTGCAGCACTCCCTCACTACTGCAGTGAAGTGTCAGCCTAGATTATGTGCTCAAGTTCTGGAGTGGGGCTCGAACTTACAAGCTTCTATGTCAAGTTTTTGTCTGAAGGTGAGCAAATTTATTTTTAAAACGGCATATTTTCTTCCTGCTCAATTCCTTGCCGGGATAAAGTTCCACAGCTGCTAGACACCCTTCAAAAGCCTTGACCAAGTAGACTTTTTTCATCTGTAAATGTAGACAGTGGTCAACCATAGGAGGGGTATCACAGCTGAACCAAATTCTGTTTTCGTGTGATGCCCACACCCTTGCATTTCCAGAGCTGGCTGCTGTATAGCAATCATATAACCATAGAAGTTTTGCAGCATGGAAGGAGGCCATTTGGCCCACTGTGTCTGCCAGCTTCTCGCTAGAGCAACCCAAAACTAATCCCATTGCCGCCCTCCTCAGGAATAGCTATCTTATTGGATTTCCCCAATGTAGGGGTATTGTGGCGAACTGTAGCACCCCTTACCATCATCTTGGCTGAGATTAATTAACTCAATCACAGATTGGGGATTGAACCTGGGACCTCCCTGTACTGTACAGCTGCCTATTGTGCAATCTTCAAATTACAATTTTGCTACTTTTTGATAAAATCAGATAACATTTGGTGACACAATGATGCCATAGCACCAATTACATTAATGCACAACAGTGTGAAACCATGTTCACTTTTCCATGTTAAAATAATTTATGATGCGGAGATGCCGGCGTTGGACTGGGGTGGACAAAAATGAGAAGTCGCACAACACCAGGTTATAGTCCAACAGATTTATTTAAAATGACGAGCTTTCGGAGCTGTCGATCGCCCCTTCTTCAGGTAAAGGTAAAATAATTTAGGTTTGCCTCCCTGAACCAGGCACACAATTCAAGTGGCAAGAGGCAGGCAACCAACCTGCCGTTTAGCCTCTGGCAGTACTGTAATCTAAACGCTCACAGCATTATTATACCGATACTGCGGTAACAATAATGTACAAGTGTACAAAATGATTGGGTAAGAATTTACCCTACAAGAATGAATTTATTTGCAACTTTCATGCGAACCTACATGAAATATTTGTTGACAGATCTTTGAAGGCAGTTTGCTGAAATGGTGCAATAACTGGCAAAATATCATTATCACATCAGTCACTGATTTTTTTTCAAACTCTGCATAAAATTTGAAGTAAAGCCATCAACAATACAAATCCATCTTGTGTCCAAATACTCAACAGTTTGGCTATTTATAGCACATTAACAGTCACTCTTGTTCCAGCACAAATCTGAACCACACGTATGGCATTAGCCTCCATTTCAGCTTCAACCCATCTTCCTCTGACTATTCACATCAATGGCCCAGATTTTGTTGTAGCAGGGCATCTAACGGCATCTGTTGTTAGTTAGACTTGCCCTTGCATGTTTCGGTTTTTACATTTTTTGCATGGAAAGTTGTTGAAAGTGCAAGCTGATTACGTCGCATCGAGGGAAACAGGGCCTCTGGGACCTCAGTGAACAGTGCAAGCAACTGTGCAGCTCCTTAACCAATCAGATTGAGGGATTGTGAAATTAACAGCGCAAGGACGGAGAAGGAAGTGTAAATTAGAGGGGTGGATTCAATGCCAAATCAGGTACAGAAAGAGAAATAAAGAGGGAAAGAAAGATTGGATTGAGAGAGAGAGAAAAAAAGAGACAGAAAAAGTAATTTAAAAAAATCTACAACAACAATTAGTACCTGAAGGAATGAGACTCCACACTAGCAACTGTTAATTTTCAGAGCCAGAGAGCTTGATTGGCAGTATTTAACATTTAGCACATTGTTGAAAGGGTACTAATGACAAGACTTAACTTTCTGTGGCTAGTTTAGTTCGTATCTATCACACAAATTCGGCAACTTCACACCATTCAATGCATTTCAATAGTGAGGCAGACAGCGAGATGCCATTTTCATGGCGCAACTCGGACAGCAACTTTTGGGTATTGGCATTTAAACGCGCATCTGCTCCTCGCCTGAAGTTGCTGTGCCATTTGCGCATAAATAACGGTGAGTGCCATTAGCCTCACTGTTATTTTGAGAGCAAACTCTGGCCAAAAATATGTTTTTATTTGTGCTGCACTGTGTGAAAGGAATGGATGGTGAGTCAATAAGATTTTTTTAATTTCCAAATTCTGCCAGCCGGCTGCCCAATAGTCTGCTTTGGGTGAATTTGTATGGCATTGCGAATATACAAAGCAGATGAACAAGCTTTCCATGAGGTGCAGAGAAAGGAAGTGTAAAGAGAAGCTAAGCATCTTCATTTAAAAAGTTTCAATTATATTAAGTGTCATCACTGAATATTAACCGCCCCACACACAAATGTACAGGGAAATGTAATTAAGGAGTACAAAACGAGCACAGAACCTTGGTGTGCATGTACATAGATCCCTGAAGGCAGCAGGACAGGTCGATAAGGTGGTTAAAAAAGGCATATGGGATACTTGCCTTCATTAGCCGAGGCATAGAATATAAGAGCAGGGAGGTTATGATGGAGCTGTACAAAACGCTAGTTAGGCCACAGCTGGAATACTGTGTGCAGTTCTGGTCATCACACTATAGGAAGGATGTGATTGCATTGGAGAGGGTGCAGAGGAGATTCACCAGGATGTTACCTGGGCTGGAGCGCTTCAGCTATGAAGAGAGACTGGACAGGCTGGGGTTGTTTTCCTTAGAGCAGAGAAGGCTGAGGGGGGACCTGATTGAGGTGTACAAAAATATGCGGGCATAGATAGGGTAGATAGAAAGGAACTTTTCCCCTTAGTAGAGGGGTCAATAACCAGGGGGCATAGTTTCAAGGTAAGGAGCAGGAGGTTTAGAGGGGATTTGAGGAAAAACTTTTTCACCCAGAGGGTGGTTGGAATCTGGAACTCACTGCCTGAAAGGGTGGTAGAGGCAGGAACCCTCACAACATTCAAGAAGCATTTAGATGAGCACTTGAAATGCCATAGCATACAAGGCTACGGACCAAGTGCTGGAAAATGGGATTAGAATAGACAGGGCTTGATGGCCAGCGCGGACACGATGGGCCGATGGGCTGAAGGGCCTCTTTCTGTGCTGTATAACTCTAAATCCCAAATTTTCCAGCAGCACTATATTCTATTACTGTCAATAATGCTGTTCCCGCAGTTGTAGAAGAACATTGGGATGTGCCACAAACATTTATTCTACAGGAAACTCTTGTTTATCCGGCACCCAAATATCCGGAATTCTCGCTTAACCGGCAAAAATCAGGAGTAGGTTCAGGTAAGTTTTACTATACAGACAAGACCCCGATTCTGACCTTTCGCCCCCACGAAAGGGGGGTCAACGTTTTTCCGACTCGGACCTGTCGCCGCCACGGAGGAAGAAGCCGGAGTCTCGTGATTCGGAATACAGGACCGGCTCGGGGAGCTCAGACCCATCGCCCCCTCGGCAGAGGCTGCTCTCCCGTAAGCCGGCTCCCTCAGGATATAAAGGGTGCGATGATGGTTGCGTTTGCCCCAAGCACTCTCTGCTCGGTTTCCACAAACTCTAAAAAAATTGTTAAAACAATTGGAATACTGTAAAGGTTTCCTCCCATCGTGTTAGTTTACTTTCCCTCTCCAGGTCCCAATTTTTAAGCCTGTGGCCGTGTACGGGGCTCTCGTACCTTGGTAAGTATACCTCTCTGTAATCCGGAACTTTCGATCAACCGGCACCACGGCGGTGCCGGATAATAAAGAGTTTCCTGTAGTAAAATTTGGAGCTTATATAATATGTCTTTGAAGTTTAGTTGTGGAGTTTCCACTATATTCTCAGTATTGTTCAAAGCCGCTTATCCTCCACAATTTATTTAGTTGAAACTAACTCTACTGTTCAAGAGAGGAAACTCTGATTTAATGTAGTTTGGTTTTGAGATAGTGAAGCTGGAAAAGTTTTATTTAGAGTTACTGTTTCCATGTTGTTCGTACTTCAGCCCGTCAGTTATGAAACCAACACACTGCCCATCAGGCAAGGGATTTGAAAAAAAAAATCAGGACTACTTACTGCTTTTAAAAACTATACAGGACACACATTCTAGATTCATTTTGTGATATTGTGAAAGAAGGGACCAGTTTGAGATCAAACTACACCCAAGTGTCCAGTATAATTTTAAAAGGGCACAAAGTGTTTGGTGATGGATCTTTGAAGACATTTTACCAGATGGTGCAATAACATGGTCGTGCAACATCTTTATCGCATCAGTTACTGATTTTTCTTTTAAGACTTTGTATAAAATTTGAAGTAAAGTTATCAGAAATACAAATCACATTCCAAGCATTGCATGTAGCAGATCCAAGAACTTCAATGGCTGTCACCATGGACATTAAAATACATTTTTGGAATGGACTGTTTTTGGAGCTGAGCCTATTTGAAGTACTACATCCATTTGACAGGAACAGCAGCAGCTTGGGTAGGTTTATAAAATTTGAACTTAGAGTTGTAAAACATGCACCATGGCTCAATGGAAGTGAATGCATTTCATGTTCAATGGATTAAACTTTTGCCTCGAGTGCACAAACATCAGCTTTTCACACTGCATTCTAGGTAATGTTAAACATTTACAAATTCCCAGATTGAGCTAATTTTGTATTTATTGTCGGACAACCTACATAATTTGAAAGTTACCCAGGAAATTCCATACTCAGGGAGGGTACAAAGCCATTGTACACAAAGCTCTCATCAGTAACTGTCCATCTGGTACATTTATTATGCTTGGGCAAAGAAAGTAAAGCTTGTAAAGCGATGAAGTGTTGACTGCTGCACGAAAACCCGAGGGTGCAACTGTACAGTGTGAAGCATTTTCACATGTTTTTTATTCCACCCATGAAGTTGAGGGCATCATTTATGAGTAAGGAAGTCACTAGAGAATAAAAATCTTATCAAAATTACATTTTAGTGCAATCTAGAATAAATACAATTTTTGCTTTGGGGAAATGTTAAACTCATTTATATTTTAGATAAGCAGTTTTTTTGCATGAGTGGAGGAAAGAAAACTTCCAAACCACCCACAATTTACTGCTTGGAGAACCTCCCATCTCATGCAGTTCAACTGAATCCAGCAACTTCCCCACAGAACTGGAGGGAAAACCTGAGGGACAATTGCTGTAGCAATTATTAAATGCCTCCAAGTAGTTGGCTAGATCAACATAGTACTGTGAGCAGATGAGCCTCCTACCATCTCAGATCCATAGTAGAAAGTAAATTGATTACTAAAATGAGGCAGTGTGCAAATGTTTTCTAGGTGGTTCAAAACACTCCCCCCCTCCTCCCCCCTAAGTGTACAAGTCACTCCCCTATATTTATACGGTCATTGAACATGAAAGATCAATTTTATAGTATCTGCAAAACAAAATGTTATGAAGTATTGAATTTAAATATTTGAACTACAGACTACAAATGCTGCGGTACAAAGGGATCTGGGGGTCCTAGTACATGAAACACAAAAAGTTAGCATGCAGGTGCAGCAAGTAATTAAGAAGGCTAATGGAATGTTGACCTTTATTGCAAGGGGTATGGAGTATAAAAGTAGGGAAGTTTTGATGCAACTTTACAGGGCGCTGGTGAGACCGCACCTGGAGTACTGCGTACAGTTTTGGTCTCCATATTTAAGGAGGGATATACTTGCATTGGAGGCAGTGCAGAGAAGGTTCACTAGGTTGATTCCTGGGATGAAGGGGTTGACGTATGAAGAAAGGTTGAGCCTATACTCATTGGAGTTTAGAAGAATGAGAGGTGATCTTATTGAAACATAGAAGATTCTGAGGGGGAATGACAGGGTGGATGCTGAGAGAATGTTTCCCCTAGTGGGGGGTATCTAGAACTGGGGGGCATAGTTTCAGAATAAGGGGTCGCCCATTTAAGACGGAGATGAGGAGGAATTTCTTCTCAGGAGGGTCGTGAATCTTTGGAATTCTCTACCCCAGACAGCTGTGGAGGCGGAGTCATTGAATATATTCAAGGTGGAGATTGACAGACATTTGAATTACAAGGGAGTCAAGGGGTACAGGGAGAGAGCGGGAAAGTGGTGTTGAGGCCAAGATTGGATCAGCCATGATCTTATTGAAAGGCGGAGCAGGCTCGAGGGGCCGATTGGCCTACTCCTACTCCTGTTTCTTATGTTCTTATGTTCAAACCTTACTAAGATGGACTCACAAGAAGAACCAGTCAAAGTATTTCATCACAAGTTCCAGCTACACTACAGATTATAATGGAAATTCTCTAGGGGCATAAGTTTATTTTTTTGAAGATAAGGTTCTGTTAAGAGGCTTTCTTCCTTATCCCAGTTTCCCTGCACCACCTATGGTCAAGAAACGTGCTTCCAGGTCTCTGTCAAAGCAGATTTAAAACCAACTGCTATGAAGTGCGCACAAAGAGCCTCAGATGATTCTCCCTCCAATTTTCTCTGCTCTCTGTGGAATGAGTCTGCGGGCCTCTAATTAACACTTCCCCACTATCACATAACTGAGCTACCACCCCAGGAGCATCCAGATTGGGAGGTTCTAGTTGTGATCTTCATCGCAGTCTTTCACTCTGCCATTCCTCCTTCCACTACACTCACCAAGAGATTGATTTCGGCACATATCCCAATTGGATTGACACTTAAAACCGACTTGAGTGCTTCACATGGCTGAGGCAAGCAAAATATTTCCTTCAACAACCAAAAGTTACTATCTTGCTGCTCACCGCGGTGTTCACTCCAACCCGAAGCATGAATTTCTGGGCCTTTTGAAATGGTTTTGGATAAAGCAAAAGAAGATAATGTTATTCAAAAGTAAGTGCACTACAATGCAAGTTTTTCTTTTATCTATTCTAGTCAACAACCTCTTACTCAAATTAATGCAATTACTATTATGGAAATTAGATACAGAAAGAACAAGAGAACCAGAACCTTAAAAAGACACTATTTTTTAAGAAAGTGTTTACTGAAAACTGTCAATGTTGCAAATGTGTCAGTGTATTATACAAATGACTCATTGATATCTGCGCACAAAATAACAGCAACTAAAATGATGCGCATTTTCCTCCCACCCCACTGACTAAGTGAACTGTGATGCAAAACAAATAAGGAGTTCAGTACGATCTGGACTCCAGCTCTAAGCAGCTACTTTGGCACAGCACCGCAATCACTTGTCTGGTGGAAATTTTCCAATAAGATTTGGAGAGATAAGCTATGTTCCATGACACAGGACAAATGCATCACTGACTTCCTGACATAAGACCCAAAAACAGCACAACGTACTGCACCTCAGAATGGTACAACCAAAAAAACCCATAGAATCTGAAAGTATATAGCATCACGTAAAACACTAGTTTATTTTAACAGCACATTACAGTTTACAGGAAAGTTTAGATTTCTTATGTGTACTATAAATCAAGATGGGTCACCTCATGGTTAAAGGAATTAAGATTAACTTTAACTTCATTTGCTTGTGTTTTGTGCTTGAACATAATGATGACATAATCGATTTTCAACAAGCATCTAGGAAAACATATGTAATGTCCTTGTAATAGGAGAGGGGAAAAAAACGCTAGAAGTATTTGGAATGTTCAAGACCAATACAGCTACAATTCAAAAGGTTAACGCTGCCACCGCACTATTCAAAGAAAAGTAGTGCCAACCTTGATCAAAGTGGCTCACAGTACGTGTCTGGAATTTGTATGTGGTCGCAGATTTTATTGCAATCATTATAACAATTTCAAAGACGTCAGCCGTTGATGGAGCACACTGTCACGCAAACTTATACAGATGGAAGATTTGTTGCATTAGAAGCTACAGGTCATTCCACATCTGCCACCTCAACATGCTCAGCAGATGACAATTCCCTTCCTTGTCAGCATGAAATGATTTACCAGCTTGCTGTAATAGCACTTTTATTGGAAAGGCTGCACTAGAGATCATACTACACTCTACTCAAACGTCTGAAAAATTAGCAGCAACCTTTGCAAGCTGTAATACCAAAAGGACTAAAATCCGCATGCCCCGCGGAACCATCTCCCCTCTTCATGGATTTACCGTTGTGTAAATTAGATAATCTGTCATGAGACAGCACCGTATCAAGTTGTAAGAACAAGAAAGCCTAAAAAAAATATATTTCTAAATGGAGACCTATAATGCTTTTCATACAGATTTTGACATTCAGAAAGAAGTGCAAGGACCTTCTGAAAATTTGACTCTCAGGGTGTCCGAGATGGATTCTATGTGGCGCATTCAGTGAAAGATTTTCTGTTAAAATGTAAAACAGGAGCTTTTATTTCCCCACCCAGGGCTTCTTGTCCTTTCATTCAAGAAAACTGCACCAAAAAAACTAAATCAGATCAGAATGAGTTACCAAACATTCAAATGGGATATGGGAATGGAGAATATTTCCATGCTTCTAAATTAGGGAACGGTAGCATAGTGGTTATGTTACTGGACTAGTAACCCAGAGGCCTGGACTAATAATCCGGAGATGCGAGTTCAAATCCCACCACGGCAGCTGTGGAGTTTAAATTCAGTTAATTAAATCAATCTGGAAAAAAAAGCTAGCATCAGTAATGGTGACCATGGACTGGTTGGGCCGAATCTGTGCCGTATATCCTATGAAACTACCGGATTGTCGTAAAGACCCATCTGGTTCACTAATGTCCTTTAGGGAAGGAAATCTGCCGTCCTTGTCTGGCCTATATGTGACCCACAACAATGACTCTTAACTGCCCTCTGAAATGGCCTAGCAAGCCATTCAGTTGTAACAAATCGCTACAAGAAACAATAATCAGAATAAAACTGGACAGACCACAGCATCAACCTCGGCACCGGCTTCGGACACGACAACAGCACACCCAGCCCAGTCGACCCTACAAAGTGGTCTGCACTAACATCTGGGGACTTGTGCCAAAATTGGCACAAAGCCTGACATAGTCATACTCACAGAATCATATCATTCAGCCAGTGTCCCAGACTCCTCCATCACCATCCCTGGGTATGTCCTGTCCCACCGGCAGGACAGACCCACCAGAGGTAGTGGTACACAGTCGGGAGGGAGTGGCCCTGGGAGTCCTCAACATTGACTTCAGACCCCATGAAGTCTCATGGCATCAGGTCAAGCACGGGCAAGGAACCCTCCTGCTGATTACCACCAACCACCCTCCCTCAGCTGATGTACCAGTACTCCTCCATGTTGAATTCCCACCACTTGCAAGAAGCACTGAGGGTAGCAAGGGCACAAAGTGTACTCTGGGTGGGGGACTTCAATGCCCATCACCAAGTGACTCCACAGTAGCACCACTACTGACCGAGCTGGCCGAGTCCTGAAGGACATAGCAGCCAGACTGGGCCTGCAGCAGGTGGTGAGAGAACCAACGTGAGGGAAAAACCTACTTGGACCTCGTACTCGTCAATCTACCGGTCGCAGATGCATCTGTCCATGACAGTATTGGTAGCAGTGACCACCGCATAGTCCTTGTGGAGACGAAGTCCCATCTTCACACTGAGGACACTCTCCATTGTGTTGCGTGGCACTACCACCGTGCTAAATGGGATAGATTCAGAACAAAACTGGGCATCCATGAGGCGCTGTGGGCCATCAGCAACAGCAGAATTGTATTCCACCACAATCTGTAACCTCATGGCCTGGCATATCCCTCACTCTACCATTAACATCAAGCCAGGGCACCAACCCTGGTTCAATGAGGAGTGCAGAACAACATGCCAGGAGCAGCACCAGGCGTACCTAAAAATGAGGTGCCAACCTGGGGAAGCTGCAACACAGGACTACATGCAGGCTAAACAACGGGAGCAGCATGCTAAAGACAGAGCTAAGTGATCCCACAACCAACGGAGTAGATCAAAGCTCTGCAGTCCTGCCACATCCAGTTGTGAATGGTGGTGGACCATTAAACAACTGACAGGATTATGGCGGAGCCCAGCACGTGAGTGCAAAAGACAAGGCTGAAGCATTTGCAACCATCTTCGGCCAGAAATGCCGAGTGGATGATCCATATCGGCCTCCTCCTGAGGTCCCCACCATCACAGAAGCTAGTCTTCAGCCAATTCGATTCACTCCACATGATACCAAGAAACAGCTCAGTGCACTGGATACAGCAAAAGCCACGGGCCCTGACAACATCCCGGCTGTCGTGCTAAAGACTTGTGCTCCAGAACTAGCTGCACCGCTAGCCAAGTTGTTCCAGTATAACTACAACACTGGCAACTACCCGACAATGTGGAAAACTGCCCAGGTATGTCCTATCCACAAAAAGCAGGACAAATCCATTCCGGCCAATTACCACCACATCAGTCTACTCTCAAATCATCAGCAAAGTGATGGAAGGTGCTGACGACAGTGTTATCAAGTGGCACTTACTCACCAATAACCTGCTCACCGATGCTCAGCTTGGGTTCCGCCAGGACCACTCGGCTCCAGACCTCATTACAGCCTTGGTCCAAACATGGACAAAAGAGCTGAATTCCAGAGGGGAGGTGAGAGTGACTGCCATTGACATTAAGGCAGCATTTGACTGAGTGTGGCATCAAGGAGCCCTAATAAAATTGAAGTCAATGGGAATCAGGGGAATGACTCTCCACTGGCTGGAGTCATACCCAGCACAAAGGAAGATAGTTGTGGCTGTTGAAGGCCAATCATCTCAGCCGCAGGAGTTCCTCAGGGCAGTGTCCTAGGTCCAACCATCTTCAGCTGCTTCATCAATGACCTTCCCTCTTGTAGCCACATAAATACTGTGGCTACAAGAGCAGGCCAAAGGTTGGGTATTCTGTGGCGAGTGTCTCACCTCCTGCCTCCCCAAAGCCTTTCCACCATCTACAAGGCAGGAGTGTGATGGAATACTCTCCACTTGCCTGGATGAGTGCAGCTCCAACAACACTCAAGAAGCTCGACACCATCCAGGAAAAAGCAGCCCGCTTGATTGGCACCCCATCCACCACCTTAAACATTCACTTCCTCCACCAGCGACGCACCGTGGCTACAGTGTGTACCATCTACAAGATGCACTGCAGCAACTCGCCAAACCTGCTTTGACAGCACCTCCCAAACTCGCGACCTCTACCACCTAGAAGGACAAGGGCAGCAGTCACATGGGACCACCAGCACCTGCAAGTTCCCCTCCAAGTCACACACCATCCTGACTTGGAAATATATCGCTGTTCCTTCATTGTCGCTGGGTCAAAATCCTGGAACTCCCTCTCTAACAGCACTGTGAGTACCTTCGTCCCACGGACTGCAGCGATTCAAGAAGGCGGCTCACCACCACCTTCCCAAGGGCAATTAGGGATGGGCAATAAATGCTGGCCTTGCCAGCGACGCCCACATTCCAGGAACGAATAAAAAAAATGTTACTTTTAAGGACTGCTCTTAAACCAGAGTGGACTATACACAAGGTGTGGGTTTACTGGTAAAAAATGGGGGTGAAATGTAACTTCGGGCTGGGTCTATAAAGGGTAGACAATCGTTTTCTGACCTTGCTGAATTTGACTTTCACCCCCATGGATTTCCTCCACATGTTTTGTGGTTTGTATTGTTTACACATGGTTAGGGAAAGGAAAAAAAACTTTTGCACCCTCAGAAAAATGAACCAAGAGAGTCATTGTGGTGTCTCATTATGGAGGTCAGATATGCAGTGTGGGGTCCTGCTGAGCGGAGGTCAGGAGCTTTCACCTCACAAGGGGTAAGACAGGGCAGTGCAAGGTGCTCTGGGACAGAGTGCTTAGGGCTGAGCTTCATGGAATACCTATAATGTGAATGGACATAAAGAAAGTGTATTGCTCTATACATTTTTGTAAAGTACATAGGAAATAAAGTACAGCACCAGAATATACTATGCAGGCTGTCCCAAAAACTAATACAAGAGTAGAGATTGGGACTCAGTAGCCACAATCCATATCTCATTGGACATGGGTGCTCGAATGTGTTCTGCTACGAATCATGATTTAACTACAAATTTTGTTTATTTTTAGTCCAGTCTAGACAATGTAAAAAGTTATAATTAAAAAATGAAAGCTGCCATATTACAGATGGTTAATAAAAAAAATTAACTACTGATTAAAATCTCCACTGCTTACGCCCAAAACATTTAAACTCATTCCTTCATTTGCCTTGAACTCTGCAAAGGAACTGAGCGATTCTAGATTCTATTACATATATGCATGACATGTTGCCTTGAAAATTGTAATTAAAATTTTTTTCTGTAATTGAATTAAGCCAGAGCAAATTGAGATGTGAAAGGATTGGGTTTATTTTCATCAGAAGCACAACATTTACTTTGTCTATTGTTTTTAGCTGGTTTAGGATGACCAACCCCATCTGAAAGCAATTAGACAGTTTCGATGTGAAAATTCTGTCCTCGCATGAGCAGTACCCAAACCAGCGAGGTGTGACACTTTAATCTCAGCCCTCTGGGATGGGGAGAGACTGAGACCCTAGTGGTGATTTTAAATGGCAGAAACTGGACAGGCGTGCAGTTAAATTTGGGCTGGAGACTAACCCACTGACGTTCTGCTCCATTCCTGCTGTCTTCTATTATAACCTGCTCTTCGGAGCAGGTGACAAGGACACTCACCTGAAACCAGCGGTGTCCTTCTTTAAATATGCAGATCGGGGTTCGATAATGTAATCGGGCCCCGACTGCAATTTATCTGATGGCCTGAGTCCTGCTAGGTGAAGCAAGCAGGAAGAGGAACCAAACCCACCCCAAGTACCAGTTCTGTGGAGAGAGAAACAGAGTTAACGGCCCCAATATTAACGCGGAGGTGGGGAGGTAGGGAGGGTGCGGGGGAGCCTAGCAATGTGGGAAGAACCTAATTTAAATAATTCACTGCATAATCCCGCCTGACAGCCAGGCAAATTGACAGCCCGGCCAGTGCGCAGGAGCGCAAACAAGCAGCACGAGGCCGCAGCCGGGGAAGTGGGCCTGGATCTTGTACTGAGTGAGGCACGTGCGGAATCCCCCTCCTTCTGCTGAAAGGCCCCAGATCATGCCGGCCGAACCCGCTCAAGGTGCCACTGGCTTTGCGGCCGGGCCACGACTAGGAGCCGGGCCTCTGCCCCCTTATGCGGTGGCAAGTACTGGACAAAGAGAGACAGAGGGAGAGACAGATACAGAGAGATAGCGAGAGAGTGAGAGAGAGAAAGAGAGAGAGAGAGAGCGAGAGAGAGACACACAGACAGAGAAACAGAGACAGAGAGAGAGATCAAAGAGAGAGTGAGGGAGAGAGAGAACAAGAGAGACAGACAGTCAGGAGAGAGAGAGAGAGAGAGAGAGAGAGACAGACAGAGAGAGAGAGAGAGAGAGAGAGAGAGAGAGAGAGAGAGAGAGAGAGAGAGAGAGAGAGAGAGACACTGGGCCCGGAGGGTAGACCTACCAAGCATCTTCACCCTAGAGCTAGATGGGGAGCTCGATGAGAAGGTGACCGGCAAGCTGGAGATCGACCTGGCGTTGAAGGTAAACGGATGGTCGGGGATTGACTGAGGTGGGGGCAGGTGGGAACTGGGCCCTGGGGCTGAAAGGTGAGCGGAGCAACCGGGACTAGTGATCAGTTTCGGGGTGTGGTGTGGGTATCGGGGTGGGTTTGGGGGTATGATGTGGGTATCGGGGTGGGTTTAGGGCGTGGGCTGGGTATGAAGTCACTCTAGAGCAAATAACGTAAGAATACAAGAATTAGGAGCAGGAGTAGGCCATATGGCCCCTCGAGCCTGCTCCGCCATTCAATAACATGGCTGATCTTCCCTCTCAACTCCTCTTTCTCACCTGATCTCCACATCCCTTGATTCCCCTGGAGTCCAAAGGGAGGATTTCAAACTGCGCCTCGCTGCTGCACTGGAAATAGCTTCAGATTTTAATCCAACCGACTCCCATCTCGCCCCATTTTTATTTACATTGAAATCAATGGGAGAGATGTAAAACTGACTCGCTATCACCCATTTTACACCATCGTACAAAGTCAACAATCTACCCCAGTGAACTAGAACTATCCTCTCAGCCCAGATTTGGGACGGAACCATATCGTCCTTGCCCAGATTTGGCCGGGGATAAGGGGGCGGGAGAGTCCCTCAGTCTCTCCCCTATGGGTGAGATTGGGAACCCATTGCCTGGAGTTCATTGGTCATGAACTTGTGCCAAAACAATTCAGTGCCACCTCCGTACCCTAGTGTAGACTGGACATGGTGCCACTCTCCATTTGGTAATGCGTCACCAGTAATGCCAACTCTCGCGAATTATTCACGAGGCACGCGATTTTCAGATGCAACAATATAGTTTTTGTAAAGAGCTGTGACCTGATAGAGATTAAATAAAACCACTAAAGAGGTTCATAAACCAAAAAATAACAACTCATGATTTCTTACCGATCATATGATTTTTTTTAAGAGTTTGTCTCATGATTTATGAGACGGTGGGGTTGGCATTACTGCAAATATAAACAGAAAATGTTGGCAATATTCAATAAGTCAGGCAGCATCTGTGGAGAAACATATTTAATGTTTCTGATGAAAGGTCACTAACCTGAAAAGTTAACTCTGTTTCTCTCTCAACAACAACTTGCATTTATGTAACGCCTTTAACACAGCAAAATGTAGCTTAACAAGAGCGTTATCAATTAAAATTTTGAAAGATGCTGCCTGACTTGCTGAATATTTCCAGCACTTTTTGTTCATATATGGTCAGATAGAGCCTTGTGTGACCATCAAAGTGACCATGAAGCTGGTGGATTGTCACTAAAAACCCAACTGGGTCACTAATGTCGTTTAGGGACGGAAACATGTCGTCCTTACCCAGTCTGGCCTATCTAGTCCCACCCCCAGGTGGTTTGACTCGCAGTTGCCCTCCGAAGTGGCCAAGCAAGCCACCCATTTGCATCAAGCCACTACCAGCAGTTCAAGAAGGCGGCGGCCCACCACCACCTCAGGGCAACTAGGGATGGGCAATAAATACCAGCCTTGCCAGTACCATTATGGAAGAGTCATAGATTCACTGGATGATACCAGAGATGAGAGGCATAAAAAGTTAAGTTGTCAATCTAGACCATGGTCTGAAATTATGGACTGGGGCTTGAACCTACAGTCTTTTATTAAAAAAAATACATTCTCAAGATGTGGGTGGCACTGGCATGGCTGCTATTTATTGCCCATCCCAAGTTGGATCGGGAAAAAAATAGCAGCTCATGATTTCTATACTAAATCTCATGATTTTTAAGATTTTGTCTCATGACTTATGAGACGGTGGGGTTGGCATTACTGCCCACAGCGTTTATGTCATTTACATTAGCTTTACCATTTGGACTTTTAATTTTATACTGTCCAACACAAGATACGATGATCAAAGGAAAATAAAATACATTTCAAATGCCCTCTAGCGCTCGATATTAATTTCAATTATTTCCTGATCAGCTACAAAATCTCAAGATGAGAGCCACCCCAGACAACATCAAAGATGGAGGTTAACATAGAAACATAGAAGACAGGAGCAGGAGTAGGCCATTTGGCCCCTCGAGCCTGCTCCGCCATTCAATGCGATCATGGCTGATCATCCAAATTCAGTACCCTGTCCCTGCTTTCTCCCCATATCCCTTGATCCCCTTTAGCCTTAAGAAATATATCTAACTCCATCTTGAATATATTTAATGAATTGGACTCAACTGTCTTCTGTGGTAGAGAATTCCACAGGTTCACCACTCTCTGGATGAAGAAATTCCTCCTCATCTCAGTCCTAAATGGCTTACCACTTATCCTTAGACTGTGACCCCTAGTTCTGGACTCCCCCACCATCAGGAACATCCTTCCTGCATCTAGTCTGTCTAGTCCTGTTAGAATTTTATAATTTTCAATGAGATCCCCCCTCATTCTTCTAAACTCTAGCGAATACAAGTCCAATCGTCTCAATCTCTCTTCATACGTCATTCCTGCCATCCCAGGTATCAGTCTGGTGAATCTTCGCTGCACTCCCTCCATGGCAAGAACATCCTTCCTCAGATAAGGCGACCAAAACTGCACTCAATACTCAAGGTGTGGTCTCACCAAGGCCCTGTACAACTGCAGCAAGACCTCCTTGCTCCTGTACTCGAATCCTCTCGCTATGAAGGCCAACATACCATTTGCCTTCTTAACCGCCTGCTGCACCTGCATGCTTATCTTCAGCGACTGGTGCACAAGGACACCCAGGTCTCGTTGCACTTCCCCTTTTCCCAATCTATTGCCGTTCAGATAATAATCTGCCTTCCTGTTTTTGCCACCAAAGTGGATAATCTCGCATTTATCCACATTATACTGCATCTGCCATGCATCTGTCCAATCACCCAACCTGTCCAAATCATACTGGAGTTTCTCTGCATCCTCCTCACAGCACACACGCCCACCCAGCTTTGTGTCGTCTGCAAACTTGGAGATATTACATCTAGTTCCCTTGTCTAGATCATTAATATATATTGTGAATAACTGGGGTCCTAGCACCGATCCCTGCGGTACCCCACTAGTCACTGCCTGCCACTCGGAAAAAGAGCCATTTATTCCAACTCTTTGCTTCCTGTCTGCCAACCAGTTTTCTATCCAAGTCAGTACCTTACCCCCAATCCCAAGTGCTTTAACTTTGTACGCTAATCTCTTATGCGTGTCCTTATCAAAAGCCTTCTGAAAGTCCAAATACACCACATCCACTGGTTCTCCCTTATCTATTCTACCAGTTACATCCTCAAAAAATTCCAGTAGATTAGTCAAGCATGATTTACCTTTTGTAAATCCATGTTGACTTTGTCCAATCCTGTCACTGTTTTCCAAGTGCTCTGCTATTACATCTTTTATAATGGACTCTAGCATTTTGCCCACTACCGACGTCAGGCTTACCGGTCTATAATTCCCCGTTTTTTCTCTACCACCTTTTTTAAATAGTGGGGTTACATTTGCTACCCTCCAATCCATGGGAACTGTTCCAGAGTCTATAGAATTTTGGAAGATGACCAGCAATGCATCTACTATTTCTAGGGCCACTTCCTTAAGTACCCTAGGATGTAGATTATCAGGCCCTGGGGATTTATCGGCCTTCAATCCCGTCAATTTCCCTAACACCATTTCCCTACAAATACTGATTTCATTCAGTTCCTCCCTCTCATTAGACCCTATGTTCCCCGACATCTCTGGGAGGTTATTTGTGTCCTCCTTTGTGAAGACAGAATCAAAGTATGTATTTAATTGGTCTGCCATTTCTTTGTTCCCCATTATAAATTCCCCTGATTCTGACTGCAAGGGACCTACGCTTGACTTCACCAATCTTTTTCTCTTCACATATCTATAGAAGCTTTTACAGTCAGTTTTTATGTTCCCTGCAAGCTTACTCTCATACTCTATTTTCCCCCTCTTAATTAATCCCTTTGTCCTCCTTTGCTGAATCCTAAACTGCTCCCAATCCTCAGGTTTGCTGCTTTTTCTGGCCAATTTATATGTCCTCTCCTTGGATCTTATGCTATCCCTAATTTCCCTCGTTAGCCACGGTTGAGTCACCTTTTTTGTTTTATTTTTATGCCCAACAGGGATGAACAAATTCTGTAGTTCATCCATGCGATCTTTAAATATTTGCCATTGTCTATCCACTGTCAACCCTTTAAGTAACGTTCCCCAATCCATCCTAGCCAACTCGCGCCTCATACTATCATAGTTTCCTTTATTTAAATTCAGGACTCTAGTCTCTGAGTCAACTACTTCACTCTCCATCTTAATGAAGAATTCTATCATATTATGATCGCTCCTCCCCAAGGGGCCTCGCACAACAAGATTGCTAATTAATCCTTTCTCATTACATAATACCTAGTCTAAGATGGCCTGATCTCTAGTTGGTTCCTCGACATATTGGTCCAGGAAACCATCCCATATACACCCTAGGAATTCCTATACCACAGTACTGTTACTAATTTGGTTAGCCCAATCTATATGTAGATTAAAGTCACCCATGATAACTGCTGTGCCCTTATTGTACGCGTCTCTAATTTCCTGTTTAATGCCATCCCCAACCTCAGCATTACTGTTTGGGGGTCTGTATACAACTCCCACTAACGTTTTCTGCCCCTTGATATTTCTCAGCTCTACCCATACAGATTCCACATCATCAGAGCTAATATCCTTCCTTACTATTGTGTTAATCTCCTCTTTAACCAGCAATGCTACCCCACCTCCTTTTCCTTTTGCCTGTCCTTCCTGAATATTGAATACCCCTGGATGTTGAATTCCCAGCCTTGGTCACCCTGGAGCCATGTCTCCGTAATTCCAATTATATCATATCCGTTTACATCTATTTGCGCAGCTCATTCATCCACCTTATTACGAATGCTCCTCGCATTAAGACACAAAGCCTTCAGGCTTGTTTTTTTAACACTCTTAGACCATTTAGAATTATTGTTTATTGTGGCCATGTTTGATTTACACCCTCGATTTCTCTGACTTCCACTTTTTCCAGGTTTACATGTTAAACCACATTAATGTTAATTTAGTGTTTCACGTGAGGCGCTGTCAGCTTAGTTGCATCCTTTGCAACGCTTGTTTTCTATTGCTACTGATTTCTGTTACAAAATTGGCCTCACACCCAGTGTTAGAAATGTATGAAGAGAATAAGAAAAAGGCCATTACTTCTGTCCTGTTTAGCTTTTTATTTCAGGACCAAATAATTTTGGCTCCTCTCATTTAAGTCTGTTGTGACAAAATTAAATATTTTTGCTTGTCCATGTTTGGCTTGGTAGTGGTCTCTTTAAATCGAGTGTCAATACTTAGGGCGCTAATGGGCGCAAATCAACTCGCGCCTGGGCGCGGCGCCGCTAATGCCTCACGTGAAATTCAGTGAGAGGTTAGCGCCGCGGGGTGTTGTGCCACCGACGATGACGTCATCGCCGTGCGCAGCGCCCCGGCTGTAATATTGGGTGGCGCCCCCTGACTTACCGCCGGACGCTATGTCCGCCGGGGTCAGGGGGGCCTACCTGACGCCGGGGCGGCGCTAGTTAAAGGAGAGGTGGCAGGCTGCCATCTTTTTTGCTGGCCGCCTGCCAGCACCTGCCCCGTTGCTGTCCCCGGCCCCCGTGAAGCCCCCTCGTGGGGTGCCGGCTGCTCTCCGTGAGCCCAGCACTCCTCTTGCATGCCGGGCTCGTTTGCCGGCACTCCCGATCCCTGGTGGCCCAGCTGGGCACTGGGACGCGCTGTGCCAGGGCCCCTAACCTTTAATAAGGGGAGGAAGGCCTGCAGTACCGCGACACATAGTGCCGCGATATTGGCTCGCAGCGCCCCAAGAGGGACGCTGGGCGCTTCCAGTAGCGCCCCTTCTCCCTCTCGGGGCGCTACCTGGGAAAATCGGTTGCGGGGGCACTAACTTTTTCGGGGCGCTAAAATTAGCGCCCTGGCGAAGGTAGGGGCGCGACCCAATTTTTACCCCAAGGAGTTTTAGTAAGTCGCTGCAGCCAGAATCATAGAATAGTACAGAACAGGAGGTGGCCATTCGGCCTATCGAGTCTGCGCTGGCTCTTTCGAAGAGCAATCCAGTTAGTCCCACTCCCCCGGTTAGCCTAAGTTTAATTAAATACAAATGATCATCAAGGCCAGTTTGGTCGTCTGTACAACGGAGGGTGAAACCAAGCCACTTTTGAACAGAACTCTCTCTTTGATTTATTCATTCTGAGGTAGGACAGCCACTTCTTTTGAAATGTTATTCAAAATGCAGGAAGGACTGGTAAATGCTTTTGGGGACATTCAGAAAAGAGCAGAGTGGAGAGTTTAGTTTCATAGAAGAAAGCTGACCCAATTGGAATCTTTACAGTCAGAAAAGATTACATGAAAAGAAACAAAGCATATATGGAGAAGTATTTTATAAACTAGCTTAGTATTAGATTGCATCCTTCTATTGTTTTCATTTTGAGCAGGTAAATTTTTTTTTTTTTAATTCGTTTATGGGATCAGGGCGTCGCTGGCAAGGCCAGCATTTATTGCCCATCCCTAGTTGCCCTTGAGAAGGTGGTGGTGAGTCACCTTCTTGAAACGCTGCAGTCTGTGTGGTGAAGGTACTCCCACAGTGCTGTTAGGGAGGGAGTTCCAGGATTTTGACCCAGCGACAATGAAGGATCGGCGATATACTTCTAAATCAGGATGGCGTGTGACTTGGAGGGGAACTTGGAGGTGGTGGTGTTCCCATGCGCCTGCTGCCCTTGTCCTTCTAGGTGGAAGAGGTCGCGGGTTTGGGAGGTGCTGCCGAAGTAGCCTTGGCGAGTTGCTGCAGTGCATCTTGTAGATGGTACACACTGCAGCCACGGTGCGCCGGTGGTGGAGGGAGTGAATGTTTAAGGTGGTGGATGGGGTGCTAATCAAGCGGGCTGCTTTGTCCTGGATGGTGTTGAGCTTCTTGAGTGTTGTTGGAGCTGCACTCATCCAGGCAAGTGGAGAGTATTCCATCACACTCCTGCCTTGTGCCTTGTAGATGGTGGAAAGGCTTTGGGGAGTCAGGAGGTGAGACACTCGCCGCAGAATACCTAGCCTCTGACCTGCTCTTGTTGCCACAGTATTTATGTGGCTGGTCCAGTTAAGTTTCTGGTTAATGGTGACCCCCAGGATGTTGATAGTGGGGAATTCGGCAATGGTAATGCCATTGAATGTCAAGGGGAGGTGGTTAGACTCTCGCTTGTTGGAGATAGTCATTGCCTGGCACTTCTGTGGCATGAATGTTACCTGCCACTTATCAGCCCAAGCCTGAACGTCATCCAGGTCTTGTTGCATGCGGGAATGGACTGCTTCATTATCTGTGGAGTTGCAAATGGCGCTGAACACTGTGCAGTCACCAGCGAACAGCCCAATTTCTGACCTTATGTTGGAGGGAAGGTCATTGATGAAGCAGCTGAAGATGGTTGGGCCTAGGACACTGCCCTGAGGAACTCCTGCAGCGATGTCCTGGGGCTGTGATGATCGACCTTCAACCACCACAACCATCTTCCTTTGTGCTAGGCATGACTCCAGCCAGTGGAGAGATTTCCCCCCATTCCCATTGACTTCAGTTTTACTAGGGCTCCTTGATGCCACACTCGGTCAAATGCTGCCTTGATGTCAAGAGCAGTCACTCTCACCTCACCTCTGGAATTCAGCTCCTTTGTCCATGTTTGGACCAAGGCTGTAATGAGGTCGGGAGCCGAGTAGTCTTGGCGGAACCCAAACTGGGCATCAGTGAGCAGGTTATTGGTGAGTAAGTGCCGCTTGATAGCACTGTCGATGATTCAATCATCAGCAAAGTGATGGAAGGTGAGTAGACTGATGGGGCGGTAATTGGCCGGGTTGGATTTATCCTGCTTTTTGTGGACAGGACATATCTGGGCAGTTTTCCACATTGACGGATAGATGCCAGCTTGGCTCGAGGTGCAGCTAGTTCTGGAGCACAAGTCTTCAGCACGATAGCCGGGATGTTATCGGGGCCCATAGCCTTTGCTGTATCCAGTGTGCTCAGCCGTTTCTTGATAACACGTGGAGTGAATCGAATTGGCTGAAGAATGGCTTCTGTGATGGTGGGGACCTCGAGAGTAGGCCGATATGGATCATCCACTCGGCACTTCTGGCTGAAGTTGGTTGCAAACGCTTCAGCCTTGTCTTCTGCACTCACGTGCTGGGCTTCACCATCATGGAGGATGGGGATATTCTTGAGACTCCTCCTCCAGTTAGTTGTTTAATGGTCCACCACCATTCACGACTGGATGTGGCAGGACTGCAGAGTTTTGATCTGATCCGTTGATTGTGGGATCGCTTAGCCCTGTCTATAGCATGCTGCTTCCGCTTTTTAGCATGCATGTAGTCCTGTGTTGCAGCTTCCCCAGGTTGGCACCTCATTTTTAGGTACGCCTGGTGCTGCTCCTGGCATGTTCTTCTACACTCATTGTTGAACCAGGGTTGGTTCCCTGGCTTGGTGGTAATGGTAGAGTGAGGGATATGCCGGGCCATGAGGTTACAGATTGTGGTGGAATACAATTCTGCTGTTGCTGATGGCCCACAGCGCCTCACGGATGCCCAGTTTTGAGCTGCTAGATCTGTTCTGAATCTATCCCATTTAGCACGGTGGTAGTGCCACACAACACAATGGAGGGTGTTCTCAGTGTGAAGAATGGACTTTGTCTCCACAATGACTGTGCGGTGGTCACTGCTGCCAATGCTGCATCTGCGACAGGTAGATTGGCGAGGACGAGGTCAAGTAGGTTTTTCCCTCTTGTTGGTTCGCTCACCAGCTGTCGCAGGCCCAGACTGGCAGTTATGTCCTTCAGGACTCGGCCAGCTCGGTCAGTAGTGGTGCTACCGAGCCACTCTTGGTGATGGACATTGAAGTCCCCCACCCAGTGTACATTCTGTGCCCTTGCTACTCTCAGTGCTTCTTCCAAGTGGTGTTCAAATGGAGGAGTACTGATTCATCAGCTGAGGGAGGGCGGTAGGTGGTATTCAGCAGGCGGTTTCCTTGCCCATGCTTGACCTGAAGCCATGAGACTTCATGGGGTCCGGAGTCAGTGTTGAGGACTCCCAGGGCCACTCCTTCCTGACTGTATACCACTGTGCCACCACCCCTGGTGGGACAGGATATACCCAGGGATGGTGATGGAGGAGTTTGGGACATGAGCTGAAGGGTATGATTCTGTGAGTATGACTATGTCAGGCTGTTGCTTGACTAGTCTGTGGGACAGCTCTCCCAATTTTGGCACAAGTCCCCAGATGTTGGTGAAGAGGACTTTGCAGGGCTGACTGTGTCTATAGCCGGTGCCGAGGTCGATGCCAGGTGGTCTGTCCGGTTTCATTCTTATTGGGCCAAAAATTGATGCCGCTACGCGAGAGTACGCACTGTGTACTCTCGCGTATTCTTTCTCCAATTGCCGGTTTTCTGCATGCACTGCGCATGCGCTGAAAACCGGCACTTGGTCTATGGAAAAGGGGGCGGTTCCTCGGTGCACCGCGTGCGCGCTACAGGCTGCGCGCACGCTGTGCACTTAGTGCTTTGGACGCGCAGGTAAGGACGGCAGATTTTAGAAATGAAAAAAGGAGGAGTAAGACCCACTTTTAACAAGGTAAGTAGTGAATTAAGTATTTTGAATTTTTTTTAACAGGTATATCTTTTTTAGAGACTTTAAAGACAGGTAAGTTTATTTTTATAACTTTTTAAAAGATTTTAAATTTTTTCAAAAATTTAATTTTTTATTTAAAATGGTTAATTTATTTAACTATACTTATTTTATTAATGTGATGGTTTTTAAAAAAAATTTAATTGCGGTTTAGCTGTTATTTTGGGGGGGTGTAAGATTCATAGCTTTCACAGCACGTATGTGAAACTTATGAATGGAAGATAGTGTGCTGTCATTGGCTCTAACTGAGTCACGTGATCCCACAGCTCGCACGAATTCACTACGCCGGTGGGATACGCAAGCACTGCCCAGCTGATGTCTAGAACATCAAGTTCGTGCGAGCTGGATCTGAAAAAGCCAACGCGGAGTGAGAGATCGCGCCTGCTCCTTACCCCCGCGGGAACAGAGCGAGATCAATTTCTGGGCCATTATTTTGTTTCGTAACGGTTAGTTACAACCGAGTGACTTGCTAGGCCATTTCAGAGGGCAGTTAAGAGTCAACCACATTGCTGTGGGTCTGGAGTCACATATAGGCCGGACCAGGCAAGGACGGCAGATTTCCTTCCCCAAAGGACATAGTGAACCAGATGAGTTTTTACGACAATCCGATAGTTTCATGGTCACCATTACGGATACTAGCTTTTTAATTCAGATTTATTTAATTAACTGAATTTAAATTCCTCCAGCTGCCATGGTGGGATTTGAACCAGATGAGTTTTTACGACAATCCGATAGTTTCATGGTCACCATTACTGATACTAGCTTTTTAATTCAGATTTATTTAATTAACTGAATTTAAATTCCTCCAGCTGCCATGGTGGGATTTGAACTCACGTCTCTGGATCATTAGTCCAGGCCGCTGGATTACTAGCCCAGTGACATTACCACTACGCTACCATTCCCGTAGAAGGATTTCCACTGTAAATATATATCTATTACATTATTCAGTTATTCATTTGTCCATCTTTTGTAAAATAATTTGTTTAATAACCAACTTAAAATGAGGTCTGAGGTTGAAGATGGTCTATTATTCCTTGCAGATTGGAAAGAGAACCTAAGGAGGGCATCATACAATTGCAGTAGCTGAAAGCAATTCTCAGAAACTACCCTCTGTTCATTATCCTGGATGTGCTACTGCAAGTACAGCCAGCTATCAAGACCAATAAAGATACTCTCAAAGGCACAGGAAACCAGGACTCACATAGAAGAGTGATGGAAGATACAAAAAAAAAAATTGTCTAGAGTAAGGATAGAAAAGACATGAAAACACCTGTATTCCTTTACTTCCTGAATTAGGAATGCCAAATTCTTTTCTGACTGCTTCTGTGTTAACAGCACTAGATAGCAGCCGGTTTCATTAGTTCTAAATTCAAGAGAGAATAGCAATTGCATTTTGCTCACAATTTCCTTATTTTATAATCACTGGTTCCAGACAAAATACTTTCCTACATCTACATTACTGATTTCTCTCACTTTAAAAAAAAATAGGCACATGTGCAAATCCCTAAAGCATGGCACAATAATGAAGGCCTTTGTATGCAAGTATTAAAGCTGGGAGCTAGAAATGGAGGCACTTGCACACGACTGGAGTGCAACCAACCGCAGATGTGTGGTTCCTCCTCCACCAGCTGACTGCAGTAGGCCAACGACATGGTAGATTCATGATTGTCTGGGATACAAGTGCTCTACTGTGTTGCAGCTACAAATTTAATTAAAGTAACTGCAGAGTGTCGATTGACGTATTTTGAATTTTGGGGCCTGCCTAGGTTTTTCCCTGATCAGCGTTATTTTATTATTCGTGTTAGCAAATTTATTGCTGAGGAATTAATGCTGGAGCTAAAATAATGCTGTTTGGAAAATCTAGGCATGGTGTTAAATCTGTGTTAAAAACAGAGTCCAGCAGTGCTATAGGAACGAGCTTCGACGTAGAGTGCATAAAGCGGACAGTGACAAGTTATGCCTTTAGGTAATCCAAGCCTGAATGGCCGAGTGACACAGATGATCAGTACACAAATACAGTGCATGAGAGAAAGAGGTTTGTTTTTCTGATTTTGCCTAGGCTTTTAGGGTAAGATGCTAAGTGAAAGATTAAAATGGTAAGGAGAAATGGGAAAGAAACATAAAAATCTGAACGAAGGAACAAGAAGCACTATTCGATCTGGACCTTTTACTCAACTAGAAAAGGTTCTAGAAATCAACTAAAGAAAGATTATACACAGACTGACCCAACATCTACCCCAGCATAAATAAATACTCTGCAGGTAACATAGTCACGGCATGGATTTATTAAATTCAAGTTGCATTTGATAAATTTAATGTAGTATTTTGAAGTGACCAATTGGATAGATAAAGAAAAAATTAGGCATATGGCATAAGAGGAATTGTAGCAGCATGAATAGTAAGTTGGAAATGGACAGAAAATGAAGAGGGTAAATGGATGTTGCTTGGATCAGAGAAGGGTTGGAATTATTGGGCCTAATCTTCCTGGAAAAATATCCGCGTGTTAACGACGCACGCCATTATTAATGCGCAAACCGGCCAGAAAGTTCAGGGGAAGAGGAGATATGGCGTGAGTTACGAATCTCCAGGACTTGCTGGTCGCCTTACACCGCTCCATCGTTTGCTTCGCACAAACAGCATCTCGCCTTTAGCCTCCCCGTTATTTTTAAGAACTTGCTGGATTTTCACATTAATTGTCCATTAAATTCACTGCAGAAAGTTAGGGCTCATAATTAACAATGTAAGTACCCTTTTAACAATGTGATAATTGTTAATGCACTGCCAATCAATCTTTAAATGGTTCAATCTCATTCCTGCATGTTGTCAATTGTTCTTGAGATATTTAAAATTGCAAATTTTAAATTTGTTTTTCTTACGTTTCCTTTCAGTGCCTTTTCTTCCTTTCTCTTAATCCAATTTTTCTTTCCCTCTCTTTATTTCTCTTTCTGTACATGATTTGACTCTAATTCACTCTCCTTCTCCGTCGTTCCTGTTTCTTTCTCAATCCTTAAATCTCATCATGGAGATCGACTGTTGGTCCCGCCATTCACTAGATGCCCCGTTGCCCTCGATGTGGCGTAATCAGCTGGCACTTCCAGCAAGTTATGGCGCAAATTATTTGAGCTGAAGGGCGCAGGAAAAAGTCTAATTAACGCTGCACGCCGCGAGATGCGCCACTCCAGCAAGATTTGGCCCAATGTATCCTAGGGGGTCAGTGCTGGGGTCACTTTCGTTCTAGGTACAAATTTGCTGACGGCAAAAAAGTAGGGAGCTTAGCAAATGGCAAAGAGACTGTAAAAAACATCAGGACAGAAAGAGATCCAATTTAATGTGGATAAGTGTAAGGTAATACATTTTGGGAAAACCAACAAGGAATGGAAATATACATTCAACAGAAAGATGCTGAAGGGTATCGATGAACAGAGAGACCTGGAGATTCAAATACATAATTCCCCAAAAGTGCAAATAACAGTTGGATAAAGCAATAAAAATAAGGAAATCAGCATTTTGGGTTGTATAAATAGGCATATTGAGTGCAAGAGTAAAGAAGATAAATTTGTACAAAACATTGATTAGTCCACAGTAAGTGTGTTGCAGTTTTGGATGCCCTGTTATAGTTTCAGATGTTCTGTATTAAAATTACATATATACTTTATTGCAAATCTAGATGACCTCCAGCACTTGCAGAACACTGCAATCACACAAGTATCACTTGAAAATGTTCAAAGTTTTAAAGCCCGATTTTAACTCCCGTGACCGATGAGAATGGGCTTGCAGGGGGCTTAAATTGTGACCGTGTGGTACTCACCTCGTTAACGCCGCATTCGCACTTGGGCTATTTTAACAGGCCGTTTTGGACAACATTGGAGGCTCTTGCCCCAGGCAAGCGAGGGCTTCAGAAATATTCAAAAGTCGGGGTCCGATGACATTATTCGGACTCCAACGTGAATTTAACTCAGGGCTGCGTGACTGTCACCAAGTACCTTGGGCCTCCCGTGGGGCTTCGGCTCCTTTCCTTGACTACGATCGCCTCCTGAAACACCCCCCCTTGCTTCCCTCCGATGACTTTCCTTAATGCCACAGACCATGTCCTTCAGTAGCCTCCAGCAGCCCGAAAACGCTTTCACCGACCTTCATGTCACTGGGAACATGGGAACAGAGTAGGCCATTTAGCCCCTCGAGCCTCTTCCGCCATTCAACGAGATCATGGCTGATCTGTATCTTAACTCCATATACCCACCTCGGTTCCGTAATTCTTAATAACCTTGCCTAACAAAAGTAGCCGTCGGGGATCGGTTGTCACAAATGGCCCGAGCCTCACACTGGCATGGCTGTGTGAACCTGCTGCTTGCTTTGGCGCCTGCACGCTCCACGTACGCTCCGTTAAAATCGTGACTACATTGTAATAGAATACCTAATGAGTACATGGACTCTTGTTGAACTATTTTATAAAAAAAAACTAATTACAAGAAATCAAGGCATTAATGCCCTTTTTCTGGAGGTCATTACACATGAATAATATTCGATGCATGAGAAATTTTAACCACTACTGGAAGCTTGTAGTAATGCAAGAAAGGTTTGAAAATCTCCTCCAAGCAGAAGCAGTACATAGTGATAAGAGGGCATAATTTTCAAGGCTGTATTCTTAATACAAGAGATTGGAACACAATTATGAGCCCGCTAGCTTCACAGTTTAAAGAGATCATTTGAACCATCGATTAGGTCACAATGCTACAAATCATTTCCAGGTGTGTGCAGATCATATCCATTGGGTTTTTTGGGAGCAAGTTGCAGGCTGTAATATGAAGCAAATGATTCAGTTGCTTAAATATAAACCATCTAAAGCCTGCCCTTTTGACTACATTCTTTGTGACTCACTATGACTTATCCATCAATATCCTTCATGTAATCCATCGGAATCCCATCAGTTAGATCTCAGTCAAAGCCAATAAAACTTTGTTATTCTGTATACAAACAAAACATCTAACTATGCAGACACTGTGTTAGAAGGAAATACAAGATCTAACATTTTCACAAGCCCATATTAAATAAATACATTTATATTGCAAAGTTGTAAAAAAATGGGATGGGGTGTATTTGGATTACACTATAGACAAAGGAAGTCTCCAGCTACACTCACCTGAGCACACCTCCTGTGGCCTTTGCACCAAGTTAGAATCTCATCATTCTGCAAAACAAAATTAATTTATTAATTTGCTAATAATCTCCTCCTGTATAATAAATAATGCATTCATACCAATAGAGTAGCAAACATTTAAAAACATGCAGAGATTTTATTTCGTTGTGCTTAGTATGTTCCCTACTTAGTCTTTCTAATTGATTGCTATTACTGGCAAGACTGTTGTAATTAAAGACCAAAAATGATACAGTTGCTTGCTAAGGGCCATTTCAAAGATGATCAAAATTACCTCGTCGACTGAACCAGCGCAACCAGTGGGGAATTTTAAAGACAACTGAGTTACGCCGAAAGCCATTCACGCGCGAGTTTCCAACGATATTTTACGCTCGTTCAAGATCAGTTCAGCCAACTCAGGCCCCGCCTACAAAACTGGCCACACCCCCAGGATGACATTGCGCGATTCCTGCGATTGCACTGGTTTGGGAAAGCTTTTCAAATTGCACTCATTTTCTTAAGTGCACAGGCACTCGTGGGCACGTTTTTAAAGTTTAATATCAAAAAATATTTAATTTACGAAGAAACTGACTAATGTACACCAATGAAACTATTCAATGGTTTACTATAGTTTTGTCCAAGTCATTTTTAGTGATTTGAAATCAGGTTACTCACAGGTGGAGGACTGGACACTTATTAAAAATATTTTTTGTGATAAACCCATTTTCAGCTGTATTAACACAAGTGGACCAGGTTACCACTCTTAAATAGGTCAAGGAATACTTTTTAATTGAAAGAAAAAACGATTACGTTCTATTACACTGCCTGATTGCGCTGGTTCATGACGATTTTAAGTTTGTGATTATGCAAATGACTTTTTAATCGAAAACTTGAACTGTAACCTAACCAGCACAATGTCGAGCGCATTTTGGCCGCAATTTCCTGATTGCGCCCAAAGCGGAAACTCTACCCCTATACATTTAGAAGAACAGAGAAAAAATTGCTTGCCAAGGTGAGAACCCTGCATGTGCATAATAAACCTGTCCAGACTTCTGTGACTTTCATTAAAAATTGGTTTAACATCTACAGATCACCACATGCAGAATCAATTTCACTTTACAAAAGCAGATGAATCTAATAATGAGATCACCACATTCACAGCTGGCTGTTTAGGTTGCTTCACAGAGGGAGTTTAAAAACCTGTAATCCCTTTGGTAACTTGAGATTCAAAGTATGATGACATCACAAATGAAAACACAGTATGCAACAAAACCTTAGGCACAAGTGTTTGAAAAAGGTCAATCTGCATCTATCTCCCAGATTGTTTTCCAAATACACAGTCACCTTCAACTAATACTATAAATTTTTGTATTCCAGTAACAAAATTTGGTTGTAATTCACTGGTAAATTGACTTATTATATTTCAATATAACTAACAGGAACAGAATGCAAAGTCTTAAAACAACACAGCTGTAATGACTACCACATCAACGGCTGAAGAGCTGGGGTTTAAAAAGAGGCTATTTCCAGTAGAAGATTCCAGATCAGAGCATTAAAAAAAGACTTGCATTTATATAGCGCCTTTCATGACCACCGGTTGTCTCAAAGCGCTTTACAGCCAATTAAGTATTTTTGAAGTGGAGTCACTGTTGTAATGTGGGAAACACGGCAGCCAATTTGCACACAGCAAGCTCCCACAAATAGCAATGTGATAATGACTAGATAAAGTGTTTTTGTTATGTTGGTTGAGGGATAAATATTGGCCAGGACACCGGGGAGAACTCCCCTGCTCTTCTTCGAAATAGAGATAGCAGACGGCGCCGGTTTAACGTCTCATCTGAAACTTGAGACTCAACAGTGCAGCACTCCTTCAGCACTGCACTGGAGTGTCAACCTAGCTTTATGTGCTCAAGTCCCTGGAGTGGGACTTGAACCCACAACCTTCTGACTCAGAGACAAAAGTCTGCAGCAGTTAGGGGGGAATTTATTTGATTCTCAAAAGATGGATAGTGATTGTGGAAGGGGGTCCTGAGTCAGGGCACAGACAACAATTTCTCTCTTGCCACAAATTCTTTGGATCTGAGAATTAAGGCTAATCCACTAATGAATTGCTTATATTGCAGGTTTAAATTTTGATTGCTATAAGTATTGGTACCATTTGGTAATTTAGTATGTTTCACATATGAAGTTGCTTGAAAACTAAATGGACTATCATTCTAACTTTAAAAATACAATGTTTCAGGTATAATGAGCTGGTATTAGAGGCAATGGCCCCATGTAACATTACATTGAGGTAGTGGAGATAATGGGGCCAATTGTCCACCACAAAAATCTGGCAGTAGCAGAGGTGGTCAAGGGTGGGAGATGAGCTGGGAAGCTGTTCCACTGCCTTCTCAGCATCTGGCATCACCTTCAGCCAACTTTAACATATTTCCAGCATTTTCTGTTTTTATTTCAGATTCCAGCATCCGCAGTATTTTGCTATTGTTTAACATATCTTTAATTAGTAGAATTTTTGAAGTTTGGTGAGTTTTACCTTATGAAAATGGCAAGGAACAAGTGGGTGTAATACATGGTGGCAATAAGTTAAACTTCAGTAGGTTCTGCACTAAAACTGAATTAGGTGCGGAAAATTGCTGTGGTATGCTTGGAAACATTTAAGAATGTGGTGAGAAAATATAAAAAGTAGCAAACAACACACATTGGTGTCAGGCCATCCTACTGGAGGATCCATTGTTCCCCTGATGTTTGCCCTGGTTTAAAGGGATACATAAATATTTATTTAATAAGAATTTTGTTATCCAACCATTTAAATGTCCTAAACAAGATAGCAAGAAGCTTTCATCTTGAGAGAGAACATTAAAGTGCTAAAAATAGGAACAAAATAAAGAGGAGCCCAGAGGGAGTGAGAGGGGGGAAGGGGCGAGTTAGCTTCTTGGTGACAATGGGATATCAAGGAGAAGATGTTGACACCCTCTTTAAATCCAATAAACCTACGCCCATTAGCCTTATTCAAATGATTTAAAATGTTGGATTGTATAATGAAATGCCACGTATTAGTAATGAACACATGATAAAGAAAGAAAAAGACTTGCATTTATATAGCGCCTTTCACGACCACCAGACGTCTCAAAGCGCTTTACAGCCAATGAAGTACTTTTTTTTTGAAGTGTAGTCACTGTTGTAATGTGGGAAACGCGGCAGTCAATTTGCACACAGCAAGGTCCCACAAACAGCAATGTGCTAATGACCAGATAATCTGTTTTTGTTATGCTGGTTGAGGGATAAATATTGGCTAGGACACCGGGGATAACTCCCCTGCTCTTCTATCGAAATAGCATCATGGGATCTTTTACATCCACCTGAGAGAGCAGACAGGGCCTCGATTTAACGTCTCATCCGAAAGACAGCACCTCCGACAGTACAGCACTCCCTCAGCACTGCACTGGAGTGTCAACCTAGATTTATGTGCTCAAGTCCCTGGAGTGGGACTTGAACCCACAACCTTCTGACTCAGAGGCAAGTGTGCTACCAACTGAGCCACAGCTGACACTTGATTTAATACTTCTCAGCTTCTACCTTACTATCACCTTTATTATCCTTTAACCTATGCCATTTTGCAGCATCCATACTCAGCACAGCAAGTATATATAAAAAAAGAACTGTCTAGCAGTGAGTTTTAGACTGCTATTCAGTTAAAGATGTCATCAGCACCATATAATTGGATAGCAGCAATGAGCCTTACTGCCACCTATTAATCTCACCATCATAGACTGGGACTTTAGTTTGGGCAAACTGTGCTGCAGACAGCACAGATAACTTCACACACAAGAAAACTAATTGTGAAAGGAATAGTTGCTTTATTTTATTACTCTGTGGCAAAGCTTGAGCTGCTCTCTGTTTACTTTTCAAAACTGCAGCAGGGAGCTGAATGTCAGGCAGCAGAAGGCTGCTGCCAGAGCCCTAAAGGAACAGTCCCTGGCACCTGGGTAAGTGGTTGGGAGGGGGGAGGGAAGCCTGGGGCAGGGGTGGCCTAAGGTTTCCCTGTGGGGCCCAGAGGAGCACGCCTGCTGCTCCTGGCCCATAGGAAACTAAAAAGAAAAATGAAATAAAAACAGAAAATGCTGGAAATACTCAGCAGGTCAGCAAGAAAAATGAAATCCTGATTACATCATTGGAGCATGATCTGCATATTAAAAGGATCTCGCTGCCTTCCGGTGGAAGTCCCTCTCGTCTACTCAGAAGGGTGGGTTAAGGTTTCAACCCATGGGAAAGCAGCGGGATTGGAGCGGGCAAGTCCGACGGGCCATTTTAACTGCCACCACCTTGGTTTCTGCCAGGCGGGCAGGGTTAAAATCGACCCTTTTGACTCTGCAGTGTGGATTCGAAGCACACAAACGAAATAGGTCCCAAAATTTGATCCCGGCCTGTGCCGAGTTAGGTGATCTCTGCTGGGGCAGTGATGGAAGAAAAACCCAGACATGCACCTGCAGTTATACAGCACATCAACACATTCTGAGGACATCATGAAGTCCAGTCATTTTTGTTATGCAGTCAAACACAACAACCAAATCACACTTGGCAAGAGCCCACAAACAACAAATCAATGAACAGAAGAAATGGGAGTAGGAGTAGGCCATACGGCCCCTTGACCTTGCTCCACCATTCAATAAGATCATGGCTGATCTTCTACCTGACTCCACCTTCCTGCCTGATCCTCATATCCCTCGATTCCCTTAGTGTCCAAAAATCTATCACTCTCAGTCTTGAATATACTCAACGACTAAGCATCACAACCCTCAGTGAAGAAATTTCTTCTCATCTCAGTCCTAAATGGCTGACACTTTATTCTGAGACTATGACCCCTAGTTCTAGACTCTCCAGCCAGGGTAAACAGCTGCTCAGCATCTACCCTGTCAAGCCTGTAAGAATGTTATATGTTTCAATGAGATTACCTCTTATTCTTCTAAACTCCAGAGAATATAAACCCATTCTACTCAATCGCTCCTCATAGGACAACCCTCTCATGCCAGAAGTCAATCTAGTGAACCTATGTTGCACCCACTCAAAGGCAAGTATATCCTTCCTTAGGTAAGACGACCAAATAATCAGTTTTATTGGTTTTGGTTGATGGGGAAACTTTGGTCAGGACATTGAGAAAACTTCCTCCTCTTCAAGGAATACCATGGGATTGTTTTTGCCCACCTGAGCAAGTAAATGCAACCCCGATTTAATGTACCATCCATAAGACGGCACCACTGACAATGCAGCACTGAAGCATCTGCCTAGATTATCTGCTCATGTCAATCATGGGGCTTGAATGCACAACACTCATACTCAGATGAGAGTAGCAACAACTGAGCCACACTGACATTTATAATTGGTCTCGGTATCCCTGGGCTAGGAAGGGAGGCAAAAAAAAAGCCAGAGTTCCCACTCGTGATCATATTGGCCCGAAAATTAGACCTAATACGCGAGAGTACGCACTGTGTACTCTCGCGTATTAGGTCCCGAAGTGCCGGTTTCCTGCATGCGCGGGAAACCGGCACTTCGTGTATTGCAAAGGGGGCGGTTCCTAAGTGAACCGCGTGCGCACTACAGGTTGTGCGCACGCAGTGCACTTAGGTTTTTTTTCAGGTTTGAACGCGCAGGTAAGTGGTGAAGATTTTACATATAAAGAAAGCAGGCGTAGGACCCCCTTTTAACAAGGTAAGTAGTTAATTAAGTGTTATTTTAAATTTTTTTCAACAGGTTTATTTTTTTTAGAGACTTTAAAGAAAGGTAAGTTTATTTTTATAACTTTTAAAAAGATTTTAAATTTTTTCAAAAATTTTATTTTTTGTTTAAAGTGGTTAATTTATTTAACTATAGTTATTTTATTAATGTGATGGCTTTTTTTTAAATTTAATTGAGGTTTAGCTGTTCTTTTGGGGGCTTGTAGTATTCATAGCTTTGACAGCCCTTGCTGTCAAAACTATGAATAAAAGATGGTGTGCTGCCATTGGCTCTAACTGAATCACGTGATCCCAGAGCTCGCACGAACTAATTGCGCCTCTGGGACACGCAAGCACTGCACGGTTGCAACAGGGAGAGGCCCTGAAACTGAAGTTCGTGTGGGCCCCAAACAAAAAGGTAGGCGCGGAGTGCGATATCGCGGGGAATCCTTACCCCCGCGGGAACCATCGATGTTTAATTTCTGGGCCAATGTGACCTTTTGCTAAATGATATTTTTTTAATTCATTCATGGGATGTGGGCGTCGCTGGCAAGGCCAGCATTTACTGCCCATCCCTAATTGCCCTCGAGAAGGTGGTGGTGAGCCACTTTCTTGAACTGCTGCAGTCTTTGTGGTGAAGGTACTCCCACAGTGCTGTTAGGGAGGGAGTTCAAGTATTTTGACCCAGCGATGATGAAGGAACTGTGATATATTTCTAAGTCAGGATGGTGTGTAACTTGGAGGGCAACTTGCAGGTGGTGGTGTTCCCATGCGCCTGCTGCCCTTTTCCTTCTAGGTGGAAGAGGTCGTGGTTTTGAGAGGTGCGGCCGAAGAAGCCTTGGCGAGTTGCTGCAGTGCATCTTGTAGATGGTACACACTGCAGCCACGGTGCGTCGTTGTGGAGGGTGTGAATGTTTAAGGTGGTGGATGGGATGCCGATCAAGCGGGCTGCTTTGTCCTGGATGGTGTCGAGCTTCTTGAGTGTTGTTGGAGCTGCACTCCTCCAGGCAAGTGGAGAGTATTCCATCACACTCCTTACTTGTGCCTTGTAGATGGTGGAAAGACTTTGGGGAGTCAGGAGGCGAGACACTCGCTGCAGAATACCTAGCCTCTGACCTGCTCTTGTAGCCTCAGTATTTATGTGGCTTATCAAGTTAAGTTTCTGGTCAATGGTGACCCCCAGGATGTTGGTGGTGGAGGATTCGTTGATGGTAATGCTGTTGAATGTCAAGGGGCAGCGGTTAGACTCTCTCTTGTTGGAGATAGTTATTGCCTGGCACTTGTGGCGTGAATGTTACTTGCCACTTATCAGCCCAAGCCTGAATGTTGTCTAGGTCTTGTTGCATGCAGGCATGGACTGCTTTATTATCTGGGGAGTTGCAAATGGAACTGAACACTGCAATCATCAGCGAACATCCCCACTTCTGACCTTGTGATGGAGGGAAGGTCATTGATGAAGCAGCTGAAGATGGTTGGGCCTAGGACACTGCACTGAGGAACTCCTGCAGCGATGTCCTGGGGCTGAGATGATTGACCTCCAACAACCACAACTAATCTTCCTTTGTGCTAGGTATGACTCCAACCAGTAGAGCGTTTTTCCCGATTCCCATTGACTTCAGTTTTACTAGGGCTCCTTGATGCCACACTCGGTCAAATGCTGCCTTGATGTCAAGGGCAGTCACTCTCACCTCACCTCTGGAATTCAGCTCCTTTGTCCATGTTTGGACCAAGGCTGTAATGAGGTCAGGAGCCAAGTGGTCCTGGCGGAACCCAAACTGAGCATCGGTGAGCAGGTTATTGGTGAGTTAAGTGCCACTTGATAACACTGTCGACAACACCTTCCATCACTTTGCTGATGATTGAGAGTAGACTGATGGGGCTGTAATTGGCCGGAGTGGATTTGTCCTGCTTTTTGTGGACAGGACATACCTGGGCAGTTTTCCACCTTGTTGGGTAGATGCCAGTGTTGTCGCTGTACTGTAACAGCTTGGCTAGAGGCGCGGCTAGTTCTGGAGCACAAAAGTCAGGATGTTGTTGGGGCCCATAGCCTTTGCTGTATCCAGTGTGCTCAGCCGTTTTTTGATATCACGTGGAGTGAATTGAATTGGCTGAAGACTGGCTTCTGCGATGGTGGGGACGTCAGGAGGAGGCTGAGATGGATCATCCACTCGGCACTTCTGGCTGAAGATGGTTGCAAACTCTTCTGCCTCGTCTTTTGCATTCGCATGCTGGGCTCCGCCATCATTGAGGATGGGGATATTCATGCAGTCTCCTCCTCCCGTTAGTTGTTTAATGGTCCACCACCATTCACGACTGGATGTGGCAGGTCTGCAGAGCTTTGATCTGATCGGTTGGTTGTGGGATCACTTAGCTGTGTCTATAGCATGCTGCTTCTGCTGTTTAGCATGCATGCAGTCCTGTGTTGCAGCTTCCCCAGGTTGGTACCCCATTTTTAGGTATGCCTGGTGCTGCTCCTGGCATGCTCTTCTGCACTCCTCATTGAACTAGGGTTGGTCCCCTGGCTTGATGTTAATGGTAGAGTGAGGGATATGCCGAGCCATGAGGTTACAGATTGTGGTGAAGTACAATTCTGCTGCTGCTGATGGCCCACAGCACCTCATGGATGCCCAGTTTTGAGCTGCTAGATCTGTTCTGAATCTATCCCACTTAGTACGGTGGTAGTGCCACACAACATGATGGAGGGTGTCCTCAGTATGAAGACAGGTCTTTGAATCCACAAGGACTGTGCGGTGGTCACTGCTACCAATGCTGTCATGGACAGATGCATCTGTGACAGGTAGATTGGGGAGGACGAGGTCAAGTAAGTTTTTCCCTCATGTTGGTTCTCTCACCACCTGCCTCAGGCCCAGTCTGGCAGCTATGTCCTTCAGGGCTCAGCCAGCTCGGTCGGCATTGATGCTACAGAGTCACTCTTGGTGATGGACACTGAAGTCCCCACCCAGAGTACATTCTGTGCCCTTGCTACCCTCAGCGCTTCTTCCAAGTATTCAACATGGAGAAGTACTGATTCATCAGCTGAGGGAGGGCGGTAGGTGGTAATCAGCAGGAGGTTTCCTTGCTCATGTTTGACCTGAAGCCATGAGTCTTCATGGGGTCCGGAGTCAATGGTGAGGACTTCCAGGGCCACTCCCTCCCGACTATATACCACTGAACCGCCACCTCTGGTGGGTCTGTCCTACCGGTGGGACAGGACATACCCAGATTGGTGATGGAGGAGTCTGGGACATTGGCTGAAGGGTATGATTCTATGTCAGACTGTTGCTTGACTAGTCTATGTGACAGCTCTCCAAATTTTGACACAAGTTCCCAGATGTTAGTGGGAGGACTTTGCAGGGTCGACTGGGCTAGGTGTGCCGTTGTCGTGTCCGAAGTCGATGCAGAGATCGATGCCGGGTAGTCCGTCTGGTTTTATTTTTATTATTGTTTTTTGTAGCGGTTTGTTACAACTGAGTGGCTTGCTAGGCTAGTTCAGAGGGCAGTTAAGAGTCAACCACATTGCTGTGGGTCTGGAATCACATATAGGCCGGACCAGGTAAGGACGGCAGATTTCCTTCCCTAAGGGACATTAGTGAAGCAGATGTGTTTTTACGACAATCCGATAGTTTCATGGTCACCATTACTGATACTAGCTTTTTATTCCAGATTTATTTAATTAACTAAATTTAAATTCCCCAGCTGCCATAGTGGGATTTGAACTCACATCTCTGGATCATTAGTCCAGGCCTCAAGGATTACTAGTCCAGTAACATAACCATTATGCTATCCACAGACATTGGACAATGGCAAGATGCGAGTCTCACCTGATATGGTCCCACCATCAAGGCAGAATAACCTGCTGAAATTCAATATTTAGATTTGCTTATGAATAATTGCCATTTGGGCAAGACACCAGAGAGTTGTTGGCCTGTACCAAAGGGTGGCTGATGCCCATGCAATCATATCTGAGCATGTCTGCGCACCTTCAGGAAAGGGCAGGGGAAGAATGTTCCCTACTAATAGCCAGCTAAATGAAGGATGCTAGAAAGACAGCCAGTACTCTGTGCTGGGCAGTCTCATGCCACTGGCTACTGGTTCTAGTTTGTGAACAGGAACCTAGGCACACAGAACAGAGGTCAGTGGCAAGCGTACACAAACTACACATTCCTGAAAATGAATCTCGCTTCAAAAAAGTCACTTTGATCTCTTCAGAGCAAATGGTGCTGGGGGAAAAAAAAAATAACAGGCAGCTCAGTAGTGCTTAGATCAAGGGAACAAGACAGCAATTGTGGGTCAATGAGGCTTTAAGAAAATCCATAAACAAAATACTTAGCTTTATTGCAGTAAAGAGATGTATTTGTTACCCAGATGGATTCAAATCCATATTATAATAGCATATATATTTCTTATTTTTATAACCCAAGTAAAACACTGATTTATTTTCTGCTGTGTGTAAAATGTGTTGCAGAGTCAATATTCATTACACACAAGTCATTACGGAAACAAAAAAAAACGTGCTTTCTGGGGGAAATGCTCAGGGAAACTATAACTCAAATACATTTAGTTTAACACTGTTGGGGCAGATCATACATGCAGAGTGTGCCTCACTATACTGAATGCGAGATTTGTCTGAGATCTCAAGAGCTCGTATTCATGACAGCTTCATAATAGATTTCTTTATTCAGCAATATGTACTGGAATTTGAAGAGGTTCGCAACCATCTAATGCATAGATGGTTCCCTTCCTGTCATGTAAAGACTGAAAGGTACTCCCTGTACAGTATGCCATTTATGTTTTGTTTGGATGTTAGACGGTTACACAGAGCTTTCTCACTACAGCTGATGTGCCTGCTACTACCTTGGATTCCGGTAGAGGGCAAAGTAATAGCAATTACGAACCGAGAAAATTCTAAATATGTATGGTGACTTTCAGGTTAAATACAACAATTCTTACAGGATCTGAATGGTTCAGGTATCTGCATGCACTACAAGACATTGGAGTAGAAATATAAGTTGGTAACAAATAATGAAGAAAACATAAAAGGGAAAATTGAAAATGTTGGAAATTTGAAATAAAAATGGAAATGCTGGAAATAGATAGTAGATTAGTCTGTAATGAGAATAAGACAGGTAATGATATTTTGGATGTGTACTCTTAAATCAGAATGGTTGTGTTCTGATGAGGGTATGTGCCCGAAATATCATAACCTGTAATTTTCTTGATAGATGCTGACTGTCCTAAGTGTATTTCCAGCATTTTCTGAATTTATTACACATAATTAGGACCAGATTGTTTTTAAAATCAGTCTTGCTAGTTGCTGAGGTCCTGTTCAATAATCATTTTAATCCTAAAAGATGCATTTTCTATATTGCATAGAAAGTAATTAAAATATAGAGAGCCAGATATTATTTATAACCTGGTTGTACATCATTAAAATAAATACCTACCCAGTTTTGTGTACCTCATTTTACTTTAATTGATAGCATCTGCATCACAACGTCATTGCAGGAGAAAAATACCTCAGCAAAGTACACAGCAACATACACAGCTGTCTTAAACCACGTGTTTCAGATTACTTTCTAAAAACACGGACGATTTGCCCTCCTTTTAAGACATCTTCTAAACTACTGTTAATCTTTGTTCTACCTATTTTATCCTACTTTCCTCTACTGCTTTCAAAATGTACACCACTCTTCTGATTGACGATGCCACTGTTCCCCACGCCAACATTTTTGTTCTATTTCCCTCCCCTCCTTCTCTTGCATCTCCATTCCATGCACTAGTTCCCAGCTGAGAAGGCTTAGAGAAGGGCTAGCGATCTGCTTCCAGGCCCCTGCCAATGTCAGTGTGTAACCAGACACTAACAGGTGCACAAGAATTTTCTTTCTATCCTTTGGGGAAGTGGCTTCCCCCCTTGAAGACTGTCACCGCACTTTCCTTATCTCTGTTCACCCCCCCCCCCCCCCCCCCCAAGTTACTGTGGAGGTCAGGAAATCACTACAGGCAGAACTATATCTGACCACTCTATCACTTTACCTGTAGCTCACCTATACAATTCAGCAAAGTACTGGATTACAAATATTTACAGAATTCTCCCAAGAAATGAAGATTTAAAATGCTATTTTATATCCTGCTTCAAAGTTCTTACTGTAATCCTCAGTTTAAAAATCAGTGGTTCTGTAGTTTTGTCATTTAAAAAAATTCATCTTGTAGTGGCTGGAAGAATTATTGTTACTTTCAACCTAAATGAGAAAGGCAGACTACTTTCCGCAAAAATTGTTTTTTAATTTAAAGTTACAAATTCAGGAAGATTAGTCTAATTACAGATCCTAACTACTATGGGAAGGGTAAACTTAACAGGGTCTTACGCACCACTAACTGCTTTAATCACAGGAAATACTCCAAGGGATTGAAGAATCCCCTCTGTCACTGCACCGAGACCAGCTTGAAATAATAAAACACTAAAAGGAGCAATACTATAGAACGGCAAAGCTTTGAGAACAGATCACTGTTTCATAAAATAATGAAATCGTAAATATCTAAAGAAAACACTAATAATCAATTTAAGCTCATTTTGCTTCATCCTATGCTATAATTAACACACTGCACATTCACAATTGAAAAGGTCCAATTTCTCCATGTGCCCCCTCTTCCTCCACTAATTTTGAAGTTATCTTATCAGGAATCAAGTGCAATCACTGAAGGGGCTGGGACCATCAATTACAGGAGTGAGATCTGGAACACTTTGCCACAGGCCTTGCAAATCTTGTCCAACCCAGGTTAACCCTTTCAGTACAAGGGTGGCAGAGGGCACATACAGAAAGATATTTAGGTTTCAGCAAACAGCACTTGATTAACCGAAATGTTTCCAATTAAATTTCACACAACTCTGCAGCAGTTTCATTAGAAAGGGATGAAATTTAACAAGTCATTTAGCAACTCAAAAATAATTAACATTATTAGAGAGCAATATTTAGAGAAACAGGTAGTGGAATGGATGCCAAGGCATGGATGAATAGATTAGGAAGTGTGACCAAAAGCTTGCTCAAAAAGATGGCTTCTTATTGGTGGAGAATGAAGTGGAAAGCCAGAGGGGTTTAGGAAGGGAATTCGAGAGAGTAGGGCCAAGGTGTTAAAGGCTCTGGCACCAATGGTGGGGTAAGTGGGAGGGGGGAATGCACAAAAGCTCAGAGGACTGAAGGGCGCTGGAGGGTATATAAAGCCGGAGGAGATTGCAGAAATAGGGCGTGAAACTCTTCAAACTTTATAGGAATCTCATAAAAATCTATTAGGACTACTGCCAGGTGTTGCAGCATGTTGGAATTTTGGGCAGTTTAACATTAAAAAGGACTCAATTCTCAGTCTGTAGACCCAAACAATATTGGATGTTAAGTTTTGCTCAGCATAATGCAAAAACAAAACTGATTGATCAGTTTAATTTTAACCTTGCATATTGTGATATGATTTGCTTTATTATTAATGCAGTGCCTACGCATTCTACAGGCCTATTTCTTCATGCATTTTACTACACAAATGCATTTTAATGGATTGTGGGTGGGGGGCGTGCAGAGGGGCCCTGAATGTTTTTGGTGCCCAAGACCCCGACAATTCTTAATCCAGCTCTGTATGGATTGTTTAAATGGCACACATGTTAAACTCATTTTAATCTCAATATTATACATTTGATGTGAAAGAAACTCAATGTACAATAGAACAGTGTTCTGTATTCAACAATATGGACTTAGCAGTTAAATATTGCCATAGCATCCAATCCATAGTAACAAAATGACCCTGAGCATGGAAACAGTAACTAACCAATTAATGAGTGATTTACATCACTCTCACACCAATACAACAGACTCTTATGGTTTCTTTTAATTAGGATCTCATCCCGCATCATCAATGGCAACATTAAGATACTTTCCACATTCTGTAGCGTTCATTGAACCATCATTAAAATTAATTAGAACGTCTCCAAAAAGCACAAGTTTCATTACACACCAGCATGCGTTTTTCACCCAACTCCCATTTGCTGGCAAAAACATCAAACAGAAATTTTGACTAGTAACACAATTTATGGGTAATTCGGAGATCAGTTCAGAAGCAAGTTTTGCTTAAAAATGTCTTGTCTCAAGAGTAACAAAGCCTTGTGTTGAGAGACAACAACTATTCAGAGACTTCACTCATGGAGAAGGGAGGAGAGAAAGAGCACTGGAGGGAGAAGAAAAGGACTGGGGCCAGAGAATCACTATTCATTTTCAATTTATCAGGAAATTATTTTCATAAACCTGCACTGATTAGGTCAAATTCCTTATGAGGGACTAGAAACTAAATGCTACATTTTTCATGATAAAAAAATACCAGTGATCTAATCTCAGGGTTCACTTAATCAATGAAAGCGTCATCATATTACCTGAACTTTCAATGAGGTTACATCCTGTAACTCATTATCTTAGAATCACTTTAAAAAAAAAAGAATTGTGAATTATATTTTCTCCCTGTGCCATGCAGCAGCTACAAGCAATCTGCTCCTAGACCTCCAACTCCAGCACTCTGAGCTGGGTGCTAGAAAGCATACGTCTACTCAACAGATGGGGGGGAAGACAATGTACCTCGGATTTTTCCCTTCCCTATCCCTGCCATGGGTTTCCCAACCCCCTCCATAGGTTCATTCTTGGTCTCCATTGAGCGTCACCTATGGCAATATGACTCAGATCAGCAACTCAGCAGAGTGGGGAGAATCAACCTCGTGTTGCCCCACTTCAAAATAAGCAGAACTTTGGAAGTACAATGTGTTGTACTACTTTGTCTTAAATCGATTTTAAAAATATTAATCCTGCTATTGTTTGATACTGACCAAAAAAATAACCCAAGGAAAAAAGGATTTCAAAAACTGCATATAAGCACTACCCTTAAAGAGGGAAAAATGTACTTAGTGTAATTGCTAAATATACTGTCTGGAGCTACCAAGTTTACTTGGCAAAATAGTGCTACTCTGCCGGGACCCTTGTAATTTACTCAGTGCACAAGACTACTTACTGCATTGAGTGCTTGGCTACCTCAACATACATAATTTCAGCATTATGCACTGGCATGGGTGTGTCAACACTGCTGTGCTACGCCCTGGGAGGGTGTATGATTTAATTCAAGGAAGCTAGTTTGTTCAGCCAGGTTCTCTGTACACGTATGTCTGAAGCTTGTTAACATCACATTGAAATGTACTAACTCCCTGAACTTAAGTCCAGCCTTTCCCATTGGAATAAAAAGAAAAACAACTTATTCCATACTTTCAATCTGAAATTGGTTGAAAAGGCAAAATTCTGATCAGCATCTGGGCATGACGCGATGTTCTGAAGAACTGACAAATTAGCTGATATAACTCACCTGGGAGCACACTGTGCCAAATCTGTTCCTTTTCTCAGTGGCACATAATAATGTGGGTCTATCCCAATTAAAAAAAGGTACAGTTGATAAGTTATTAATTGCACTTGATTAGCTTATGTAGCTATGCAAGGTTTTGTAATAAACACATTTTAAAAGCAGCCCTGGGTGAACAAATATAAATAGCCCAATTTAAAACAACCTGCATTAGATCCCATCAATTTTTGTCTGATTACGCTTCTGTGAAATGTCTTGATACATTTTCCTACATTAAAGGCACTATATAAATGCAAGTTGTTGTAGATCACAATGTAATTTATGTTACAGCTGCCACAGCCACTAGTACAGGAGTGTCTTAGCTTTTTGTTTTTGTGGGGAATTTTGAAAGATGAAATGTCCTAAATTCTCAAAATGTCCTAAAGCGCTTTATATCCACTTAACTACTTTGTTAAGTACAGTCACAGTTGTTATGTGAGCAAATGTGGTAGTCAATTTGTGAATTGAGAGATCTCAAAAGCAGCAATTGAATGAATGATCAGATAATCTGTTTTTGGCGTGTTGGTTAAGGGAGGAATGTTGACCAGGAGAACACACTGTTCTTCAAATAATGCAATGGGATCTTTTATGCTCAACTTGGCAAGCAGACAGGCTTCAGTTAAATGTCTCACCCGAAAGACAGCTCCTCTAATAATACAGTACTCCTTCAGTACTGTATTGAATTATCAGGCCAGATTATGTGCTCAGATTCTTGGAAAGGCCTGAACTGAAGACTTCCTACTCAGAGGCAAGAGTACTACCTTTACCTCCTGACCCCTCAAAGCCTCTCCAGCATATATAAGGCTTAAGTCAGGAGTGTGAAGGAATATTCATCACTTACCTGGATGGGTGCATCCACAACAATATTAATGAGGCTGGGCACCATCCACGACAGAGCAGTTCGCTTGATTGGTGCTCCTGCCACTGGACTCAATATCCACCCCCTTCACCACCAGTGCACTGCGGCGGTAGAATGTACGATCTAAACAATGCACTACAGCAACTCACCAAGGTTACTTTGACAGCACCTCCATCCCCTGTGGCCTCTACCACCGAGAAAGACAAGAGCAGCAATGCTGTGGGAACACCATCACCTCCAAGTTCCCCACCAAGTCACATAATATTCTCACTTGGAAATTTAGCACCATTCCTTCGCTGGGTCAATATGCTGGAATTTCCTCCCAATACCATTGTGGGAGCACTATCACCAGAAAGACTGCAGTGGTTCGAGGAAAGCCCACCAACACCTTAGCAGGGCAACTAGGGATGGGAAATAAATGTGGCCTTGTTAATTGTGCCCACACCCCCCGAGAAAAAAAAATAATTAAGACTTATACATCAGCGCCAACAGTGCTAAGTAACATCACTTTGCAACTCTCGTGGCACATGAGATTCAGACAGGACAAAACAGTAAGCAATGTTGCAAATTGAACTGAAAAGCCTGGGCTTTCTGGGTCAGATTACTAGAGCTTGTGGGCCACTGCTCTGGGAGCTAATAATAGAGCACCATTGGAAGAGAACCATCCTGTGTGTGTGTGTGTGTGTGTGCGCAATGATAAATGGGGACCTATAGAGGAGAAAAGGTAAAGAACTAGAACGATACAGTACCAAAATATTGAAGTATCCCTATATGTGAATGCTCATATTTTAGCTTTGTAGACTCTAAAACTCATGCTTGTGCAAAATCAAGACAGCTTTCCCAGGCTAAAAATCATATGGATCCTGACAAAGCTACAAATTTACCTACATTGAAGTACAGATCCACCCAAGAAATGAAAACACACCTGCACGCTGTGGCACACCAAAGAGCTCATAATTTGAATGAGTACGAATGAAAGGACTTTTTAACGATACTGGGGGAAATCTGATTTTTTAAGCTAATCTTTGTGAGTATACATAAAAAGGTTGCGCGTGCGAGATGTTTCAAAAACAGAATTGTTTGTTCAGTTGTCAGGAGAGAGTTAATGTCTTTTTCTTGGTGACCTTTCTAATATTTTAAAGTAATCCTTTTAAACGTATCAAATGCCAGTCAAACAAGGGGGCCTGTTCAGGGGAATTATTATGACCCCCTCCTTCACAAGATTGATCCTGGTTGTGAAAGATAGATTTGGGTAGACCTCCCATGAACTTTCCTCTGTCATTAACATATATTCTAATTATTCCACAAAAAAATTGTATTTTATGCTGGAACATGCAGCTGCTTACTTTTGAGCAATGTTCGTCTGATGATTTTAACAGAGGAACTTAGGACAGTATTCATCAGTTACATCTCCTTACTTGGAAGATCAAGTTCCAGCAGCATTTTTATTTTTTGGGAAAAGAGTCACATTTCTACCCCTTGAAGTGGATACTGTAGGAGGGGAAACATGATTGGATGAACAGATGAATAGGATTCCATGAGCTCAGTACCAGATACTGACATGTTCTTTGCCCTCCTGCAGCAACCATGGCCTGTAAAGCTGTATTACAACTCATCACTGTACTCATCTATCAGGAGAAGCTCTTATTTTAGATTGCGAAACTCAAATGCTAGCGAGATTTTAGTTAGAAATGTAAGCACTCAAGCAGCAGCAATTCACTTACATATCTTATTTTTTTTTAAGATAGGGAGAAATTACAAAAATTGCTGGATCTCCTGTATGGTGAGATGAAGCATTATGGCAGTAGTTCAATATATTTGATGAGAGATTTGGGATTGGAAATAATTTTGTGAGATGCACACACAGAAACAGTGGCATATTAAACTGTTGACTGGTTTCAGGGAAATTTGAGCAAATTTAGAAAAGTATGACGAATGTTTTGTGCCATGACCACATGCTATATACACAAGATTTTTAATACATCACCTGAAAGGATCTTGAAAAATATTTTGAACAATTTGTTTGGTTTCCTTCTCTTTTATCGGCAGACTGCCCATTTTTGATTTGTAGTCTTTTGAACTTCACGATTGTTTTAATTCATGCTTGCTACATGCAGTTTGGCAAATCACAGCTAAACAGCATCAATCAGGTGAAAGCGGGACACAGAAATTGATGACGTGGGACAGATGAAAAAAGTAATGTCAAGGTGGCACAGAAGATTATTACATTAAGAGATAATTGCCAGAGCTTTCTTCTATTCAATGGCTGGAATGTTAACTTGGAGGCAGGTAGGGAGCCGGGGTGGGGGTGGGGGGGGGGGGGGGGGGGGGGGGTGGTAATTCGGTCGGGAAACCCAGGAGAATGGGTTTCCCTCAGGCCCTGCCGAAGGCGAGGGATCGGAGGGGGCGGAGGTCGGAAGGCCAGAGAGGGGTTCGGGGGCCGGGGGTAGAGGATTGGAAGACGGAGGGGGGAAATCAGAGATCGGAGGGGGGTAGAGTTTGGGGGGAGATAGGAAGGGTCAGAGTGGGGTGTCCGATTGCGGGGGTTGGCGAGGCAGGAACGCTGAATCCAGCAGGTAAGTGGAAAGGCACTTATCTCCTGGATGCAGCAGGCCTCGTCTCCCTATAGCCGCAGGATTCCCCAAGGCACGGGAAACCCAGCCGCCCAGAGTTAAATTTAAAATGGTGCTTCCAAATGAGGCACGCGGGTTGGGGTCAGGATTCAGATTTTTAACACTTCAACCTCCCACCTGACCCAAACCCGCCTGTTTTTTGGGGTTAAAATTCCCCCCAATATCTCCAAGAATCCCTGCCATGTAACAGAACTGCTCATGGGGGGAGTCTGAATTATATATTCTCAACACAATGCCTCCATTAGAAAAGTTAAAGCATAAGTACATTTTTAGTGTTAATTAAGATTAGCAATTAGCATCAGGAAGATTTTGGTTTTTGGACAGATGGTATTGAATTCAAACACAACATATTCCAAATATTTCTGTAAGAAAATGTTGACTTAGTGCAGTCCTTGAGCGAGATTGATAGGTGCATATACCTATATCCTAAAATATCTACAAATTAGTCAAGAAGATATGATGGAGGTGATATCACACATATGTACACACTAAACTATTGCTCCGCTGAACACTAAATATTTCTACTTCTTGAGGGGAGCGCAGTGTGTTGCAAATCCAACATGCAGAAATACAAAGTGGGAGGCCATTGATTTGGTCCCCACACACAACAACTTGCATTTATATAGTGCCTTTAATGTAGTAAAACGTCCCAAGCAATGTTTCCTCTAAGCTACGCGCGTGTGTGGCAGTGCAGTAATCTGCAAGGTACTGCACAGGCCGCTCACAAGCTTTTCCATTTGAAATATTGTGCATACGCAAAAATTTAAAGGGACCGCACATTGAAATAAACAGGCCGTGCACATCAAAGACAATTTAGAGGGAACATTGGTCCCAAGGCACTTCACAAGCGTTATTGAACAAAATTTGACAGCAAGCCACGCAAGCTAAAAACAGTGGAGGTCCAAAGAGACTTGGCGGTCCAGGTACATAGATCATTAAAATGTCATGAACAGGTACAGAAAATAATCAAAAAGGCTAATGGAATGCTGGCCTTTATATCTAAAGGACTAAAATACAAGGGGGTAGAAGTTACGCTGCAGCTATACAAAACCCTGGTTAGACCACACCTGGAGTGCTGTGAGCAGTTCTGGGCACCACACCTTAGGAAGGATATATTGGCCTTGGAGGGAGTGCAGCATAGGTTTACCAGAATGATAACCGGACTCCAAGGGTTAAATTACAAGGAGAGATTACACAAATTAGAGTTGTATTCCCTAGAATTTAGAAGATTAAGGGGTGATTTGATCGAAGTTTTCAAGATATTAAGGGGGACAGATAGGGTAGATACAGATAAACTATTTCCGCTGGTTGGGGATTCTAGGACTAGGGGGCATAGTCTAAAAATTAGAGCCCGACCTTTCAGAAGTGAAATTAGGAAACACTTCTACACACAAAGGGTGGTAGAAGTTAGGAACTCGCTTCAGTAAATGGCCATTAATGCTAGATCAATTGTTAATTTTAAATCGGAGATTGCTATATTTTTGTTAACCAATGGTATTAAGGGATATGGGCCAAAGGCGGGTATATGGAGTTAGGTTGCATATCAGCCATAATCTCATTGAATGGCGGAAGAGGCTCTTGGGCTGAATGGCTGACTCCTGTTCCTGTGTTCCTAAGGAGATATTAGGACAGCTGACCTAAAGCTTCAAAGAGGTAGGTTTTAAGGAGCATCTTAAAAGGAGGAGAGAGAGGTAGAGAGGTTTAGGGAGGGAATTCTAGAGCTTAGGGCCTAGGCAGCTGAAGGTACGGTTGCCAATGAGGTTCTCTCTCATAGGAAAAGGGAGGGGCAAGAGAAATCAGAGCAAAAATCACTCCAGTCACTCTTGTGCACTGTGTAAACAGCCACATCAAAAATGGTATTGGAAAATACTTCAGATCAGGCCACCTGCTCCATTGGCTGGGAGGATTGAGAAGAAAATGGAGACAAAATAAATATGACACGAAACAAACAAAAAGGATATACCATACTTAGTTTTCACAACAGTAACACAATCCGACAGCAAATACTTCAACTAAAATGTACAATTTCACCATTGGCAGCAAGAGTCTATGCAACCGCATTTTTATTTTCTGCAGCAGTGAATAGCTCCCCCAGCTACAATCCATGTTATGTGAGAGCACCAGGGTGAAATGGTAGAACGGAACTGGGAAGTACATGGTCATTTCACCTGAAATTACTTTTTAGAACAGTCAATAATATAGCACTTATTAGGATCTTCAGTATGCCCTGATCAATGGACCATAGTTTCTCAATTGGTTAGGGCACTTGATACACCATAAATTATACTCTTCATAACTCCTCCTAACCAGCTAAACTACATTACCAAAGAAAATAAAGAATCAGATAGACATTTTATATCATGAGATCTGTTTTGCTAATTGCTAAATAAAATAAGAGCTATGCCACTTTCCTCTATAGCAAAGCTTCAGTGTCCAATTATCTAGGAGGGAAGAATGATACAATGAATGATTATACCCATTTATGATCAATAAAACAGGATTAAAAAGACTGTCCACTTGAATTAAACTTAAGATCCATATAAAGAACAGAAAGTTTCAAAAACCATTTATCTGGGTTGGGACTGAGCCTACCTGAAAACGTCCCATTAAAGCCTCCCTAAAAATATATATTTTCAGATCAAGTAGAGATCAAAGGGAATACTGTATGCGCGCTTTTAATGAACAATATACACTACTGCAGTCTAAGAACAAATTCAAGCATGAACCCCACCTACTAAACAGGTTATATTCAAATGGTACAATTTTAGCTGGAATAGGAAACAGACATAATTTGCCTCCTGCTTTTCACAGCTCCTTATTCTCTATTACAGGATAATAAAGTTGGCTGACTCTCATTCATTCTAACAAGATCCATACGTTATGAAAACACTTTTACCCGTAAGGTTTCTCAGATTGCGTCCATACATTCCCACCTGCTTCTGCAATAGCTGCCAGTTTATTACAAGTGAAGCCTCTGGCCCTTTGTTATCATGGGTCACTTGTTTCAGTCAAAAGGGTGAATCAACAACCAATGATGAGTCAGAGAAACACACCAAGTGGAACTGTCCACTCCAAAGGCCAAAATTCCCAGTGGCCAAGACCTCTACACTAAATGCCAATCATTGTGACATGTGAAATTATTATACCAGTTTTTTGAAGGACAGAAATAATTTCTGCATTTTTGAAAGGACTGCCACTGTGCTTAGTTCTACATTAAGCAAGGCAAAGTATTAGGGATATACTAAATAAAAGCACAATTTTAAAGAGTTCCTCAGAAAATTACACGAATATTCCATAAAAAGTAATCAAGCAGAGCATTCCTGGTTTGAAGCAAAGAAACAAGACCTGTAATTATACACTCAGTGTTGACTTCTATAGTCTGGACTCAGAGTCTAATTTGTGCCCAAATCAATACTCTGATACTTTATGCTGGTTCTTCACTGCAGGAAACACTCAGTTCCCCAGTGAATTACAAAGGGGGTAGGTATATTATCTTTTTAATCTGATACAACAATAAATTGTATTTATATAGCACCTTTAATGTAGTAAAACGCCCCAAGGCGCTGCACAGGAGTATTATAAGACAAAAAATTTGACACCGAGCGACATGAGGAGAAATTAGGGCAGGTGACCAAAAGCTTGGTCAAAGAGGTAGGTTTTAAGGAGCGTCTTAAAGGAGGAAAGAGAGGCAGAGAGGTTTAGGCAGGGAATTCAGAGCTTAGGGCCTAGGCAACAGAAGGCACGGCCACCAATGGTTGGGCGATTATAATCAGGGATGCTCAAGAGGGCAGAATTAGAGGAGCGCCGATATCTTGGGGGGTTGTGGGGCTGGAGGAGATTACAGAGATAGGGAGGGGTGAGGCCATGGAGGGATTTGAAAACAAGGATGAGAATTTTGAAATCGAGGCGTTGCTTAACCGGGAGCGAATGTAGGTCAGCGAGCACAGGGGTGATGGGTGAACGGGACTTGGTGTGAGTTAAGACACGGGCAGCCGAGTTTTGGATGACCTCAAGTTTACGTAGGGTAGAATGTGGGAGGCCAGCCAGGAATATATTGGAATAGTCTAATCTAGAAGTAACAAAGGCATGGATGAGGGTTTCAGCAGCGGATGAGCCGAGGCAAGGGCAGAGACAGGCGATGTTACGGAGGTGGAAATAGGCGGTCTTTCTTATGCTGCGGATATGTGGTCGGAAGCTTATTTCAGGATCAAATATGACACCAAGGTTGCGAACAGTGTGGTTCAGCCTCAGACAGATGTTAGGGAGAGGGATAGAGTCAATGGCTAGGGAACAGAGTTTGTGGCGGGGACCGAAAACAATGGCTTCGGTCTTCCCAATATTTAATTGAGAAAATTTCTGCTGATGTCGGACAAGCAGTCTGACAATTTAGAGACCGTGGAGGGGTCGAGAGAAGTGGTAGTGAGGTAGAGCTGGGTGTTGTCAGTGTACATGTGGAAACTGACGCTGTGTTTTCAGATGATGTAGCCAAGGGGCAACATGTAGATGAGGAATAGGAGGGGGCCAAGGATAGATCCTTGGGGGACACCAGAGGTAACGATGCGGGAGCGGGAAGAGAAGCCGCTGCAGGTGATTCTCTGGCTAGGATTAGATAGATAAGAATGGAACCAGGTGAGTGCAGTCCCACCCAGCTGGACGACGGTGGAGGGGCGTTGGAGAAGGATGGAGTGGTCAACCGTGTCAAAGGCTGCAGACAAGTCAAGAAGGACGAGGAGTGATAGTTTACTCTTGTCACAGTCACAAAGGATGTCATTTGTGACTTTGATGACAGCCGTTTCGGTACTGTGGCAAGGGCGGAAACCTGATTGGAGGGATTCAAACATGGAGTTGCGGGAAAGATGGGCACGGATTTGGGAGGCGACAACACGTTCAAGGACTTTGGAGAGGAAAGGGAGGTTGGAGATGGGGCGGTAGTTTGCAAGGAGGGGTCAAGGGTTGGTTTTTTTGAGAGGGGTGATGACGGCAGATTTGAGGGAGAGGGGGACAGTACCTGAGGAGAACCGTTAACAATATCAGCTAACATGGGAGCCAGAAAAGGAAGTTCGGTAGTCAGCAGTTTGGTGGGAATAGGGTCGAGGGAGCAGGAAGTGGATCTCATGGACAAGATGAGTGCGGAGAGGTCATGAGGGGAGATCGGAGAGAAACTGGAGAAAGATGTGAGTTCAGGGCTAGGGCAGGGGCGGACCTTAGAAGAAGTATGGCCCGGTGGGCCAGGGGAAGGAGGGAAAGTGGCAGAGGCAGCTGAACCTTTAACCTTTTCACACCTAGAGAACACAGTTTGAATTTATGATTAAAGAAGATGGGCAATCAGTACAGCACAAAGCTGCATCTTTTATAAAAGATATCAAAAAAATTTAATATTATTTTTTTCATAATATGCCCAACAATACACAGTTTGGGTAGAATCATGTATATCAATACCAGGTGGGAGAGCGGGATGGAAGCAAAAGGTCACAAATGTAAACAAAATGGATGCAAAACAGGACTCCTCAAAAGCGTTTTATTGGTGTAATTCACACCATTTATTTACAAATTCTATTTATTTGATCTCAAGGAGTAAGCAAACCAAGAACTGCTCCTTCAAGAAGCAGCATTACTCTGATGCCACCACCAATTTAGTTTATTTTTTGTAATCAGAAATGCACTACAATATATGATAAATGTCGTCACTGGCTGTTGCTGTGCTAAAAAGCAAAACTACATTGCAATAGCTTTCAAAGTAGCAGATACAGTATCTGCTGAACCCTGTATTTCCCAACAGCCAACATGGCAGCTGTGAACTGTTGGAGGTTTGGACCTTCATGAAAATTGTCCAAAAGTATAGGGTGTAACAGCCACCCGTTATACATCTCTCCAGATATGAAAAGCGGTTGAAATATACAACAGGGAGCTGAACTGATATCGCCCGTTTTACTTCATTATCCAAAGTCAAAATTACCAGCATGATCTTTAAAATATTTGCCTTCATTTGTCTGGCCAGCAGCACATTTAAGGAACTCTGACGTTAGTAAAAGTACTTTGTGTGTGTGTTACTCTATTGAGCCAGATGGAAAGGTCTCACATTTGATTTCTGGCCTTTGCTGGTTTAGCTGCCCTCAGCTGGGGTGGTATTGGGGACACAAGAACTAGCCTGATGTCTCCCAGTTGGGGGTGGGGGGGGGGGGGGGGGGAAAGAAAATATCAGCCAGGGCTCCCACTTCGGATTACTATATAGTGATCACTGCTGGAAAGTGTGCATCGAGAGCATCGTGCTCAGTCACAATGTCCTCCAGGGTTGATTAGCCTGCTGCTGCTCACTATCTGCAAAGATGAAAAATTCTGAGGGCAAGTACCCTGCAGCACAGAATAAACACTATCAGACAAAAAAAAAATCCAATGATTTGAACAGTTGACGTTGGGGAAGATTGGGTCACTGATTTGAGACCTTTACAGTGCAATTTTTCAAAATCTGGACGACGTTCAGGCTTGGGCTGATAAGTGGCAGTAACATTCGCGCCACACAAGTGCCAGACAATGACTATCTCCAACAAGCAAGCGTCTAACCACCGCCCCTTGACATTCAACGGCATTACCATCGCCGAATCCCCCACCATCAATATCCTGAGGGTCACCATTGACCAGAAACTTAACTGGACCAGCCACATAAATACTGCAGCAACAAGAGCAGGTCAGAGGCTGGGTGTTCTGCGGCAAGTGTCTCACCTCCCGACTCCCCAAAGCCTTTCCACCATCTACAAGGCACAAGTCAGGAGTGTGATGGAATACTCTCCACTTGCCTGGACGAGCGCAGCTCCAACAACACTCAAGAAGCTCGACGCCATCCAAGACAAAGCAGCCCGCTTGATTGGCACCCCATCCACCACCTTAAACATTCACTCCCTCCACCACCGGCGTACCGTGGCTGCAGTGTGTACCATCTACAAGAGGCACTGCAGCAACTCGCCAAGGCTTCTTTAACAGCACCTCCCAAACCCGCAACCTCTTCCACCTAGAAGGACAAGGACAGCAGGTGCATGGGAACACCACCACCTCCAAGTCACACACCATTTTGACTTGGAAGTATATCGTCGTTCCTTCATTGTCGCTGGGTCAAAATCCTGGAACTCCCTCCCTAACAGCACTGTGGGAGTACCTTCACCACACAGACTGCAGCGGTTCAAGGCAGCTCACCACCATCTTCTCCTCAAAGGCAACTATAGATGGGCAATAAATGCTGGCCTTGCCAGCGATGCCCACATCCCATGAACGAATAAAAAAAAAAATCAACTTCATGATATGAGAGAGAAAAAATAGTAGTGTTGTCATGACATTTCCCCTTTGTTGGACACAGTGCAAGTAATGGTTTTGCTCCAGCTTCTTTGAATATGGTTTTCAAATTAGGCTCTGGCACATAATAAGAGACAAATCAACTATGTATGGCAAAATCAAACAAAACACAGATACCTACAGAAGCCACAACCGTCTTTGTAAAGTTACAATTATTTACAGGCACAGCAGAACAACTGCAACTATTCAGATAAGTTGTATTGCTCTTTTTGCAATGGTTAACAGCCTCCAAACATAGGGACAGGACTAGGCCTATTGAATCCCTTTATCATTTTAAAGAACGCGATTAGATCATCCCTCAATCTTTCAAACCAGTGTTCAAGAGAAATTAGTGACTAACCACAGGTGTGGTTTTAGCCACATGGACTAACTTTAGTAAAATAAATGAAGAGTGTGGTAAGCTGTACAACATATTTAGTAAAAAAAAACGGCTAGCGGCTAACGTATTGGACAACACTGTTCTAAACGCAAGAGAGTACAAACCAAATTTATGCAACGTGTCCTCGCAAATCAACCCTTTAAACTCTGGTCTCATCCTGGTAAATCTGTGCAGTATCCCCTACAAGGCCAACATATATTTCCTGAGGTTAAGTCCCCAAAACTGAACACAGTACTCCAGATGGAGTTTGACATATGCTCTTTACAACTGAAGCATCACTTCCTCACTTCTGTATTCCAGTCCCCTTGAGATAAAGGCCAATATTTCATTAGCCCTTTTGATTACTCCTGTACCTGTGCACTAGCTTTTAGTGATTGGTGTACATGGACACTGAAATCCCTTTGCTTCTCCACAGCTCCAAGTCTCTCAGCATTAAGAAAATATTCCAATTTGTATTTCTCGGATCTAAAGTGGATGACCTCACACTTGCCGGTTTTTGCAAGGCTAATGGTGGAGCGGAGCAATTTGTGGCAATTCACAACTCACGGCGTATCTCATCGTCGCCACAAACTGCTGGATTTTTTTGCATACTAATAACGGCGTGTGCATTTAACTCGCTGTTATTTTCCCAGCAAATTCTGCCCCAATGTCACAACAGAAATTATATTGGATAAATGCTTCACACATATCTATGATATACTTTTATCAGCAATTTTACGGCATCAACCAATTTCAAATAAATAGATTATAATGGCGTGAAAATAGACACAAAAATATCATATAGCACATTAAAGAGTAAATTCACCAATGCTGTGCTCTCAGTAGGGAGGCAAACTCAGAGAGCACAGGCCGAAGAATTGGTGCTACAGGTGTTTTAGCCTCATCTTTGAGCCCAAGCTCCTTTTGAGCAAAGGTCTGTTGGGAAAGTGGGATTGGCAAATTTATCCTTCAGTATTCATCTGCCAATAGTAACTTCTGGCTTATAATTTTCAATTGGATAGTAACAATTCTCCTCTAGGGAGCTTGCAAACTTAGTCTTTTTTTTACAAAGACTAAACAATTCATTTTTAACTAGTATATAAAGCTTCTAGAGTTTTGTTTCGCAGGATGAAAATAAGTGGTATTTCTGGTGAAATCATCGCTCAGCATTGTTGTAGTCTACCTATGGAGAGCTCCTCTTTATATTTTGCATAAACTTTGCAGAATTACATCAGATTCATTTAAATGTTTAGGCTGATAAGTCTTGCAGACCTTGTACACAGTTTGACAGGCAATGGATAGTTTTTATTCTCCCATTCCAATTTTCTTTCTCTATTCCCATTCCATCTGTTCTGAAGGAATTGGGAGTAACTTTAACTTTTGCTGAATGTGTAAAACAGGTGATATCGGATTGGCCGCTCGTTATACACCCCATCTAATTATTTTTCCCATTGACTTGATGGAAAGGAAAATCAGGCAGTGTGTATAATGGGCAATCGATCTGATATCACCCATATTACACCATCGATAAAAGTTAAAATTACCCCCATTGACTACTTTCCTGGCGTACAGTCCTAAAAGCATCTCACCCAAGTAGCCATTATCAATGTACAAACCTGGATAGCAAGAGTCAGCAGGGTAACCAATACAGGGGGAAGGATGGGAAATTGGGTTGCACCACTTAGGAACGCAATCCTATCCTTATCCAACTTCCGCACACATACATTCTTAGTTGGATAACAATCAGGAGTAGGAAGCCAGGGTGATGTTCCCCCCTTCCCTGATCCAGGAGTGTAGAGGCTATTTGTAGTGCCCTTATTGCTCCCCAATGAGATGAGCTAACACAGACCATACCTGTGTGGGGTCAAATTTCATAGCAGTCTGCCTTCCTTGAAATACCTTTACACCCATTGTTTCCCCCACTGATTAATTTTTCCTTAGATTAAAAAAAAGAGTTTGGTTCCTATAAAATACTTAACAAAATTTAAACTGATGCAATTATTTAAAAATAACAATATGGGACTCCTCTTGCTGGTTGTGTATAATCTGAAAGGAATTCCATTTACATATAGAATTTTAGCATTTTCTTGGTATTTAAGTTTGTTTTTAAAAAGCACACCATGTGCGAAAAGGCAGAAATCTTGTGATTGCCAGGCTGTGCAGAAGGGGAAGTGAAATCAGAATCAACATTTCTTTTAAAGTAAGAGGAGTGAACAAGGAGAAGTTAGATATTCTAGATTTTCTTCTGTGATTTTTATAAGTGGGCTCAAAAGACTTTATAGGCTGGGATGTTCCTATATCAATTTCAGATGAGCATGTTTATTGGAACACATAATATTGAATTCAATGCACAATAACAATGCTGTATCCTGTAATTTTAATACAAAGTAAGTCTAACAGAGTGGTTTTCATATTTTTCTGCGTGGGAACCTCCTTGCGAATATCAATACACTCGTAGGCCATTGCAAATATTAACATATTCACAGATACCAATTTTCCTAACTTCTGAAAGACAGTTAACCAAATGAAAACCATACCATCAATGCAGGACTCAACATTGAGTTCAACAATTTCAGATCAAAACCACTGCTCCCATTTTTTCGGACAGCAGCTGTTTGTAAGGATTCTGCTGTTGCCATTTACACCTCCTCTAGACCCATCTTTTGTTTCTTTACTTGTCCCATTACCACCTGCTTTTGCCTTGCACCATCATCCCTTTTGTCATTTAATCTCTCCTGCCTTCCACCCTATCCCAGACCTTCCCTTTTGTTCTTTCATCCCCTCCTCCCTTTCCCTGCCTCTGTACTTGCTTAAAACTTGTTATATCTCTAACTTTTTCCAAATCTGATGAAAGGTCATCGACCGGAAACGTTAACTCTGTTTTTCTATCCAAAGATGCTGCCTGACCTGCTGAGTATTTCCAGCATTTTCTGTTTTTATTTTCATCAATGCAGGAAGTGGGCGAAAGTCAACAAATACAAAAAAAATCTTGAATATGGAATTCTTGAGACACTGTGCTCATGGAACCTGATATGCCTAGTCCCAGATAAACAGAAATTCAATGGTTTCATAGACCTGGGGACCCCCTCGCAAACAAAGTGCATCTACATGCACCCCAAATTCAAAACCTATGATCCAACATATAAATAGTGCATTGCTGAGTGATTGGATTGGACATTTTGCCTCGCTGACTGTAATACTCACTCTACATAAACACATAGCTAATCTAAATGTGGAATCCCAAGGGACCAAACTACTTCCCCATTCCTTCACTGCACAGAATTCCAGTGGACTAAACCTCTTGTTGCTTGCACTATATAGAATTACCAACGCTAATATATAATGCAGAAAGCATCTGGTTTTTAATGCTCAGCACCACACTAAATCAAACCAATCCACTGCCATATTTCTCCCGAGATAGAAGTCCTAGGCAGGTTAAAAAGGCTCAGAAACAATAAATCCTCAGGGATAGACAATATTTATCCCAGCATGCTAAAGGGAATCAATTGGGAAGATTTGTGAGGCACTGACAATCATTATGAGGGAGTCATTCAACACGGTGAGGTACCAATAAATTAGAAAGAGATCAATGTGGTGCCCATATTCAAAAAGGGAAAATTAGATGCAGTGAACTACAGATCAAATAGTCTTACTTCAATCCCATGTAAAATAATGCCATCAATTATCAGGTGTAAATCTGATCATCTGTACATGAACAGCAGTCAACATGAATTCCAAAGATAATCCTGCCTAACCAACCTCCTTGACTTCTTTGAGGATGTAACAGCCCAAGAGAAGAAAGTCTTTTGCATGAAACGTTGTCAAATTCTATCAGTTAAGCTCGAAGCTATTGGAATTCAAGGTATGGTATGGATAAAAAAAATTGGCTGAAGGGTAGAAAACAATGAGTACTTGTTAGAGGAGTTAAATTGTGGTGGGGGGGGGGGAGGAGTACTGAGTGAGGTGCCCCACAGATCAGTTTTAGGACAATTGCTGTTTCTAATTTACATTAAATTTGGACTCAGAAACCCAATGTAAATTGGTTAAATTTGAAGATTATATCAAACTACGGGGCAACACAGTGGCATAGCGGTTAGCACTGTTGCCTCACAGCGCCAGGAACCCGGGTTCGAATCCGGCCTCGGGTGACTGTCTGTGTGGAGTTTGCACATTCTCCCCGTGTCTGCGTGGGTTTCCTCCGGGTGCTCCGGTTTCCTCCCACAGTCCAAAGATGTGCGGGTTAGGTTGATTTGGCTATGATAAATTGACCCTTAGTGTTAGGGGGATTAAATACGTGGGGATAGGGTGGGATATGTGTCAGTGCAGGCTCGATGGGCCGAAATGGCCTCTATCTGCATTGTGGGGATTCTGTGATTCTGTGAACTAGGAGGAGCAGTGAAATTGGGAGAGGCAACTCAGAAATTACTGAATAAACTGGTCAAAATATATAAGCCAGCCAGACAATGGCAGATGACGTTTAATACAGACAAATATAAAGTACTACACATTGGAAGGAAAAATGGGGGACATACATACTCCATGAATGGTCTTGAAATAACTAACAAGGAAGCTGAAAAAGGATCTGGGAATCTTAGTAGACTCAGTGGTCAAAATGTCCAACCACTGCAGAGCAGCAATCAAAAAAACCAGCAGAATGTTGAACAACACAGCCAAAAGAGAAGAATACAACTCAGAGGAAGTTGGGATCTCATCCGGAAATTCAACTTCCATTCTTCCCTCCTACACACAACACTAAAACAGGTGGAAATCAGTTCAAACCAGTTCTTAGGCACACTGACCACCAAACCAATCAGATTAAGAGGTGAAAGCCTGAGGTTCAAAAGGTGACAAGTCTCATTAAAGCGCGATTTCTGCACGCCACACTTGCATATAAGCGGGAATTGCAATAAATTAAACTGCAATAAAACTAACTTTTCACAATTGGAAATACAGGAGTAAAAACAGGACTTTGGAAATGGTTGTCTTAAAATGGGAATTTCAATTAAACGAGTTGCAAATAAACGGGTGTGACTGTATATCTAAACCTCACAATGCTTGATGTTGTAACAAGATTGTTTCTCCCCCAAGGAAAATATTATCTATTTTCCCCTCTCATGCTGAACTTGAAGAGGGTAGGGCTAACAGAGAAGGGGACAGAGGGGATGTAAATGGGTACTCTGGTAGTCTCAGTTCCTGGAACACAACTGACCAAATTTAACATCTGCTGCAATACAATATTCTGCAATATACAGGAAACTCTCGTTTAAACGGCACCTAATTCATACTCCGAAAACTACAGTATACAGTCATTTATAAGTTTTGTTTTACTGTTAAGTAATTAAAGAGTTATGGATTACCCTCAACTGGCAGTACTGTACTTAATCAAGCATCTTCCACCATCCATTTAACATAACATTCTGTAGGGGAGTACCCAATAATACTGCACATTTCTTGATTTTTTTATTTTTGTTTGTTAAAAATAGCCTCGGTAGATATACCTCTCCGTTATCCGGAATTTTTAATCAACCGGCACCATCCCGGTCCCATCGGTGCCGGATACGAAAGAGTTTCCTGTAGTTCTAAGTATTTTTAAATAAGGTTTTCATTTAAACTATGTCATCAAATACAAGAATAAGGTGGTATTAGAGTATTAACATCTGTATAAATATGCATTGTTAATTAGAAACACTGCTTTTTAAAAAAGGTACAACTCCAAGCAATCAATTTATTTCTATGCAGTTCATATTGCAGTGTGTCAGTGAGCCACTGGTTTGGAAACAACATAGGCTCATACTATCCTCTTCCTTTGAAAAGGAGTTTAATGCTCTTTTCTCGTGGATTTTTTTTATGATCGACAAACAAAATGGGTAATTTTCATAATTTTGTGATTTTTTTTGGGGGTGGGGGGGGGCAATACAATTTCTATAATGAGTACGACAGACAAAACTGCCAATCACAGCTTGCATGTAATCAGGATCTTTTAACATTTCTGAAGCAGTTGAATAGCCACTTAACCATTATATATGACAAAATGTTTGGCACGGGCCATGCAATTGTGTGTAATCGCTGAAGGAAGAATGAAAATCTGGATTTACTCACAAAATCACGTACTAAAGATTTAGTAAAAACGAGAGATTACTTTCTTGGATAGATAACTCAATCTGAAATTAAAGGCGTGATTTTAACTCTGCCCGCCCAGTGGAAACTGGTGGGTGGCCAGTTAAAATCGTCCGAGAGACTTATCTGCTCCCGCTTTCTCCTATTTTAACCTGTTCTTCCGAGCAGGCCCCACGGACACCCAAGTGAAGCCGGTGGGGTCCTTCTTTAAATATACAGAATGGGATCTGCTGATGGGTCCGGACTGCTATTTTAACTAGTGCCCTGAGCAAGAAAGCCATTGTGGCTTTCCCACTAGGTGAAGTTAGCTGGAGCAGAAGCCAGGGCCAGAAGAGGCCCAAACAGGTACATTTTTTTTTTTTTTACTTTCCTTGTTGGTTCCGTAGGAGCAAGAGTGCACCTCAGAGACCCACAAGAGTAGTTTAGGCGTGCCCTGCCCCAGGCTCACCCCTTCTTTGATGGGAAACACTCCCAAAACCTACTTCCCACGGCTTAACAGAGTACCGGCAACCGTTCCTTTGGTCCTGGCCCGTGGCTTCCTGCCACTCCACTCCCACCAAGCCGGCCAGCTGCCTCAGCCTGCTTTTTTCGGGCAGGCAACTAACTAGGGGGGGAGGGGGAAGGGGGGGGTGGTGGCCTGCAGATGAGGCCTGGGCGATCACACTGCTGGGATCAGTGGGGTGTGGTGCTCACCTCGGCCTCACCACCCGATTCCTGCTCCGTGTTGAAATTGGGCCTTCAGATTATTAAGAATGGTAATAGCATCTTTACATGTAATGGGAGTTTTTAAAAAAAAATAAACAAGACAATTTTATTTTATTCTCACAGATCATGCTATAGTGAATGACATACATGTACACCTGTCACAAACAGTTAAATCAACAAGGTACAGCAAAACAACAGTTGACACTTGTAGTAACACAAATGTAGTTGCTCTGCCTACAGACACAGGTTTCAGAAACAAACCACTATTGTCATTTCTGTTCTGTAGGATCATATTGCTGGTTTGAACTTTTTATAGTCAGTTTATTACATAGTATTGCATAGTATTTCCAGCACAGCAACAGGCCATTCCGCCCACCAGGTCCATACCAGTGTTTATGCTCCACGCAAGCCTCCTCCCACCCTTCTAAAAAGAAAATGAAGCAATTAATATTATGCACCAGATTCTAGAGATGCAAGGGTAGATTTTATAAATTCTTGCTCCCGGCATAGGATTTTGTGCATCGGGAGAACCTATCAAGAATCGAGTTATGGAGATCAACGGGCCCTGCAAAATTAAAATTAATGGACAGAAAATCCTGTGGGGCCCACTAACCTCCCTGTCCAAGTTCCCGATATGCGCTCCTGGCATGAAAAGCTCCATGCTCCATTACAGATTTGTAAAATCTATAATGGCACAAGGACACACACTGGAGAGTAGTATTTAAACTGTGCTTCAAATGATACTTGTGATGTATTGCTTGACTAACGCAACATGTCCCGCGTGTATTCAATCTAACATGCAGTAAATTATAAACTGGGAAATTTGACAAAAAGCTCTTGCTTTATTATACTCAAACAAACAATCTCCCCCCATCCCACCAAAAAAAAAAATCTAGATCAATGTCATTGCACTTCAGCGAATTCTTTTTCTCGGAGAAAGATGAAAGAGACTTTTTTTAAACCTGACCTTGAGTTCAGTCCCCACTTTTGTTTTTATCCTTCCTCCCCCATGCATAATTCTGCACAGGTTTCTCTGTCCTGACGAGCCCTTAACAAGCAAAAGATGTTTTTTCTTGTTAATTTCTATGAAACTGTTTCAGAGCACGACTAGCAGTGCAAACAGAAGAACAGTACAATACCACATTCTAGTGGTATTATTCCTGTACGCGTGCCACTTTTTCAGTACGAATTGACAGAGGGTACTATGGCCCATAATATTTTAAAACATTACCAATTATCCACATTCTGGATTCCTAGGCATTTGGGGAAATGCTTAAAAAGCAATTTGAATTAAGATGCCACGGTTCAACAGCAACTATGGCAACATAAGGGGCTCAGGCAAGTTGAAAATTAATCTCCTGAACAAGAATATACAGTCACATAAACAGTTATAATTCTCTCTACTATACAGTTAACTGTCCATTATTGCCCACCTTGGCAACTCCACTAGCCAAAAAATGGACACAGAAAGCAATCGTATATATATATATATGGAGTTGCTTCTGGTGAATCAAAGGACATGCTATAAGGGTATTATGCCTTATTAGGGCCACTGGTTTATGGTAACAGAATAAGTCAAATTTTGTTTTTGTTGCATGCTATTCTGAGATTTTTAACAGTATTTTGGGGATTAAATTGCATGATTCTGTTGCGTTTTCCATGAAAGTGATAAGTCAGTAGCCTTGATTATTATTATTACATGTTTCTTCAAGGGCTAATTCCATGCTCCCTGGGAGCATATTGCAGATACACAGCTCATACCTTTCTACTCATTAAAATTAATGGGTGTAAAATCACACACTCTGTGCCTGCAATGCGCTCTCTGTGAGCACCACTCCCTGCTTAAGCACGACAGCGCTGAATCGACCCTTTCATTTTATCTGTTAATCTTTTTTAAAGCTCAAGATACACAGGAAGATGGTAGGCAACAAGTAGCAGATCAGAGATTACTTTGTGGCATTTAGAAGTAGCTGGGTGGGGGGGTGCGGGGGAGGTAAGATCGTGGGTCCTAGGTGTGGCAGTACTGGGATGGCACAGAGTACAGAATTTGCAGAGGTGTCGGAGTGCTTGGAATGTGTCAGAATTCGGGATGGGGTTCTTCAGTGTGCATGAATGGGGGTTATGGGGGTTACCAGGATCTGGCAGCTCTGGGGTTGGGGATCCTGGGGAACGGAATCACAGGCGTTGTCCCAGGGTTTGGAAGGGATGTTCTAGATATGACGGTGCTTCGAGAGGTCTCAAAGTCTGGAATACTGGGAGAGGGCATTTGATGTCTGGAAGCATTCGGAGGAGGGCTCTAGTCTCAGAGCACTTACAGGATAGTCCTGGTTCTGGGGCACAGGAAGGGATTCCAGAATTTGTCAGTACTATAAATGGACAGTTGCAGTCCTGGGCCGTGCCAGAATGGGGGGAGATGAGGTGGTGATCTTTTATGTGGGAGGACTGAGAAGCAGGTGTCCCAGGATCTGGGAGTAGTGGGGAGGAAAAGCAGGGTGTTGGAGCACTGGGAGGGGTCTGCCATCTGGGAGCACTGGAAGGAGGGTCCTGGTGTTTGGGAACAAGATCTGGCAACACTATGAGGGGGTGTCCCATTGTCTGGTAGCACTTGGAGCAGATGGGTTGAGAATCTGCCCCCTGACCCACCTCTTCCTCAGGGCCCCTTGCACTCTCACCTCTGTCAGAAAGTTGCAAATTTAAATCCCATTCCATGATTTAGGAACATAATCTAGGCTAACACTTAAGAGTAGTACTGAGGGAGTGCTTCAGTACTGATTATTGCATTGTCAGAGGTGATGCCTTTTACGTGAAATATTAAACCGAGGACCCATTTGAATGCTCAGGTGGGCATGAAAGATCCTGTGGCACTATTTAAAGAAGATCAGTAAGTTCTTCCGGTGTCCTGGCCAACATTCATCCCTCAACCAACACTGCCTAAACAGATTAACTGGTCATTTATCTTATTCCTGTTTGTGGGACCTTGCTGTGTGTAATTTGGCTACTACATTTTTATACAAACAGTGACTACACTTCAAAAGGTAATTCATTGGTTGTGAAGCACTTTGGGACATTCTCAGCACATGAAAGGTGCTAGATAAATGTAAGTTCTTTCTATCTCGTGTGCATGTTTATATTTCATTAGGTGTATATACACACACACACGCTCTCATCCCCTTCTATAATTTTCACAGGTTTTTGGAATCTAAGGGAAAAGTACTAGAGGTGAACGTTCTGTGACCAGGGGAACTCCAATCTTCACTTTCTGCACTGTACCGCCTTTCACAAATTTGTTTAAAGCACTTTTTGAACATCAACAGCTGTTGGAAATCAAACAGGTGCTGAAGTATGAATAGGCTATGAAAAACTTTCATCTTTATATTACTTTTAAATAGACGACTAGATTTCAAAAGAGGTACATTAGCTGCACAACAATAATTGGGAAGGTCATTAAAAATAAAAGCTATGCAGGTTGCTACAAATATGGGGTACCATCATCTGATATTAAAGGAATTCTGGCACTTCTCACTGAAGATCTCAACTGAACATTTCAGCTGGTCTTCTTTCTTAGGAAAAGAAGCTTTGTACATTATAGGTAAAATATTTCAAAACCGTTAAATATAAAGTCAGATTTTGAGGTAATGGTTATTAACATTTGGAAGTCTCTCAGTTTGCTGATTTCTCAGATTCTGTCTGTTGTCTAGGTAAAAAAAATTGTCCCTATTCCAGTTTCAAGGGTCTCTCTTCTCCCAGTCTGAGAAATCTCACCTATCCCCATCCCAGTTTCAAAGGTCTCCCTTTCCATTCTCTCAGTTTCAGGGGGTCTTCCTTCTCCAGGGGTGGTGTTTGCTTTGTGGGGGCCTTGTGCAAAGGTTCGGTTAAGGGCCTGGATCCTCTCAATGTCCTTGTTAGTGCATGGGTTCCATGGCCCTAACACCATCCATATCATCACTGATGATGGGGAAGATCCACACAAACCAGTTATGCAGAAACGGAATACGTTAAGTTGAAAGCTCAGCCAGCCTAAACAGACCTATGCTGTCTGTGGTGGTCAGTTACGGACACTGGATCCATTCAGGGCCTCTGACTGCCTCTGGGCCCCGTCCAATTGTAAGGGCTGCATGGCCACAAGCCACTGCTGCCCGTCTCCCAGTTTCTGGCTTCTCCCCCTTCCAGGGGTCCCCCCTCTCCCAGTTTCAGATATGTCCCTACTCCACTTTCAGGAATTTCTGCTCTCTGTCCCAGCTTCAGGGTCATCCATCTCCTGGTACCAGTTTCAGGGGAGGGGGGTCATCCCTCTCCTTGCCCCAGTTAAGGGGGAGGGGGGGGCTGGAGGTCTCCCCTCTCTTGGTCCCAGTCTCAGGAAGGGTCTCCCCTCTCTTGGTCCCAGTCTCAGGAAGTATCTCCGCTCTCCTCCCGGTCTCCCCTCTCCTTGTCCCAGTTTCAGGGGTCTCCTCCCTCCTTGTCCCAGTTTCAGGGGTCTCCTCCCTCCTTGTCCCAGTTTCAGGGGTCTCCTCCCTCCTTGTCCCAGTTTCAGGGGTCTCCTCCCTCCCTGTCCCAGTTTCAGGGGTCTCCTCCCTCCCTGTCCCAGTCTCAGGCGGTCTTCCCCTCTCCTTGTCCCAGTCTCAGGCGGTCTTGCCCTCTCCTTGACCCAGTCTCAGGCGGTCTTGCCCTCTCCTTGACCCAGTCTCAGGCGGTCTCCACTCTCCTTGACCCAGTCTCAGGCGGTCTCCACTCTCCTTGTCCCAGTCTCAGGCGGTCTCCACTCTCCTTGTCCCAGTCTCAGGCGGTCTCCACTCTCCTTGTCCCAGTCTCAGGCGGTCTCCACTCTCCTTGTCCCAGTCTCAGGCGGTCTCCCCTCTCCTTGTCCCAGTCTCAGGCGGTCTCCCCTCTCCCAGTCTCAGGCGGTCTCCCCTCTCCCAGTCTCAGGCGGTTTCCCCTCTCCCAGTCTCAGGCGGTCTCCCCTCTCCCAGTCTCCAGGGGGGGGGGGGGGGGGGCGGGGAGTCTCCCCTCTCCCAGTCTCCGGGGGGGGGGGGGGGGGGGAGAGTCTCCCCTCTCCCAGTCTCCGGGGGGGGGAGTCTCCCCTCTCCCAGTCTCGGGGGGGGGGGGGGGGGGGGAGTCTCCCCTCTCCCAGTCTCCGGGGGGGGGGGGGGGGGGAGTCTCCCCTCTCCCAGTCTCCGGGGGGGGGGGGGGGGGGGGGGAGTCCCCTCTCCCTGTCCCTCTCCCAGTCTCCGGGGGGGTCTCCCCTCTCCCTCTCCCAGTCTCCAGGGGGGTCTCCCCTCTCCCTGTCCCTCTCCCAGTCTCCAGGGGGGTCTCCCCTCTCCCAGTCTCCAGGGGGGGGGGGGTCTCCCCTCTCCCAGTCTCCAGGGGGGGGGGGTCTCCCCTCTCCCTGTCCCTCTCCCAGTCTCCAGGGGGGGTGGGTCTCCCCTCTCCCAGTCTCCAGGGGGGGGGGGGTCTCCCCTCTCCCAGTCTCCAGGGGGGGGGGGGTCTCCCCTCTCCCAGTCTCCAGGGGGGGGGGGGTCTCCCCTCTCCCTGTCCCTCTCCCAGTCTCCAGGGGGGTCTCCCCTCTCCCAGTCTCCAGGGGGGTCTCCCCTCTCCCAGTCTCCAGGGGGGTCTCCCCTCTCCCAGTCTCCAGGGGGGGTCTCCCCTCTCCCAGTCTCCAGGGGGGTCTCCCCTCTCCCAGTCTCCAGGGGGGGGTCTCCCCTCTCCCAGTTTCCAGGAGGGTCTCCCCTCTCCCAGTCTCCAGGAGGGTCTCCCCTCTCCCAGTCTCCAGGGACCGCTCTTACCTGCAAGCTCCTGAAGGACGCGCTCAGGTGTGCGATGTGCAGGGTGAGGCAGCGCGAGGTGCACCTGGCCCGCGAGACGCTCCCGGAACCCGCGCCGTCCCCGGCTGGCCGCGCGCCGCTGCCCACCGGCAGCAGGGAGCAGAGCAACCCGGGGAGCAGCACCCACAGCCCGCTCGGCATCCCTCCGTCCGGCGCTGCCAGAGCCAACACACAAACTGACAGCACTGCAAGTTGCACCGTGCAATCCTCCTGTTGCTTCTCTGCCGGCTGCTGTCAGATTCTCTGCTGGAAACAGACAGGCACCGGCAGTTTGTGCATTAACAGGGACCAAAGCGGCAACATGTGGGCTCTCGCCTCCTCGCTCGAACCACGCCCCCCATCATCGCACCGCCTCTTCCAGCATCCACACCCACCGATCCCTGCTCCTACCTCCTTCCCTTTCCCTGGATGAATACGTCAAGACACCCAATTAAGTGTACTCTTCTAAATGAACCAATAAACTGTAACTTAACAAAAAAAATTAAAGTAAACTTAACAACTTAAATTAAAATTTTGTTGCAGGGGGGTGGTGTTGTGGTGGATGATGATGCACTCCAGTCCCTCCGGTGCCCACCGGTCGCGGAAAGCCTCGAGTGTGCTGGCGGACACCGCGTGCTCCATCTCCAGGGCCACCCGGGCGCGAACATGGCCTGCAGAAGAAAGGCAGGCAGTCGGGCCGAACAACCCCCTTGACGGCCCGCTGCCTGGACCAGTTAATGGCCACTTTGGCCAGGCCCAGGAGCAGTCCTACGAGGAGGTCCTCCGATCTGTCCGCTCCCCTCCGCACCGGTTGACCAAAGATCAGGAGCGTGGGACTGAAGTGCAACCAAAAATCGAGGAGCAGCACCTTCAAACAGTGGAAGAGGGGCTGCAACCTCTCACATTCTATGTAAACATGGAATACGGACTCCTCCAGGCCACTAAAAAGGCAGGCGGCCTGGGAGCCAAATCAAGTGTAAATAAAGAGCTTTTCTGCGATAATTGTTTAATGTGTCAGCCGTGGCTCAGTTGGTAGCACCCTTTGCTCTGAGTCAGAAGGTTGTGGGTTCATGTCCCTCTCCAGAGACTTGAGCACAAAAATGTAGGCTGACACTCCAGTGCAGTGCTGAGGGAGTGCTGCACTGTTGGATATGTAGCCTTTCGAATGAGACGTTAAACCAAGACCACGTCTGCTGTTCTCTCGGGTGGATGTAAAAGATCCCGTGGCACTATTTTGAAGAAGAGCAGGGGAGTTATCCCTGGTGTCCTAGCCAATATTTATCCCTCAATCAACATCACAAATAGATTATCTGGTCATTATCACGTTGCTGTTTGTGGGAGTTTGCTGTGTGCAAATAGACTGCTGTGTTTCCTACATTACAACGGTGACTACACTTCCAAAGTACTTCAGTGGCTGTAAAGCGCTTTGGGACGTCCTGAGGTTGTGAAAGGTGTTATAGTGTTAAAGTGCATCCAGGAGAGCTTTTTGAGCCAGCATGTAGAAAGTCTACAAGAGAGGGGGCGGTACTGAACCTAATTCTAGGGAATGTAGCCAGGCAACTGGTAGAAGTGTCAGTAGGAGAGCATTTTGGTGACAGTGACCATAATTCGGTGAGATTTAAGGTAGTCATGGAAAAGGACAAAGATGGACCGGAAATAAAGGTTCTAAATTGGGGGAAGGCCGATTTTAATATGATAAGGCAGGATCTGGCCAAAGTGGACTGGGATCAGCTACTTGTAGGAAAATCCACATCAGAGCAGTGGGAGTCTTTCAGAAAGGAAATAGAGAGAGTACAACGCCAACATGTTCCAGTAAAGGTCAAGGGTGGGACCAACAAGTCCAGGGAACCCTGGACGTCAAGGGATATACAAGAATGGATTAGGAAAAAAAAGGAGGCTTTTGGCAGATACAAAGGACTAAAAACAGTGGAAGCCCTAGAGGAATATAGAAAGTGCAGGGGGGTACTTAAAAAAGAAATTAGGAGAGCGAAGAGGGGGCATGAAAAAACACTGGCGGGCAAAATAAAGGAAAATCCCAAGGTATTTTATAAGTATATTAAGGGCAAGAGGATAACCAGGGAAAGAGTAGGGCCCATTAGGGACCAAAGTGGCAATCTGTGTGTAGAGCCGGAAGATGTAGGTGAGGTTTTAAATGAATATTTTGCATCTGTGTTTATTATGGAGAAGGACGATGTAGGCATAGAAATCAGGCAGGGGGATTGTGATATACTTGAACAAATTAGCATTGAGAGGGAGGAGGTACTAGTGGTTTTAGCGGGCTTAAAAGTGGATAAATCCCAGGCCCAGACAAGATGTATCCCAGGCTGCTGTGTGAGGCAAGGGAGGAGATTGCAGGGGCTCTGACACAAATTTTCAGAACCTCACTGGCCACAGGGGAGGTGCCAGAGGACTGGAGGACAGCTAACATAGAAACATAGAAGATAGGAGCAGGCGTAGGCCATTCGGCCCCTCGAGCCTGCTCCGCCATTTAATGAGATCATGGCTGATCATCCAAATTCAGTACCCTGTCCCTGCTTTCTCCCCATATCCCTTGATCCCTTTAGCCTTAAGAAATATATCTAACTCCTTCTTGAATATATTTAATGAATTGGCCTCAACTGCCTTCTGTGGTAGAGAATTCCACAGGTTCACCACTCTCTGGGTGAAGAAATTCCTCCTCATCTCAGTCCTAAATGGCTTACCCCTTATCCTTAGACTGTGACCCCTGGTTCTGGACTCCCCCGCCATCGGGAACATCCTTCCTGCATCTAGTCTGTCTAGTCCTGTTAGAATTTTATAATTTTCAATGAGATCCCCTCTCATTCTTCTAAACTCTAGCGAATACAAGCCCAATCGTCCCAATCTCTCTTCATACGTCATTCCTGCCATCCCAGGTATCAGTTTGGTGAATCTTCGCTGCACTCCCTCCATGGCAAGAACATCCTTCCTCAGATAAGGCGACCAAAACTGCACACAATACTCAAGGTGTGGTCTCACCAAGGCCCTGTACAACTGCAGCAAGACACCCTTGCTCCTGTACTCGAATCCTCTCGCTATGAAGGCCAACATACCCTTTGCCATCTTAACCGCCTGCTGCACCTGCATGCTTACCTTCAACGACTGGTGCACAAGGACTCCCAGGTCTCGTTGCACTTCCCCTTTTCCCAATCTATTGCCGTTCAGATAATAATCTGCCTTCCTGTTTTTGCCACCAAAGTGGATAACCTCGCATTTATCCACATTATACTGCATCTGCCATGCATCTGCCCAATCACCCAACTTGTCCAAATCATACTGGAGTTTCTCTGCATCCTCCTCACAACACACACGCCCACCCAGCTTTGTGTCGTCTGCAAACTTGGAGATATTACATCTAGTTATCTCATCTAGATCATAAATATATATTGTGAATAACTGAGGTCCTAGCACTGATCCCTGCGGTACCCCACTAGTCACTGCCTGCCACTCGGAAAAAGACCCGTTTATTCCAACTCTTTGCTTCCTGTCTGCCAACCAGTTCTCTATCCAAGTCAGTACCTTACCCCCAATCCCATGTGCTTTAACTTTGCACGCTAATCTCTTATGCGGGACCTTATTGAAAGCCTTCTGAAAGTCCAAATACACCACATCCACTGGTTCTCCCTTATCTATTCTACCAGTTACATCCTCAAAAAATTCCAGTAGATTAGTCAAGCATGATTTACCTTTTGTAAATCCATGTTGACTTTGTCCAATCCTGTCACTGTTTTCCAAGTGCTCTGCTATTACATCTTTTATAATGGACTCTAGCATTTTGCCCACTACCGACGTCAGGCTTACCGGTCTATAATTCCCCGTTTTTTCTCTACCACCTTTTTTAAATAGTGGGGTTACATTAGCTACCCTCCAATCCATGGGAACTGTTCCAGAGTCTATAGAATTTTGGAAGATGACCAGCAATGCATCTACTATTTCTAGGGCCACTTCCTTAAGTACCCTAGGATGTAGATTATCAGGCCCTGGGGATTTATCGGCCTTCAATCCCGTCAATTTCCCTAACACCATTTCCCTACAAATACTGATTTCATTCAGTTCTTCCCTCTCATTAGACCCTATGTTCCCTGACATCTCTGGGAGGTTATTTGTCTCCTCCTTTGTGAAGACAGAACCAAAGTATGTATTTAATTGGTCTGCCATTTCTTTGTTCCCCATTATAAATTCCCCTGATTCTGACTGCAAGGGACCTATGCTTGACTTCACCAGTCTTTTTCTCTTCACATATCTATAGAAACTTTTACAGTCAGTTTTTATGTTCCCTGCAAGCTTACTCTCATACTCTATTTTCCCCCTCTTAATTAATCCCTTTGTCCTCCTTTGCTGAATCCTAAACTACTCCCAATCCTCAGGTTTGCTGCATTTTCTGGCCAATTTATATGTCCTCTCCTTGGATCTTATGCTATCCCTAATTTCCCTTGTTAGCCACGGTTGAGTCACTTTTTTTGTTTTATTTTTATGCCAAACAGGGATGAACAAATTCTGCAGTTCATCCATGCAATCTTTAAATGTTTGCCATTGCCTATCCACCGTCAACCCTTTAAGTAATGTTCCCCAATCCATCCTAGCCAATTCGCGCCTCATACCATTGTAGCTTCCTTTATTTAAATTCAGGACTCTAGTCTCTGAGTCAACTACTTCACTCTCCATCTTAATGAAGAATTCTATCATATTATGATCGCTCCTCCCCAAGGGGCCTTGCACAACAAGATTGCTAATTAATCCTTTCTCATTACATAATACCCAGTCTAAGATGGCCTGATCTCTAGTTGGTTCCTCGACATATTGGTCCAGGAAACCATCCCGTATACACTCTAGAAATTCCTCCTCCACAGTATTGTTACTAATTTGGTTAGCCCAATATATATGTAGATTAAAGTCACCCATGATACCTGCTGTGCCCTTATTGCACGCGTCTCTAATTTCCCGTTTAATGCCATCCCCAACCTCAGCATTACTGTTTGGGGGTCTGTATACAACTCCCACTAACGTTTTCTGCCCCTTGGTATTTCTCAGCTCTACCCATACAGATTCCACATCATCAGAGCTAATATCCTTCCTTACTATTGTGTTAATCTCCTCTTTAACCAGCAATGCTACCCCACCTCCTTTTCCTTTTTGCCTGTCTTTCCTGAATATTGAATACCCCTGGATGTTGAATACCCAGCCTTGGTCACCTTGGAGCCACGTTTCCGTAATCCCAATTATATCATATCCGTTTACATCTATTTGCGCAGCTAATTCATCCACCTTATTACGAATGCTCCTCGCATTAAGACACAAAGCCTTCAGGCTTGTTTTTTTAACACTCTTAGACCTTTTAGAATTATTATTTACTGTGGCCATGTTTGATTTACACCCTTGATTTCTCTGACTGCCACTTTTGCTTTTCTCCTTCCTGTCTTTTGCTTCTATCCTTGCTTCCCTTTCCTCTGTCTCCCTGCACAGGTTCACAACCCCCTGCCATTTTAGTTTAAACCCTCCCCAACAGCACTAGCAAACACTCCCCCTAGGACATCAGTCCCGGTCCTGCCCAGGTGCAAACCGTCCAGTTTGTACTAGTCCCACCTCCCCCAGAAGCGGTTCCAATGTCCCAGGAATTTGAATCCCTCCCCCTTGCACGATTCCTCCAACCACGTATTCATCTGAAATATCCTTCTATTTCTACTCTGACTAGCACGTGGCACTGGTAGCAATCCTGAGATTACTACCTTTGAGGTCCTATTTTTTTAATTTACTTCCTAACTCCCTATATTCAGCTTTTAGGACCACATCCCGGTTTTTACCTATATCGTTGGTACCTATATGTACCACGACAACTGACTGTTCACCCTCCCTCTCCAGAATGCCCTGCAGCCGCTCCGAGACATCCTTGACCCTTGCACCAGGGAGGCAACATACCATCCTGGAGTCTCGTTTGCGGCCGCAGAAACGCCTATCTATTCCCTTTACAATAGAATCCCCTATCACTATAGCTCTCCCGCTCTTTTTCCTCCCGTCCTGTGCAGCAGAAACACCCATGGTGCCAGGAAGTTGGCTGCTGCTGCCTTCCCCCGATAAGCCATCTCCCTCAACAATATCCAAAGTGGTATATCTGTTTGAGAGGGAGATGGCCACAGGGGACCCCTGAACTAACTGCCTGCGCCTACTACTCTGCCTGTCGGTCACCCATTCCCTTCCTGCCTGTGCAGCCTTTACCTGTGGTGTGACCAACTGATTAAACGTGTACCATTATTCAAGAGTAGTAGTAGGGATAAACCAGGGAATTACAGGCCAGTGAGCCTAACATCAGTGGTAGGGAAATTATTGGAAAAAATTCTGAGGGACAGAATTAGTCTCCACTTGGAGAGGCAAGGATTAATCAAGGATAGTCAGCATGGCTTTGTCAGGGGAGATCATGTCCAACCAATTTGATTGAATTTTTCGAGGGGGTAACTAGGTGTGTGGATGAGGGTAGTGCAGTTGATGTAGTCTACATGGACTTCAGTAAGGCTTTTGACAAAGTCCCGCATGGGAGACTGGTCAAGAAGGTAAGAGCCCATGGGATCCAGGGCAATTTGGCACATTGGATCCAAAATTGGCTTAGTGGCAGGAAGCAGAGGGTGATGGTCGAAGGTTGTTTTTGTGACTGGAAGCCTGTGTCCAGTGGTGTACCGCAGGGATCGGTGTTGGGTCCCTTGCTGTTTGTAGTGTACATTAATGATTTAGATATGAATGTAGGAGGTATGATCAGTAAGTTTGCAGATGACACGAAAATTGGTGGAGTGGTAAATAGCGAGGAGGGAAGCCTCAGGCTACAGGACGATATAGACGGGTTGGTCAGATGGGCAGAACAGTGGCAAATGGAATTTAACCCTGAAAAGTGTGAGGTGATGCATTTGGGGAGGACTAACAAGGCAAGGGAATACACAATGAATGGTAGGACCCTATGAAGGACAGAGGATCAGAGGGACCTTGGTGTGCATGTACATAGATCCCTGAAGGCAGCAGGACAGGTAGATAAGGTGGTTAAGAAGGCATATGGGATACTTGCCTTCATTAGCCGAGGCATAGAATATAAGAGCAGGGAGGTTATAATGGAGCTGTACAAAACGCTAGTTAGGCCACAGCTGGAATACTGTGTGCAGTTCTGGTCGCCACACTATAGGAAGGATGTGATTTCAATAGAGAGGGTGCAGAGGAGATTCACCAGGATGTTACCTGGGCTGGAGCGTTTTAGCTATGAAGAGAGACTGGACAGGCTGGGGTTGTTTTCCTTAGAGCAGAGAAGGCTGAGGGGGGACCTGATTGAGGTGTACAAAATTATGAGGGGCATAGATAGGGTAGATAGAAAGGAACTTTTCCCCTTAGTAGAGGGGTCAATAACCAGGGGCCATAGCTTCAAGGTAAGGGGCAGGAGGTTTAGAAGGGATTTGAGGAAAAACTTTTTCACCCAGAGGGTGGTTGGAATCTGGAACTCACTGCCTGAAAGGGTGGTAGAGGCAGGTATCCTCACAACATTCAAGAAGCATTTAGATGAGCACTTGAAACGCCATAGCATACAAGGCTACGGACCAAGTGCTGGAAAATGGGATTAGAATAGATAGGGCTTGATGGCCGGCGCAGACACGATGGGCCGAAGGGCCTCTTTCTGTGCTGTATAACTCTATATAACAGATTAGAAGGTTAAATGCCTGAAAGAGTGGTGTGAGAGGCAGGGGTTTCAATTCGTGGGGCACTGTCACCAGTACTGGGGAAAGAGGGAGCTGTTCCGTGGGGACGGGCTCCACTTAAACCAAGCTGGGACCGGTGCCTTGGCGAATCGAATAACTAGGGTGGTAGATAGGGCTTTAAACCAATGAAGGGGGGTGAGAGGATTCAGAAAAGGGTGAATTCAAAAGTAGTAAGAGAAATGTCAAAGCTGTAGAGCAAAGTAGTGATCTGGGTAAAGATAAGCAGAGTGCGTCAGGAAGGGACAGAAAGATTGATAAAGGTAATAGGGCATTAGTGACTAAAGTGACATCAGGGAAAAATAGAAAAAAGTTACAGTTAAAGGTACTATATCTGAATGCACGAAGCATTCACAACAAAATAGATGAATTAATAGCGCAGATAAAAATAAATGGGTTTGATTTAATAGCCATTACAGAGACGTGGTTGTAGAGTGACCACGTTTGGGAACTAAATTTTCCAGGATATTTGACTTTTAGAAGAGACAGGCAGAATGAAAAACGAGGGGGTAGCCCTGATAATAAAGGAGGGAATAAAGACAGTGGAGAGAAAGGATCTTGGCTCGGAAAAACAAAATGTAGAATCAGTTTGGGTGGAGCTAAGAAACAACAAGGGGCAGAAAACACTAGTGGGAGTCATCTATAGGCCCCCTAACAGTGGCTGTAGTGTCGGGCAGAGTATAAATCAGGAAATTAGAGATGCATGTAACAAGGGTAATACAGCAATCATGGGGGACTTTAACTTTCATATAGACTGGGCAAACCAAATTTGCAGAAATAGTGCAGAGGAAGAGTTCATGGAATGCATTCAAGATAGTTTTCTATATCAGTATGTCAAGGAACCTACTAGGGAATTGAGGATTGGTTAACGGACAGAAAACAGAGAGTAGGAATAAACGGGTCATTTTCGGGTTTAGAAGAATGAGAGGTGATCTCATTGAAACATACAAAATTCTTACAGGGCTTGACAGAGTAGGTGCAGGGAGGATGTTTCCCCTGGCTGGGGAGTCTAGAATCAGGGGTCACAGTCTCAGAATAAGGGGTCGGCCATTTAGGACTGAGATGAGGAGAAATTTCTTCACTCAGAGGGTGGTGAATCCTTGGAATTCTCTACCCCTGAGGGCTGTGGAGGCTCAGTCGTTGAGTATTTTCAAGTCAGAGATCGATAGATTTTTGGATATAAAGGGAATCAAGGGATATGGGGATAGTGCAGGAAGTGGAGTTGAGATAGATCAGCCATGATCTTATTGAATGGCAGAGCAGGCTCGAGGGGCTGAATGGCTTACTCCTGCTCCTATTTCTTATGTTCTTAAATCCAAGTCTTTCTTTTTTTCTTTCTCACACCTGGCATATTTTTTAATTTGGCGAATATTGGATAGCTCTTGATCATTTCATTCTTTCCTCACCTCCAAAAATATATTGGAGTGGAATATCCATGAATGGTTGATGGAATGCCGTGGTGAGCTTTGTCGCCACAAGTGGCTTATTATGTTCCTAAGTGACACATATATGACCCTGATGAACCTTCACACGATGCCCATAATTACCTATTTCCAGCCACCTGGTATGTAACTGCCCCATCTCAGGAAATGGGTTGATTGAGGCCTGTGATAGCCTATTTAAGGGGCTGCAGCAGCCCTTCAAGAGGCAGCCTAATTTTTTTGCTGGTCAACCTTTTAAACGCAGAATTTTGAACTTATATTTTAAGTTTTCAAAAATGGGCTTCCGTGGCTGTCTAACTACTGCAGAGGACAATGTTGAGCTTGGTGTTTTGGCCTACTGGGTTGTGCACATTCATGAAATGGACAGGTAAATGTCTCTTCCATAAGCAGTATTTCCTGGCTGCAAAACTGTTACTCTGATGATTCTTCATGGTTATTGTCAGTGTTGTATTCGGTGCTGTTTGGAATTGAGCCCCTTGCTCCACCATCTCTTTGGATGCTGGCATTTTGAAAACCGTAGTAGGCTACAATGATCTTGGAGTTTCTGCCAGGGCCTTACTACAAGAGTCACACGCCGGCCCCCACCTTCCCCAAACTATCTAGGCATCCAAAGAGCTGTTTTAAGATGCCAATAGTCTGTTCTATGATTACCCTGGGCGATGCAGTGATACTGTTGTATCTACAACCATTTTATGACCATGGGTTTAATCCCTGAGGATTAGATTTGTCTCCCGGTACCACCCTTCAAGCCTACCTTCTCTTTTAAATAACTGGGGAACAGAAGATTTGACTTAAGCGTGACTGCTGCCTGGGAGCATTTGAAGCAGAGGAAGATGCAGGATTATGGGAAGATAACAGGGCAGAGTTCGTTTTGGATTTCTCTAGCAAAAAGCCACATAAATATGAGAGGCCAAATGGCCTCCTGTGATATAAACTTCTGTTATATGGGTTCTACATAATTCTGTGCTGCTGGTCACTGACCACCTGAAAGTTGATGGAGCGGAAGCCTTTTTAGTTCATGAAGACCATGGTATTGTGCGTAAGGGCCTGGATGACCACAAAGGTGCCATCAGAATGTAGGCACAAAATTTAAAATTACACATGATGCTTCCAAATGCTGCCCCACCTGCCCCCACCATGCAATCATAGGTATTCCTGAATATATAGGCATACTTCCCCAGAACAATTTTTGAATTTTATATTAAAAATTGTGTATTATAGTGAATTTGAGAACACTTTTTATTTCATTGGTGATAGAATATTAATGTGGGGAAAATACATTTCTGTTAATCTCTATAATGTTAGTCATTACAATACCTTGAATCAAACATTCAGTGTTATAAGGACAGAGAGAATTTTTACTGCAAGAGTTCATCAACCAATTCTTACAATCAATTTTAATCAGCAGTTTCATCAATATTTTGCTGAGAAATCTCCAATGTTACTGTTCAACTTGTAGATTTACGATTAGTTGCAATCACCCTTATACATAAATACTCACTCTATATCATTTGAAACAGATGTAAAGTTAGCAGATTAAATTCCTATCTCTTTTCTCAATTAAAATGCTGTTGCTGTGCAGTTTTCTTCATGCAGGCAGATAGCAAAAACAACGTGGTCTGCATGCGCGAGTGCATTGTGACAGTCATGTCTGTTGGTAGCTGGTGCCATCCCAATGTGGAGCTCCCCATTGCAAAATAAAGTTTCCACTTCAGTAAAATGAGGTTTCTGCTCTGCTCTGCTCTGCTCCAAATAAAGTTAGCCCAAACATAGCTCTAACCATAATCCTAAATCTAATTTTAAACCTAGAACCCTAAACCTAACTCTAGATCAAATCCTTATCCTAACCATAACTCTAACTCTAAATATAATTCTAACCCTAACTTTAACACCATACCTAAATTTAAATCTAACCCTTATCCAGACACAAAACCCCAACTCTGACACAAAACTCCAACCCGAAAATACCACAAACCCGCTAACTGCGATCCTAATCACCTCAAACCTGGACCCTCACCCTGAGCTGGACCCAAACCTGGACGCTAACCCCAACCCTAAAATACCACTAATTCTAAACCACCCCAACCCTAATCTTAATTCTGACTCTAACCCAAAACCCTAACCCTAAAATACCCTCCCAAAGAAAGAGTCCCCCAACCCTGATGCTTATCCTAACCCTAACCACCCTGGACCCTGACCCAACCCCAAAACTCTAACCAGAAACCCTAACCAGAAAATACTTCTCCAGTCGTGACCTTAACCACTCTGGACCCTAACCTTAACCCAAAACCTTAACCCTTAAATACATTCCCAAATCTAACCACCCCACCAAGTCTACCCTGACCCTAATCCTAAAATAACCCCAACCCTAAAAAATTTTTTAATCCTAATACTGACCCTACTCACCCGAACACTGACCCAGACCTACCTTCTACCTGTGATCCAGAATATGCCCCCAACTTCTAATGCTAAAACTCACCCCGATAGGGGCTGACTTAACCCACAACACTTAAGTATCATAGAATCATACAACGGTTACAGCACAGAAGGAGGCTCTTCGGCCTGTCGAGCCCGTGCCGGCTCTCTGCAAGAGTACTTCAGCTAGTCCCACTCCCCTGCCCTTTCTCCGTAGCCTTGCAAATTTTTTTTCTTCAGGTACTTATCCAATTCCCTTTCGAAAACCACAATTGAATCTGCCTCCACCACCCTTTCAGGCAGTGCATTCCAGGTCCTAACCACCCGCTGCGTAACAAAGTTTTTCCTCATGTCGCCTTTGGTTCTTCTGCCAATCACCTTAAATCTGTGTCCACTGGTTCTCGACCCTTCCACTAATGGGAACAGTTTCTCTCTATCTACTCTGTCTAGACCCCTCATGATTTTTAACACCTCTATCAAATCTCCTCTCAACCTTCTCTGCTCCAATGAGAAAAACCCCAGCTTCTCCAGTTTATCCACGTAACTGAAGTCCCTCATCCCTGGAACCATTCTTGTAAATCATTTCTGCACCCTCTCTAAGGCCTTCACATCCTTCCTAAAGTGCGGTTCCAAGAATTGGACACAATACTCTAGTTGAGGCTGAACCAGTGTTTTATACAGGTTCATCATAACTTCCTTGCTTTTGTACTCTATGCCTCTATTTATGAAATTGAGAGGTCGCACAACACCAGGTTATAGTCCAACAGTTTTATTTGAAATCACAAGCTTTCGGAGCTATCGATTGCCCCTTCCTCAGGTGAAGTAAATAGATACAGAATCGCCAAAGCATATATAGATAGAGAACAAAGCATGTGTACCTTACAATTGCAGACAACTATTTATGAAGCCCAGGATCCCGTATGCTTTTTTAACTGCTTTCTCAACCTGCCCTGCCACCTTCAACGATTTGTGCACATATACCCCCAGGTCTCTCTGTTCCCACTTTAGAATTGTACCCTTTAGTTTATATTGCTTCTCCTTGTTCTTCCTACTAAAATGTATCACTTCACACTTTTCTGCGTTAAGTTTCATTTGTCACGTGTCCGCCCATTCCACCAGCCTGTCTATGTCTCTTGAAGTCTATCACTATCCTCCTCACTGTTCACTATACTTCCAAGTTTTGTGTCATCTGCAAATTTTGAAATTGTGCCCTGTACTCCCAAGTCTAAGTCATTAATATATATCAAGAAAAGCAGTGGTCCTAGTACCGACCCCTGGGGAACACCACTGTATACCTGCCTCCAGTCTGATAAACAACCGTTCACCATGACTCTCTGTTTCCTGTCACTTGTAACCTGCTTCCCTTGAGCAAACAACCCTAATATAGGGAGGCATAATCTGGTGAAACCGGGACCAACCCCGTTACAATAACTCCAGCTGAGGATATAAATCGACCAGATATTGGCAAGAAAAACTGGACAAGAAGTAATAAAAGGTCTGATCCAAATAGAAGTGGCAGGCTCCACTGCAACATAAACTCCACCAATAAATGAGAATATGAACACAAGAACGGACAACTACTTTCCTGCCTGTGCCTCCTAACCAATCCTTAACTGTAAACCTCTAAATCTAACTTTCGCCTCTAACAAAGTAAAATAACCGTTCACATAATTTCTTTTCAACATGCAATATAGAGATACAACCAATAGTGTATGATGTCATTTCATATAGCAAGCATAATTTCTGGCACACTTTCCAAGAGTACAAAATAATCCTATATTAGTTTTCAATTTGAAATATTCTGTTCATCACAAGATGTCAGTTGTGAGGGAGAAAAAACATTTGTGCACTTTTGCATTCAATGCATCAAGAACTTCCTGTTTATCTATAGCATGATTCTAATGCACTCTGTTGTGCCTTAGATTGGTTCCTGACAGGCATTTCCATTTCCCACATGGGCTGGAATTTTACCAGCGCTCAGAGTGCGGGTTTGGAGGCGGGTCTTCTGTCAAAATCACAAAGATTGACAGCGGGTCGGTATCCCGCTGTAAACCCGCCTCCTTGTCAGTTTCCCAAGTGTCGGATCTGTCATCCCTGAACAGACCCGACACCAAGCGGCGGGTCAGCCAATTTAGATAGTTAAAAATTTGTTAATAGATAGTTAAGAAACATTTTCCCATGTACTTACCCTTTTACCAGGTTTTTAACGAGGTTCCCGGAGAGCGGGTATCACGTCAGGTAAGTAGGTCGGGTGTTGTGTCAGCATGGAATGATTTACTAACCTGACAGCTGCAAATGTTCTATGAAAGCTCCCATTTCATAGGTCTTCACTTTCCAAGGTTAGAAGCTGTTGCTTACTGCGTTTGGAACACAGATTGAGCTTTATGCAGGTTGCAAGTGTTTGGAGCAAACTCTCTATCCAGTGTCACCTCATTGCTTCTGTCATCTCAACCTCACCTGCCATCTATTCCATCAGCATCGGTGCCCTTGAAAAAATCTCAGCTTGGTCCTCAGAATCCCAACACGATCAGCCCCAACACCAGCATCACCGGGCACACCAGCAGCACCAACAACAACACCAACTTTCTCCGCAATCAACTGATGCTGCACTGAACATGGGAATCATCACCCGTGCACATTGCTGCCCAGGATGCCAGCGATGGCCTCACCATGTCCAGATTTACTTCATTTAACACTGTACACCCTGGCTGCCACATGATGCACCAGGTTGGCACCACCCCACACCAGCACCACAAAGCATCTCTACAATGTCCAAGCCATTCCTTTCACACTCATCACCATTGAGGGTGGGCGGAGACGTTGGGCTAGATTTTGTCAATGGGGACGTGATGGAGGCGGAACTCCCACTTTTTGGGTTGTAGTCCCGCCTCGACTTGTGGCCAACCCACTGTATTTTCCCTTGATTGACCTTGTTAAGCCCGCCCAGCGGGCTTAGCAGGCCAATCAAGGGTCCCTTGGATACAGGTGATGTCAGCCATTGAAATTTCATCTGTCAAGATCTTTTGACAGATGAAATTTCAGCGTTTGACAGCTCTGTGAAGCTGTCAAACACTGACAATATGATTTCTAACTTGAGTCCCTGTACTTAGACTGAGTTAGAAATCAATCCAGCACAGAAAGCAGAGACTGCAGCTTTTGACAGCTCCGCGGCCATTCTGCTTTCTGTGCCGGTGAGATTTCTGACTCCCGAGACCTGAAGGGCTGACACCTGCAGGAGGAAGTTAAGGTAAGTAAAACTTTTTTCCACACTTTACACTTACCTTACACACTTACCTCTGCACACATGCACCCATCACTCACCTGCCCGCCGGACATATCGACCCCTCCAACCCCTGCAGACCCACGGTCCGCCTCGCTAAAATGGCGTGGTTTGGAACCGTCGGGTAGCCCACACTTCAGGGCTAAAAATAGGGATTAGGCAACAAACTGCCTGTTAACTACCTGTTAACAGGCAGTTAATTGTCACTAATCCCCTTCCTGCCTCGGGGAGGCGGCTCCCAGCACAGGTCGGGTAACCGCCTCCAGCGAAACTGGCATGGAGGCGGGATGGGTTCGGGACCCCCGAATCTGCTATTTTCCCACCCCACATACCTCCAAACCTGCCTCCACGGGTCAATGAAAATTCTGCCCGTTATCTCTCACCATTCACTGGGACTCACTAAGACACCTCCAAAGGTGCACACAAATCACCCCAAGAAGGCAAAGTGTTGAAAATAAAGATTTCAATGCTTGACAACACATTAACAGAAACTTTACATGACATTGGCTAAAGCACACAAGTGCCTACCCTTGTGTGTTGTTAGTTTGAATGATTGGACAAGGATGAGGGTGAGTGTGAGGGGTGGCTAGTGAGATGGGGAAGTGATAACATAGCTAGAGAGGGATGGGTGGAGGTGCAAGGTAAGTTGGTGCAAGTAAGGATGTGCAGGAGCAGGGTAGGGAAGGCAGAGTGATGGGGTTGTGATGAGTGGCACAGGAGGATGAGGTTGAGTGTGGCTTTGCAGTAACGCTTCGTGATCTACTGTGATCATTGAAAGGTTTGCGCCACTGCAGCCAGGTCATCCTGACAACATCCCTGCTTGTGCCCTAATGTGCAATGTGAAACCAGGCTGCGTTGGTGTTCTGGCGAGATGTCTTCCGCCCATTGGAAGGGAAGAGAATTTCCCTGCGTGCTGTGACTCCCTCCATAAGCATTTGGAGGGAGTAATGGGAGAGCCTGGGTGCAGCCGTGCCCCTTTGTGCAGCGCTTGTTAGTGTTTGCAGCACCGCAATGCTGCAGAACACTGACAGCACAACTGTCAAAATGAATGTGAACATGGTCCCTTCTTGGAAACCAACTAATGACACGTCATCAAATGACGTCATCAGACCCGCTTCCTATTAATTGGCCGGGAACCTCGCAGGGCGAGCTTAAGAAGCCCCATCAATGGAAAATAATGTTGGAGGCCGGGATCGAGACAGATGCGGGGTCCCCACACGTCACGAACATCGCCTGCCACGGACCCACCGAGGTTGTAAAAATCTGGCCCATGCTATTTTGTTACCATTCTGACTGAGATTGCAAGTGGTAGATTATTGTCAGGTTTTACGCTGTTTGCTAGCAGCCAAAAGGACAGTTCAAACTAATTTCACTTAGGACTCTTGTAATTGTCAGAGAGAATGTTGAACAGTGAATTGTGTCAATCAATTGTACCAGAAAGTCTCCCTGTTTCTATTCATCTGTTCTTATACATGGCTTTCAAATCCAATATATTATTTTTTGTTAAATGTTTCCCTGTGTTCACAAAAAACACAAAACAAAATCACTCAGCTAATATTAGGACTTAAAGGATTTACTCCTGATCATTTTTGAGAATTATACTACATACATGAAATATTGTAACATATGTATAGTCTCCTTGGTGAGACATTCAAACCTGAGAATAGAATTGAGGATATCTGATACACAAGAAACTAGGTTAATATTTTCCAGAACTTCATTAATTTAAGTATCATATCAGAGGACAGGACAATGCTTCATGAAGCTCCAATGCTCAAAATTAAAGTTGAGACATGAATAAATGAATTATAGATCCGTTAGTCTTAAGAACATTTTTCAAGATGCTACTGCTCATCGCCTAAAAGACGTGGGGGCAATAAGGAATGGGCATTGGGATTTCATTATCTTAGTGGATGAGAGTCATCTAGTCAATACATTATACTTGGATTTTCAAAAGCTATTTGTTAACATTCTGCACCTGAAGATTTTAATCGATATATATATATAATCCTGAAAGGAACTAAAAGTAAATTACCTAGTTCGATTGTAAACTGCCTTAACAATAGTTACATTGAAAAGTCTTAATTGGAAGGCAATGTTTTATATATTTCCATACTGGTCTTTCTGGATTGCTTGCTAATTGCACTCTGTTTTAAACTGAGAAACTTAGGTGAAGGGCCAAGATTCATAGTACATGACACAACCATTCGAAATAATATTTGTAAATTTTTATTAATATTTTAAAATTAGTTGATGATATGTACCAGGTGATTAGTGTTGGAGAGATTGATAACCTTCGAAGAGAACTAGATAATTAGGTATAAAAACAGAAAATGCTGGAAATACTCAGCAGGTCAAGCAACATGCTGCTTGACCTGCTGAATATTTCCAGCATTTTCTCTTTTTTATTTCAGATTTCCAGCATCTGCAATATTTTGCTTTTTTTTTTAGATAATTAGGCAGATGGGCTAAGAAATGCCACTTGGAACTTCATGGAGAAATTATAAGGTGAAATACATATTTGTATAATAGTTATCAAACATTTGTTACACAATGGCCAAGCCTCCAATGTAAAAGATGGAAAGGAAAAATAACTTGTTGTGTTTATCAACCATTAACTGAAAGGGACTAAAAGTCAAAGCAAGTTATTTTCTGGCTGTGTTACTCATCAATGAGGCCACACTCAAAATGATTAGGTAAGGAGAGATAAAGATAGTTTAATGGTACACTATATTTGTTTGCGTTTTGCTACAATGCAGCTGGAGGATTTAGGAGTACTAATTATACAGTTGTTGTGGGCTGTGGGAAAGCTGTGTTTTGAAGGTTTTCTTCAAAGGAATTTTCAAAGTAAAAATAGTCCAGTAATTAGACTGTGATGTAATCTCTATAAAAATATAAAATATAAATATTTGATGAAAACAACATATACTCATGGCATAATCCTAATGGGGTGAAATTTGTCTTGGGCGGTAGCACAATATAGGGTTCATGGATTAGCAGCCTGTTTTACACTCTGCCTGATTTTTGTTTCCCTTGATTTCAGCGGGTGGGGTGTAAAACAATGTGCCCATTCTGTATTGCCTGTTTTGCACTATCGCTCAAGGTGAATTTCACCCCCCTAAGTTTCTATTTCCTTGGTAATTGATTTCATACAATGTGATGTCATTTCAGCAACAACACACAACCTGTCTCTCATATATAAGAACCTTTCTGAGCACTTTCCAAGGAGTGTTGCCCCCCCTTCATCTTTCCATCTGTAAGCTTGAGCTCATCCAAAGCTCTGCTGCCCACATCCTAACTTGCATCAAGTCCCATTCAGCCATCACCCCCTGTGCTCGCTGAACTACATTGGCTCCCGGTTCTGCAATGCCTCGAATTTAAAATTCTCACCCTTGTGTTCAAATCCGTCCATGGTCTCACCCCTCACAATTGTAACTTCCTCCAGGGTCTTAAATCTAAACAAAGCAAACTACATAGGTATGAGGGGCGAGTTGGCTAAGGTAGATTGGGAAACTACATTAAAAGGTATGACAGTGGACGAGCAATGGCTAGCATTTAAATAATTAATACATAATTTACAACAAATATACGTTCCTTTAAGGCACAAAAACCCCACAGGAAAAGTGGTCCAACCGTGGCTAACAAGAGAAGTTAAAGATAATATTAGATCAAAGGAAGAGGCTTATAATGTTGCCAAAAAGAGTAGTAAGCCTGAGGACTGGGAGGATTTTAGAATTCAGCAAAAGAGGACCAAGAAATTGATAAAGAAAGGGAAAATAGAATATGAGAGTAAACTAGCGAGAGACATAAAAACAGACTGTAAAAGCTTCTATAGGTATGTAAAAAGGCAAAGATTAGCTAAAATAAATGTGGGTCCCTTACAGGCTGAGACAGGAGAAATTATAATGGGTAATAAAGAAATGGCAGGGAAATTATAACAAATATTTTGTGTCTATTTTTATGGAAGAAGACTCAAAAACCCTCCCGGAAATAGTGGAGAAACAAGGCTCTAGCGAGAATGAGGAACTGAAATATTAGTATTAGTAAAAAAATGGTACTGGAGAAATTAATGGGACTGAAAGATAATAAATCGCCTGGACCTGGTGACCTACATCCTATGGTTTTGAAAGAGGTGACTATTGAGATAATTGGTTGTAATTTTCCAAAATTCCATAGATTCTAGAATGGTTCCCGCAGATTGGAAGGTAGCAAATTTAACCCCACTATTTAAGAAAGGAGGGAGAGAGAAAATGGGGAACTACAGACCAGTTAGCCAGACATCAGTGATAGGGAAAATGCTAGAATGTATTATTAAGGACGTGGTAACAGGGCACTTAGAAAATAATAATAGGATTGGGCAGAATCAACACGGATTTATGAAAGGGAAATCGTGTTTCACGAATCTGTTAGAGTTTTTTGCGGTTGTAACTAGCAGAATAGATAAGGGGGAACCAGTGGATGTGGTGTATTTGGATTCTCAGAAGGCATTCGATAAGGTGCCACACAGGAGGTTATTAAACAAAATTAGGGCTCATGGGATTGGGAGTAATATACTAGCATAGATTGAGGATTGGTTAACGGACAGAAAACAGAGAGTAGGAATAAACAGGTCATTTTTGGGTTGGCAGGCTGTAACTAGTGGGGTAATGTAAGGATCAGTGCTTGGGCCTCAGCTATTCACAATCTACATCAATGATTTGGATGAGGGGACCAAATGTAATATATCCAAGTTTGCTGATGATACAAAGCTGGGTGGGAATGTAAGTTGTGAGGAGGATACAAGGAGGCTTCAAGGGGAGATAGACAGGCTAAGTGAGTGGGCAAGAACATAGCAAATGGAATATAATGTGGAGAAATGTAAAGTTATCCACTTTGGTAGGAAAAATAGAAAAGCAGAGTATTTTTTAAATGGTGAGAGATTGGGAAATGTTGGTGTTCAGAGGGACCTGGGTGTCCTTGTACAAGAATCACTGAAAGTTAACAAGCAGGTACAGCAAGCAATTAGGAAAGCAAATGGTATGTTGGCCTTTATTACAAGAGGATTTGAGTATAAGAGTAAAGGGGGGAGAAATTGAATCGTGCCCAGGCGCTAGTTGCTTTGCGCCCCGTTAGCCCTCTTAGGGCGCTAACGGGAGGCGCAAAGCAACTGAAATTTTCCCCCAAGATGTCTTACTGCAATTATATAGGGCCCTGGTGAGACCACACCACACAATTATGGGCGCGATCTTGCCAGCCCTGGGGAGGCGGGTTTGGAGGCGGGACTGCCGGAAAAATGGCAGAATCTGGGGGCGGGTACTCATCCCGCCCCCAACCCGCCTCCGTGCCATCTTCCCAGGAGGCGGGTACCCAACCCACGCCGGGTCCCGTCTCCTGGAAGCGGGAAGGGGATTACAGCAATTAAATGCCTGTTAACAAGTAGTTAACAGGCAGTTAAGAGGATTATCCCCATTTTTGCAGCAGAGGCGCAGGGCTTCCCGACGTCGGGAAACCCCGCCAGGGTCACCGAGGCGAGCAGTGGGTCTGCGGGGGGTCGGAGGGGTGCAAAAGTGCGCTGTGGAGGTGAGTGATGGGTGCAAGTGTGGAGAGGTAAGTATGTGAGGTGAGTGAAAAGTGATAGAAAATGTTTACTTACCTTTATCTCATTCACTGTTTGTAGGACCTTTGCTGTGCTCAAATTGGCTGCTGCATTTGCCTATAAAACAACAGTAAAAAACAATGTGGGACATCACCACACTTTTATAGTACTGCATGTTTTTTTTGGAACTAGCAGAAGGAAAACAAATGTGTTGTGTCTAGGTGGTTACAAAGTATTACAAAGTATTTACAGCACAGAAATAGGCCATTCGGCCCAACAGGTCCATGCTGGTATTTATGCTCCACATGAGCCTCCTCCCACCCTTCTTCATCTAACACCATCAACGTATCTTTCTATTCCTTTCTCCCTCATGTGCTTATCTAGCTTCCCTTTAAATACATCTATGCCTCAACTACTCCCTGTGGTAGCGAGTTCCACATTCTAACCACCCTCTGGGTCAGGAAGTTTCTCCTGAATTCCCTATTGGATTTATTAGTGACAATTTTATATTTATGGCCCCTAGTTCTGGTCTCGCCCGCAAGTGGAAACATCTTCTCTACGTCTACCCTATCAAAAGCTTTCATAATCTTCAAGACCTCTATCAGGTCACCCCTCAGTCTTCTCTTTTCTACAGAAAAGAGCCCCAGCCTGTTCAATCTTCCTGATAGGTCTAACCTCTCAGTGTTGAAGGAAGCGGGTCTGATGACGTCATTTGATGATGCGTCATCAGCCAGTTTCCTTAAAGGGACCATGCGCAAATTTAGTTTGACAGTTGTGCTGTCAGTGTTCTACAGCATTGAGGTGCTGCAAACACTGACAAGCACTGCATAGAGGTGCACGGCTGCACCCAGGCTCTCCCATGACTCCCTCCATATGCTTATGGAGGGAGTCACAGCATGCAGAGAGGTCCTCTTCCCTTCCAGTAGGCCGAAGAGACCTCCCCAGGACACCAACGCAGCCTGGTTGCACATTGCACAGGAGGACACAAGCAGGGATGTCGTCAGGAGGACCAGGCTGCAGTGGCGTAAACCTTTCTATGATCTCAGTAGATCATGAAATGTTAGTACAAAGCCACACTCAACCTCATCCTGCTGTGCCACTCATCACATTCCCATCACTCTGCCTTCTCTACCCTACTCCTGCACATCCTTACTCACACCAAGTTACCTTGCACCTCCACCCATCCTTCTCTATCTACATTGGCCTGAAAATTAGACCTAATACGCGAGAGTACGCACTGTGTACTCTCGCGTATTAGGTCCCGAATTGCTGGTTTCCTGCATGCACTGCGCATGCGCGGGAAACCGGCACTTCGTGTATGGCGAAGGGGGCGGTTCCTAAGTGAACCGCGTGCGCACTACAGGTTGCGCGCACGCAGTGCACTTATTTTTTTTTTCAGGTTTGAACGCGCAGGTAAGTGGTGAAGATTTTACACATAAAGAAAGCAGGCGTAGGACCCCCTTTTCACAAGGTAAGTAGTTAATTAAGTGTTATTTTAAATTTTTTTCAACAGGTTTATCTTTTTTAGAGACTTTAAAGAAAGGTAAGTTTATTTTTATAACTTTTAAAAAGAATTAAAATTTTTCAAAAATTTAATTTTTTGTTTAAAGTGGTTAATTTATTTAACTATACTTATTTTATTAATGTGATGGCTTTTTATTTTAAATTTAATTGAGGTTTAGCTGTTCTTTTGGGGGCTTGTTGTATTCATAGCTTTGACAGCCCTTGCTGTCAAAACTATGAATGAAAGATGGTGTGCTGCCATTGGCTCTAACTGGCCCACGTGATCCCAGAGCTCGCACGAACTAATTGCGCCTCTGGGACACGCAAGCACTGCACGCCGGCACCAGGGAGAGGCCCAGGAACTGAAGTTCGTGTGGGCCCGAAACAAAAAAGTAGGCGTGGAGTGCGATATCGCAGGGAATCCTTACCCCCGCGGCAACCATTGATGTTTAATTTCTGGGCCTTTATCACTTCCCCATCTCACTAGCCACTCCCCACACTCACCCTCATCTGAGTCCAATCATATCCACTAACAACACACAAGGGTAGGCACTTGGGTGTTTTATGCAATGTTCATGTAAAGTTTCTGTTATTGTGGTGTCAAACATTTAAACCTTTATTTTCAACATTTTGCGTTCTTGGACAGATCTGTGTGCACGTTTGGAAGTGGTTTAGTGAGTTGCAGTGAATGGTGAGAAATAACGGTATCCCCCGCAATGGTGATGAGTGTGAAAGCAATGGCTTAGGCATTGTAGGGATGCTTTAAGGTGTTGGTGTGGGGTGGTGCCAACCTGGCGCATCATGTGGCAGCCAGGGTGTACAGCGTCAAGTTAAGTAAATGTGGCCATGATGAGGCCATTCCTGGCCTCCCGGGCAGCAATGTGGTTGTGTGCTGATGCCCTGTGTCCTGTTGAGCATCAGTTGATTGTGGAGAAGGTTGGTGTTGTTGTTGGTGCTGCTGGTGTTGGGGCTGATTGTGGTGGGATTCTGAGGACCAAGGTGAAATAGTTTCAAGGGCACCGACAATGATGTAATAGATGGCAGGTGAACTTGAGATGACAGAAGCGTTCTGTCAATGGTGAGAGAGGTTGTTCCAATGAGGTGACACTGGATAGAGAGTTTACTCCAAACTCTTGCAACCTGCATAAAGCTCAATCTGTCTTCCAAATGCTGTAAGCAACAGCTTCTGAGCTTGGAAAGTGACCAGCTGTGAGATGGGAACTTTTATAGCACATTTGCAACTGTCAAGTAATGAGATGATTCCATGGTCATACAACTCCCGACCTGTTTACCTGACGTGATCCCCGAGCAGCGTGGACCCCATGGGCGACCTTGTAAAATGTAAAGATGAGCTCAAAATACTTCTTAATGGGCTGTTAACAAGGTCATAATGACCTGAATTGCCTCCCCCGCCACTGTGTGTCGGGTCTGTTCAGCCCTGACATACCTGACATCTGGGAAAGGTGCGTGGCAGCGGGTTCCCGAACTGCTGTCCAAAAAATATTTTTCCCACCCAACCCACCACCGAACACACCCGCTGACCCCCCCAAAAATTCCCCCCTTATTTTCCAAGGAGTATGTGGCCTCCTTATTCTTCCTATCAAAATGTACTACTCACACTTATCTATATTGAAGTTCATTTGCCAATTACACGCCCATTCTGCAAGTTTATTAATGTCTTCCTGTAATTTTTCGCATTCCTCTTCTGTATTAACAGGTACGGTAGCATAGTGGTTATGTTACTGGACTAGTAATCCAGAGGGCCTGGTTTAATAATCTGGAGACGTGAGTTCAAATCCCACCACAGGCAGCTGGGGAATTTAAATTCAATTAATTAAATAAATCTGGAATAAAAAACTAGTATCAGTAATGGTGACCATGAAACTACCATTTTGTCGTAAAAACCCATCTAGTTCACTCATGCCCTTTAGGGAAGGAAATCTGCCATCCTTACCTAGTCTGGCCTATATGTGACTCCAGACTCACAGCAATGTAGTTGACTCTGAACTGCCCTCTGCGGTTCAAGAAGGCGGCTCGCCACCACCTTCTCAAAGGCAATTAGGAATGGGCAATAAATGCCGGCCTTGCCAGCGATGCCCACATCCCATAAAAAAAACTGCATCCCCCAATTTGGTGTCATCCGCAAATTTTGAAATTGTACTTCTGATTCCTAAGTCCAAATCGTTTATGTAAATGGTGAACAACAGTGGTCCCAGCACCGATCCTGTGAAACACCACTTTCCACCATTTGCCTATCTGAGTAATTACCTTTAACCCTTTTGGAATCCATGCTGACTACTCTTTATTATATTTTCAGGTTAAAGCTCTGGAACCACAGTCTTTTTAAGTAAAAGTGGTACTGGCCCCAAAAGTGTAGTATAATGGAGATGTAGAAGGGCTGTTGTTACAGAAATATTTGACGTGATAAATGATATGCAGTATGACTCATGTACTAATAATATGTTGAAGTCCCATAAATGGATTAAAATTTAACGTTCAGATATGCCTCTAATTCAATAAAATATTGTTTTGAAAAGGTTAATAATTGAATTTTTGCACATAGGTTGAAAGACATACAGAGGCTGCTTACACATATGATTTAAAGGAATAATGCTATCTGTATCTGGTTATCACTAGAAGCAGCTTGTATGATGCCGCCTCAGTCACAGGATATTGTGACGGAGGCAGCATATTTCGGTTCTTTAATACACATGTACATAGATACCAAATTAACTGAGAGATTTAGAACTGAGGGCAGGAGAAAATTCTTCACACAGAGCTGTGAGGCTTGGAATGTACTTCTTGGGTTAGTGCTTGAGGCAGAAACTATATCAACATTCACAGCTGCAGGCCCCAAGGTAGGTGGATGTCCCATCCCACTGAAGATACGGCAGGAATTCATTAAAGCAGAAAATCCCACCCTCTATTTACACTATGTTCATTAAGATAAGTAATACTGGGTTCCAGGATTGATCCCTGGAGGCTCCACCGGTCACATGTACTCAATTAACATCATTACCATGGATAGCTGCCCCAAAACATCTCTTTACAGACCATTAGAAGTTCAGGTTGTTTTTAAGTGTGAAACAGGACCTTATGCATTCTTAGGGTGAGACTTTAACCAAGATACTGTGGGTCAGATGAGCACTAAAAATTAACTTTGAAGTAGGGAGTTCTCCTGGAGTCCTGGTCAATTTTCCTCCCTCAATAGCCCAAAACAGATTGGTCATTCAGCCAATTGCTTTCTGTAGGATTTTTGCTGTATACAAATTGCCTACCACATCAGCTTGCATAAAAACTGTCACTGCACTCCAAAAAGTAATTCATTATATGTGAAGCGATTTGCGACATTTTAGAAAGACGTGATATGGTACTATATAAATATGTCTTTCTTTCACTGTTTCTTGTCATCTAGCCAATTAATAAGCTTGGAACATGTCTGTCTCAAATCCCTCTGCACCACCCAGCAAAAGGAAGCTTTAAGTTTATTTTATTAAACTTTGACTTTGTTTCAAATTTAAAAAAAATCTAAATCCCACTCCAAATTGAATACTGGCGACTTTTGTCTTTCACAAACTTCTCACTCACTCATTCATGGGGAGAGATCCAGAAAAGGGGCTTTTTCTTTGTGGTAAATAAAAATTTATTGTAAACTATTCCAATGCATTGCGTTCAAAAAGCATCGCACCATATGGTTTTCATTCAATGTGGGCTCTCACATCATGTATCCTTAAAATAAATACATTAATTCTGATCTGTACTGTTATTTATATCACACACATGCAGGATGTATAAAATTCGTATTAAAGTCTTTGGTTAGGGAGAGGAAATGAGATTCCTAAAGACAACATTAGATGTTGCACCAACTGTCAGTACAGCTCTTGTAACCCAAAACCACTGTGGGAATCTGTGCTATCTCTAGACAGCTGGGAGTAGACTCCAGGGTCTCACAATTCTGATCCTCGCAAGGTCAAACTAAACTCACTAACGACATTTTGGCCAAGGTTGTTGAAGCATGCAGGTCAATAAAAAGGATTCACACACTGTCTTTTTATCTCTGGGAGCTAGGTTTGAATCCAGTCCATTCTGATAGGATGAGAGCTATTTCACTCTGCTAGTTGCAAGAGTCCTTGTTTAGGGTTCTCACAACTCACAGTTCCTAGTAGGTGTGAGTCCATAACACAAAATTACCCACAATTCTGCACTAATTGCCACTAAATTATTCATCTTAAAAAGTGAGGCCATAACACAGGCATATGAAAAAGGACGTGCCAACTGGTCCATCTAGCCCAGCCCACTCAGACATGGTGCAGCCTATATGTACCATGAATCCAACCCCCGGTTACGTAATCTCCCGAGAGAGGCAAAACAATCAGAGAGAAAATTTTAGACCTGAAAAAACTCTGGGAAATTCTTTGCTGACCCCTGAAGACAATCAAGCAAGCTCCAAGGGACTGCAGTAATGGATATCAATAATTACAGCCATCTCTCATCAACCTTCTATAACTTGAGAAGTCCTCAACTCTCAGGAACTCATTCAGCTCCTTTTTGAAGGGTTGCAGTGAATCTATACTTGCTACATGTTTTGATAATCTATTCCAGAGGTCGATGACTCTGTGAAAAGAAATACTTCCTGGCATCTAACCTACATTTTCGAATTTTATACTCCTGCCCCTAGTTCTCCCGGCTCTATTTAGCTCAAATAATTTACTGACCTGGACAAAATCTATTTCCTTCATCATTTTATAAACCTCAAACATAACACTTTGAAGTCTACACTTCTCCTATGAAAAAAAAACCAAATTCCTTGAAACTATCCTAAGAGTTAAGAGCCCTAAGATTAGATATCATTCCAGTTGCCTTCCTGTGGACCTTCTTCAGGTCCTCAATATCCTCCAGTGCGTGAGACACAGTATTCTAATGTGGCTGTACCAATGATGCCTGGTATAGGAAATGGAACTGTTGCACGAATGCAGTATAGGTTTTCTTCTGAAGCGGAGCGCAGCCTTGGGAGTGATTGCTGCTGACAATGAGTATTAAAAGTGAAAAAGGTACCACTGTTAACACTGACACTCCTCGCCTTAGTGACCACAAAAAATCATCAAAAATCAACATTTAATTTAAAAGGAAGTTGTTCTCAGAGTGTGGGCAACACCAGCAAGACTGCATTTATTGCTCATCCCCAGTTGCCCTGGTAACAGAATGGCTTGTCAGTGTGCGACAAGAGTCACAGAATAGGTAGGAATGGCAGGTTCCCCTCTCTGAAAGGCATTAGTGAACCAGTTGGGGTTTTACAACAATCTGGTAGCTTTTAATGGTTATTTTTTTCTGATTTAATGAACTCAGTTTCACAACTTACCAGGGTGGGATTTGCACTCATGACCTTTGAGTTGCTAGTCCAGCACTATAACTACTGTTTTACCGTACCTAGTGTATAAGCAACAATAAAGATTCCTGATGGCACTGATGATGGAGCTGCTTCATTAAATATTCTGTTTTACTGATACTTACTTTACTGTTTGTTGTGTTTCATGGAAAATTGACTAATATTAATATATGCTACGATTAAGTAAGCTTGTTTTGGGCTGGTAAGTTCAGTCACTTGCCTCACTGAGTTGCTAGGCAGATACTTACTGGTGGCGACAGGGGATTGAGGGCAGGTTGCTTCACTTAGATTAATGGAGTATGTTATGAGCACCGACTAGTGGCCACAAAAGTGCTGCACAGTCTGAATCTTCAGAGTGAATTTTTAGACCGAACTGACCTTCCTGGCCTATCATGACCCGTGTATATGATGACGGTGATATGATTTAAAATTATTTTAAAAAAGATTAAAGTGAGACATATTTTCATTGGGGTGTCAGAGTGGTTAAGTAACCCATGCACTAACAAAGAATAGCATCTCAGTTCATTAATAGCTGACAAAATACATGATCTGATATATGCAAATAAAAATGAATATTTCTGCAAAAATAAGCTAAAACAATCTGATTGTAAACTATCCCTGTAACACTGAGTCATTCAGATGAAAATAAAATTTTGCTGACCTTTCTTCATCACTTTAGCATTGAAGAAATGCCTCTTTTTAAAAATGATGGACGTATCGGCACTCTACACCAATATCCCCCACAATGACGGCATCGCTGCGACAGCCTCAGTACTCAACACCAACAACAGCCAATCTCCGGACGCCATCCTACAACTCATCCGCTTCATCCTTGACCACAATGTCTTCACCTTCGACAACCATTTTTTTACTCAAACACACGGAACAGCCATGGGGACCAAATTCGCACCCCAATATGCCAACATCTTCATGCACAAGTTCGAGCAAGACTTCTTCGCTGCACAGGACCTCCAACCAACGCTGTACACCAGATACATCGACGACATCTTCTTCCTTTGGACCCACGGCGAAGGATCACTGAAAGGACTACACGATAGCATCAACAGGTTCCATCCCACCATCAAACTCACCATGGACTACTCCTCAGAATCGGTTTCATTCTTGGACACACGAATCTCCATCAAAGACGGACGCCTCAGCACTTCACTCTACCGCAAGCCCACGGACAACCTCACGATGCTCCACTTCTCCAGCTTCCACCCTAACCACGTTAAAGAAGCCATCCCCTATGGACAAGCCCTGCGAATACACAGGATCTGCTCAGACGAGGAGGAACGCGATGGACACCTACGGACACTGAAAGACGCCCTCGTAAGAACGGGATATGACGCTCGACTCGTCGATCGACAGTTCCGACGGGCCACAGCGAAAAACCGCATAGACCTCCTCAGAAGACGAACACGGGACACAACCAACAGAGTACCCTACGTCGTCCAGTACTTCCCCGGAGCGGAAAAACTACGCCATGTTCTTCGCAGCCTTCAACATGTCATCGATGACGACGAACACCTTGCTAAGGCCATCCCCACGCCTCCACTACTCGCCTTCAAGCAGCCGCCTAACCTCAAAAGTACCATCGTTCGCAGCAGATTACCCATCTTTCAGGAGAACAGCAACCACGACACCACACAACCCTGCCACGGCAACCTCTGCAAGACATGCCAAATCATGGACACAGATACCATCATCACATGTGAGGACACGACCCACCAGGTACACGGTACATACTCATGTGACTCGGCCAACGTTGTCTACCTGATACGTTGCAGTAAAGGATGCTCCAGAGCATGGTACATCGGCGAGACCATGCAGACACTGAGACAACGTATGAACGGACACCGCGCAACAATCGCCAGGCAGGAGGGTTGCCTCCCAGTCGGGGAACACTTCAGCAGCCAGGGGCATTCAGCCTCGGATCTGCGGGTAAGCGTTCTCCAAGGCGGCCTTCGGGATACACGACAGCGCAAAATCATAGAGCAGAAACTGATAGCCAAGTTCCGCACTCATGAGGATGGCCTCAATCGCGATATCGGGTTCATGTCACGATACAGAACGTGACTTGACATCATGGCCGGTCTTTCCAGGTGTTTTTTTTTTAAAAAGACTAACACAAGAACCAACACAAATTGACAGGATATGCAGCCAGCAGGTGTTTTGACACGTTGGACCCCCTGGAACACATCTCATTGTCTTGGCTGTGCTCTTAGTGTGTCTTTGATGTAGGGAAAGATTTGAATAGATTTTGTCTGTGTTTATATTGTGAATTCTGGGAGATTCTCTCACTGCTACCCTACCTGAGGAAGGAGCGAACCGCTCCGAAAGCTTGTAAAATTAAATAAATCTGTTGGACTATAACCTGGTGTTGTGCGACTTCTCTTTTTAAAAGACAGTGCTTTCATCAACTCAATTGAAGATCTGTCAAGGCTGATTGAAGGTACCTTCACTACAGGTTGAACATATAATAAGGGTATTGGCTAATCTTCCCTTCAGTATATCAGTGACAACACTGGGTTGTAATTTTGTGTTTCAGCCTGAAGTTGCATATTTCTGATTGACTTACTTAACTTTAACTGGCAAAGTTCTTGATCATTTACTTTCCCATCCTCAACTGGTTTGTCCAAAGATGTGCGGGTTAGGTTGATTTGGCTATGATAAATTGACCCTTAGTGTTAGGGGGGATTAAATAGGTGGGGTTACGGGGGTAGGGTGGGATATGTGTCGGTGCAGGCTCGATGGGCCGAAATGGCCTCTATCTGCACTGTGGGGATTCTGTGATTCTGTGATTCTCAGCTCCCTATGGATTATCCATTATTGCTTAATACTAGTGGTTCTCCCACAGCATTGCTCATGGTGAATGGTGGATCCGCTGGCTTGAAATGCAATGTATCAAGTACTGAAAAAAGTCTGATGCTGATTTTATATTTTTGCTGTTTTGTCGACACTGCTAGTTTCTGAAATGCTGGTCGCTTTGCAGTTGGTGCAGCAACCCTAATGTAAATCTACAGGATTTGCTAAGGGAAAGCTAAGTTAATTTATTTTTAAAAACAGGCTGCATGACTTCCCAAGATTAAAGGGTATTAGTGTCAGATGGCAAGCCAAATTATTTTCCAGTAAATCCTCTCTTGAAGATCGTCCAATTTATACCTTGTGTCTGAACCTAGAATCAAAGCTGCTTGTGATGTTCATGACTCTGGTTGACCAAAGATGGTGTAAAATCACCTAAAAGAATTATGGATGAGAAACAATTCCCTACATCAATGAAAAGGATGGGATGAATAGTATTAAATTTAGAAGGTGCAGAGTAATTAAGTAATATCTCTGCTGACAGAAGAAACTTTCTGTTCTTTAGTGCCACCTGCTGAGTAATAAGTGAAAGCACATATCTGAACTTCAAATTATATGAACAGATTTTGCATAGGCACATACATCTCTTACAATACGTAATGATAATTTTCACTCAACATGATATTAAAACTTTGTTGCGGAAAACTTACTTTGTGTGCAATTGTATTAAAATTATAACTGCGTATATGAAGAATGTGTTTGCAAATTTGTCACGCATAAAGGTGATTCTGTGATTCGGCACTGTCAGCAGGGAGTGGTGCTTGCAGGGAGGACAGCACAGGAGTTAGAGCACAGAGGGAATCTTTCTACATTGTTCCAATCATTGGATCATGAGTCTGTAAGGGGGGCGGCGAGGTGAGGCTTTCGTTGCCTGTGCTATTGCTTACGCTGGTCTCCGGCCAGACTTTTGCAATAATCACCTGTGAGTGGTTCGACCCACTCGCCCTTACGGTTCTGACACCTGGACTTAGATGCAAAGGAGCAGTAATGCAGAGAAAGACTCAAATAGACCTGGTTGAATAGCACGAAATGAATGCCTTTATTGTACGGTGTCCAAAATAATGAAATACATGTCATATGCGCAGATCAAAGAAATTACAAGTATACACACGTCTATAAAACTTGGTCTATACAAATGGGGAACACACGACACATCGTAAAAGGGGGAACACATTACACATTAACCTTAGGAACCACCCTCCCTTACAATACCTAAACTACGTCTGGATTTGTAGGGTCGGGAAACATGCTCACCACTCGGGTTACTCCGGAATTTAAAATGAGGCTCGCAGCTTTTCGCTGCAGCGCCTGGCTGTCACGTGGCTGTAAAGGCTTCTGAGCTCGACTTGTTTACACTCGCTGCCGCGATGGACCCACTTGAGACAGCCCCGATGAGCGTTCGTCGCGGATGGCCCAGGCTACCCGCTCAAATAACCAGAAGATAAGCCTGTCTTTCCTGATGTCATGAAATCTTCGGTAGGATTCAAAAGGTGGATTTGAACCTACTTCGTCGTTTATCTTCGGGCACGGTCGGGGTTTTACTGACCGTGGCGTCTCCCACGTGGAATTTCTTCTCGTCACTCGGGCCTCGCTCGGCCGAGATTCTTGTCTTCTTCGCTACCGGCGGCTGGTCGCTCGGGAACACACCGCTGCGTTGCCCTGATGGATCCGGACACCGTTTACCGACGATCGGGATGGTGTACCCTACTGCCTGCCGTGTCGAGGTGGCTCGTTCTGAGGTTCCGTTTCTGGCCGACACGGACCACGAACAACGAACTCGAACCCGAACTCCACCCAACACTCGAACACCGGACCAGCACAGCACCGCGGGCCGGACACGCACAAGACTGCAAGACCAAGACTCTTCCAATCTCCGTAACTCTTCCAATCTGACTAATCCGTAACCTGACTGTTGATGAACATTTGTCCTCTATAGTTATACTGTTTGGCCGGGCCTTATCTCCCGCTCAAATCAAGATGCTGTCTTTTGTTTAATTTTGGCGCCCAAAGTTCCCGGTATGGGGTAATTGTCTTCTTAACTAGTTTCGGGATCACCCGAAACTGGCCAACTATCCGTTAATGTCTTCTTCATTGTTGAGCTAGGCAGGATGTGTATAAATCGTCTCCTCAACTGGTTTCGGGATTACCTGAAAACTGGCCCAATCACCCGTCAATGTCTCTCTCATTGTTGAGCTGGGGGGGGGTATTTGTGTATTGATGTGTCTGGATGGGCCCCCGATTGTCCAGTGCAATGATTCTCATCGTGCATATGAAACGATTCAAGCACTTATATCATTGTTTTTGTCCAAAACGCAAATGGGTTGCATCCTGCCTTCCCAATCTGTACCGAGTATGGTCTCATAATGAATGTATATTCAGCGCCATCTTGTCTGCCCACTGTGTTCTGGAAACGTCTGCCACGATGCTCGGCGGCCATTTTACAGGCTGCTGTGTCCTTATATTAAAAGCAGCCTTTCGTTCAATAAAAACGTACAATTGAACCTGCTTCTCTCACATTATTAGAATCGCGATAATTGCGAAACTCTACAAGTCTAATGCCGACTTTTACTACTCTCTTAAATCGACTACTGGATTACAGGAAGAATTAAATCTACATGTTAAATTTGATAATGTACCATTGCAAAAACAGCTGGCATTACACGGTCGGGCACTGATGGTGCAGAGCAGCACTTACAGGGAGAGCTGATCAGGAAATCGTAGGCTCCTTGGTACCTGATGTTTTGTCTTAAATTTTAACTTAATGGATGGAAAATCAGACACTATGGGGTAGAAATCTGTCCTCGTTGCAGGCGCAAGACAGGTACAAAAAGGACCAATTTCAGGGAGCAAAGTTCTGCGCCCCAAGGATGCCTGAGAAACATTCCTACCCAAAATCAGGCATCCAGGGTGGCTGCCTAAAACTAGCATTACCCCCTTGCATATGCTAATGAGAGGCATAATACCTTTTTAAGGAATCTTACAAGAAATTGGTCTGCACCGCTTAGGTTTTTTGGGACATGGATGTGGCCAAGCCAGCGGCTGCCATCGTAAACGTAAGCAAATATATTTTAAAAGTTATTTCTGTGGAGCCAGGAGGAGCAGGAGTACTCCTCCTGGCCCCACAATACTTCTGCCAGCCACGATCGGACACCATTCTGCTGTCGTTCCCTAACCTCCCTCCACATTCTTACCTAAGGGCTGCCGCCGGTGTGGCAGGCATTCCGAAATTGCATTCTTTTGTTGGGTGAGCTGCCTATGAAGGCCCGACTGGTGCCAGCAGCTCGCCCTGAATATTTCGATGGGGCTCGAGGATCAATTTCTTGAGATCCTCGGCCGTTATGCAATTTCCACCCCTATGTGCCCACGATTTCCCGACCAGTGCTCCCTGCGAGCGCTACTCTGTGTTGGAAGTGATCAAGTGTGGTATCGGCCCTACTGTGTGCAGCTATGGTTGCCACACTTTCAAAGGACATACATGTAATTGGAAAAGGTGCAGAGAAGAGCAACAAGAATGATCATGTGTAAAGGGGTTGAGTTATGAGGAAAGATTAGAGAAGTTTAAGCTCTACAGTCTATAGAGAAAAAGGTTAATGAGTGACCTCACTAAGGTATATAGGGGGAGAAATTCAGTATCGCCCCATTTGGGGCGCAATTATCGGCCGGGCGCAAAGATTAGCGCCTGGCGCTAATTATCGCCTCTGACTGCAAACTTGACTTTTATCGCCCCTGGAGGTGATTGGAGCGCTAAATCAGGCGCTTCACACCTGTCTTAAGGCGCAAAGTCCGAGGAGCGAGGCGCTACCTCAGAGCGCTGGCGAAGCTCATGTGATGTCAGTCAGCAATGGAACACACACACAATGGCGCCGGCCAGTTCTTAAAGGGGAGGGTTGATCTTGCTTTCCATCCACATCCTGCTCATTGCAGCCTTGAATCTCGGCCTGGAGAGACCTGTACATCAAATCTGCTGGAAAGAACAATGGAGAGTACCAGGGAAAGAGCTCAGAGTGCACCCCCACAGTCTCTTCTAAATCGATACAAGGAAGGGCAAATCAAAATGAACCTGCAAAGTGCTGCTCAGTACCCAAAACTCCTTCACACAGCGTTGAATCTCTCCAGAAGTCTCTCTCTCTCTCTCTCTCTCAGAATGCGTGGTTCAAAAATGTTACTAACAATAAAAGGCAGGAAGCGTTCGCCTTTAAATAGCGCTCCCCCAGTCCCTTCCTGACTGCAAAACGCTCCCCTCAACATGTCGTTGCTAGCGGCAGGTGGTAAGGCAGGGGGCACCACTCAATATCCGCTCTGGGGCGATACCGGGGCGTTGCGCACTCGACTGACGTCACGATCTGCCGGCGCAGGAGATCGTGGCGGTAGTGTTTAGTGCCGCCGCAAAATGTCTAGTTAATTTCGCGAGCGGCGCAAACATCGCCGCGCCCGGGCGCTAGCTGCTTTGCGCCCCATTAGCGCCCTCTTAAGGTGCTAACGGGAGGCGCAACCAACTGAATTTTTCCCCCATAGAATATTAAGTGCCATAGATAAGAAGAACTGAGAGTATTACTTTTAAGGTCAGTCAGGCCAGTAGAACAACAGGACATACATTTAAACTAGTGAGAAGTAAATTCCAAATAGATCTTATAAAACTTCTTTACTTAAGGGGTGATAAACATTTTGCATGATCTATCAGGTGAGGTAGTGGAATCAAAGATGTTAGGGGAGTTTATGATGCTAGACTGGATGAATTGAAAGACTAGAGGGAATATTCTGAAGTGTCAAATGGCGTTTTTTGCCTTTGATTTTTGTTCCTGTGTTTTAAATGTCACTTTTAGCTGCTTATTGACCTTATTGAAGAATGGTGGCCAAAAACAGTGCGAAGAAATTATTTGAGTGTTTTGATTGGTTGGTTTTCTACTGGTTACCCATTCCTCTTTAGTTTTTTTTGCTACTTTTGATTTCTTCACAGTTAGTCAATCAGATATTTGATTGGTAATAACAATTAATTGGTTATCTGAGTCAGTCACAGTTTTTTTTACTCTATGTGTGATACTTAGAAGGTGTGACACTTTTGAAGTGTGATGCCATTAAGGATACACTTTCAGGCCTTTGAAAGGTGTGTTTGGGAGGCAAGAATATTATTTCTATGAATTTGAAACAGGATAAATTGGGCCAAAAATGTAAACTGAAAATGACAGTGTTCCAATGGATTACTGTTCTGATGTGCTGTGATTGTCCCACTCAGTGAATTCCAATCTTGGCTGGGCCACCGGGGGAAAGTGTCAAATGAGGGTCAGGGGTGCTGTCCCACAAGGAGCAAGGGAAAAATTGGCAGATGTCAATCTCACTGGTTACCTGCAGATCAGTATTGACAGATTCATGGGAGCAGATTATATTTGGCCTCTCTTCTGGCTGGGTAATGGCCCAGGATGCACAAAACTAAAGACTGTCAGCATGAAAAAAAAATCTTTACAAAGAAATATCATGACTCATATATGTTAACATCCTTTTGCTTGTTTTTCCTTATCTCCTCTTGTCAGTGGTGCACTGGAGGGTATGCTGAATGCATCCAATATTTATTTTTGGAAGCGAGTGTGTGCTCATTTTTTCACAGCATGTAATTAAAGGTATACAGAGCGTACCCACTTTGTAATCTTGGAGGGTACAGTGTGCCCACTTTTTTGGCAGCATGTTATCAATGTTATACTGATTTTTTTTAATTTTTGGAGGCTGAGGTATGATTAAGTATTGAACATGTTAGCGTAGAACTCCCCTTACTTCTTGGAGCAGAGGCCAAGCTTAGTGACGGTGGAGGGACCAGAAATTGTGGCAGAATTTGGCTTTGCTAGGTTCCTGTCCCTTCCGAGCAGGAATGGCTATTTCCGATAGAGAGGTTGGGTGCTTCTTCCCCGTAGCCCCCTATATGCTGCCTTCAGTTTGGCTGTTTGATTGGGGTGAAAGTTTTCGCTTAACGCCAATGCTAAACACCAGTAAGGCCAATTGGGTGTTAAGGCTGGAACTAACTCTAAATTTAAACAGAGCGAGACTGCCTCCTTCAAGGGATATGGGGAGATTAGTAGGATTAGTTTCGGATTGCTATAATAAAGAGCTATAGTAGAATCATAGAATGGTTACAGCACAGAAGGAGGCCATTCGGCCCATCGAGCCCATGCCGGCTCTCTGCAAGAGCACTACAGCTAGTCCCACTCCCCCGTCCTTTCCCTGTAGCCCTGCAAATGTTTTTCCTTCAGGTACTTATCAAATTCCCTTTTGAAAGCCACAATTGAATCTGCCTCCACCACCCTTTCAGGCAGGGCATGCCAGATCCTAACCACTCGCTGCATAAAAAAGTTTTCCTCATGTCGTTTTTGGTTCTTCTGCCAATCACCTTAAATCTGTGTCCTCTGGTTCTCGACCCTTCCGCCAATGGGAACAGTTTCTCTCTATCTACTCTGTCCAGACCCCTCATGATTTTGAACATCTCTATCAAATCTTCTCTCAACCTTCCCTGCTCTAAGGAGAACAACCCTAGATTCTCCAGTCTATCCACATAACTGAAGTCCCTCATCCCTGGAACCATTCTTGTAAATCTTTTCTGCACCTTCTCAAGTACATGATTGCAAGTATCCCTTAATTCCCTTAGTTCCCAAAAATTTATCAACCTCTGTCTTGAATATACTCATGATGTGGAGATGCCGGCGTTGGACTGAGGTGGACAAAAATGAGAAGTCGCACAACACCAGGTTATAGTCCAACAGATTTATTTAATTTTACAAGCTTTCGAAGCAGTTCGCTCCTTCGTCAGGTAACCAAGTCTTGGCTGTGCTCTTTGTTGTAGGGAAAAATGTGAATAGATTTTGTCTGTGTTTAAATTGTGAATTCTGGGAGATTCTCTCACTGCTAACTTACCTGACGAAGGAGCGAACTGCTTCGAAAGCTTGTAAAATTAAATAAATCTGTTGGACTATAACCTGGTGTTGTGCGACTTCTCATTTTTGAATATACTCAATGACTGAGCATCCACAGCTCCCTGGGGTAGAGAATTCCAAAAATTCACAACTCTTTGAGTGACAAAATTTCTCCTCATCTCAGTCCTAAATGGCCGAACCCTTATTCCGAGACTGTGACTCTGTGTTCTAGATTCCCCAGCCAGGGGAAAAATTTTCTCAGCATTAACCCTGTCAAGCCCCTTAAGAATTTTATATGTTACAATTAGATCACCTCTCATTCTTCTAAACTCTAGGGAATATAGGCCTCGTCTACTCAATCTCTCCTCATAGGGCAATCCACTCATCCCAGGAACCAGTCTAGTGAACCTTCATTGTACTCCCTCTAAGGCAAGTATGTCTTTCCTTAGGTAAGGAGACCAGAACTGTACACAGTACTCCAGGTGTGGCCTCACCAATGCCCTGTATAATTGTAGTAAGACTTCTTTACTTTTATACGCTAATCCCTTGTAGCAAACGCTAACATACCATTTGCTTTCCTAATTGCTTGCTGTACCTGCATGTTAACTTTCTGTGATGCATGTACAAGGACACCCAGGTCCCTCTGAATGCCAACATTTCCCAGTCTCTCACCATTCAAAAAATATTCTGCTTTTTTGTTTTTCCCTACCAAAGTGGATAACTTCACACTTCCCCACATTGTACTCCATTTGCCACGTTCTTGCCCACTCAGTCAACCTGTCCATATCTCTCTGCAACCTCTATGCGTCCTCCTCACAGCTTACTTTCCCATCTAATTTTGTATCATCAGCAAACTTGGATGCGTTACATTCAGTCCCTTCATCTAGGTCATTAATATAGATTGTAACCAGCTGAGGCCCAAGCACTGATCCTTGCGGTACTCCGCTAGTTACAGCCTGCCAACCTGAAAAAGTCCCGTTTATTCCTACTCTCTGTTTTCTGTCCATTAACTAATCCTTAATCCATGCTAATATATTTCCCCCAATACCATGAGTCCTAATTTTGTGTAATAACCTCTTGTGTGGCACCTTATCGAATGCTTTTTGAAAATCCAAATACACTACTTCCACTGGTTCCCCCTTATCCTACTAGTTACATCTTCAAAAATCTCTAACAGATTTGTCAAACATGATTTCCCTTTCATAAAACCATGTTGACTCTGCCTACTCATATTATGATTTTCTAAGTGCCCTGTTACCCCGTCCCTAATACTAGATTCTAGCATTTTCCTACTACTGATGTCAGGCTAACTGGCCTATAGTTCCCCGTTTTTTCTGTTCCTCCTTTCTTAAATAGCGGGGTTATGTTTGCTACCTTCCAATCCTTGGGGACTGTTCTAGAATCTAGAGAATTCTGGAAGATTAATACCAGTGCATCCACTATTTCTGCAGCTACCTCTTTTAAAACCCTCGGATGCAGGTTGTCAGGTCCAGGGGATTTGTCGCCACTTAGTCCCATTAATTTCTCCATACTATGTCTTTACTTATACTGATTTCTTTAAGTTCCTCATTCTCTCTAGACCCTTGGGGGGAAAAATTAGGTCGCGCCCCATTTGGGGCGCAAATATCGTCTGGATGCAAATATTAGCGCCTGGCGCTAATTATCGGCACTGACTGGAAACTTCACTTTTACCGCCCCGGGAGGTGAGTGGAGCGCTAAATCAGGCGCTGCACACCTGTCTTAAGGCGCAAAGGCCAAGGAGTGAGGCGCTACCTCAGAGCGCTGGCGAAGCTCATGTAATGTCAGTCAGCAATGGAACACACACACAATGGCACGGGCCAGTTCTTAAAGGGGATGGTTAATCTTGCTTTCCATCCACATCCTGTTCATTGCAGCCTTGAATCTCGGCCTGGAGAGACTTGCACATCAAATGTGCTGGAAAGAACAATGGAGAGTACCAGGCAAAGAGCTCAGAGTGCAGCTCCCACAGTCTCTGCTAAATCGATACAAGGAATGGCAAATCAAAATGAACCTGCAAAGTGCTGCTCAGTACCCAAAACTCCTTCACACAACGTTGAATCTCTCCAGAAGTCTCTCCCTCTCGCTCTCAGAATGCGTAGTTCAAAAATGCCACCAACAATAAAAGACAGGAAGAGGCCCCCTTTAAATAGCGTCCCCCCCAGCCCCACAGCGATTGATAGCGTTCCAGTCTTCTGGTCGTTGGATGCGCCAGGTGGTAAGGCAGGGGGCGCCACTCAATTTCCGCTCCGGGGCGCCACAAGGGCGTTGCACCATGGAATGATGTCACAATCTGCGCGCGCAGGTGGTCGCAGCGGTAAAGTTTAGCGCCGCCGCACAATCTCTAGTTAAGTTCCCGAGCGGCGCAAACATCGCTGCGCCCGGGCGTTAGCGGCTTTGCGCCCCATTAGCGCCCTCTTAAGGCGCTAACGGGAGGCGCAACCAACTGAATTTTTACCCCTTGGTTCCCCATTATTTCCGGAATGTTTTTTGTGCCTTCTACTGTGAAGACAGATAAGTATTTGTTTACTGTCACTGCCATTTCCTTATTGCCCATTATAATTTCTCCTGTCTCTGCCTCTAATGGGCCCACGTTTACTTTCACTAATCTCTTCCTAGTTACATACCTCGAGAAACATTTATAATCTGTCTTTATGTCTCCTGCTAATTTACTCTCAAATTATTTTTTCTCTTTCCTTATCAATTTCTTGGTCCTCCTTTGCTGAATTCTAAAATCCTCCCAATCCTCAAGCTTACTACTCTTTTTGGCAAGATTATAAGCCTCTTCCTTTGATTTAATACTATCATTAACTTCTGTAGTTAGCCACGGTTGGACCACTTTTCCTGTGGGGTTTTTGTGCCTCAAAGGAATGTATATTTGTTGTAAATTATGTATTAATTCTTTAAATGCTAGCCATTGCTTGTTTACCATCATACCTTTTAATGTAGGTTCCCAATCTACCTTAGCCAACTCGCCCCTCATACCAACGTAGCTTGCTTTGTTTAGATTTAACACCCTAGTTTCGGACTTAACTAAATTACTTTCAAACTCAATGTAAAATTCTCTCATATTATGGTCACTCTTCCCTAAAGGCCCCTTTATTACAAGGTTATTAATTAACCCCTTCTCATTGCACAATACTAGATCTAAAATAGCCTGTTCCCTATTGGTTCCTCAATATACTGATCTAGATCGACTGACATTCAATGGCATTACCATCGCCGAATCCCCCACCATCAACATCCTGGGGGTCACCATTGACCAGAAACTTAACTGGACCAGCCACATAAATTCTATGGCAACAAGAGCAGGTCAGAGGCTAAGTATTCTGTGGCGAGTGTCTCACCTTCTGACTTCCCAAAGCCTTTCCACCATCTACAGGGCACAAGTAAGGAGTGTGATGGAATACTCTCCACTTGCCTGGATGAGTGCAGCTCCAACAACACTCAAGAAGCTCGACACCATCCAGGACAAAGCAGCCCGCTTGATTGGCAACCCATCCACCACCTTAAACATTCACTCCCTCCACCACCGGCGTACCGTGGCTGCAGTGTGCACCATCTACAAGATGCACTGCAGCAACTCGCCAAGGCTTCTTCGGCAGTACCTCCCAAACCCGCAACCTCTTCTACCTAGAAGGACAAGGGCAGCAGGTGCATAGGAACACCACCACCTCCAAGTTCCCCTCCAAGTCACACACCATCCCGACTTAGAAATATATCGCCGATCCTTCATCGTCGCTGGGTCAAAATCCTGGAATTCCCTACCTAACAACACTGTGGGAGTACCTTCACCACACGGACTGCAGCGTTTCAAGAAGGCAGCTCACCACCACCTTTCAAGGGCAACTAGGGATGGGCAATAAATGCTGGTCTTGCCAGCGACGCCCACATCCAATAAACGAATAAAAAAAAACTATCTTGTATACATTCCATGAACTCGTCCTCCACACTATTACTGCAAATTTGGTTTGCTCAGTCTATATGTAGAGTAAAGTCCCCCATGATTACTGTGTACACTTGTTACATGCAATAAGCATAAGCAATACATCAAGATCTAGGATCATGAAAATCAATTTCGCAGACAAATTCTCCACGCTCATTCATTTCATAGCTACTGTGAAGAAATTATCACAAAGTCCTGGAGATAAAAAGGACTGTGTTGGTTCTTTTAGACACCAAAGCACAATGTTATACACAATAATCAACTGTGACAAATAATCATTAAAACCCTCAGTTGTGTAATAGACTTTTAGAACTTGTTTGGCGCAAAATTCGGATGCGCAGCGTCCGTTTTTTGGGCACTATGAGCGCCTTTAGCAGTCCAAAATGGCATATGCGGCACTATGCACGCTCATGGGGTGAATTGCGCTGGACATCATATCGATGAGTGCGTTAGTCCTCTCTTAAGCTCACACAGCTGAACATGCGTTCAGCAGCAGGAAGGACCCCCCTACCAGTGCTATTTAAAGAGATCATCAACTACTTATAGGGTAGTTGCTGGTTGATTTCTTCTGGCTGATGCTATGCGCCTACAAGTGTTTGGTGCTTTCCACAGTTGTTTAAAGTTGACAAAGTTTTCAGGTAGCAGATGCTGAAGGACTTTTTCCTGAGTTCAAGGCTTCTGAACAAACCACTTTCTGCCAGACATGGGTGCACTCGTAAGAATTACTTTTGGAATACTACATGAGAATGCATTTGGACAGTGCTATCAAGCGGCACTTACTCACCAATAACCTGCTCACTGATGCCCAGTTTGGGTTCCGCCAAGACCACTCGGCTCCCGACCTCATTACAGCCTTGGCAAACATGGACAAAGAAGCTGAATTCCAGAGGTGAGGTGAGAGTGACATCAAGGCAGCATTTAACTGAGTGTGGCATGAAGGAGCCCTAGTAAAACTGAAGTCAGTGGGAATCGGGGGGAAAACGCTCCACTGGCTGGAGTCATACCTGGCACAAAGGAAGATGGTTGTGGTGGTTGAAGGTCAATCATCACAGCCCCAGGACATCGCTGCAGGAGTTCCTCAGGGCAGTATCCTAGACCCAACCATCTTCAGCTGCTTCATCAATGACCTTCCCTCCAACATAAGGTCAGAAATAAGGATGTTCGTTGATGACTGCACAGTGTTCAGTGCCATTCACAACTCCTCAGATAATGAAACAGTCCATGCCCACATGCAACAAGACCTGGACGATGTTCAGGCTTGGGCTGATAAGTGGCAGGTAACATTCGCGCCACACAAGTGCCAGGCAATCACTATCTCCAACAAGCGAGAGTATAACCACCGTCCCTTGATATTCAACAGCATTACCATCGCCGAATCCTCCAACATCAACATCCTGGGGGTCACCATTGACCAGAAACTTAACTGGACCAGCCACAAAAATTCTGTTGCAGCAAGAGCAGGTCAGAGGCTAGGTATTCTGCGGCGAGTGTCTCACCTCCTGACTCTGTAAAGTCTTTCCACCACCTATAAGCCATAAGTAAGGTGTGTGATGGAATACTCTCCACTTGCCTGGATGAGTGCAGCTCCAACAACACTCAAGAAGCTTGACACTATCCAGGACAAAGCAGCCCGCTTGATTGGCACCCCATTCACCACCTTAAACATTCACTCCCTCCACTACCGGCGTACCGTGGCTGCAGTGTGTACCATCTACAAGATGCACTGCAGCAACTTGCCAAGGCTTCTTCGGCAGCACCTCCCAAACCCGCGACCTCTTCCACCTAGCAGGACAAGGGCAGCAGGCGCATGTTGTAGCTGTACTGGAACAGCTTGGCTAGAGGCGCAGCTTGTTCTGGAGTACAAGTCTTTAGCATGACAGCCTTTGCTGTATCTAGTGCACTCAGCCGTTTCTTGATATCACGTGGAGTGAATTGAATTGGCTGAAGACTGGCTTCTGTGATGGTGGGGACCGCAGGAGGAGGCCAATATGGATCATCTACTCGGCACTTCTGGCTGAAGATGGTTGCAAACGCTTCAGCCTTGTCTTTTGCACTCACGTGCTGGGCTCCACCATCATTGAGGATGGGGATATTCATGGAGCCTCCTCCTCCCGTTAGTTGTTTAATGGTCCACCACCATTCACGACTGCATGGGGAAGGACTGCAGAGCTTTGATCTGATCTGTTGATTGTGGGATCGCTTAGCCCTGTCTACAGCATGCTGCTTCCGCTTTTTAGCATACATGTAGTCCTGTGTTGCTGCTTCCCCAGGTTGGCACCTCATTTTTAGGTTTGCCTGGTGCTGCTCCTGGCTTGCTCTTCTACACTCGTTGTTGAAGCAGGGTTGGTCCCCTGGCTTGGTGGTAATGGTAGAGTGAGGGATATGCCGGGCCATGAGGTTCCAGATTGTGGTGGAATACAGTTCTGCTGCTGCTGATGGCCCACAGCGCCTCATGGATGCCCAGTTTTGAGCTGCTAGATCTGTTCTGAATCTATCCTATTTAGCATGGTGGTAGTGCCACACAACACAATGGAGGGTGTCCTCAGTGTAGAGACGGGACTTTGTCTCCACAATGACTGTGCGGTGGTCACTGTTACCAATACTGGCATGGACAGATGCATCTACGACAGGTAGATTGATGATGACGAGGTCAAGTAGGTTTTCCCCTTGTGTTGTTTCTCTCACCACCTGTCCAAGGCCCAGACTGGCAGCTATGTCCTTCAGGACACGGCCAGCTCGGTCAATAGTGGTGTTGCCGAGCCACTCTTGGTGATGGACATTGAAGTCCCCCATAATAAAGAAATTATTATCAGTAAAAAAACACTACTAGCAAAATTACTGGGACTAAAAGTCGATAAATCCCAAGGACCGGATGACCTACATCCTAGGGCTTTGAAAGAGGTGGCCATTGGGATAGTGGATGCATTGGTTGTCATCTTCCAAAATTCTATAGATTCTGGAATGGTTCCTGCAGATTGGAGGATAGCAAATGTAACCTCGCTATTTAAGAAAGGAGGGAGAGAGAAAACGGGGAACTACAGACCTGTTAGCCTCACATCAGTAGTTGGGAAAATGCTGGAATCTATTATAAAAGATGCAATAACTGGGCACTTAGAAACTAATAGTAAGATTGGGCAAAGTCAACATGGATTTATGAAAGGGAAATCCTGTTTGACAAACCTATTGGAGTTCTTTGAGGATGTAACTAGTGGAGTAGACAAAGGGGAACCAGTAGATGTGGTGTATTTGGATTTTCAGAAGGCCTTCGATAAGGTCCCACACAAGAGGTTGGTGAACAAAATTAGGGCACATGGAATTGGGGGTAATATACTAGCATGGATTGAGAATTGGTTAACGGACAGAAAACAAAGAGTAGGGATAAACGGGTCTTTTTCAGGATGGCAGGCTGTGACTAGTGAGGTACCGCAAGGATCGCTGCTTGGGCCCCAGCTATTCACAATCTATATCAATGATTTGGATGAGGGGACTAAATGTAACATTTCTAAATTTCCTGATAACACAAAGCTAGATGGCAGTGTCAGTTGCGAAGAGGATGTGAAGAGGCTTCAAGGGGATCTCAACAGGCTCAGTGAGTGGGCATGGCAGATGGAATATAATGTGGATAAATGTGAAGTTATCCACTTTGGTAGAAAAAACAGAAAGGCAGAGTATTTCTTATATGGTGAAAGATTGGGGAATGCAGATGCTCAAATGGATCTGGATGTCCTTGTACATGAGTCACTGAAAGTGAATGTGCAAGTGCAGCAAGCCATTAGGAAGGCAAACGGTATGCTGGCCTTCATTACAAGAGGATTTGAGTACAGGAGTAAAGAAGTCTTACTCCAATTATATCGGGCCTTGGTGAGACCACACCTGGAGTACTGTGTACAATTTTGGTCTCCTTACCTAAGGAAGGATATACTTGCCATAGATGGAGTGCAACGAAGGTTCACGAGATTGATTCTTGGGATGGCGGGACTGTCGTATGAGAAGAGATTGAGTAAACTAGGCCTGTATTCTCTTGAATTCAGAAGAATGAGAGGGGATCTCATTGAAGCATACAAAATTATTACAAGGCTTGATAGGGTGGATGCTGGGAGAATGTTTCCCTTGGCTGGGGAGTCTAGAACCAGGGCCGCAGCCTCAGGATTAAGGGTAGGCCATTCAGGACTGAGATGAGAAGAAATTTCTTCACACAGAGGGTGGTGAATCTTTGGAATTCACTACCCCAGAGGGCTGTGGAGGCTCAGTCATTGGGTATATTCAAAACAGAAGTTGATAGATTTCTGACTAGTAAGGGCATCAAGGGATATGGCGATAGGACCGGTATGACGTTGAGACAGAAGATTAGCCATGATCTCATTGAATGGCAGAGCAGGCTCCTATTTCTTATGTTCTTATCCAAAGTACATTCTGTGCCCTTGCTACTCTCAGTGCTTCTTCCAAGTGGTGTTCAACATGGCGGAGTACTGAGGGCAGTAGGTTTCCTTGCCCATGCTTGACCTGAAGCTTCATGGGGTCCAAAGTCAATGTTGAGGACTCACAGGGCCACTCCTTCCCAACTGTATACCACTGTGCTACCACCCCTGGTGGGTCTGTGGTGCCAGTGGGACAGGACATACCTGGGGATGGTGATGGAGGAGTTTGGGACATTGGCTGAAAGGTATGATTCTGTGAGTATGACTCTGCTGCTGCTTGACTAGTCTGTGGGACAGCTCTCCCAATTTTGGCACAAGTCCGCAGATATTGGTGAGGAGGACTTTGCAGGGTTGATTGGGCTGGGTATGCCATTGCCATGTCTTTGATGCCAGGTGTCATTTTGTTACAACTGAGTGGCAATTAAGAGTCAACCACATTGCTGTGGGTCTGGAGTCACATATAGGCCAGACCAGGTAAGGACGGCAAATTTCTTTCCCTAAAGGACATTAGTGAACCAGATGGGTTTTTACGACCATCCGATAGTTTCATGGTTACCATTACTGATACTAATAATTATTTCAGATTTATTTAATTAACTGAATTTAAATTCCCCAGCTGCCATGGTGGGATTTGAACTCACGTTTCTGGATCATTAATTCAGGCCTCTGGATTACTAGCCCAGTGACATTACCACTACGCTACCGTTCCCTTGCAAGAGAGGCTGTGTCAGTGAGTGTGGTGCAATCTTTCTGGGTGATGTGGCTGTCATGGTTGAATAGCTGGCAGTGTGTGCAAGCTGTGAGATGTGGATGTGAGGCTTGCAGCAATGCTAAGTGTGTCAGGTCGAGGTGAAGCTAGGTATGAGTGCTTATTGATAGAGATTGTTGGTTGGTGAGTGATGGGGGTGTGGTGCATTGAGCAGTAGCTGAAAATAGTGGTGCAGTTGGTAGGATATGGCATTTGAAGATGCATTCACTGACATTGACCACTCGTGTGAGGTCATTAAACTTCTTGCGGCTTTGTATCCAGGTCCTCGGGGCTTGACTCCTGGCATTATCATCACCACGGTTATCTGATCCCACTGCCTTCTGAGCGTGTGTCTGGAGGGCCTCCTGTGGATACAACACATCTTTTCTCCTTTCCACCTCCTCTACCAAGGCCTCCAGTGCAGCGTTGGAAAACCTTGAAGCACGCTCTCTCCCATGTTGTGTCATTATTGAGTGTTTCCCAGTTCAGAATCAGTTGTAGAACGACTTCCAGCACCTAATCCAGCCACGATGCTCCTCCCATTTAAGAGGTGCAGGCTAGCTTTAAGTTGTGCAGGCTAACTTTAACTTGTGCTCACCTCTCACGATTTTCGGCCCCCTGCTGATGCGTGAAGCGCTGGCTGCATGCTGCAATCATGTTAATCAACAGGCAGCACATAGCTGGCGTGCTGCCTGCATCACATAGAACGGGCACGGGTTAATCATGCATCATGATCCCAGCGCCTGTTTTCGAGAGCTATTGAATTTAGCCCCTGTTTTCTCTAAACTCTAATCATTCTCGGCACATACATGCATGCTGCTCAGTAGCTCCTCCCAGTTTGTTTCCTTGATAATGATATCAGCATTAAACGTTTAAATGCAAATTATTTGTAAATGATAAAGCACCAGCTAATAAACTTATTGTTAGCTTTGGGGTTGGTTTTGCAACCCTGTGCTCGCAGCCTGCAATTTCCCAAGATGCCCTTCTTGCTGGAAGCAGTGATCACAGAATCAGTCCTTTTACATTTTCGTAGCTCTGTTTTAAATTGAAAAGGGACAAGAGTGATAGCATTCATCCCTTAGGCAGCACAATGTTAAAATCTCTGTGGCAACAGTTCAGGAACCTGAGTAAATCAAAGGGGATAAACTGCTAATGAATTTATTCACAAAGTCAACATGTAACAGTTTATTTCATAATGTTGCTGATGTCTTGTTGATAATGCTTTGTATGCTTTAGGATGTTGCCAGAGTATGTCAATAACAAAGTGTATATCATAGTCTTTAGTAAACAGTTGATTTGTCTGCAGAAGGGAAGAATACACAACCAGTGCTGAGACCCAGATATGGTTGGCTTGAGTGAAGGCTAAACTGAACCTTGTGAAAGAGATAGTTCAATGCTCACGATGGCAGAAAACGTCCTTGCACTAATCTAATTTGAAGAGGTGAGGTTATATTAAATAAAGTTTATTGGCGTTAAAGGTACTTAGTAACCAATCTTTCCTCATAGCTAAAATTCTCCAGTCCTGGCAACATCCTCGTAAATCTCCTCTGTACCCTCTCTAGTGCAATCACATCTTTCCTGTAATGTGGTGACCAGAACCAGACCAGTGTTCTAGCTGTGGCCTAACTAGTGTTTTATACAGTTCAAGCATAACCTCCCTGCTCTTATATTCTATGCCTCAGCTAATAAAGGAAAGTATCCCGTATGCCTTCTTAACCACCTTATCTACCTGTCCTGCTACCTTCAGGGATCTGTGGACATGCACTCCAAGGTCCCTCTGTTCCTCTACTCTTCTCAGTGTCCTACCATTTATTGTGTATTCCCTTGCCTTGTTAGCCCTCCCCAAATGCATTACCTCACACTTCTCCAGATTGAATTCCATTTGCCACTTTTCTGCCCACCTGACCAGTCCAACTGATATCTTGTTCTTATATCATCTTCAGTTTCTTGCAATCCATACAATCTTCCTCCTCTGGAGACAAGTAGCAGCTTAAAAAAAAACAGTTCCCACTCACATAACCCTTTGATTTCACAGAAAAAGAGGTTCAAAAACATTTTTAATGTGTTTGCATTCACATGATTTTTGTGACATAAGTCAGTTTGAAACTCATCATGCATCACTTGAGCTTGACAACAGCAGGACAAAAATGATGAGGGACACTTCTCTTTCCATCATCCCTTTTGTCATTTAATTACTCCTGCCTTCCACCCCATCACAGACCTTCCCTCTTGTTCTTTCCTCCTCTGCCCCCACTTCCCCGCCTCTGTACTTGCTTAAAATTAAAAAGATTTGCCAAACACATATTCATAAATTCATAGCAGTGAACGTTTAATTTAGGCTGGAGAGAAGTATTCAGTGGTGTTCCCCAGGGCTAGGTATTAGGACCACTCTTTTTGCTATATATTAATGACCTGGACTTGGGTATACAAGGCTTAATTTCAAATTTTGACGATGAGATGATAATCGGAAATGGAGTAAGACTGAGATGAGGAGGAATTTCTTTTTTCTGAGGGTTGTGAATCTTTGGAATTTTCTATCACAAAGGGCTGTGGATGCTGAGTCGTTGATTATATTGTTGGTGGTGTGGGATCCGCTGGTGTGGTATCGCGATTAAATAGCAGTGAAGGAATGACTGAAATTCCTGATTTAGTTCTATGCGGGGCAGGGATGTGTATTTTTTCCGACTTTGCTGCGATTTTCAGCCTCCCCTCCGCGAACACCTCGGGCTGGATTTTCATAGACCCGTGGAGGCGGGTTTGGAGGCGTGGGGGGGGGGCGGGGTTAAAATTGCGAAAAGTGGCGGGCGGACCCGATCCCGCCTCCATTCCGCCTCCACGCAATTTTGATAAAATCGTGTGCAGTGTTCCCGACTCCGTCCCACCTCCAAGAGGCGGGAGAGGCCATTAAAGCCCTTAACAAGCCCTACATTGGCTCTGTAATGCCATTTTGAAACGTTTTAGCTAGTTTAACCCTTTTCCGACGTGAAGCACGCCTGATGTGAAACACGCCAGTGAAACCTGGCGGGAGCACAAGTGGATAGCTGACTATCAGCTGCAGGTCCACTATTACAACGGAGATGTGATGAAGGTAGTAGTAGTATTAGGTCTGAAAGTCGCCTCTGATGCTACTGCATTGAATGTCTTCAGAGACTGCCTGGCCTTTGCTGTGAGAGGACCTGAATGCAAAAAAAAAATTCTCTCTCTCTCTCTCTCCTCATTTTGCATCCAGGTCCTCTCACAGCACAGACCAGGCAGTCTCTGAGACCAGGCAGTCTCTGACCTGCAATGCAGCAGCAATGATGACATCATCAGAGGCGACTTTCAGACTGAAACCACTAATTGGTTCATGGGTTCCCACATGCTGGAACTCAATTGCCCAATTAGGTGAAAATTGCATCAATCTCCCACATCCAATTGCAGTCGGGTGGATAACACGAAATGCAGATGACACGACCCCAACCCGCCCCAGTATCAAAATCCAGCCCCATATCTCAACCATACCATCCCTGTGTCACGGATTATCACATCACTCTCCTGGGCACAAAGCTGAAAAGAGACACACCACAAAAGATTCCAAACACAATTATTAAATTTATCAATAATCACAAGACACATATTTACAATTATACTATTAACTAATCACCCTGGTGCAATCCCTTAGGGGGAAAAATTTGTGTGGTTTGCGCCACACATTAGCACCAGGAGATGGCGCTGAAATGCCATTGACAGCTGTAACGACAGTTGATGCTGGTTCCAGCGTCGCACGCCATATTGGTGGTGCTGGTAGCGCTGCCGGTAAACCCTAGCACCAGGGAGTTCACCACGATGGAGATCGTGATGTCAGTGAGTGTGCAACGCTCACTGGAAGCCCGATCTCCAACACTGGATTTAGCCACTTACCTTAACAGCAGCGCAGAACAACGACAGGGAGATCTGGCAGCTCCAAGCAGGAAGCAGGCTGCAGCAGCATTATTTAAAGGCTGGTGTGTGAAGCTTGTGGCACAGATGGTGGTATGTGGCATTTGCTGAAGACTTCACTCACCCTGACCACCTGTGTGAGGTCGTTAAACTTCTTCCAGCACTGGGTGTGGGTCCTGGGGACAACAGTGCTGGCCATGACGTGGTCCGCTATCTCACGCCACATGGTCCTGGATGTATGTGGCGAGGGCCTCCTGCCAGTTTGCGGTTATAGCACCTGCTGCCTCCTCTCCACCATGGAGACCAATGCCTCGAGAGCTTCATCGGAGTACCTACGGACTCTCTCCCTCCGCCTATGTTCTGCCATCACTACTTGTAAGTGTTGCTTCTCCATTCGCCTCGTCACTGTGCTGTTGGGGCAGCTGAACAGCCTAGCAGCCTGACAATGAGGTGCTGCGGCATTAATGCACCTTCCCTTTAAGTAGTGGAAAAATCTGTGGCAATCATGACTGTGAATTAGACTGTCCCCGATATTGGTCCACCTGTTCAGTGTAATGCCAATGAGCAGCAGTTTTAGTGCTGAAATCATGACTAAAATCATGTTAATGAAGAGTGAGGATGAATTTAGCATCTTAACTAGACCATTTTCAGGTGGCGCAGTTTAACCTCATTCAATCTTAACACTGCCACTTTCTTGGCCATATCCAATTTTTAGCCCGTAGAGTACAAAAGCAAGAAAGTTATACTAAACATTTATAAAACACTGGTTAGGCCTCAGCTGGAGTATTGTGTTGAATTCTGGACACCACACTTTAGGAAGGATGTCAAGGCCTTAGAGAGGGTGCAGAAGAGATTTACTAGAATGGTACCAGGGATGAGGGACTTCAGTTATGTGGAGAGACTAGTGAAGCTGGGGCTGTTCTTCTTAGAGCAAAGAAGGCTTCTGCAGAAACTGTTTCCAGTGGCAGAAGAGTCGGTAACCAGAGGACATAGATTTAAGGTGATTGGCAAAGGAACCAGAGGCGACATGAGGAAACATTTTTTTATACAGCGAGTTATTGTGATCTGGAATTCACTGCCTGAAAGGATGGTGGAAGCTGATTCAATAGTAACTTTCAAAAGGAAATTGGATAAATACTCAAAGGGTAAAAATTTGTAGGGCTCTGTTGAATGAGTGGGAGAGTGGGACTAGTTGGATGGCTCAACCAAAGAGCCGGCACAGGCACGCTGGGCCGAATGGCCTCCTTCTATGCGTATCATTCGATGATTCTATGATAAAGAAAGTGTCCTAGTAATTCCACACCCTTTGTGATGTCATATCAGTCTATAATCAAGGCTGGTATTTTTTTTGGCAGCAAAATGGACAGAAGTCATTTACACCAGTTTTCCGCCTGGAGATCTAGCTACCTAAATTCCTTTGTGCTTCTTGTAGTCCTTCGAGTTTCGAGTGAGCTCATTTACATATATTATAACGATGGATGGGGCACTGTGGCTCAGAGTTTCCTGGTTTTACACAGAGAAAGCATTTAGGGTCGGTGAGACTCAGAATTATAAGGTGTAGCTGTTGCCAGGATCTGCAGACAGGTGGAGATGAGGGCTTTCTGAACCTGAAGTGTGTGGAGTATTTCGCTTTCGATTTCTGCAGCTGTGAACAACTTTTTGCAATGTTTTTCTGGCATTCTGCCTGCATAGACTTGGACCTGCTTCTCATTGTTTCTGACAGGGTCAGACCACTGGCAGATCTTCCCCTGCCCTATTTCCCATTCACAGTGAGGGCTTCTCAGGAGCAGGAATGGCATTCCCTTTGGGCATACGCTTGTATGCCATTGTCAAGGAGGACGAGGTGGAGCAGCACAGGATGGAGCAAAGGAGAGTCAGGCACCATTTAAGGAGGATGGACCCCACCAGATATTATCCCCCCACATAGAAACAGGTAAAAGACTTGCATTTATATAGCGCCTTTCACAACCTCATGACGTCTCAAACTGCTTTACAGCCAATGAAGTGTAGTCACTGTTGTAATGCAGGAAGCACAGCAGCCAAAATTGCGCACAGCAAACTCCCACAAACAGCAATTTGATAATGACCAGATAATCTGTTTTTTAGTGATGTTGATTGAGGGATAAATATTGGCCAGGACACCAAGGATAACTCCCCTGCTCTTCTTTGAAATAGTACCATGGGATTTTTTATGTTTACCTGAGAGAACAGACAGGGCCTCGGTTTAACATCTCGTTCGAAATACAGCGGGCTGGATTTTGATACTGGGGCGGGTTGGGGTCGTGTCATCCGCATTTCGTGTTATCCACCCGCCTGCAATTGGATGTGGGAGATTGATGCAATTTTCACTTAATTGGGCAATTGAGTTCCAGCATGTGGGAACCCATGAACCAATTGGTGGTTTCAGTCTGAAAGTCACCTCTGATGATGTCATCATTGCAGGTCAGAGACTGCCTGGTCTCAGAGATTGCCTGGCCTTTGCTGTGAGAGGACCTGGATGCAAAATGAGCAGCATCTCAGAGAGAGAGAGAGAACATTTTTTTTGCAACCAAGTCCTCCTAGGCAGTCTCTGAAGACATTCAATGCAGCAGCATCAGAGGCGACTTTCAGACCTAATACTACTACTACCTTCATCACATCTCCGTTGTAATAGTGAACCTGCAGCTGATAGTCAGCTATCCACTTGTGCTCCCGCCAGGTTTCCCTGGCGTGTTTCACATCAGGCGTGCTTTACGTCGGAAAAGGGTTAAACTAGCTAAAACATTTCAAAATGGCATTACAGAGCCAATTTAGGGCTTGTTAAGGGCTTTAATGGCCTCTCCCGCCTCTTGGAGGCGGGACGGAGTCGGGAACACCGCACACGATTTTATCAAAATTGCGTGGAGGTGGAATGGAGGCGGGATCGGGTCGGGACCCCCGAATCTGCAACTTTAACCCCCCTCACGCCTCCAAACCCGACTCCACGGGTCATTGAAAATCCAGCCCAGCACCTCCAACAGTGTAGCACTCCCTCTGTATTGCACTCTAGTGTCAGCCTAGATTTTTGTGCTCAAGGGCTGGATTTTGAAGTTGGAGTCGTGTTGGGGTCGGGAATCACACATTCTGGCTTGTGAACCCGCCTCCATCGAGATGTGGCCAATCCACTGTATTTTCCCTTGATTGACCTTGTTGAGCCCGCCCAGTGGGCTCAGCAGGCCAATTAAGGGCCACCCGGCAACAGGTGACGTCACAGACTGACATTTCATCTGTCAAGAGCTTTTGACAGATGAAATATCAACGTTTGACAGCTCTGTGAAGCTGTCAAACACTCACAATATGATTTCTAACTTCAGTCCTTCCTTTCAGGCTGAGTTAGAAATCATTCCACCACAGAAAACAGAAGGCTGCTGTTTTTGACAGGTCTACGGCTTTCCTGCTTTCTGTGCCGGTGAGATTTCTAACTCCCGAGAACTGAAGGGCTGACACCTGCAGGAGGAAGTTAAGGTAAGTAAAACTTTTTCCAACACTTAGCACTTACCTTACACACTTACCTCTGCACACATGCACCCATCACTCACCTGCCCACCGGATATATCGACCCCTCCAACCCCTGCAGACCCACAGCCCGACCCGATAACTTGGAGTGTTTGCCACCTGTCGGGAAGCCCACACTTTTGTTTTTAAAATAGGGATTATGCAAAAAACTGCCTGTTAACTACCTGTTAACAGGCAGTTAATTGTCACTAATCCCTTCCCGCCTCGGGGAGTCGGCTCTCAGACCAGGTCGGGTACCTGCCGCCCAAGAAACTGGCATGGAGGCGGGTTGGAGTCGGGATGGGGTCGGGACCCCCGAATCTGCAACTTTAACCCCCCTCCCCCCGACTCCAAACCCGACTCCACGGGTCATTCAAAATCCAGCCCCAAGTCTCTGGAGTGGGACTTGAACCTACAACCTTCTGAGTGTGCTACCCATGGCTGAAACCAGCTGAAAGGTCATATGAGAGCCTTACTGAGTATAAGAAGAGTGCACTTCAGCAAAGAGGCAATTGGGCAGCTCTGCCACTTACTGCATGAGGATCTGCAGCCACAGCCATTTGCCTGCACTGCTGTCTCTATGGCTATGAAGTTGATGAATGCACCCCACCTCTATGTCCCAAGCTCATTTTAGACACAGATAATCTCTGTAATATCAGCCAGGATATATTACAGGTATGCATTTGTCAAGGCACTGACACATGTTACAGGAGAGCTGGGAATTTATCACCTTTGGCATCACGGTAAGACAGCAGCGAGATCGGGCTATCCAGTTTCACAGGGTCGCTGGTTTTCCCAAGGTTCAAGGGGCAAACAATGGCACCCACAATGCTTTATCAGCTATTACAAAAAAAATCTCATCTTCCTTTACAAGAAAGATTTCCACTCCATGAATGTACAGATTATGTGTGACAACATGTAAAAGGTTCTACATGTCAACGTGAGATATACTGGAAGTGGTGACGATGCATTTATCCTGCCCTCCCCGACCTCTTCAGGGAAAAAAATCAGGTCAATGGATGGCATCTGGTGACAAAGCCTAACCCCTGCTCCCGTGGATTATGATCCCCCTAAGAGTGGGCCAAACAGTAGCACAGGTGCGCTTCATCGAGAGACATGTATCTACAAGAGTGGTCATTGAGATAAGTATTGGCATCTTAAAGGCATTCTTATGCTCTCTAGATGGGTCAGAAGGGGCTCTGTAGTATGCTCCAGCTCATGTGTCCACATAGTTGTAGCCTACTGCACCCTGTTCAACTTCACCATACAAAAAAAGTTGGATTTGGACGTAGGAACAGAAGTAGGCCATTCAGCTCCTCGAGCCTGTTCCATGACATTGCTGGGGAGGTGGCACTAGCTACTTTGGAGGCAGAACTAAATGGAAGAGAGCATCATGATGACCAGCACTCAGAGCACATCTTAGTGACTGTTGCTAGGGGCATCAAGAGCACATCACTGAAGTATTTTCTTATTATCTTACTAGGGGGCATAGTCTCAGGATAAGGGGTAGGCCATTTAAGACTGAGATGAGGAGGAATTGCTTCACTCAGAGGGTTGTGAATCTTTGGAATTCTCTGCCCCAGAGGGCTGTGAATGCTGAGTCTTTGAGTATATTCAAGGCGGAGGTAGATAGATTTTTAGACTCTAGGGGAATCAAGGGATATAGAGATCGGGCGGGAAAGTGGAGTTGAGGTCAATGATCAGCCATGATCTTATTGAGTGGCGGAGCAGGCTCGAGGGGCCGTATGGTCTACTCCTGTTCTTATGCTCTTATGTTTAACATAGTCTACCTTTGGCAGAGCCTTACCTCCTTCTCCCCCACTTTCAAATAATGGGACATTCCCTCAATCCACTGCCCATCTGGCAACATGGGAACACATCAGCCCTCTTTGCTTCTACATGAGTGTGCCAATAGTCATCTCCTGATCGAATAAATCAGCACCAAATAGGTGCATCTTTTCCTGTATCACTCTAATCGCCATGAATAATAAAGCACAACAGGAGTGCACATTATATTTTCTTACAACAAAGTCCAAAGTTAACACAAACCAACCTTGTCTTTCTTAACACTGTGCTTCTCCGGGTCTATACGTACCTATCTTTGTACTATTCTAGTGCTTTTCCTAGGTGCAACCTAAGGGCTGGTATCGCGAGAGGAGGTTGGCTCTTCATGAGCTTCTGGAGTGTTGTTGCAGTATTAATATACCTGCAGAGATGTTGCCTTGTCCTGCGCTCATCAAAACATTCTGTTGCAAATGTTGTAAACCATTCCTAAATGTTCCTTCAGAACTATGCAGTTACATAATGTAAAGCTCATAAAATTGTAATGCATATTGGACAGTACTGTGGTGTGGAAAAACATATGTATTGCTTCACAATGAATCATTAAAGTTTTAACATACATGTTATATTACAAATTCAGCCATGGTGTAAGAGAAAAGAAATTCAACTTATGTCGAGGTTCTGAGTAGTGATAAAATCTGTCAGGATTGTGAAGAATAATGCTCATGGTGTAAAGCTGTAAACATACTAGATTATGGCAGGCTGAAATAAAGTTAATAGAGTATATTATCCAATAAACAAAGTTTAACGCGCTTGGATTACATTCCTCTGTGCTTTAATTTTAGACCGGTGTTAATTTGTTTATTTTAAATGGGTTAACACATCTCTAGAAATAATGCACACAGGGCTATAGTACAAATACTTTAAGCATTTGTACCTCAATGTCACTGATTATAAATTATCCCAATATGATAATTCAGTACACCGACAATAATCATTTACCATTGAGTTTAATCAACATAAAAATGCAGTATTACCATTACAAATATCCTTATGCTGCATTTTTACTGAAAATACTGTTCTAAGACTGGTGGCTGCAGTATGGGTCCTAGCTGGGCAGTAACCCATTTATAATGTATGATTGGTACTGCAGTCCTCTTGCCCAAGCGAGAGCTCTGCCCTTGTGTGCATCACAGAACTCTTTTCTGATCAGTTCAGATTTTAATGTTTAGAGACGTGGCCAGAGGACACAGATTTAAGGTGATTGGCAAAACAACCAAAGGTGACATGAGGAAAAAAATTTTTACGCAGCGAGTGGTTAGGATCTGGAATGCACTGCCTGAAAGGGTGGTGGAGGCAGACTCAATCGTGGCTTTCAAAAGGGAATTGGATAAGTACCTGAATGAAAAAAATTGAAGGGCTATGGGGGAAGGGCGGGGGAGTGGAACTAGCTGAAGTGCTCTTGCAGAGAGCTGGCACGAGCTCGACGGGCCGAATGGCCTCCTTCTGTGCTGTAACCATTCTATGATTCTATGATTTAAATGAACTCCACATAGGTTTAACAAGTGTCCAGGGGTCCAAGGAGTTATACTCCATGTAATGTTAGATCCAAGTAGTGTCAGACTATCACTTCCAGAGGCCATCACATCTCTTCTCTTAGGTCTGGCACCACTCTGAAGTTATGCTGCAACTATAATGTGGAAAAGGCATTTTAAAGTTGCATTTTAAATGCACCCAAAGTACCTGAAGCATAATTTTTTGATCAATGTTAAGTGGGAAATAATTCACTAACAGTCTGGAAATTCTCCCATATGTCTTTATTGTAAAGAAACTAATCTGCTGCATTGTATGAGTAGGGCCTGAGAGATATTGAGAGATATCTGTGACCTGCTTTCAGCAAGCCGTTAATGGCAGTTTCAGTCAAACTCTAATTATTTTCACTGTTCAGGAAATGCTTTTCTTTGGCAAAACTAGCAGAATTTTAAAAGCGAACTGCAAAATGACTGCTTGCTCTGTGAAATTAGAATTGATTATTTCGTTAAAGTGTAACCATCAAGGGGCTGGATGACACATCTACTTAGAATACTGTTCATTCACCTAAGCCCGATGCTTTAATTCAAGCCAAACTGGCTGATGGAAGTTTCCTCTATTTATTGGCTGTAAAATTATATTGCGGGATACTAGCATATGAATACTTAATGCATTTATCTGACATTTCTTCTTCTGCTATCTTAGTGGAGGTGTTCACTCACTTATTTTAAATAGGTTAATGCCTCTGCAAATATAGTGGCGGAAGGAATTTCAAACAACATCTTTTGGATGAGACATTTGGCCGAGGCTCCATCTACCTCTCAGGTGGACGTAAAAGATCCCGTGGCACTATTTGAAGAGCAGGGGACTCTCTCATTCTTCCGGCCAAGATTTATCCCTCAACCAACAGCACCAAAAACAGATTATCTGGTCATTTATCTCATTGTTGTTTCTGGGACCTTGTTGTGCACAAATTGGTTGCTGCGTTTCCCTACATTACAACAATGGCTTTGCTTCAAAAGTAATTAATTGGCTGTGAAGCGCTTTGGGACATCCTGAGGCTGTGACAGGCATTATATTAATGCACTTTCTTTCATTCTTTAAATATGTTACCTGTTCCATTTTGTAAGTTCAGAGCCTAAGCTCAAGGATCTTGGAGTTTCAATCCAGTTCCGACTTTGCACGAGACAACATAAGACCTTCCTGAATTTGGCACTAATTAGGCAGCCTCCCTCATCGAGTCTTGTGTGGCCAATGTAACCACAGAGGAGCATTGGAGAGGGAGAGCTCTTCTGTGGTTGGGATAAAGGCAAACTGTGACAGAAAAGTAATGGGTCATTTACCATTTATTTAACCCATGTTATACAAGACCTAAGAGTGTTTGATCCTCATTCTGAATATAAGGATAGGACACTTCCCAACGTCCTCCACGCTGCACAGAAGGAAACTACTGCTTGTCTTTCATTCATTCATGATGATGAGAAACTGATGGTGGGAGAAGTACATTGTGCTGCCATTTCTAAAACAAAAGGAAGAGGAGGTCAACTTAAACTGCACTGATCTAAATCTAGCCATGCTCTTGTGCTAATAAATTTAACAAATAATTGAAAGTGTAACTCCAGCCCTTTTGTGGCTGTGTTTAGTTCTGATCAGATTCCTTTGACAATGTCTCAAGTTTAATTGCTATTTACAGTTCATTTGCATAACTACACAACATGCATTTAAAGTGTGTAAGGTCCTTCCTCAAATGGCAGACAACTTAACCTGTGCCATTTTCGTTTATATCCTAGCAGTTGCCTCAAGAGCTGCAATAGACAAAGGCCTGGAGGAGGATCACCTAGTCATCTGTTAAGTAGAGAAATATTCTGTGGCATGGGGGGGAACCTAAAGAGAAAATAATACTTTGTAAAATGAGGATGGAAACAAGAGTTAAGGAAGTAACTGGAGAATATCTAAGAAAGCTATTTCTTCAATGTTCTAGATGCTTAGTTGAATCAATGAACTGTGTGGGCACTTGCTGTGGGACAGTAACTTTCCTATACTGAGAGTGACCTTCATTGTAACACTTGTTCTAGGAAGACTAATCCTATCTTTGATTTCATAATCAGCCCTGTCTTTTTGCAGTTGTTTACTCTGGGTCACATGACATTTTCATTGATTTCTTCCCAACCCCAGAGGATTTAATGCAGTCTGCCCTCACGAGCTTTCACTGCCAGTTCTGTCAGCTCTGTGACCAGTCACCTATGCTGCATTAGTCTGCGGTCCAAAAAGGACATTCAGTAAGGTCGGAGTTTTAAACTGTCTGAACTTATATTTTTTGCCAGTGCAGTTTCCCAAACAACATGAAGTTGTTTTTTGTATTAGCGATCTTATTGGTGGTGCATACTTCTTGGGTTACGTCATTAGCATCTTATGTAGCAGTACCATGCAATGGGCAAGAAGTTCTAGCAGTGGCAGAACTGGCAGTTGATCATATCAATAAAGACCGAAAGCACGGATACAAGTTCAGCGTGGACAGAATAGAAAACGCCCAGCAAATGACGGAGGTATGTAAAAAAGAATGCTTGAGGGGTTTATTTCCCTGACTGCTGACGTTACAAATTCATGAATAGAAAGCTGTTTTATAGGGCAGAAATGCTGGTTCTCTGACACACAGAGTTTGATTTTGCCCCAGAATGAACTTCGGATCTGGGTCGAGGGGAGGGGGTGGGGGGGTTGGAAGCTGGAGCGCCAGCAGCCCAGGTTGGTTTTGTGAAGCCCGAGGAAGCACTGCTGATCCTCCCAGCCCCACAGAAATAAAGTGAAGCTTATCTGTTGGCTCCTCTTTGACCCAGCCATCAGCTAATACTAGGTGGAGCGTGCACAGCGGATGCTTCACCCAATTCAGTCCAAAAATGGCATTGGGGTCCTATTGACGTAATAGAACCCCGATTTCAATATTTAAACCAGCTGTGCGCCCTCTGCAGGCAGCCGCCTGGGCTGCCTACTTGGAGGACCCCAGCAAGATGGAGACGGCCACAGCGATGGGGGGAACAAAAAAAAGACTTGCATTTATATAGCGCCTTTCACGACCACCAGACGTCTCAAAGCGTTTTACAGCCAATTAACTATTTTTGAAGTGTAGTCACTGTTGTAATGTGGGAAATGCGGCAGCCAATTTGCGCACAGCAAGCTCCCACAAACAGCAATGTGATAATGACCAGACAATCTGTTTTTTTGTTATGTTGGTTGAGGAATAAATATTGGCCAGGACACCGGGAATAACTCCCCTGCTCTTCTTCGAAATAGTGCCATGGGATCTTTTATGTCCACCTGAGAAAGCAGACGGGGCCTCGGTTTAACGTCTCATCTGAAAGACGGCACCTCCGACAGTGCAGCGCTCCCTCAGCACTGCACTGGAGTGTCAGCCTAGCTTTATGTGCTCAAGTCCCTGGAGTGAGATGAGTTCTTCCATGTCATTTTCAGGTTGCTACCGCCCCCAATTTTGCTGGGCGGGAGGCCTCAAAATTCGGCCCGCTGTGTCATAGGATGCAGGATTGAGTTACCCAATTCAGAAATAGTGTCGGAGAGAGAGAGACTGTAACTTTCAACCACACTCATTAACCTGCAGTGCATGCAAAGGTGACAAAAATGAAGAAGTAACTGAATTAAAAATTTCACTATAAGACTATCAGATTTTCAAAGTAACCAGCCGTGTATGGACGGTAGACTGATCTGGCAAATGTTAACAATGGTATTGAAACAGAAAGGAAGAGGAGGAAAGAGAAATGGCTGAGCTAGTGCATAGCCAAACTGACGAGTGCATCAAGGAATGATTGACAGGACTTTAAAGGAAGTCATTGATTCCTTCCATGAAGAGTCCTATATAGTAATCTAGCCATATACCAACATAATGACCTGAATACCCCTGCCTTCATTACTATCCCTATATATTTGCCGCAATACAATGATTCATATGTCTCTTTTATACAAAAAAATCATGCTAAAACATTCCACAGAAGGTTCAAATAGTTCATTTACCTATTCCATATGTGTGTCCCTGCATCAATGTTTGCTTCCATTGTGGTTTCCCTTGGTGATAGTGTAGGGTTTATGTTGTCTGCTTTCTAATTTCTTGCTTCTTCGAAGTGCCACCTCATTTGGAAAAGCAAATGTGGTGGCACGCTGTTGCTGCTCAATGAAGACCTCATGACTCACCTGTGATGAATGCTTTATTTCTGCTGGAGCGTGAAATGGTCTTGACACTACTTTAAGCAACTCAGTGTCGGCACTGGCTAGCTGCTACTGTTTCCTACCTGCTTCTTCAGCAATCCTCGGAAGCAGTCAGCTCGGAAGGACAGTCGGGTTCTCACCCATTTCTTAGACTTGCAGCACAGGGAGGATCGTGCGAGCTGGTCCTGTGCCATGACATATGAGTCAAGGTGGGTGGCAGCCCAACCAGAAGCAAAAACAAAACAGCAACAACGAGGGGAAGTGTGTGAGACATTCATAAAATAATGTGATGTCAAATGGATGCCTGCACTATAATATTATTAATGTTGTTGAACTAATTAAAAACTGTTAGCATGTAGCTAAGTGTCCTGTGTGAGTACCTTTGATCGCACAAAGAAAAACAATTCTACTACAGTGGCAATGCATTGTGAGAGAATTTTAACATTCTTATTCCATGTTGAGTACTTATCAACCATTTTCTTTTCAGGCAAGTGGGAATATTGTCTATTATTTAGACATTGATATTCGAGAGACCAAATGCCATGTGTTGAGCCATAAATCACTGACGGACTGTGAAATCCGATCATTCAAGGAAACTGTGAGTATTCTTCCTTTAAACTTCAATAAATTCATTGAAATTCATTTATAAAATGTTATAATTATATTACTGTTACATTTTGTGGGTTGGATTGGGGAGCTGGTTATAAGAATGGGGGCCTGGCACATGGATGTCACTTCACTGTGACCTGAACTGCAGAAGCACCAAATGTAAAATACCTTTTGGGAAAATCTTTGTTAAAGTGGAGAAAAAATTCATAGAATAAATTGACTCACATCTCTTTCACATACCTCAGCCTAAATTTCCTGATTGGTGTGTTATCCGATTTAAAATAAATGGTTTGATGCTGGTGTTAAAATAATGCTGATTGTAAAAATCTAGCTTGGGGGCAATTTTAACCTTACTCGCTCAGCAGAAACCTGGCGAGTGGGCAGTTAAAACCACCCGGGCTCTTACCTGTCCGAAAGCCGCCATCAGTGCAACATCTGCAATTTTAACCTGCTTTCCTGAGCAGGCAGCAAGGATATGTGCCCGGAGCCAACAAGGTCCTTCTTTACATATGCATATTGCGGCCCAATGACATCATTGAGACTCGATTGTAATTTTAACTCAGGCCTGAGAGGGGAATCCACCTGGAGTTAAAATTGGGGCACAAGTACAAGATTGGGAAAGCATCAAGAGTGCGTAAAAAAGCCATAGGATTGCCATCTTTTGCAAAACAGAATGGGGGCAGGATAAGGGCAGTGCAGGGGTGGGGAAGGATGTTGGATTAAGTTCTTATTTTCTTGTTGACAAAAATTGATTGATAACCTTAAGACTAATGACTCCATCATTTTAGTTTACATTGCAATCCTTTCTGGACAACCTGGTCAGAAACTAGCTGGGTGGCAACACTTGCAAGCTATGGGAATGTAAAGGAACAAGAGAAAAATAAATCACAAAATAGGGATGGGAAAGAAAATCAAGTGGTACTTTGCTCATGGGCAGTTGGTCTGGCTTAACTTGTTGGGCCTGAACTTCCAGTATGGGCCAAAAATGGAGAGCAGGCAGATCACCCACCAGCAGCTAGAACCTGGTTCCAACGGGATTCTGCCCTGTTCCATACTGATTGCCATTTTCTAGTGGGATGGGGAGAGGGCAATTCCTCCACCTGCCGCTCTCCCCACTCATCAAATGGGGAGTGTCTCGGGTATTCCCTGGGTACCCCAGGATTCCTGCCCTGTATGTCTATACAAGACCACAGCAGAAGTCTCGCTAACTGAGAGCTGACGTGAGTTCTGCTAAAGAGCAGCAAAGGCCCCAAACCTTTAACAGGCAAAGATAATCAATCCCAGAGGGGATTGATTATCTTTGCTTTTCCAGGTCACGACTCTTTTAGGAGTTCAAGGTGATTTAAAGTGGGGTTTTATTTGGCCGAGGACCTCTGAAGCACCCTTACAGGTCCTAGTAGTCCACCCCAATGATACAAATAATCTTGTCCCCGTGTTTTGGGATTGGGTCTGCGCCTTGTGTATGGTGGACAAGGGAATGGGACTCCTTGTTGTTCATATCTTTAAACAGACAAGTTCTGATATTGGTATTTTACAGGCCAAAGTAAAGAACACTTATGAAGAATATGGTTCAGTGCGGTGTTTGGGTGTGCATTAAAATATATGTTAGTTGAGGAGACATTGTAAAAGTTTTATTGATCCAGTCTCAGTTACCTCGCTGTGATCCACAAAAATCAGTAAGCTGTTATTGCTGATGTGGTGGCAACGACAAAATGGTTTTACCTGGTAGTTATCAGGCAGAAACATTGAAAAACAGAGCAATAACTTTATAGATCACTGGAAAATCCAGGTACAAATTTCCTGCAGTCTAAAACTCAGAGATTAATGTTTGCAATGCTAGCATACAAGCATTCTAATGTTAATATTAAATTCCTGTGTCCACAGTTAACACTTTCATTACCATAACAGATGTAGCAATGCCATTTGAACATGTTCAGTATTCATATGCTAATATCGCAAATAATAATTTCTAGCCTTAGAATTCCTAGTATGACTCACATGCCCATCACCATGAGACTGTCCAGTATCACACACATACCCAATAGTATTTGAGATCCTAGTGCGACTCACCAAGTGACTTAGACAATATATTCTAAACCAATTTAAAGTAACCAAAACTATTTTTGTCTCATTGTCATCTTAGAAAGCAGAAGGAGATTGTAAGGTAATCGTCGAGGCCAAATCTGGAGCTCCGAGTGATGTGAAAGGCTACAAGTGTGAAATATCCCCAGGTATTTTTTTGTTGTTGAATTGACACGTTATCGTACAATTCAGAGCTATATAGCAATAGCAGAGGTGTGGCTGTATGGTAAGTATGAGTTTATTGTATTAGTGAAAATTTACTGTTTGCACCATAGCCTAGATATTGCTGTTGGTTCTGTTCACTGAATCTTACTTTGGGTTTTTTGATGGTTGCAAAGAAAGCTGCTTAACACATGATTTTACCGATTTTAGTAGGTACGTTAAAATGTGCACTTTAATTCCCATGGGGTGAGCCTTCTAATGATATGGACGAAGAAAAATTCCTGCTAGTCAGCTATGAACTGGAATTAGGAGCCATTTAAACAGCTGAAGTAGTGTAGGGGAGGCCAGGACAGCTGATAACTGAACAATATCACTGAGGAATGGAGTGCAGCAGAGTGAGGAAAACCAGGTTTACTGACCAGGAGCTGGATGCCCTTCTGGAAGCAGTCAGGGAGAGGACGAACACTCTGTAAGAGATTAATGGCCACTGCACTCTCAGACACACCTGATGCAGCAGGGTTGGGCAGCGGTGTTATAATCAATGAGTTCAGTGTCAGGGATCTGCAAGACCTGAAAAGACATCAGGAAAAAGGGGTCTGACTATGAGGTAAGGCAGCAATACTGTTCTACATGACAAGAATTGCCCCAAACATGCATGCAAGAAAGTCCTCTCTGCTAACAATTTGATTCTTTAATGCTGGAAGATGTTAATATTCCTGCCATAATAGAGTCAGGGAAGCTAAGGAATGCTTTGTTTGAATGAAGATATTTAGGATGTATGTTATAGTTACAATTAGGAAGTGCATTTGGCAACCTGTGTACATAGCAACAATTCTTAAGGGACTTCACACAAGAAATATGCATCCTCAATTTATAGCATGCAGTATACGCTTAAAGCTGTGCAGCTATACAACATTGTAATTTGCTCTATCTACTTTCAATTCCTCTGAACTACTCTGCTTTTAATTGGCAAGAATAGGCATGAACAGGAGGTAATCAAGGAATTTAAGCCATTGATTCCACCCTTGAAATCATTGCCTGAGAGTGCAGTGAGGGAATGGGTGACAGTGTAGCTAGAGGCTTCCCTTGATTTCAGGGCTTGCGTCATAATGTTCATGTCCTGTCATGTTATCCTGCTGACTGACTATTATCACCGACAGATTCAATTGGAGGAGCATTACACCTGAAAGTATTGCTTAAAGATGGTTGTTTGGGACAACTTTTTGACATCTTGTTCTCTTCTGCTTTCTTAGTACGGAATATCAGGCTGCTGCCACTGTCAGTATCTCTGAGCAAGCCAGCATCTCGTGTCACCATTACCACCTCTGCTAATCACCAGCACAGCTACAGACAGCCTAGAGGATTCAGATAGTGTAACTCCATCCATAGTCGGCAAGGAGTCAGATACATAAATATTGAGGACCAAGGTGACTTTGATGGCATTTAGGAGTGCCTTATGGATGCTTGGATGTTTCTCTTCCTGAAAGAGATGGCACAGATCTATCACGGTCTCCTTGTTAAACCTCAGCCACCTTAGGTATATATCTTCTGTCATTTCCAGCTATCTGTGCCTGGAATGGTAGATCCACCTGGGAGGACCTGGCAGTCTGCTTAGTGTGTCACCTGACCTGACAGGCAGTCCTTTCGTGCGTTTTGCTGGTCCTCCTCCGCCAATTCCAGTGCTAATAGAGTAGAGAAATAACCTTCAAATGAGAAATGGGAACATCCTACCCAACAGCACTGTGGGAGCATGTTTACCACACAAAGGGCAGTGGTTCAAGAAGGCATCTCACCACCACCTTCTCAAGGGCAATGAGGGATGGGCAATAAATATTGGCCTTGCTAACGATGCCCATTTCCCATGAATGAATAAAACTATTTGCCCTGGCCAAGGTCTTAATTACTATCCAGTGGCTCTGTTGGAATGTGCACCCAAATGGATAGGATTGAGTTTCACTGTTCTACCTCCCATGAACAAATGAACTGCCCGTACTCACTGTCCAGGCTCACACAGGAATGTTGGTAATGTGTGCTATTATAATTCCCCCATAACCCTGATCTCCCAAGCACTTTTTCAAGAAAAATCTTAAATCTCTGTGGTGCTAATAGCTGTGAATCAACAACAACAACAACAACTTGTATTTATATAGCACCTTTAACATAGTAAAACATCCCAAGGTGCTTCACAGGAATGCTCTAAGACAAAAAAAATTGACACCGAGCCACATAAGGAGATATTAAGACAGGTGACCAAAAGCTCGATCAAAGAATCACAAGATAATTTAAGCTGACTTCTCTTCCAATCGACCCATAATCAAAACCCAAGCCTGACTGGTAAAAAGAAAAAATGCGATAGATTTTCGCCTTCACCAGCATGGCAGTAACCTGGAGGGGCAGATCACACGGCCTTTATAGATTCTATAAAGAGCCTATAGCTACCACACATTACTTGTGAACCTTTGCTGACTGTCAATGTCAGGACCTGGAAATCACTGCCGATGGAAGTGGTGGAAGCGGAGACAATCAATGTTTTCAAGGGGAGACTAGATAGGCACTTGAGGGAAATAAACTTGCAGGGCTACAGGGATAGAGCGGGGGAATGGGACTGACTGGATTGCTCTGCAGTGAGCCGGCACGGACTCGATGGGCCGAATGGCCTCCTTCTGTGACGTTATGACTCTATGGGCTGGATTTTGTCTTGGGGTCGGGTTGGGGTCGTGTTACCCGCATTTCGTGTTGCCCCCCCGACTCCAGATTAATGTGGATGAATGATGCGATTTTAACTTAATTGGCCAATTGAGTTCCAACATGTGGGAACCCATGGCCAATGAGTTATTCCAGTCTGAAAGTCGCCTCCGATGACGTCATCATTGCTGCTGCATTTAAGGTCTGCAACAAGCCTTGCTTCCTCTGCAGGCTGCCAAGCATTTGGACCTCAAATCTAAGCACCTGCAGCAGGAATGGCCAGCCAACGGCCCAGGGCTGCTCTCAGATTCCATGATGTTGCCCTTCAGGCTTTGGTGGCTGGAGCAAGAGCCAACAGGGAGGTGCTCTTCCCCTCCTCAGGGAGGAAGAAGCCTCCCCAGCAGACAAAGGCTGTGTGGGTCCAGATCGCCCAGGAGGTCACCTCCTTATCATTCACATGCAGAACCTGGATCCAGTGCAGGAAGAGGTTTCATGACCTTCTACGTACTGCTAAAGTGAGTATGACTTTCCCTTCACCCTCAATCTGATCCCCATTGCCTCTCCTCACCAGCACTCAGCTTTAGCAACCTCTTCCTCCATATCCCACTTGACACTGACATCCATGCACCCTTACCCATTCCCTCTCCCTCTATGGTCACATTCACCTTACTATTCGACTATGCAGCCCTCACACTCCCTATCACTGTTATGCTTTGAAAACAACTTACAACACACAGGGAGGCCCCTTAGTCTCGCCAGCTCAATCCATCTTTGTCTCCTTCTAAGCATCTATGCTATGGATTCTCTACACTCACTCCTTCAATCTCACTCAAACTCCACTTGTCTCCCTCATTGCAGGAAAAGAGAGCTCACAATAAAAGGGAAAGAGCCAGGACAGAAGGAGGGCTACCCTCATTAGCCCAGCTCACCCCCTGGGAGGATGCGGTCCTGGAGATCGTAGGCGTAGAGGAGGAAACGCAAGTGGGGGACGGACAGACGGGTGCATCAGAGCAAGCTGGTGACTGAATAGTGTTCCATCTCTCTCATTGACATTGCATGAGTCGCTGATAATGAATCTGAAGCTCTAACAGATGGATTTATGATCATCTGCAATATGCAATGTGTATGTAACCTTGGCATCACATCTCTGACTCTTTCCTTTACTCCCCCACAGGACCATTGCAAGCACCCGTCCCCACTAGCCAGGAGGAAGAGCCTGAGCAGACAGACTCCTCAGAGGAAGCTGCAACCTCTGAGGGTGCAGCGTCAGCAGAACTCAGCGCACCCAGCACCAGCGCAGACACTCACACCTCGGTGGGACCCTCGGGACATAGTGTAGTGTTGTCACCTGGTGTATCACAGCTCACAAGTGAGCATCAGCAGATGGTGGAGACAGGGACAGCAGTGGAGAGTCCTAGTCGGAGGGCGCAGGACTATCCTAGCTCGGCTCAGTTGCATGTCGACCCTCTGCCTCTGGGTCCATCCATAAGATCAGCGGCGCTGGGACTCCAGGAACAGATGCAGGAGTCTCTGACAGGTTTTGTCTCCAGGGTCACTGCGAGTGTGGAGCGAATGGAGGAGTCCATAGCGAACATCAGCAGAGCCTTTGTGGAGTCATTGGCGCATGAACGCATCACCATGGAAAGGATGGCAACCTCCGTGGAAAGGATGGCTACAGTAGATGAGAGGATGGCTAAGGCTATGGAGGAGATAAGTCGCCAGAGTGCAGAAAACATTGTCATTGTTCAGAATAGACTGGCATCTCTTGAGGAGCGATAGTCATCTATTGAACAGAGACACCAGACCTTCATGGAAGTCCTTCTGAGTAGGGCTTCCAGTGCAGATACAGGTCCCCATGGCCCCCCTGATGTGTAGCAAGGTGCTCTCAAGCCACTTGCAAGCGCTGAGGTGGACCTGACCCATGAGAGGGATGTTGGTGGCACACAACAAGGAGGTGGGGGCTCCTCTCCAAGCGCTCACACTTCCATGCCACTGACAGGTCCTCGGTCAGAGCCCCACCAGAGTCCACACCCAAGTGAGATCGGCGTCTCAACCCCTGCCCAGCCGCAGGAGCAGCAGACTGTTGCCGAGCCCTCTCAGGTTCGCAACCCCAGAGGACGCCCGCCAAAGGAGTCGAGACAGGAGCAGCAACAAAGTGAGCAGGGGGCCTCCACTTCTGCTGAAGCCACAGGGGAAGCACCACGTAGGAGCACGCGTAAGAGAAAGAAACTGCACAAATAGCCACAAGGGTAGTCACTTGGGTGAATTTTGATGTGTATTGTGAAAAAGCCATCAGGTGTAAAATTTAAATAAAAACTTTGATGGCTACAGCTGCAGTTGTGGCGTCTGTCATTTCGCTAATGGGACTTCCACAATGAGGCCTTAGGATAACTTGCAATTGTCAGTATGGTGGTCACATTGTTAGTGATCCACTGGGTCTGGGCCATTGTCGTAGCTCTGGTAAGAAACTGCGAGGCAAAAGTGCTTTCTTGTCTAGGCTAAGCAAATCTGGCCAAGATGAGTGCGTTCCTTGCATTCCGGGCAGCTATGGTCTCGGGTAATGCTGCCGCTGGTTGAGGGGCCTCTGCAAGTTGTTCATTCTCTCTCTGCTCCTCCTCCTCCTCCTCCTCCTCCTCATCTGAGGAGGCTATGTGAGGAGCCACTTGGTCCTCCGGCATCTGTAAGCCACGACACTGTGCCATGTTGTAAAGTGCACAGCAAACTACGACGATTCTGGAGACCCTGGCTGCTGAGTATTGCAGGGCTCTACCTGATCTATCCAGGCATCTGAAGCACATCTTCAGCATACCGATGGTTTGCTCGATTATGGCTCTGGTGGAAATGTGGCTGGAGTTGTAGCTCTCCTCAGCTGCGTTGGATGGACTCCTCAACAGCGTCATTAGCCACGTCTTCAGGGGATAGCCCTTGTCTCCAAGTAGCCATCCGTGAAGTTGGTCTGGCAGACTGAATAGCGGAGGCACACTACACTGGCGCAGTATGAAGGAGTCATGGCAACTGCCAGGGTACTTGGCACAAACATGCAGAACTTCCTTGTTGTGGTCACACACCAGCTGAACGTTGAGGGAGTGGAAGCCCTTGCGGTTGACAAAAATACCTGGATTGCGATGGGGTGCCTTAAGGGCCACATGAGTGCAGTCAACGACGCCCTGCACCCTTGGAAAGCCTGCCAGATTAGCTAATCCAACCGCACGCGCCGTGACACTTGCTCGATCCTTGGTGAAATGGATGTGATTGTGCGTGATGGCAAAGAGGGCATCGGTTACCTGCGTGATGCAGGTGTGTGCGGCCGCCTGGGAGATGCCGCTGATGTCTGCTGCTGATCCCTGGAATGAGCCTGAGGCAAAAAAGTTGAGTGCGGTGGTGACTTTGACGGCCACTGGTAAGGGGCGACCACCTGGTCCTCTGGGCTCCAGGTCTTGTTGCAGCATTGCACAGATGTCACCCACTACCTCTCGCGAAAGTCGCACTGCTGCTCAGACATGTTGAGGTAGCTGACCCTCTGTCTGTAGACCCTGTTTGGGGGGTATCTCCTGCGCCGACGGCCTTCCATGCGCTGGCCCCTTCTGTCCTGTGCAGCTTCAGGTGGGTGAGCAGCAGCTTGGCGCTCCTGCTGTTGCTGCTGCTGTTGGTGCTGCTGTTGTTCATGGTTCTGCTGGTGCCGCGGCTGTTGTTCATCCTCATCGGATACCCAGGAGGGAAATAAATAAATGGCTCCCATGCCTCTGGTATATGTCTCAGTTGAGGAAGCCCTCAATGAGGGTGGCGAGAGGGGGTTCCCAGGAGGTCACACTGCAGATGGGTGTCAGGTTCCAAACTTCTAGCGCTGTGGTTATGCCTTCTAAAAGTTCCCCCAGACCTGTGACAACAAAGTCCTGCCACCTGCAATTGATGGCTGATCAAATCTCCTATTTAAAGGTTGAGCTGCAGCTGAGAGTCAGCAATCCACTTGTGCTCCCGCCAGGTTTCACTGGAGTGTTTCCCATCAGGCGTGCTTCACGTGGGAAAAGGGTTAAACTACCTAAAAAGCTTCAAAATGGCATTACTGAGCCACTTTAGAGATTGTTAAGGGCTTTAATGGCCTCTCCTGCCTCTTGGAGGCGGGACGGAGTCGGGAACCCCGCGACCGATTTTGTCAAAATTGCGTGGAGGCGTGTTGGAGTCGGGATGGGGTCGGGACCCCCGAATCTGCTACTTTAACCCCCCACACGCCTCCAAACCCGACTCCACGGGTCATTCAAAATCCAGCCCTATGACTCTCTGACTACATCACAGTCTGCTTTTGAAATTGTTCAGGGAAAAGATGGCTGCTGAAGGTGAATGGATCTGAAATGGTTCAATTAAAATAACTGAGCAAATACCTCTCTATAACAGATGCACAGGCAGCTAATCATGGAGCAACAGCTCTGAAAGGTTGATGATTGATAAAATGTTGATGAAAGAATCTAAATCTAACACTTTGGAAAAATTGTTTAAACATTGATTACTGACGAGAATACTGGGGAAGTAGCAGGATTAAGTTACTGAAACATGAGAAAAAGTTTTCTTTTAAAAAAAATACCTCAATAGTAATTATACTGTCCCGTGTGAAACTGAGCCACACAGATCAGAAAGGTACTAAGTTCAATTGCTTCTTTAGGCTGAGTTAACTGATCTCAGTTGGGTTGGGAATAGGGGTCAATTGGGCTCAGTTAGGGTTATGGAAAGTGACTTGGCACAGCATGATACACTGGAACAAATCCTGCAAATTTCCACACTTTTGCGAGCAATGGGATTTCTTTTGGAATCCTGCGGTTTTGCATCGAATCAGTGAAAATGCCAGTTCTGATCAGATGCAAGTGACAATAAATCGCTTGCCCCACAAACTATTTGCCTTAGTCAGGGTTTTAAGTGTGAAGAATGAGCATTTGGGAGAGATAGCGAGTGGTCACAAAGTGAAACTGTAGCACTGCATTCATCAGCATCTCCATCAGAGAGGGAAGCATTGCAGAAAAAACTTTTTTTTAATGACTGTATCTTGTAATATTTTGCAGATTCAGCTGAAGATGTTTCTAAAAAATGTCCCGACTGTCCACATCTAATACTTACAAATACCACAGAAGCTCAACATGCTGCAATGGTCGCACTTAATAAATTCAATGAAATGAACAACCATGTACACAATTTTGAACTTCAAGAAATAACACGAGGTTCCACAAAGGTTAGTCAGAAGAGTTTATTTTTTTAACTTTTGCTATAATTTTTAAATCTCCTGGTCTTCACACTTTTATTCCTGAGAAGGTAAGTGTAAGGCCTATTAGACCAATGCCAATGTCTCAGATAGCCAGCCACAAGGAGGTACTGCTGCCACTGAAGTATCCTCTTCATTTCAATTTCCCTTAACCTCTATAAGGAAACACCACAGTCTTGGTTTGGCACAGTTTAGCTCCGGAACTAAATAGAATGGAGACTGTATCCATCGCACACCAAGGCACTCAGTTCCAATGTTCTTAGTTTCTCTATTAGGTACTCTTGCAAAATGCAAAATTCCTCACATGTGAGGGCAGATGGGCAGGTGACCTTTTGCCACATGCCTATCAATGCTCATCTTTAACCAGCAACTTGGGGATGTACAGGAATGGCTCCTGATGACTTTCCAGTTGTTTTTAAACAATCAGAAATTCGGCTCTTGTCGGGTGAGTATGCGCTGTGTACTCACCCGTAAGGCCACCTGAAGTGCCGGTTTCACGCATGCACTGCGCATGCACGGGAAACCGGAACTTCCGTTCCCCTGAAGGAAGGGGTTCAGAAGTTGAATGCGTGCGCGGGAGAGGCAGCGCGCACGCAGCGAACTTTGTTTTTTTTTTCAGGTTTCTCCGTGAGGGTAAGTATGGAGAAGCTGCGCATTTAAAAAGGAGGCGCAAGGCCTGTTTTTAAGAAGGTAAGTGGTTAATTAATTAGAATTTAAACATTTTTTCAACAGGTTTATCTTTTTTACATACTTTAAAGAAAGGTCAGTTTATTTTTAGCACCGTTAAAAAGTTTAATTAATTTTTTCAAAAATTTAAATTTTTGTTTAAAGTAGTTAATTTATGTAATTTATAGTTATTTTAAAAATGTGATGGTTTTTAAAAAAATTTATTTGAAGTTTTAGTGTGGTTTTGGGGCCGACCTCTATTCATAGATTTGACAGGTCTTCCTGTCAAATCTATGAATGAAAACTCCCTGCTAGGATTGGCTCTCCATGGCCCACGTGATCCCAGGGGACGCTTCGAACTAACTGCGCCCCTGGGATACGCAAGCTCTGCGCGCCGGCAGCTGCAGGAGGCCCAGGACCCGAATTCCTCGTGGGCCCGAAGCACAACGGCAGGCACGGTAGGTAAGTACGCGCGCGATGCTTGCACCCGCAGGAAGCCGGAGAGCCGAATTTCTGGCCCCGAGAGAAGAAATTCCTCTTCATATCAGTTCTAAAAGGGCGGCCCTTTATTCTGAAACTATGCCCCTGAGTTCTAGATTTCCCCACGAGGGGAAACATCCTCTCTGCATCTACCTTGTCGAGCCCTCTTAGTATCTTATATGTTTCAATAAGATCACCTCTCATTCTTCTAAATTCCAATGAGTATAGGCCCAACCTGCTCAACCTTTCTCAACATTGGACCACCCAATTCCATCTCCCTGTGTAAATATATAAAAGGGGAGCTTTAGAGACACCATAAAGGAAATGGCATCAAATTGGTGTTTAGCAGAAGCAACGGTACTATTAATATGTAACAGAGTCAAAGTTTTCTTTGTAATAAAACCTGCGATTTTAAATCTTTTCAGAGAATTTTGATGGGCTCCCCCGGCGGATAAATGCATCACCTGGTGCAGTCATGGGGTACATTTTCAACTTGCAGCCCAGGCATAAAACTGGCCTTGCATATCGATGGAAATGAAAATCGGACGGTTTCTATAATGGGCGGCCAATCCTCAACGCCAGTCTTACATCCGGGCGGCAAGGTCGAGGCAGGTCCCAACTTTGCCCCAAGCCTGTCTGGTCTCAGCATGATCTGAAGCAGGGACACTTTAATTGTCCTTAGCTCTCCAGGCTAAGAGGAAAATAAATCAGTTAAGGCTTCCGTTCCTGATTGCTATTCAGTGATCCCTGCTGGAAAGTGCTTATGTGTGACTCGGGCTCAGCTCTGATGCTGCTCCCCCACCATGATTTTAAATAGCCTGCCACGTGCTGAGGTACAGGATGGGTACAGGCACTCATGGAACCACACCCCAGAATGAGTCGGTGCCTTCAGAAGAGGGGACATTAAAAAAACCCACTTTTTTTTTGTTGGGGGAATGGGTGGAGTAGTCAGAACACGATCCATTTTATTGTGGGAAATGTCTCTGAATTCACCCCAGATTGATGTAAGGAACCTATATGAAATGGAGTTGGATAGTCAAGCCATTTCCTAGTGTGTGTGAGTGCATAGCATAAATCTTCCCTTTGTCCTTAATTCAGCATTAATTGACTTGGGAATCTCACAGAAGTCTCTGATGTAGGAAATGGAATTATCACAGTGGTGCCTGTCGTTTCTTTTTGTGCATGTTCTATTAGTTTAACACACTTTCACAGCTTCACCAATGCACCCTGCTGCTAGCTTATGGAGTTCCCCAATAGGGCATCAATTTCACAATCTCACCAATGTATCATACTGCTACTTTGCAGGGCAGGTGCACAAAAGTGTTTCAAGATCCTGTTTTGCTTTCAGGAGGTCCTGGCAAAAACCACATTTTTTGCCGCAATGGCGGCAAAGTTAGGATTTGCAATTGCAATAAAAGCAATAAATGAGCCACATAGGTATTGACTATGAACATTATTGTAATTATGTTTCAGGGAGTTGGGACTCCGGTGTTGGTGGAATTCGTCATCCGGGAGACTACATGTCTCAAAGGCACCCTTATATGTCCTCGAATAGTCCTTCAATTTCCTGTGAGTACATTGCAGTCAGAATGGATAAATAATGCAGACTGAGTTACAGATTATAATCAAATCAAAACATTTAGGTGGTTTATAAATAGTATTATAGATCTAGTTACAGATTGCAAAATAATTGAGAGGTTCTGATGATTTATTTGTTGAACAATGGATACTTGGGAATGAATAAAAGAATTCAATGTAACAAAGGAGTTAGATGGTTTGGGAATAGAACAATGAAGACCTAGTATTGAGTGTAGCCCCATCAAGGGTTCAAATGGTTTACAAAGCGAATAATTGAATCCCAAGAGTGATTTATAGGTACTAAGTGTGAGTGTGTTTTTGGTTGCAAGGGACTCTGGGAAGTGTGGTGTTGGAAGCTGTGCTAGGCCGGGCTGAAGCTCTGTGAACCATACTGTGAAGTTGCCAATGAGTTTTATGTCAGTATTTGTCACCACATCTCAATGTCATGATAGTTGCTAAATGTCTATCAGAACCTTGTAGGACATGTTTTAATTTATATAGGTGGGCTGGTCATTGCCAACAGGCTGAGCTGATCTCAATGTTGTTGGATTAAATGTTGTTACACTTAATCTACTGGTGTGAATGTTACCTGCTGATTGATGTTAGTTGATGCATCGCAACTGGGTGAGCCAGGTTATTCTGGCCACATACATTGAGTTCATTCATGGAGCACCATCATCATGCATGCTCAGGCACATATGTCTTACATTATGTGGATGTTATCTTGTGTTACTGATCTGTCAACCGAAGGAGTCAGACCCATGCTGGTAGGCAGGTATAGACAGCAGCATTTATTCACATCATGGGCATTGTGCTGAATGTGGTTGACTCTTAACTGCCCTCTGAAATGGCCTAGCAAGCCATACAGTTGTAACAAACCGCTACGAAACATAATAATAAGAATAAAACCGGACGGACCAACTGGCATCGACCTTGGCACTGGCTATGGACATGGCAACGGCACACCCAGCCCAGTCGACCCTGCAATGTCCTTCTCACCAACATCTGGGGACTTGTGCCAAAATTGGGAGAGCTGTCCCACAGACTAGTCAAGCAACAGCTTGACATAGTCATCCTCACAGAATCATACCTTTCAGCCAATGTCCCAAACTCCTCCATCACCATCCCTGGGTATGTCCTGTCCCACCGGCAGGACAGACCCACTAAGAGTGGCGGCACAGTGGTATACAGTCGGGAAGGAGTGTACTGGGAGTCCTCAACATTGACTCCAGACCCCATGAAGTCTCATGGCTACAGGTCAAGCATGGGCAAGGAAACCTCCTGCTGATTACAACCTACCGCCCTCCCTCAGCTGATGAATCAGTACTCCTCCATGTTGAACACCACTTGGAAGAAGCACTGAGGGTAGCAAGGGCACAGAATGTACTCTTGGTGGGGGACTTCAATGTCAATTACCAAGAGTGGCTCGGTAGCACCACTACTGACCGAACTGGCTGAGTCCTGAAGGACATAGCTGCCAGTCTGGGCCTGCGACAGGCGGTGAGAGAACCAACACGAGGGAAAAACCTACTTGACCTCGTCCTCACCAATCTACCTGTCACAGATGCATCTGTCCATGACAGTATTGGTAGCAGTGACCACCGCACAGTCATTGTGGAGACAAAGTCCCATCTTCACACTGAGGACACCCTCCATCGTGTTGAGTGGCACTACCACCGTACTAAATGGGATAGATTCAGAACAGATCTAGCAGCTCAAAACTGGGCATCCATGAGGCGCTGTGGGCCATCAGTAGCAGCAGAATTGTATTCCACCACAATCTGTAACCTCATGGCTCGGCATATCCCTCACTCTCCCATTACCATCAAGCCAGGGGACCAGCCCTGGTTCAATAAGGAGTGTAGAAGAGCATGCCAGGAGCAGCACCAGGCATACCTAAAAATGAGGTGCCAACCTGGAGAGGCTACAACACAGGACTACATTCATGCTAAAAAGCAGAAGCAGCATGCTATAGACAGGGCTAAGCGATCCCACAATCAACAGATCAGATCAAAGCTCTGCAGTCCTGCCACATCCAGTCGTGAATGGTGGTGGACCATTAAACAACTAATGGGAGGAGGAGGCTCCATGAATCTCCCCATCCTCAATGATGGTGGAGCCCAGCATGTGAGTGCAAAACATAGAAACATAGAAACATGGAAGATAGGAGCAGGAGTAGGCCATTCGGCCCCTCGAGCCTGCTCCGCCATTCGATGAGATCATGGCTGATCATCCAAACTCAGTACCCTGTACCTGCCTTCTCCCCATATCCCTTGATATCCCTAGCTTTAAGAAATATATCTAACTCATTCTTGAATATATTTAATGACTTGGCCTCAACTACCTTCTGTGGTAGAGAATTCCACAGGTTCACCACTCTCTGGGTGAAGAAAGTCTTCCTCATTTCTGTCCTAAATGGCTTACCCCTTATCCTTAGATTATGACCCCTGGTTCTGGACTCTCCGACCATCGGGAACATTCTTCCTGCATCTAGTTTGTCCAGACCTGTCAGAATTTTATATGTTTCGATGAGATCCCCTCTCATTCTTCTGTACTCCAGCGAGTATAAGCCCAATCGACCCAATCTCTCCTCATATGTCATTCCTGCCATCCCAGGTATCAGCCTTGTGAATCTTCGCTGAACTCCTTCCATGGCAAGAACATCCTTCCTCAGATAAGGCGACCAAAACTGCACACAGTACTCAAGGTGTGGTCTCACCAAGGCCCTGTACAACTGCAGCAGGACATCCCTGTTCCTATACTCAAACCCTTTCGCTATGAAGACCAACATACCATTTGCCTTCTTCACCGCCTGCTGCACCTGCATGCTTACCTTCAGCGACTGGTGCACAAGGACACCCAGGTCTCGTTGTACTTCCCCTTCTCCCAATCTATTGCCATTCAGATAATAGTCTGCCTTTCTGTTTTTGACACCGAAGTGGATAACCTCGCATTCAGCCATGTTATATTGTATCTGCCACGCTTCTGCCCACTCACCCAACCTGTCCAAATCATCCTGGAGTTTCTCGGTATCCTCCTCGCAGCACACACGCCCACCCAGCTTTGTGTCATCTGCAAACTTGGAGATATTACATTTAGTTCCCTTATCTAGATCATTAATGTATATTGTGAATAGCTGGGGTCCAAGGACCGATCCCTGCGGTACCCCACTAGTCACTGCCTGCCACTCGGAAAAAGACCCATTAATTCCTACTCTCTGCTTTCTGTCCGCCAACCAGTTCTCTATCCAAGTCAATACCTTGCCCCCAATCCCATGTGCCTTAACTTTACACGCTAATCTCTTATGCGGGACCTTATCGAAAGCCTTTTGAAAGTCCAAATACACCACATCTACTGGTTCTCCCTTATCTATTTTCCCAGTTACATCCTCAAAAAATTCCAGTAGATTAGTCAAGCACGATTTACCTTTTGTAAATCCATGTTGACTTTGTCCGATCCTGTCACTGTTTTTCAAGTGCTCAGCTATTACATCCTTTATAATGTACTCTAGCATTTTCCCCACTACCGATGTCAGGCTTACCGGTCTGTAATTCCCCGCTTTCTCTCCACCACCCTTTTTGAATAGTGGGGTAACATTAGCTACCCTCCAATCCATGGGTACAGTTCCAGATTCCATCGAATGTTGGAAGATGATCAGCAATGCATCTACTATTTCTAGGGCCACTTCCTTAAATACCCTAGGATGTAGATTATCAGGCCCATGGGATTTATCGGCCTTCAATCCCGTCAATTTCCCTAACACCATTTCCCTGCAAATACTGATTTCTTTCAGTTCCTCCCTTTCATCAGACCCTATGTTCTCCAACATCTTTGGGAGGTTATTTGTGTCCTCCTTTGTGAAGACAGAACCAAAATATGCATTTAATTGGTCTGCCATTTCTTTGTTCCCCATTATAACTTCCCCCGCTTCTGACTGCAAGGGACCTACACTTGATTTCACTAATCTTTTTCTCTTCACATATCTATAAAAGCTCTTACAGTCAGTTTTTATGTTCTCTGCAAGCTTACTTTCATATTCTATTTTCCCCTTCTTAATTAATCCCTTTGTCCTCCTTTGTTGAACCCTAAACTGCTCCCAATCCTCAGGGTTACCGCTTTTTCTGGCCAATTTATATGCCCTCTCCTTGGATCTTATGCTATCCCTAATTTCCCTTGTTGCCACGGTTGAGTCACCCTTTTTGTTTTATTCTTATGCCACACTGGGATGAACAAATTCTGTAGTTCATCCATGCAGTCTTTGAATGTTTGCCATTGCCTATCCACCGTCAACCCTTTGAGTGACATTCCCCAATCAATCCTATCCAATTCGCGCCTCATACCATCGTAGTTTCCTTTATTTAAATTCAGGACCCTAGTCTCTGATTCAACTACTTCACTCTCCATCCTAATGAAGAATTCTATCATATTATGATCACTCTGACCCAAGGGGCCTCGTACAACAAGATTGCTAATTAATCCTTTCTCATTACATAATACCCAGTCTAAGATGGCCTGATCTCTGGTTGGTTCCTCAACATATTGTTCCAGAAAACCATCCCGTAAACATTCTAGGAATTCCTCCTCCACAGTATTTTTACTAATTTGGTCAGCCCAATCTATATGTAAATTAAAGTCACCCATGATGACTGCTGTGCCCTTACTGCATGCTTCTCTAATTTCCCTTTTAATGCCGTCCCCAACCTCCGTATTACTGTTTGGAGGTCTATATACCACTCCCACTAACGTTTTCTGCCCCTTGTTATTTCTCAGTTCTACCCATACAGATTCCGCATCATCAGAGCTAATATCCTTCCTTTCAATTGTGTTAATCCCCTCTTTAACCAGCAATGCTACCCCACCTCCCTTTCTTTTTTGCCTATCTTTCCTAAATATTGAATAACCCTGGATGTTGAGTTCCCAGCCATGGCCACCCTGGAGCCATGTTTCTGTAATCCCAATCAAATCGTATTCATTTACCCCTATTTGCGCAGCTAATTCATCCACCTTGTTCCGAATGCTCCTTGCATTAAGACACAAAGCCTTCAGGCTTGTTTTTTTAACGCTCTCAGACCTATATGAATTATTATTTACTGTGACCATGTTTGATTTAAACCGTTGAGTTCTTTGCCTTCTACTTTTGTTTTTCTCCTTCCTGTCTTTTGCTTTTATCCTTGTTTCTCTTTCCTCTGTCTCCCTGCTCAGGTTCCCAACCCCCTGCCACTTTAGTTTAAACCCTCCCCAACAGCACTAGCAAACACTCCCCCTAGGACATCGGTCCCAGCCCTGCCCAGGTGCAGACCGTTCCGTTTGTACTGGTCCCACCTCCCCCAGAACCGGTTCCAATGTCCAAGGAATTTGAATCCCTCCCCCTTGCACCATTCCTCTAGCCATGTATTCATTTGAAATATCCTCCTATTTCTACTCTGACTAGCACGTGGCACTGGTAGCAATCCTGAGATTACTACCTTTGAGGTCGTATTTTTTAATTTACCTCCTAACTCCCTATATTCTGCTTTTAGGACCTCATCCTGTTTTTTACCTATATCGTTGATGCCTATGTGCACCACGACAACTGGCTGTTCGCCCTCCCCCTCCAAAATGTTCTGTAGCCGCTCCGAGACGTCCTTGACCCTTGTACCAGGGAGGCAACACACCATCCTGGAGTCTCGTTTGCGGCCGCAGAAACGCCTATCTATTCCCCTTACAATTGAATCCCCGATCACTATAGCTCTTCCACACTTTTTCCTCCCAGCCTGTGCAGCAGAGCCACCCATGGTGCCAGGAAGTTGGCTGCTGCTGCCTTCCCCTGATAAGTCATCCCCCCCAACAGCATCCAAAGTGGTATATCTGTTTGAGAGGGGGATGGCCACAGGGGACCCCTGCACTACCTGCCTGCACCTCTTACTCTGCCTGGTGGTCACCCATTCACTTCCTGCCTGTACACCCTTTACCTGCGGTGTGACCAACTCACTAAACGTGCTATCCACGACGTTCTCAGCGTCGCGAATGCTCCAATATGCATCCATCCGCAGCTCCAGCGCCGCAATGCGGTCCATCAGTAGCTGCAGCTGGATACACTTCCCACACACATGGTTGTCAGGGACACAGGAAGCGTCCCTGATTTCCCACATATAGCAGGAGGAGCATATCACGGGGCGGAGCTATCCTGCCATGACTCACCCTTTAATTAATTAATTAAAATTAAATTAAATGAATCCCACCAATTTCACTTCAATTAAATGATATACTCAAGGGCCCTTGTTTAACAGCAGTCCCCGCTACACCACAGAGACTCTAGAAACTATAAACCACAGAATTTAAGTATGGAAAAAAGGAGAAAGAGAGAAATACTCACCAACCAATCACTTACCTGGCTGAAGTGTTTGCAACCATCTTCAGCCAGAAGTGCCGAGTGGATGATTCATATCGGCCTCCCCCTGAGGTCCCCACCATCACAGAAGCCAGTCTTCAGCCAATTTGATTCACTCCACGTGATATCAAGAAACAGCTGAGCGCCCTGGATATAGCAAAGGCTATGGGCCCTGACAACATCCCAGCTGTCGTGCTGAAGACTTGTGCTCCAGAACTAGCCGCGCCTCTAGCCAAGCTGTTCCAGTACAGCTACAACACTGGCATCTATCCGACAATGTGGAAAACTGCCCAGGTATGTCCTGTCCACAAAAAGCAGGACAAATCCAATCCGGCCAATTACCGCCCCATCAGTCTACTCTCAATCATCAGCAAAGTGATGGAAGGTGTCATCAACAGTGCTATCAAGCGGCACTGACTCACTAATAACCTGCTCACCGATGCCCAGTTTGGGTTCCGCCAAGACCACTCGGCTCCTGACCTCATTACAGCCTTGGTCCAAACATGGACAAAGGAGCTGAATTCCAGAGGTGAGGTGAGAGTGACTGCCCTTGACATCAAGGTAGCATTTGACCGAGTGTGGCATCAAGGAGCCCTAGTAAAACTGAAGTCAATGGGAATCGGGGGGAAAACTCTCCGCTGGTTGGAGTCATACCTAGCACGAACGAAAATTGTTGTGGCGGTTGGAGGTCAATCATCACAGCCCCAGGACATCGCTGCAGGAGTTCCTCAGGGCAGTGTCCTAGGCCCAACCACTTTCAGCTGCTTCATCAATGACCTTCCCTCCAACATAAGGTCAGAAATGGGGATGTTCGCTGATGACTAGCACAGTGTTCAGTGCCATTCACAACTCCTCAGAAAACGAAGCAGTCCATTCCCACATGCAACAAGACCTGGACGACGTTCAGGCTTGGGCTGATAAGTGGCAGGTAACATTTGCGCCACACAAGTGCTAGGCAATGACTATCTCCAACAAGCGAGAGTCTAAACACCGCCCCTTGACATTCAATGGCATTACCATCGCCAAATCCCCCACCATCAACATCCTGGGGGTCACCATTGACCAGAAACTTAACTGGACTAGCCACATAAATACTGTGGCAACAAGAGCAGATCAGAGGCTAGGTATTCTGTGGCGAATGTCTCACCTCCTGACTTCCCAAAGCCTTTCCACCATCTACAAGGCACAAGTAAGGAGTGTGATGGAATACTCTCCACTTGCCTGGATGAGTGCAGCTCCAACAACACTCAAGACACCATCCAGGACAAAGCAGCCCGTTTGTTTGGCACCCCATCCACCACCTTAAACATTCACTCCCTCCACCACCGGCGTACCGTGGCTGCAGTGTGTACCATCTACACTGCAGCAACTCGTCAAGGCTTCTTCGGCAGCACCTCCCAAATCCGCGACCTCTTCTACCTAGAAGGACAAGGGCAACAGGCACATGGGAACACCACCACCTCCAAGTTCCCCTCCAAGTCACACACCACCCTGACTTGGAAATATATCGCCGATCCTTCATCGTCGCTGGGTCAAAATCCTGGAACTCCATAACTAACAACACTGTGGGAGTACTTTCACCACACGGACTGCAGCGGTTTAAGAAGGCGGCTCACCGCCACCTTCTCAAGGGCAATTAGTGATGGGCAATAAATGCTGGCCTTGCCAGCGACACCCACATCCCATGAACGAAAAAAAAAAATCTTCATGACACAGTGGAGCTGACACATTTTTGCACATTTTTGCACAGCCAGAGCACTGCCTTGGCTAAGTTTTAGTGAAGGAGACACAATTAGGGGTGGTTTTGATTTGGCCACTCTGATCTATGAGTTTTGCACCACATTTTAACCAGTGGTGTAATATGATATTAAAATCATGTTACTAATCTTAAAAATAGAGCTCGGCCATTTAAGAGTGAAATCAGAAAGCATTTTTTCACACAAAGGATAGTAGAAAGCTGGAACTTGCTCCCAAAAGACTCTGGATGCTGGGTCAATTGAAATTTTTAAGACTGAGATTGGTAGACATTTGTTATGTAAGGTTATCAAGAGATATGTAATGGGCGGGCAAATGGAATCGAGCTACAGGTCAGCCATGTTCAATTGAATGGGCGTCAGGGGCTGAATGGCCTAGCCCTGATCCTATGTTCCTATATATTCCAAAGGCATTGAACTCTAAGTTTAGCGGAAGCTTAAACTTGATCGGATAACTAGATAGATCAGCAACAGCTACAAACACTGGGACCGAGAACTGAGGTAGTTTCTGAATCTGAATGGATCCAAATCTGGTCGATCCAGAAATGTGGATTACTTGCAAATTCCCTTGTAAAGATTATTTCAGATTTGGATGATGCAAGTGTTTATTTGAGGTAAGGTTTCTGGTTTTCTGTAATCACTTCAGAAAACATTTCAAGTGCTTCACAAAGGTTTAGATTGTGAAATCTGGAATAATTGTAGTTTAGCAGCAGCAGAGTAATGTTAATGATTGCATGGTCTCAGTGGAAAGCATTCATAGGGAGCAAGGGTCAGAGACCGGACTAAAACATTGTCAGCCAGATAGTCCAACCCATTCTCCCTGCAAAAATAGTTCCCTACTGGCAGCATGGGGCATGGAATTACCCCTCAGGTTTCAACATTCAATTTGTCTCTTATCTCTGCTCAGCCCTGATAAAAGAAGGTGGGCAGGGAGCTCGCAATGTAAAACAATTTAACACCATCAGGGAATTAATCATTATATTTACTCCTGTGTTTTACCTTATTGTAGGAAATTGGATTCTGTGCAGCCTCTGTCACTCCTGGCACTCCTGAAGAGATAGTTGATGTGATTTGTGAGACCGTCAACACAACGGTAATGCCTTAGTCTTCAGTCTAAAACATATACTACAAATATAGACCAATATTAATACAGGACTATAGCTATAGATCAACAGTTAAACACACACTACATCGTCTGCAGCAGGTATTCTATCAATGAGGTTTACTACCTGCTTAACATTATTCATAAAACACAAGTCACCACACCTCAGGATGGATATATTGTCCTTGGAGGGGTACAGTGCAAATTCACCAGAATGAAACCAAGGCTTAAAAGGTTAAATTATGAGGTCAGGTTACATAAACCTGTCTTACATTCTGTTGAGTTTAGTAGGTTGAGGGGTAATCTAATCGAGGTGTTTAAAATGATAAAGGATTTGATAGGGTGGATACAGAGTAGCTGTTTACTCTGGTGGGAGAATCTAAAACAATAGTGGAAGGCCAGAGGATTGGGAAATTTTTAAAAACCAGCAAAGGACGACTAAAAAAATGATAAAGAGAGAGAAGATAGCTTATGAGAGTAAGTTGGCAAGAAATATAAAAACAGACAGTAAGAGCTTCTACAGGTATATAAAAAGGAAGAGAGTAGCTAAAGTAAATGTTGGTCCCTAGAGGAAGAGTTTGGGGAATTAATAATGGGAAACAGGGAAATGGCGGAGACTTTGAACAAATATTTTGTATCGGTCTTCATGGTAGAAGACTCTAAAAGCATCCTAATAATGGATAATCAAGGGGCTATTGGGGTGGGGGGGGGGACTTAAAACAATCACTATCACTAGAGAGAAAGTACTAGGCAAACTAATGGGACTAAAGGTGGACAAGTCCCCTGGACCCGATGGCCTGCATCCTAGAGTCTTGAAAGAGGTGGCTGCAGAGATAGTGGATGCATTGGTTGTAATCTACCAAAATTCCCTGGATTCTGGAGAGGTCCCAGCGGACTGGAAAACCGCAAATGTAACACCCCTATTTCAGAAAGGAAGGAGACAGAAACCAGGCAACTGTCGACCAGTTAGCCTAACATCTGTCATTGGGAAAATGCTGGAGTCCATCATTAAGGAAGTGGTAGCAGGACATTTAGAAAATTATAATGGGCCAAAAATTCGGCCCTTCCCGGGATCCCAGGGGACGCATCGCACTAACTGTGCCCCTGGGACACGCAAGCACTGCGCGCCGGCTCTTGGAGCAGGACCAGGCGCTGAAGTTCCCGTGGGCCCAAAACACAACGGCAGGCGCGGTAGGTAATATCGCGCGTGATCCTTACCCCCGCGGCAAGCCGGAGAGGCGAATTTCTGGGCCATTATAGTCAAGCAGAGTCAGCATGGTTTTATGAAAGGGAAATCAAGTTTGACAAATTTGCTGGAGTTCTTTGAGGATGTAACGAGCAGGGTGGATAAAGGGGAACCAGTAGATGTCGTGTATTTGGATTTCCAGAAGGCATTCGATAAGGTGCCACATAAAAAGTTAATACACAAGATAAGAGATCACGGGGTTGGGGGTAATATATTAGCATGGATAGAGGATTGGCTAACTAACAGAAAACAGAGAGTTTTCAGGTTGGCAAACTGTAACTAGTGGGGTGCCGCAGGGATCAGTGCTGGGGCCTCAACTATTTACAATCTATATTAATGACTTGGATGAAGGGACTGAGTGTAATGTAGCCAAATTTGCTGATGATACAAAGATAGGTGGGAAAGCAAATTGTGTGGAGGACGCAAAGAATCTCCAAAGGGATACAGATAGGCTAAGTGAGTGGGCAGGAATCTGGCAGATGGAGTTTAATGTGGGAAAATGCGAGGTTATCCACTTTGGTAGGAAAAATAAAAAAGCAAATTATTATTTAAATTGGGAGAGATTACAAAATGCTGAGGTACAGAGGGATCTGGGGGTCCTTGTACATGAATCACAAAAAGTTAGCATGCAGGTACAGCAAGCAATTAGGAAGGCAAATGGAATGTTGGCCTTTATTGCAAGAGGGATGGAGTATAAAAGTAGGGAAGTCCTGTTACAACTGTACAGGACGTTGGTGAGACCACACCTGGAGTACTGCGTACAGTTTTGGTCTCCTTATTTAAGGAAGGATATACTTGCAGTTCAGAGAAGGTTCACGAGGTTGATTCCGGAGATGAAAGGGTTGTCTTATGAAGAAAAGTTGAGCAGGTTGGGCCTATACTCATTGGAGTTTAGAAGAATGAGAGGGGATCTTATTGAAACATATAAGATTCTGAAGGGGCTTGACAGGGTAGATGCAGAGAGGATGTTTCCCCTCGTGGGGGAATCTAGAACTAGGGGGCATAATTTGAGAATAAGGGGGCACCCATTTAAAACGGAAATGAGGAGGGATTTTTTCTCTCAGAGGGTCGTGAATCTTTGGAATTCTCTTCCTCAGAGAGCTGTGGAGGCTGGGTCATTGAATATATTTAAGGTGGAGATAGACAGATTTTTGAATGGTAAAGGAGTCAAGGGTTATGGGGAGCAGGCAGGGAAGTGAAGTTGAGGCCAAGACCAGATCAGCCATGATCTTATTGAATGGCGGAGCAGGCTCGAGGGGCCAAATGACCTACTCCTGCTCCTATTTCTTATGTTCTCATGTATGGGATCTATTCTTAAAGCTAGAGCTAGGCCATTCAGGAAGCACTTTTACACATAAATGGTGTGGAGGCTGAGTCAATTAAAATTTTTAAGACTGAGAGCGACAGATTTGTTTTATGTAAGGGTATCAAGGGATATGGATCAGAGGCGGGTAAATGGAGTTAAGATACACATCAATCATGATCTCATTGAATGGAGGAACAGGCTCAAGGAGCTGATTGGCCTACTCCTGTTCCTATGCTCCTTTGGATGATGTTTTACTTTTCATTGTTGGGCAGCCAGTGTCTTCAAAAGCAACACTGTAGCACAACTTTTAGATTCGTTTCAAATACTCGTGGTTCCGATCATCTGGAGCACCCTCATGTATTTGGATCAATTGATTACATGGTCCTAGTGAAAGAACAAATACTCCATTTGGCTAAAATGGCCACACTTGCCCAACAGTGGAGGAGAAGATGATACTCCCTCATTGAATACATTGTTATCGGACCATCCAAAGCAAAAGCAATGACAGATTTGATCCACATTCTTACAAAACAACCCTGGGTTGGCATGATCCTGTTCCAATCTTAACCCTCCTATTTCTTTACAGTTTTTAGCAACCCTTCCCAACAGAATTCTCAGTTGTCCTGTAGTTTACTGACAGTCTTGAGATACATTTGGTATCCAACCTTCTGCCTCAAGGAGTGGACAACATGTGAACCCTACTTATTGCCTGGAGGAGGAAGCATGGTAGCATGCATTCCCAATCAACTACCTGCCTGGCTAGAATATGGAAGTCATGGCATGGGGTTTTCCAGATTGTAAGCACTGGAAGCAGTAAGTTACCAAAATCATCCAGGCATTTGGTTGGAGCAGAACATGGGCCACCATGTCAGTCAGTCCAGTTGTCTTCTCAATTGGAGATACGTGGAAGCATATTTGCTTATTTGGCTAAGAAGATGCAGAGCAGTATAACCCAAATCCTCCACCCAGCTGTACAGAGGGTACAGGGGAGAGTAAAGCACACAGGAACTGACTCTATAATCTGTACAATGCTGGCCAATATTCCACCCAATATATACACTAGTATCACTACATTTTTAATAAACTGACATTAAAATAGTGCAACATGGAAGCCAGTCCTCTCCAAAAATGAATCCTCCACAACACATTGTTTGTGATACTGTTCTAATACAAGAAAGAACAAACTTGTATTTTATGGCATATGTCTTATATATTCAAGTATCTCTTAAATTAATGTTGATAATAAAAATCAAGTCAGTCTTTCAAAAACAAAAAAAGCAAAGTTTCTTAGTTCCTAAATCAGCAACTGCATGAAAAAGAATGGATTGTCACAATTTAGCAATGAAATAATTTAAAGCTACAATATAACCCAAACATTGTGCCATTGCAGGCAGCAGAGAGTAAAGCTCCCCTAGCACCAGGAGTTGAGGGTGGTGCTCCAGCAGTAACAGTAGGGGAAGGCGAAGCGCCCCCCGCACCAGGAGTTGAGGGTGGTGCTCCAGCAGTAACAGTAGGGGAAGGCGAAGCTCCCCCCGCACCAGTAGGGGAAGGTGGTGCTCCAGCAGTAACAGTAGGGGAAGGCGAAGCTTCCCCAGCATCAGAAGGGGCACCAGAAGAAGCAAAAGCCCATGCTTCTGCAACACCAGATACTGAGAGTATTATTCCAGGATTAGAAAAATCTGACAGTATTCCTCCTAAACGCAAACGATCAGCAGACAACGAGTCCTCAGAATCCTCTGAAGAACACATTGCCAGCACTGGGAAACAAGCTGTCCAGTTCCCTGACCTACCTGCAGATCCGACAACCTGCCCAGCAAAACACAAGTATCCTGAGGATCAGTGAACAGATTTAACCCTCTTCTTTCTTTCCAAAAATAAAGCAAAACCATTCTTCACAACAATGGTGCAATATTTCATAGATAGTTAACCACATCAGAATCAGGAAAATGCAATGCAAAATTTCCATTATACCCTACCTTAGGGAGATTTACAGTAATAAAATGTAATCGTAAATGTACATTGGAATTGCACAATTGAAGTATGTGTCATAATGAAGCAGCAATTTGTCAGAAGAAGACCTAGCCAGTATGATTTTGCAAATCTTGTACTGTTGTATGTGTGACACTGTTACTCTGTATGTGCAATAAAATGTGTTTGAAATGAGCACACTCAAGGTGGAAATGTTCTTTTACACAGTGTAGCTAAGCACAGACCTCACTATTGTGAAAAATATGTATAAAGAAAGAAAGGCTTGCATTTATACAGCGCCTTTCATAACCTCAGGATGCCCCAAAGCCCTTTATAGCCAATGAAGTACTTTAGAAGTGGAGTCACTGAAGGAAAAATACAGGAAATGAGGCAGCCAATTTGTGCACAGCAATATCTAACAAACAGCAATGTGATAATAGCCAGACAATCTGTTTTTTAGTGATGTTGGTTGATGGATAAATATTGACCAGGACACCGGGGAGAACTTCCCTGCTCTTCTTCAAAATAGTGCCATGTGATCTTTTATGCCCACCTGAGAGGGCAGACGGGTCCCTTGCAGATGTCTTATCTGACAGACGGCACCTCTGGCTGCAGCACTCCAGTACTGGACTGGAATGTCAGCCTAGATTACGAGCTCAAGTTTCATGGAGTGGGACTTGAACCTACATCTTTCTGACTAAGAGGTGAAAGTGCTACCGCTGAGCCACGGCTAACACCTATCATGGCAGGTGTCAATAACCATGTACATCAACTTATTACAGAATTTACAAAATTACCAATCATCATTACATTGGCCCGTAACTTGTGGCAGCAGCAAAGCAAAGGCGTTCGCCGCTGGCCCCGAAGTAAGCTTCGCACAAAGGTCTCGCGATCTCTGTGGCGAGAATTTTGTGTTTTCCGATGTGTCATTGAAATCAACATTATTTAGTGGGGATTCCCAGCTGCTGTGACATCATCAAGCTGCCTAAGCAGCCAATCAAATTACAAAATTCTCACAGACAGCGAAACCAGGAAGTGGGTAAGCTCCTTTGAAAAATGTTAGAGAGAGCAAAACAAAGATTGGGGCTCTCCCATGGGGAAAAGGCAAACCTGAAATAAAGATGAACAAACTTTTAAAAACAATTCTTTAAAACATTTCTTAAATTTAATTTTTATTAAAATGGATAAATTTGACGCACCACAAAATTAAAAATTAGTTTTTCAGGGCCATAACATTTGTTTAGCAGTCAATTTGCTGTTAAAACCACAGTTACACCTAATCCAAAAGGGTCTAACTTTTAATGGGGTATTTAACAGTGATATTACTGCGAACGAGCGAAGTTTTTGTCAGTTTCACAGATTACACTGATTGCCGGCTCTGTGGCGGGGGGTGGGGGGGCAACGAGGGTGGGGGGGCTGCGGTGGGGGGGGGGGGGGGGGTGGATGCACAGCACATCCTGTGGAGGAGCAGTGAATGACTGACCGCAACGTCAGGATTTCCGCATTAGGATGCGCGTGCGCTAAATCCTGAAGTTGCGGTCAGTTTCAAAGACGAAATGACGGCGAAGGTTGACAGTTCACCGTCATCAGGACCGCAAATTCCGGGCCAATACTCTTAGTTATCCTTATAATAACAGTGGATGTGTTGCAGATAGCTCTATAAGTGAGAGCATTATAGAGAAGCAAATGGATTTCCTTTTATCCAAGCATAATATCCAGAATCAAAATATTAGATGGATTTGTGGCAAAAAGAGGAACCACTTGCATCTGGGGAGGGCTCCGCTGTACATTAACCTGTTGTTAGCCTCACATGGGGAATGTCTCTTTGCCAAAGCCCCTTACATTAGATACTTGATTAAACATAGAATGCAGCATTAGACTTAGACACCTAGAATACCCAGATGACTGGCACATCACAAGATATTCTTGCTTGGTCCTTCCACAATGCTGTAGGCAGATGTCTATGAAATAGCTGTTGAGGAAATTCTGATACTGGGCGGCTGGAATCTTTACCTTGGAGTCGGGTTGCATGCGTGCGGGCCGTATAGTGGGTCGGGAACCCAATGTTGTGAACAGCGCATTCTTCAGCGCGACTTTTACTTAATGGCCCCAATTAAACTAGTCATGCGTGTTTCCCAGCCCAATTAAATGGAGTGGGTCTGTTGATGCCATCGATGACTCGTTTCCAGCATGGATATTTAAAGCAGCCTTGCACACATCTCATTTGAAGATTGACGTAGGAGTGAATAAGTTGGTATCCAGAGGTCTGAGTAGCGTCATAAAACTGATAAAACTGTTGGTCATGGAGACACAAAGGCAGAGGGCCGCACCAAGATTCAATGATGCTTCCCTCGATGTTCTGGTGCAGGCAGTAAGAGCACGCAGGGAGGTCCTCTTCCCTGGCGATAGACACAAAGGACCACCCAAAGACACAAAAAGGGCATGGTTGGAGATCGTAGAGGAGGTCAGCAGCAGGGATGTTGTCAGGAGGATGTGGATCCAGTGCCAGAAAGGATTTAATGATCTCATGAGGTCAGGAAAGGTGAGTGCAATGCCACACTCACCTTCATCCTGATGTGCCTGTCCCCACTACCCCATCACTCTGCCTTCCCAAGCCTACTCCTGCACATCACTCCTCACACTAACCTACTATGCACCTACTCACGTCCCCATCTGACTAACCACCACTGACACTCACCCGCATCCTAATGCAATCATAACAAGTAGCACCACAGAAGGAGTCCATTTGGCAATGTCACGCCACTCCCTCATAGTCACCCTCTACAGATGTAGCCCATCCATTCCTTACACTCATTCCATCACTCTCACTCATAGTTCTCTTCTTTCCCTCCTTGCAGGAGAAGAGAGCCCACAACAATAGAGAGAGGCAGCGAACCAGAGGTGGCCCTCCAGTCTTTACTCAATTGACTCCAGCAGAGGAGGAAGCCCTGAAGATCTCTGGAATTGCAAAGTTGCTGGCGGTGGGAGATGGAGAGAGGGGGACATCCCAGCAACCTGGTAACAGAATTACATTTCATACAGCCACATGGCATACAGCAGTCACTCATATGGTGACTGCTGTCAGCAGCCAGTGAAATGTCATCATGTGCATAATGGTAATGTTACCCATTCTTATTATAATATTTCTAATTCATCTCTTTACACTCCCACAGGTCCATCAAGTAGTGTTGTCACCTGGTGTCTTCCACATCACAAGTGAGCAAGAGCAGATGGTGTTGACTGGGATAGCAGTGGAGACTCCTCACTGGATGGCGCAGGACACTGAAAGCTCTGCTGAGCTGCATGCAGATGCTGAGCCTCGGGGACCATCGAGAAAGAGGGTGTTCTCGGAGGGACAGCAACAATTGCATGAGGCTCTGGCACCTTTTGCAGCTGTGATGTCTGCAAATGTGCAGAGAATGGAGGAGTCCATCTCCAACATGAGCACCACCATGTTGCAGGCGATGGTGACGATGTGCTGTTCCATGGAAGAGATGGCCACCTGCATCGAGCAGCAAATGCGCCAGTCACACGAAAACATGCTTGCGGTGGACAACAGATGGCAGATGCTCATAGGCCTCATCTCGAGGAGGGATATAAACATAGACTTGGACATCAGCGCGCCACTGATGTGCAACAAGGTGCTGTCCAGCTCCTTGCTAGCAGGGAAGTGTGGGTGGCCCATGAGCGGGATGATGGTGAGAGGGCACATGGAAGTGGGGGCACTTCTGAAAGTGCTCACACTTCTTCCCCGTTGCCACCCCCTCAGTTAGAGCCCCACATGCTTCCTCGAATCCCGATGGCTGAGTCTGCCCCTGCACAGTTGCAGGAGGAGCAGTCTTTGGAGGGACCACCACAGGCTCCAAAACCCAGAGCACGTCCGCCAAAACTGTCTAAGCAGTCGCAGCAGGGAAGTGAGCAGCCTGCCTCTACCTCTGCTGAAGCCACAAGGGTTGCATCTCGTCGAAGTACTCGGAAAAGAAAAAAGACACAATCCTAGATGCACAAGTGTATGCACATGAGCGTATGAACAAATGTTAGTGTTAAGTTTCAGTTATATTTATGACACAGTTACATTTATTTCTTTGCACCACTTTCTGGTCTTGTTCATTTTTGCCTGCTACCTGGGAAGTGGCCTTGTCACTTGAAGTGAACGGTGAGACATTACTTAACCTCGAGCAATGGGGGTTTGGATGAGAGGAATGGCTTGGTCATTGTAGGACTGCTTTATGGTGTTGTTGGGGGACGGGTGGGGGGTGGAGGGCTTAGTACAGGATGTGGCAGCCATATGGGTGCATTGGAGCAACTTAAGTAAATTTGGCCATTATGAGGCTGGCTGCTTGGAGACAAGGGCTATCCTCTGAAGACGTGGCTCATGACAACCTTGAGGAGGCCAAGTACTGAGACCCAGGAGCATTATAATGAGAGCCACATGTTCACCAGATGTGTCATAGAGCAAACAATAGGCATGCTGAAGATGTGCTTCAGATGCCTTGACAGATCTGGCAGTAATGTGTGACGCTGCTGGTGCCATCTCCACCTCAGGTTCCTCCTCCTCCTCCTCTGAAGAGGCTGTGTGCTCTGTACCTTGCTCGTCCTGCAGCTCCAATCTTTGCTGCTGTGCTAAGTTGTGCAGCGCGCAGCAAATGATGATGATTCTGGAGACCCTGGCTGGGGAGTACTTAAGGCCTCCTCCAGATCTGTCAAGGCATCTGAAGCACATCTTCAGTATGCCTATTGTTTGCTCTATGAGGTTGAGGGCGGTTGTGACTATGGCAGCCACTGGTAAGGCGAGTCCACCAGGTCCTCTGGGCAGCAGGTCTTCTTCCAGCAAGCTACAAATGTCTGCGATAACCTGGCGCGATAGCCTGAGCCTCCTGAAGCACTGCTGCTCAGTCATGTCCAGGAACCTTATCCTCTGCCTGTATACCCTGTGTTGTGGGTATCGCCTCCGGTGCGGTGCAGCCCTGTGCTGACCCCCTCTCTTCTTTGGAGCATCAGATCAGTGAGGAGAAGGCTGATGTTGTGGCTGCTGCTGCTGGTGTTGTGGCTGCTGCTGCTGATGTGGCTGGTGTTGTTGGTACTGGGGCTCAGCTTGGTCCAATTCTGAGGTCCAAGGTGAGACAGCATTAGCGGCACCCATGCTGATGTAATAGATGGTAGGTAAAGTGGAGATCAGAGGTTCAATCTTCAATGTTCTGATAGTGACTAGCAATGTAGTGAGAGTGGCTTCTGAGGTTGCAGAAATGACCTGCAAACTGCTGACTGCTAAATCTCTGCACAAAATCGAGTAAGCAAGAGCCTTTCCAGTAGCCAAGTAAGCAGGTGTAATGTGGGAGGATTTATGTGTTTTTCCCTGATGTTAATTAATGCACTCACACATTGGCTACTGAGCTTCCGCCTCCCCTTCACAGGTGAGGTTCCTGAGGTGTGTAAATCATGTGCTCCTGAAGTTAAAGCCAAAAGTTGCTGTTAAAAACCCTTTTAAGGGTCTCTCAACAAGCATTTAAGTACTTGAATGAGGTCGCCCGCCTCTCCTGAGCAGGCCCATGGCGCGCTGGGAAACGTGCCCGAGTTAAATGCAACGGGTGACAGCAGGTTCTCGACGCGCTGGCAATTGAGGCGATTTTAACTGCTGACCGACCCCCAAACCCACATGCGCGGGACTGGGAAAATTCCAGCCGACATGACAGCAGCTGAAGGAGAGGCATGTAAAAATGTGCTCACATATCCACAGCTTAGCGCCTATCTTGGTTAGATTGTAGAAAGACAAGCAGTTGCTGCTGGTGCTACACATCTCCAATGATTCAAAGGAGTATGGTGTGTGCCCATGCTGTGGTCAGGAGGTTGGTAGCAATACACTCAAACATCTTATGGGGAGTTGTGCTGCTCACCGTTCTGCTTGGGTGCAGTTCCTGGTACCGGCTCTCTGCCTAGCAAAGGCGCGAAACCTATCTCAAACCAACCTGATCCCAAAGTAAGCCACTTTTCTCCCTAGTGACTAGTTGGGAATGGACAGCTGTGGATTTGAGGTTTTGCTAGGCAGCGCAGATATCAGGAACTCCACCCAACTGGCATGGTAAATATCGATTGTGCCTTCCCTACCCAAAAGTAAATAATGATTTATAGCATCTGATGGCCTTGGAGACGTTTGTGGACGGTGTTTTTATAGGCTTCCTAAACAACAGCAACAAAAACAACAACTTGTATTTATATAGTGCCTTTAACATTGTAAAATATCCCAAGGCGCTTAAACATAAGGCACTACAAAACAAGAGATAGAAAGAAAAAATGATAAATACTAGAAATCTGAAATTAGAAAGTAAACTAGCTCAGTACTTTGGGTGTAGCTACTCTTTTCAAAACAACATTCCAGCATTTTGTTTTTTATTACATAACAAGAATACATAAAAATCATTTGCATACTTAATTGGAAGCTGGGCAGCCATTCATAGTAGATACGGTCACGTATTATCCCATTCAGAAAAACAGGAACATTTTGTTGTTTTCATCTGTGTAGTCATTAGTACCTCATCTGTTCACAGAACAAAGGAAGAGCCTTTTTGGTTTCAAAAACTGGCTTGTTAGTGTTGGAACATGGGACATGTTGAAACATGGAGAAGGAAGAGGCAGAGAGCTTGATAGGATATTAAGGCTAGCTTAACAAATAGGGAGTAAACACTACAAGATAGTGCACATTTGTTTATTAATATGTATTTTCTTTATATATTCACATAGGTAATTACAATAAACTTGTGAGCCAAAATACAAAATAAAATCAGGTAACTGAGATGTTAAGATATTGGCCCAGAAATTGGAGTTCGATGGTTGCCGCGGGGGTAAGGATCCCCCGCGATATCGCACTCCGCGCCGACCTTTATGGTTTTGGCCCACACGAACTTCAGTTCCTGGGCCTCTCCCTGGTGCCGGCGCGCAGTGTGTGCGTGTCCCAGAGGCGCAGTTAATTCAATGCGACCTCTGGGATCACGTGGGCCAGTTAGAGCCAATGGCAGCACACCATCTTTCATTCATAGTTTTGACAGCAAGAGCTGTCAAAACTATGAATACAACAAGCCCCCAAAAGAACAGCTAAACCTCAATTAAATTAAAAAAAAGCCATCACATTAATAAAATAACTATGGTTAAATAAATTAACCACTTTAAACAAAAATTTAAATTTTTGAAAAAATTTAAATTCTTTTTAAAAGTTATAAAAATAAACTTACCTTTCTTTAAAGTCTCTAAAAAAGATAAACCTGTTGAAATTTTTAAAAAATAATAATTAATTAACTACTTACCTTGTTAAAAGGGGGTCTTACACCTGCTTTCTTTATGTGTAAAATCTTCAACACTTACCTGCGCGTTCAAACCTGAAAAAAAAACTAAGTGCGCTGCGTGCGCACAACCTGTAGCGCGCACGCGGTTCACTTAGGAACCGCCCCCTTCGCAATACCCGAAGTGCCGGTTTCCCGCGCATGCGCAGTGCATGCAGGAAACCGGCACTTCGGGACCTAATACGCGAGAGTACACAGTGCGTACTCTCCCGCATTAGGTCTAATTTTCGGGCCATTAGCTTGGTAGAAAGATGGTGGGAAAACTAACAGCTATTTTAGCATAGTGAATAGGTAACATCATTGCAGGATAGTGTGTGTGTGCGTACGTCATTAATTGAATAAAGCATTGTGCTTGGAACTTGAATGCCTGCCGGATGAAGGTTTTTTTGGCTGCAAACGTTTGAAAGACAAAGGAGTTATTAAATGCAGCTGCTTTTCACACAGAAAAGCAGACAGATAACGTTCCGAGGACAGACGAGATAAGGAAAGCTACGTGACATGGAGCTTGAACTTTGATTCAAAATGGACACCATGGGAAGATTACTAAAGCGGAGTGTCATGTTAAGTCAGGTGACAGAAGGAATCAAATGAAGGGAGAAGAGGCAGATGCGAGTTCACTACAGGGACAGAATTATGTAAAAACAGACATTTTGGGGTGAAATTCAGTAGGTTAGTGCCCCCAGTTAACGCTTGGCGGGGGCGTTAACAGGGTGCTCAGGCAGTAGCGCTGCGGCGGGGCGAAACCCGCACCACACGGCAAATTTGCCAGCCCCGTAGCCCCGTAGCGCCGGCAATAACAATTAGCGCCCTTTCGCCATGCAGATGGTGACGTCAGCGAGTGTGCAACGCTCGCTGGGCGCCCGATCTGCAAACTTCAGTAGCGCCCCCTGCCTTACCGCCTCGCACTGACAGCGCCAGGGAGCAGAGACGTGAACCAGTCGGCTGTGGGGCGCTACTTAAAGGGATGCGCCCCAGCTGTCAAGGAACTTCCGTTCCAAAGGTCAGTTCTGAGTGGCCGAGAGCGCAGGATGTATCTGCAGCCAAATAAAGGCTGCTTAGTCCCCGGAGTGTTGCGGGTCGTCAAAGCGCTTTGCATTTCATCTCACAGCATATCGCCGCTCTGCACTCCCCGAATCACTGGGGGCTGGTGTGCAGACTCCGGTGACCCTTCCCTTTAATGGCTGGAAGGCGCCTGCGCCAATGCTCACTCCCGATTACACAACACCTCATATTCATTATTGCTTGGAGTCTAACGCCACTCACCTATGCCATTAGTGCCTGATTTAGCGCTCCCCTGCATTCTTTGAGTGCTGAGACTGAATTTAGCAGGCAGCGAGATTGATTAGCGCCTGGCGCTCAATTTCCAACTTCTCAAAAGTTAGCGCCCCTTCCTGGGCGCTACTGAATTACACCCCTTTGGGAGAGAAATTCAGTATCGCCCCAGTTGGGGCGCAATTATCGGCCGGGCGCAAAGATTAGCGCCTGGCGCTAATTATCGCCACCGACTGCAAACTTGACTTTTATCGCCCCTGGAGGTGATTGCAGCGCTAAATCAGGCGCTTCACACCTGTCTTAAGGCGCAAAGGCCAAGGAGCGAGGCGCTACCTCAGAGCGCTGGCGAAGCTCATGTAATGTCAGTCAGCAATGGAACACACACACAATGCCATGGGCCAGTTCTTAAAGGGGATGGTTAATCTTGCTTTCCATTCACATCCTGCTCATTGCAGCCTTGAATCTCGGCCTGGAGAGACCTGCACATCAAATCTGCTGGAAAGAACAATGGAGAGTACCAGGCAAAGAGCTCAGAGTGCAGCCCCCACAGTCTCTTCTAAATCGATACAAGGAATGGCAAATCAAAATGAACCTGCAAAGTGCCGCTCAGTACCCAAAACTCCTTCACACAACGTTGAATCTCTCCAGAAGTCTCTCCCTCTCTCTCTCAGAATGCGTAGTTCAAAAATGGTTCCAACAATAAAAGGCAGGAAGTGGTCACCTTTAAATAGCGCTCCCCCTTTCCCTTCATGACTGCAGAACGCTCCCCTCAACCTGTCGCTGCTAGCGTCAGGTGGTAAGGCAGGGGGCGCCACTCAATATCCGCTCCGGGGCGATACCGGGGCGTTGCGCACTCGACTGACGTCACGATCTGCCGGTGCAGGAGATCATGGTGGTAGTGTTTAGCGCCGCCGCAAAATGTCTAGTTAATTTCGCGAGCTGCGCAAACTTCGCCGCGCCCGGGCGCTAGTTGCTTTGCGCCCCATTAGCGCCCTCTTAAGGCGCTAATGGGAGGCGCAACCAACTGAAATTTTCCCCCTGTGTTTTAAAGTTTAGTACAGTGTTAGGATGCATGCTTACATCTACTGTACTCGTATCTGTTTACTCTACTCTGCTTGTAAAGTGCTTTGCTTACTGACTGAAAAATAAAGGTATTGATCCTGAAGCAACGACTATTTTTGTTACTATTCAAGTAAAGAGGCAACATGAATCCCTCTTCATTACAACACTGAAATATAAAGGGACCATGACAGGAAATATTTTCAACATTTGTTACAGAGTCCAAAAAGAATGTGACACTTTACAGACAAAATTTGTACAAAGGTTGAAGTACTTTTGCTGTGTTTATTTCGGACTAAGTGCAGTGCCAGTGGTTCTGGTTTGTATCATTGGTGGTAATTTTAAGGGGGCGATTTTGCCAGCCCTGGGGAGGCGGGTTTGGAGGCAGGACTGCCGGGAAAATGGCAGAATCTGGGGGCGGGTCCCCATCCTGCCCCCAACCCGCCTCCGTACCATCTTCCCAGGAGGCGGGTACCCGACCTGTGCCGGTTCCCGTCTCCTGGAGGCGGGAAGGGGATTACAGCCAATTAAATGCCTGTTAACAGGTAGTTAACAGGCAGTTAAGAGGATTATCCCCATTTTTCCAACGAGGCGAGCAGTGGGTGTGCGGGGGTCGGAGGGTTCGAAAAGTGCACTGTGGAGGTGAATGATGGGTGCAAGTGTGGAGAGGTAAGTATGTGAGGTGAGTGAAAAGTCTTAGAAAAAGTTTGCTTACCTTTGTTTCTTCCGGCAGGCTTCAATCGTTGGGGATTCGGAGGCTCCGACATCTCCACGGCAGAGATGACAGAATGGCTGCTGCATTCTCCGATGCAATAGCCATCTGCTTTTGCTCAGGAAATAGGTTTGGTGAGCCTTGCGTACAAGAACTCACCAAACAACAGAGAATGTCAGTGTTTGACAACTTCTCAAAGCTGTCAAACGATGACAATTCATCTGTCAAAAATTTTTGACAGATGAAACGTCATACGCTGACGTTCTCTGTCACCGGCTTTCACTTAAATGGCCTGCTAAACCCGCTGGGCGGGCTTAACAAGGTCAATCAAGGGAAAATAGTGTGGGTTGGCCACAAGTCGATGGAGGCGGGACTGAAACCCGACAAGCAGCAGTCCCGCCTCCAACGCACCCCATTGGCAAAATCACCCCCTAACTCTCCAGGGTGTTGGGGGAGGTGGTTAAACATAAAACCCTCAACCTGCCGACTTCCGGTTTTAACAGAGACGGTCAGGGGGGTGGGGGGGAGGGGGGAGGAGGGGTGGACGACTAACCTCCTCTCAGGAGGCGGGACGGACTTTAAAATATTTTATGGAGGCTGCGTGCCTCCATTTTAACGTAACTTTTATTTATAACACCTGCAACCGGGTTTCCTGGGCAAAAAAGAAAGTCACGGATTAATCAAAGACAGTCAACATGGATTTGTTAAGGGAAGGTCGTTTCTGATTAACTTGATTGAATTTTTTGACAAGGTAACAAGGAGGGTCAATCAGGGTAGCACATTTGTTGTAGTCTACATGGATTTTAGCAAGGCTTTTGACAAGGTCCCACATAGTAGACTGGTCAGAAAAGTAAAAACCCATGGGATCCAAGGGAAAGTGACAATTTTGATCCAAAATTGGCTCAGTGTCAGGAAGCAAAGGGTAATGGTCAACGGGTGTTTTTGTGACTGGAAGGCTGTTTTCAGTGGTTTTCCACAGGGCTCAGTACTAGGTCCCTTGCTTTTTGTGGTATGTATCAATGATTTAGACTTCAATGTAGGGGGCATGACTAAGAAGTTTGTCGATGATACAAAAATTGGCCCTGTGGTTGATGGTGAGGATTAAAGCTGTAGACTGCAGGAAGATATCAATGGACTGGTCAGGTGGGCAGAAAAGCGGCAAATGGAATTCAATCCAGAAAAGTGTGAGTTAATGTATTTGGGGAGGGCTAACAAGGCAAGGGAATACACAATAAATGGTAGGATACTGAAAAGTGTAGAGGAACAGAGGGACCTTGGAGTGCATGTTCACAGATCCCTGAAGGTAGGACAGGTAGATAAGGTGGTTAAGAAGGCATACAGGATACTTTCTTTTAATCGCTGAGGCATAGAATATAAGAGCAGGGAGGTTATGCTTGAACTGAATAAAACACTAGTTAGGCTACAGCTAGAGTACAGAGTACAGTTCTGGTCACCACATTGCAGGAAGGATATGATTGCACTAGAGGGGGTGTAGAGGAGATTTACGAGGATGTTGCCTGGGCTGGGGAATTTTAGCTATGTGGAAAGATTGGCTAGGCTGGGTTTGTTTTCTTTGGAACAGAGGAGGCTGAGGGGAGACATAATTGAGGTGTATAAAATTATGAGATAGAGTGGATAGGAAGGACCTATTTCCCTTAGCAGAGAGTTCAATAACCAGGGGGCACAGATTTAAAGTAATTGGTAGAAGGATTAAAGGGGAGTTGAGGAGAACTTTTTTCACCCAGAGGGTGGTGGGGGTCTGGAACTCACTGCCTGAAAGGGTGGTAGAGGCAGAAACCCTCATCACATTTAAAAAGTACTTGGATATGCACTTGAAGTGCTGTAACCTACAGGGCTACAGACCAAGAGCTGGAAAGTGGGATTAGGCTGGATAGCTCATTTTCAGCTGACGCAGATACGATGGGCTGAATGGCCTCCTTCTGTGCCGTTAATTTCTATGATTCTATGATTGTATAATTTTAGAGTTTTATGTAGTTAAGTGGGACATGAAGTATGATGTATAATAAAGTATTATACAATTAAGGGTGCTGTACAGTTAAGTGGGAGAGACTGAAGCATGATTCCACCACATTTTCTTTTCCGACAAATTTTCTGTATTTCCTCGTCCTTCTTTGGGACATTTGAAACATTTTTATTTTGAGAGCGAGATTCACTTTTTGGATATTTGGTCCACTGCCCCCTTGAACATAAGAACATAAGAAATAGGAGCAGGAATAGGCCACTTGGCCCCTCGAGCCTGCTCTGCCAATCAATAAGATCATGGCTGATCTTGGGCTCAAAGCCACTTCCCCACCCGCTCCCCATAACCCTTCACTCCCTTATCTTGCAAAAATTTGTCTATCTCCACTTTAAATGTATTTAATGACCCAGCCTCCACAGTTCTCTGGGGCAGAGAATTCCACAAATTTATGACCCTCTGAGAGAAGAGGTTCCTCCTCATCTCAGTTCTAAAAGGCCGACCCTTTATTCTGAGACTGTGCCCCCGAGTTCTAGATTTCCCCATGAGGGGAAACATCCTCTCTGCATCTACCCTGTCGAGTCCCCTCAGTATCTTATATGTTTCGATAAGATCACCTCTCATTCTTCTAAATTCCAATGAGTATAGGCCCAGCCTTGCTTGGGCCTCCTTGCACCATGCACGATCTCTGGCCTAAAAGGCAGGTGGGTGACCCATTCCTAGACCTCCTAAAATTCTACTTTGAAACCAGCCGATAGGAATTGTGTGAAAGCAGCCTGCTGTGTAACTTTCCATTCTTTCAGTGGTATGATTGAGCTAATGGGCCAAAAATTCGGCCCTTCCCGCGTGAGTACACAGTGTGTACTCACCCGTAAGACGTCCCGAAGTGCCGGTTTCCTGCATGCACTGCGCATGCGCGGGAAACCGGAACTTCCGGTCTGGTGAAGGGGGCGGTTCCTAGGTGAACCGCGTGCGCGGTAGAGGCTGCGCGCACGCAGCAAACTTAGATTTTTTTTCAGGTTTCTACGGGAGGGTAAGTATTGAAGAAACTACGCTATTAAAAAGGAGGCGCAAGACCCGTTTTCAACAAGGTAAGTAGTTAATTAAGTATAATTTAACATTTTTTTCAACAGGTTTATCTTTTTTAGATACTTTAAAGAAAGGTAAGTTTATTTTTATCACTTTTAAAAAGTATTTTAATTTTTTCAAAAATTTAAATTTTTCTTTAAAGTGGTTAATTTATTTAACTATAGTTATTTTATAAATGTGATGGTTTTTAAAAAAAAATTATTTTAAGTTTAGCTGTTCTTTTGGGGCTGATTTCAATTCACAGATTTGACAGGTCTGAATGAAAGATGGTCTGCTGCCATTGGCTCTCCATGGCCCACGTGATCCCAGGGGACGCATCGCACTAACTGCGCCCCTGGGACGCGCACTGCGCGCCGGCATTTGGGAGAGGCCCAGGACCCGAAGTTCCCGTGGGCCCAAAACACAACGGCAGGCGCGGTAGGTAAGAGTGCGCGCGATCCTTACCCCCGCGGCAAGCCGGAGAGGCGAATTTCTGGGCCAATATTGATACCTCAGAGTGTGGAGGACTGTGGCCACAACCCTTATCAATCTGTAGTGTAGTGCATTGAATTTCCACTGAGCTACCCTTCAATTTACTTTCAGATGGCCTTTGATAAAGTGCCACATAAGGGACTCATGACATGTGCAGTCAGGGACCAGATAGCAGAGTGGATTGAAAGATGGCTACAAAACAGAAAGCAGAGAATAATAGTTAAGGGACGTTTCTCAAACTGGCAGAAAGTGGGAAGTGGTCTCCTGCAAAGAATCGTGCAGGGATCACTGTCGTTTACCATATACATAAAAGATTTGGACTCAGGAATTGGGGCGATTTTGCCAATCCTGGGGAGGCGGGTATGGAGGCGGGACTGCCGGGAGAATGGCAGAATCTGGGGGCGGGTACCCATCCCACCCCCAACCCGCCTCCGTGCCATCGTCCCAGGGTTGGTGTGGGTTGGCCAGACGTCGATGGAGGCGGGACTAAAACCCGACAAGCAGCAGTCCCGCCTCCATCACGTCCCCATTGGCAAAATCACCCCCCTGGTGTTGAAATTTGCAGATGATACCAAATGTAGCAGTATAGTAAATAATGTAGAAGATGGTGTCAAACTACAGGAAGACATATACAAACTAGCAGAGTAGGTGGATAAATGCAAAATGAAATTAAATATAGTGAAGTATGAGGTGGTTCATTTTGGTAGGAGGAATAAAGAGGCCACTTATTCCTTGAAAGGTAAAAAACTAAGGGGTAAAAATTCACTTGGTTGCGCCTCCCGTTAGCGCCTTAAGAGGGCGCTAATGGGGCGTTAAGCCGCTAACGCCCGGGCGCAGCGATGTTTGCGCCGCTCGAGAACTTAACTTGAGATTGTGCGGCGGCGCTAAAACTTACCGCTGCGACCACCTGCGCGCGCAGATTGTGACGTCATTCCATGGTGCAACGCCCTTGGGGCGCCCCGGAGCGGAAATTGAGTGGCGCCCCCTGCCTTACCGCCTGGCGCTTCCAACGACCGGAAGACTGGAACGCTATCAATCGGTGTGGGGCTGGGGGGGGCGCTATTTAAAGGGGGCCTCTTCCTGTCTTTTTCTGTGGTCGACATTTATGCACCACTCGTTCTGAGAGAGAGAGAGAGATTCGGAGAGAGAGAGAGAGAGACTTCTACATTGACTCAACGCTTTGTGAGGTAGTTTTGCCTATTCATCCTAACTTTGTTGCTACTTTAGTTGCTGTACTTCATTACTTTTCTGGCAAAGAGAATATGGGGGCTGCAATGATTGGGGGCGTCGTCCTGCTCCAGCTGAATCGGAGGATACCGAGACGCAGACAGAGAGTGGCAATGATGGCCAGACGGAGGAGGGCCATCAGGCGCATGTACAGGAGAGCTTACCCTCCCAGGGTATATCGTGAACAGCTCTCCTACATCCATATGTCCGAGGAGCTGTGTTTGCGAAGGCTGCGATTCAGCAAGGAGGTGGTCACTGAGCTCTGCCACCTGCTGCAGCCAGATCTGCAGCCTCAGCTGAGGTCCAGGACGTCTCTGTCGGTGGCAGTGAAGGTCACAGTGGCTTTGAACTTCTACGCCACTGGCTCATTCCAAGCTGCTGTTGGGGACCTCGCTAATATCTCCCAGTTTGCGGTGCATCGCTGCATCCGGCAGGTCACCAATGCCCTCTTCAGAAGGAGACGAGACTTCATCTCTTTCCCTATGACCCCAGACAAGCAGCGTGACCGTGCTCTGGGCTTTGCGAGGGTAGCGGGCTTCCCCATGGTGCAGGGCGCCATTGACTGCACGCATGTGGCTTTGCGTGCTCCGCGAGAGAATGCAGAGGAATTCAGGAACAGAAAGGGGTTCCATTCCTTGAATGTGCAGTTGGTCTGTGACCACAGACAGGTGATACTCGCTGTCAATGCCCACTATCCGGGCAGCTGCCACGATGCTTTCATCCTGCGCCAGACTACTGTGGCAGAAGTTTTCGAGGCACCGCATCAGCCAGTTGGTTGGCTTCTGGGGGACAAGGGGTACGCATTGAGCACCTGGCTGATGACACCGCTCCGTACGCCAAACACCCCTGCTGAGCTGCGGTACAATGAAAGCCATCAAGCAACCAGGAACATTATTGAGCGCACAATCGGCGTGCTGAAACAACGGTTCCGCTGTCTGGACCATTCCGGAGGAGCCCTGCAGTACTCGCCTGAGCAAGTTTCGAACTTCGTAGTCGTGTGCTGCATGTTGCACAACATGGCAATCCTCAGGACCCAGCCAATGCCACCAGGCCTTGTAGCACCACCAGAGGAGGAGGAGGAAGAGGAGGAAGAGGACGAGGACGATGATCATCAGCAGCACCAAGGCAGGAGGGCGGCCCACAATGGTCAAACTGCAAGGGCCGTCCGTCAACGACTAATAGCAAGCCGCTTCTAGGGCCCCTGCCATTGCTACAAACACTAATCAACCCAGCACGCAACCCCTAAGCCGGCCAAGGCACCAATAATTCCAACCACCAGCCATGTATATTTTGAATACAGAAACTTATTTATTTTACAAACTCTGTGTGTGTCAATTCCTCATGACAAACTCATAGAAATAAACACAAAAAAACAGTCAATAACATAACTGGTTCTCACAACCTGGAGATAATGTCCAAAACACTAAACAAAAGTTGGACCATGAACCTCGGCCTTTAATAAAAAAATGACCAGCATTTTGTCACACCTCCTACTTTTTGCCCTTCGAGGGTGATCTCCTTCCCTTGCGCACTTCCCCCCTTCTAAACCTACTGCTCCTCCGTAATGGGACCTCAGTGGCTGCAGCAAGGCTGGTGGAAGGCTGCTGCTCGTCAGACCCTGACACTGCAGATGCCCCTGAAGGACGGCCTCGACCACTTCTGGGCCTGGAGGGCCCGGCTGCAGACTGCACCAACTCTGCATGGGCGGCAGCAGTCTGTCCTACAGGCGGTGGCAAGTGCAGTGGAGAAGTGACAGTGTTGGCAGCAGGAATGCTGTCATCGTGAGAGAGGCCAGCAACTCCCTGCTCGCCCGACACACTGGCACTCCCACGGGGCAGCACTTCAGCATCCGGAGCAATCTGCCGGAGAACAGATTGCTGGCCTGCTGCGGCGCGGTGACAGCCCCGGGGACATGTGCACGAACCATCGAGGTTGGCAGCAGTCTGTGCTCGCGTGGCCTCCATCTGAGTCTGTATGAGAGCAGTCAGAGGTGGGATCACGGCAGCCAGTGACTGAATTGCAGCACTAAGCGTTAGTGTGGCATCCGCCTGTGCTACAGCGAAGTGCTCCACACTCCTTGCCAGTGACTCAATGCATTCGGGCACCCTTCCCACTGCACCCATGAGCTCAGTGTGCATGCCCACCGCCTGGGTGTTCATTTCTGCAATCAGCCGCTCCTCCTCTGCGTCCATTGCAGTAGGAGTGTCTGGCATACTCTCCCTCTGGGGAGAAGGCCCCCGTTCTTCCCTACCCCCCCCATGGCGTTGCTGCAGCCCGCTGGGTCCTGGAGCTTCACCATCATCAGCCCCTTCCCCCCTGCTCCCCTCCGGGGAAGGCGTGTTCCCAGTGTGGGCATGGGCTTCCTCGGGAGAGGGTGGCACTGATGCTCTGGCTTCCTCTTCCTCCTCAGCTGCAGCATCACTCCCAGTGGCAGCTTCAGGGCCCGTCTCCTCAGCTGGTGAATCACCATCTGAAAGCAGGGAGGTACAAGAGTGGCTTTAGCGTGAGGACAGGGTGGCAGTAAGGGAGGAATAAGTGCAGCGAGTTAGCAAGTTGGATTGAAAGTGTCAAAGGCTGGTGTTGTGAGGGACAAGTGGAAGGACAGAGGACAAAAAGGTGATGACCTTACCATTGCTGTCCACAACGGGGTCGGCGTCTCCAGTGGCGACGGGACCGATCACCCGGCTTGCCACAATCCTGTGGACGCGCTCCTCCAGATCGCTGAGGGGTTGCAGCTGAAGCCGCCCTCCACCTGTCCGTTGCTGCTGTCTCCTATTATGAGCCAGCTTAGCCTGCAAGAAAAAGGACAGCATCTGAGTAAATATACAGCCATGGTCTTGCCTGATGTGCCTCCCATAGGTGAATAGCCCTTACAATATACAGCCATGGTCTTGCCTGATGTGCCTCCCATAGGTGAATAGCCCTTACTGTATGCAAAGTGTGGAATGTGTGTGTGTGTTTGATGAAAGGGCCATAGGTGTTGGATGAGTGTTGTGCATTGGGGTTTTAAGACCCTCTGGCCATAGAGTGAGGTTGAGATGGAGGGATGGAGAGGTATTGAGAAAAAGCCACTCACCCTGACGACCCGAGTGAGGTCGTTGAACTTTTTGCGGCATTGAGTATGGGTCCTGGGCACCGAGACGCTCTGAGCCACCTCCCTCCACACTCTTCTGAACTCGCGTGGCAAAGGCCTCCTGCCACTCTCAGGGAACAGCATACATCGTCTGCGCTCCACTGCGTCAACCAGAGCATCCAAGGCCCGCTCGGTGAAGCGATGAGCGCGTTCTCTCACCCTCTCCATGCTTGGCAGCAAAATGGATTCACAGGTCTCTCCAGGCTGAGATTCAAGGCTGCAATGAGCAGGGTGTGGCTGGGGAGCAAGTGGCCCCCCCCGCTTTAAGAAGTGTCCGGCGCCAGTGTGTCTGTGTTCCCTCGCTAACTGGCAGCAGCTGTGCTGCGCTCGCGCGCTGAGTTAGCGCCTCACTCCTTGGCCTTTGCGCCTTAAGACAGGTGTGCAGCGCCTGCTTTAGCGCTCCACTCACCTCCCGGGGCGGTAAAAGTGAAGTTTCCTGTCAGTGCCGATAATTAGCGCCAGGCGCTAATATTTGCGTCCGGACGATATTTGCGCCCCAAATGGGGCGCGACCTAATTTCTACCCCTAAATGTGGTACAGAGGCAAAGAGATCTGGAAACATAGAGACTTAAATTGCCACAAGTAGCCAAACAAGGACATTAATAGTGCAAAGTACTAGGGTTAATTTCTAGAGGAATAGAATGCAAAACCAAAGAGGTAATGTTAAATTTATATAGAACCTTGGTTAGACCACACTTGGAGTACTGCACACCGTTCTGGTCTCAATACTACAAAAAGGATATTGAAGCACTGGGGAAAGTGCATGAAAGATTAACAAGGGTGTTACCTGAATTGAGAAGATTCAACTATTAGGAAAGATTGACAGGCTGAGGCACTTTTCTATGGAAAAGAGAAGACTAAGAGGAAACCTGATAGAGGTCTTTCAAGTTATGAAGGAGTTTGATAAGGTAAACATGGATAAACTGTTACCACTTGTGGATGAGTCCAGGACAAGGGGACGTAAGTATAAGAAAGCTACTACAGATCACAAAAAAAAATTAGGAGCAGTTTCTTTACACAGAGAGTGGCGAGAATGTGGAACTTGCTGCCACATGAAAGTGGTTGAAGCAAATCTCATTGAAGCATTAAAGGGGAGGCTTGATGTATAAATGAAAAAAAAGGGAATAGAGGGATATGGACGCCGGGTGGGAAAGAGGGAATTAGAGTGGGAGGAGACTCATGTGGAATATAAACACCAGCATAGACCAGTGTGACCGAATGGCCTGTTTCTGTGCTGTGGACTCTGTAATTCCATGTAATGAAAATAAAAATGGTTCTGCTGATTGAGGCTACACCCAAAATGTTAACCTGTCTTTTCTCTTTTCAGATGCTGATGGCCATGTTGTGCATTCTCAGTATTTTCTGTTTTTATTTTAGATTCCCAGCATTTGCAGTATTTTTCATTTATCTATCCTCGAGTTAAGCTGTTTAACTCCTCAATGATCAGTACTACCATGTACTACATGTGTGCTTCAAATGACCTTTGTTTTAAAGTTGCTGTGTCATTGTTTGAAGTCTCTTTGATTTAATCAATTTTCATATTTGTTTTGACATGTTTATTTTTCCCACGGTCAAACGTGTGGTATCAAATCAGACTGCATTTGGACAAGAAGCAGAACAATTAAGATCTACACTGCTGCGGTGAAGACCCTTTCGCTTCTGCTGGTGTGAGTTTCCTAATGTTCGAGATACCATTTGTGGTGTCTCTCAAACACAGTGCAATTCCATTATTGCAGTTCTCACACACCATGAAGCTGTTGATTGTGCTAGTGGTCAGCACTCAACTCTTCCAGCCCTCACTTGCAGCCTCCTACAGAGCCCTTTCCTGCAAAGTGCCGAGGCAAGTGAATGCAGCAGAAATAGCAGTGGAACACATCAACGCTGACCAGCCGGGAGGATACAAGTACGTGCTGAACAAAATTGAAAACGCTCAGGAAGACAGAGGGGTGAGTACAAAGAGAAAACGGCACTCAGATGAGTTAATTTGTTATGGAACATCTTAGATTGGTGCTGGGAGTGGTTTATGAAAATTCCTGAACCAGAACAGTGAGCTTTGAAAACATTATTGGCCCGGATTTTGCGGTGGGTATGACAGTGTACTCTGAGAGTACGCCGTCATACCATCTTTGAAATATACCGCAAGTTTGGGATTTCCTCATGCGCTTGCACCTTGACAGATGATCTGCACCGCCTTGGAAATCCCGATTGCTGGCGCAGAATTTGGCTATTTGCTCACCAACTGCCCAGCAATTACGAATGTTTTTCTTACAGTTAGTGAAAACAGCCTGTTTCACATCTTAAAAGAAGATCTATGTATCGATATTGTGTACGTCTTGGTGAAGGAAACTTTTTTAGTCGGTCGAGTTTCATTTTAATTACTTGGGAGGTTGAATAAGAAAGTTAAATAAAGCGAAAATCTGTCAGATTTCAGTGACCAATTCTTCCTTTCAACTCAAAAATGAACAACATAATAAACAATATAATGCATCTATAACAAGGAAAATAGATTTATCTATTACCAGTCTAACTGAGGTCTGAATAATATATTTTAATCCTGAAAATTAACATCGAATATATGGCTGGGAATCTCTTTCTGAAGTTCAACAACATTCCTTGTAGGAGCTATAAAACATTGTTAGACCTTTATTGAGTATCAAAACAGGAAGTTGTATACATAGGGACTAATAAATTGAGTTTGGATGAAAAAATCCCAAAATGCTGATATATGAAATAAGTCCAAGTACCAGTTTAATAAAAATTTTAAAAGTTTTTAATATGTAATTTCAATGGAAGAGACTGACAGGTTAGTAGCTACACAGGTTAACAAGGCCATAAAAAAGCAAACCAAGCACTAGGGTTTATTTCTAGAGGGATAGAATTGAAAAGTAGGGAAGTTATGCTAAACTTGTATCGAACCTTGTTTAGACCACACTTGGAGTACTGCACACAATTCTGGTCGCCATATAATAGAAAGGATATTGAGGTACTGGAGAGGGTGCAGAGAAGATTTACAAGGATGATACCAGAAATGCGAGGTTGTACCTATCAGGAAAGGATGAACAGACTGGGTCTCTTCTCTTGAAAAGAGAAGGCTGAGGGGTGACCTAATAGACGTCTTTAAAATTATGAAAGGTTTTGATAAAGTAGATACAGAGAGAATGTTTCCACTTGTGGGGAAGAGCATAACTAGAGGCTATTAATATAAGATAGTCACCAAGAAATCCAATCGGGAATTCAGAAGAAACTTCTTTACCCAGAGAGTGGTGAGAATGTGGAACTCGCTACCATAGGGATTGGTTGAAGAGAATAGTATAGATGCATTTAAGGGGCAGTTGGGTAAGCATATGAGGGAGAAGGGAATAGAGGGTTATGTTGATAGAGTCAGATGAGGAAAGAAGGGAGGAGGCTCGAGTGGAGCATTAAGGCCGGCATGGACTGGTTGGGCCGAATGTGCTGTATATCCTATGTACTCCTATGTACAGAAGTTTCTGTGGGCGTGGCTTAGTTTTGACAGATTTTGTGGGCGTGTCTTTCCTTACACATAGGCTGTACGCTGCGCTCCTGGCCTCCGTGATGTAATATGCTGCGCACAACTCTGCAGCGCCGAAGAGGAAGTCTCCGTTCTGGGCCTCGCACAGGGTAAGTTCGTATTCTTTTCATAGGTGGGCGGCGTACTCTGTAGCTACACCACCGACCGCAATTTTTGGGCCAATATATCACAGCGGGATCTAAACAGCACTGTGATTAACTATTTACAGTGCTGTAACATTGGGACCGTCCTAGAGAATGGAATTTTTACCAGGTCTGACAAAGGGTCCACACTGAAATGTTTAACCTGCTTTTCTCTTTACAGATACTGATAGACCTGCACCTCCAGCATTTTCTGATTTTAATGGGACTTTTACAGTTAAATTCCCCTCTGTGTATCCACAGTCGTCACAGAGTTCAGGATTATTTATTTATTATTTTAAATTATGGTTATGAAATTAGGTTAAATTATTTATGAGAAAGTGTGCATAAAACAGGGATTTTTCATGGCAGCAATATTCTTCATGCTTGACATTCCCTGTATGAATCAATTATTGACACAGTAATCTCCCAAACTTACTGCCTAATTAAAATATCGCCCCGTTGTTGCTGGGCAACATGCGTGGTGCAGCTGATGCCATATCTGTTGACATGCATATACTTTCAATGTTACTTTTTACATAAATGTGCCATAAAAATACAGCAGATGCAATCAGCAATTTAATTACAGTATAACACCTCTACTTTCAGGTGTTTTGATCAGGTTTTAATGGGCCTTTAATAGAGGATATGCCATCGGTGGTCCCTCAGGTGTGTCCAGGCTGATTTTTGTTCATTAATTAATCTTATTTTTCTTTCAGAAGCAAGGTGTGTCCTCTGTTTATTTAGAGTTTGAGCTGTTGGAGACTAGATGCCACTCACTGAATCCAAAACCAGCGGCGGAATGTAAAATACGATCAGGTCCTGAAGCTGTAAGTCTCTCTTTTGAATGTTTTGTATACTTTGGCCGAAAAGTTCACATTTAAAGGCACTTTAACGTCCTTGGTAATGCTTGTAGGGAAAAGCTGCTCACTCACGCAGTGTCCATCCCAACAAAGTGACTCAGTCAACACCCACTCCAATGTAGTCACTCACTCGCTCATCACCTGCATTGTTGTGGTGTCAGAGGAGGGTTGAGGCAGCATTGATGTCCCACCCAAGGAGCAGGTGGGACAATGTTAATTCAACACTAAGGCATAGTGAACATCAACTGAACTGAATTTTGGGAGTGCACTGGTCTCAGTCTCAAGGAAGCACCTTATGCAAAATCAAAGCAGCACAGAAGTAGTGCATTGTCATAATGTGTGGAATATTAGTTTGCAACTAAATGCTTTATTGATATAAAGTCAGATGTAATGACTTCCTTTTAACTTGACATCATATTGTCTATTGTCCTTCTCCATTGGAGACCAAAGGCAGATGTTCCTATGTCAAACTCATTGATCACTGTGCATACATCACAACGTTGACCAAATACTATATTCAGTGTATTTTCTAACTATTAAAAAAAATCTAAGATCAAATACATTTAGTAGTCAATGATTGCAGCCATTGGTGTTCCTGGTCAGTCATTATACCAGTGATTAACTTGGTAAATTAGCAGGGGGGATTCTCACCAACTTTCTCCCCTCCTTTCTTTTAGGAATTGACACCTTGCTGAGGGATAGTTTCACGAATATTGATCACCCTCCAGCACCTTGCTCAAATGGTTATTAGCCACATATGCATCGGGACAGTGGATGTTGGGAATCTATTCAACTGTGAGGCATCATAGCCCAACCTGATCCTTTTCTCACCTGACATCTAGTAGAGTACACTGAATAATGATCAGCAGCGGGAACCCTGATCCTCTCCCTAATTGGGGGTACTGAGGAAATTATATTTCCCTATCTCTGTTCTGGATGAGATCAATAAACTGATTGCTTATGTCTCATTCAGATCCTAATATTAAATATTGTAAAAATTGAGAAATGTTTAGTTCTTCATGATAAAAATGAGATATGAGTAAGAGACAACTGCTACAACCAATTAAGAACATAAGAACATAAGAAATAGGAGCAGGAGTAGGCCATTCGGCCCTTCGAGCCTGCTCCGCCATTCAATGAGATCATGGCTGATCTTCTGCCTCAACTCCATTCACCGGCCCTATCGCCATATCCCTTGATGCCCTTACTAGTCAGAAATCTATCGACTTCTGTTTTGAATATAACCAATGACTGAGCCTCCACAGACCTCTGGGGTAGAGAATTCCAAAGATTCACCACCCTCTGTGTGAAGAAATTTCTTCTCATCTCTGTCCTGAATGGCCTACCCTTTATCCTGAGGCTGTGGCCTCTGGTTCTAGACCCCCCAGCCAAGGGAAACATTCTCTCAGCATCCACCCTATCAAGCCCTGTAATAATTTTGTATGCTTCAATGAGATCCCCTCTCATTCTTCTGAATTCAAGAGAATACAGGCCTAGTTTACTCAATGTCTTCTCATACGACAGTCCCGCTATCCCAGGAATCAATCTCGTGAACCTTCATTGCACTCCCTCTATGGCAAGTATATCCTTCCTTAGGTAAGGAGACCAAAATTGTACACAGTACTCCAGGTGTGGTCTCACCAAGGCCCTATATAATTGGAGTAAGACTTCTTTACTCCTGTACTCAAATCTTCTTGTAATGAAGGCCAGCATACCATTTGCCTTCCTAATGGCTTGCTGCACCTACACATTCACTTTCAGTGACTCATGTACAAGGACACCCAGGTCTCTTTGAGCATCGGCATTCCCCAATCTTTCACCATTTAGGAAATACTCTGCCTTTCTGTTTTTTCTACCAAAGTGGATAACTTCACATTTATCCACATTATATTCCATCTGCCATGTTCTCGCTCACTCACTGAGCCTGTTGAGATCCCCTTGAAGCCTCTTCACATCCTCTTCACAACTGACACTGCCACCTAGCTTTGTATCATCAGCAAATTTGGAAATGTTACATTTAGTCCCCTCATCCAAATCATTGATATAGATTGCGAATAGCTGGGGCCCAAGCACCGATCCTTGCAGTACCCCACTAGTCACAGCCTGCCATCCTGAAAAAGACCCGTGTATCCCTACTCTTCATTTTCTGTCTGTTAACCAATTCTCAATCCATGCTAGTATATTACCCCCAATTCTATGTGCCCTAATTTTGTTCACCAACCTCTTGTGTGGGACCTTATTGAAGGCCTTCTGAAAATCCAAATACACCACATCTACCGGTTCCCCTTTGTCTACTCCACTAGTTACATCCTCAAAGAACTCCAATAGGTTTCTTCAGCTGTATACTGGTTGGAGGCCAGGAATTCTTACAGAAAAGGAAGGAGAACCAGAACTTGTATCTCTCCCTGTTCCAGTACTAAGAGTAACTGTTGAGAGCAGCTTTATACTGGGTATCTCCTCACTCCTCTTCGATGCGGAGATAATATACACTAGGGGTGACAACTTAAGTATAAATAACTAACAATGGATATTTCTCTAATTCCATTAGATTTCTGGTGACTGTAAAGCACAATTACAAATTAACCCAACAACACAACGCTATCAGGTCCACAAGTACAGGTGTTTAATATCACCAGGTAGGTCAGAGGTTTCCGTGAATGTGATTTTTATTGTACACTAAACAGAGCTGTCAATTCCATTTGACAATGAGGGCATTACTGTTCAACTTAGACAGGCTCAAAAATAAAATAACTCACCAGCCGATGAATTATCAGTGCTCTTCTTGCTCCATCAGAACACTTCTAGGATTATTTCTTCAATTCTTTTGCCTGTTTTCCCCTTTGTCTCTGTGCTTTAAATGTGATTCTCCCGCCAGTCTCTGGGTGGGTGAGTGTTATACCTAGTCCTGCAGTAACTTGTTTTATGATATAAGAGATTCTCAATGTGGCTGTGCACCTCTTCTCCAGTCTTGACCCATTAACATTATGCTGAATCTGTCCTGTTATTGCTCTATGAAGATTGTTGCTGGGATTATGACAGAACCTACTCCAACCTACACACAGCAACAATATGTTGAACCTGTTACTATCTTACATAGAATTACATAGAATTTACAGCACAGAAATAGGCCATTCAGGTCTATGCCGGTGTTTATGCTCCATATGAGCCGTGTCACACCTTACTTCATCTAACCCTATCAACACATCCTTCTATTCCTTTCTCCCTCATGTACTTATCTAGCTTCCCCTTAAGTGCATCTATGCTATTTGCCTCAACTACTCCATGTGGTGGCAAGTTCCACATTCTAACCACTTATGGAGATTCCAACAATCTTATGGAGGTTGTTGCTGCCACAATCCGTGAGAGTGCCTACTGCAATCTCCATACCGTACCAGTGTACCAGAGCACCCTATGGAGATTGTTACTGAGTCTGTGACAGTGTCTCCTTCAATCTCCACATTGTAGTAGTGTGCTGAAATCCTTTATGTTATTATATGGTGGAGATTGGCATTAGTATTAGAAGTACATTGGCCATGAAAAGCCAGAGATATTCAATTTTCTGTCAGGTAACATGGGCTACAAAGGCATTTGACCAGGTTATTTCTTGTAAGGCTATATTTTCCACCATTCGCTAATTTTAGAGAAAATGTAACTGTGAGTATAAAGCTAAAACACAACTTTATAGTTTTTGTTCTACTTTTCATTGAAGATTCAGATGACATAGTTTTGAACAGATGCCCAGGCTGCCCACATCGCATACCTTTAAATCATTCAGACGTCAGTCAAGCTGCCATGGTGGCACTACAAAAATATAACAGAAACAGCAGCAGAACAAATTATTTTGCAGTACAGAAAATAACAAGAGCTTCCTCTCAGGTAAGGTTGATGTCATTCTTATTTTTTTTAGCAAAGCGAAACAAAAAAAATCTGAACTCTTTTATTTTACGGATTATCCTACAGATCCTATGCATCCACAAATAAAATCCTGCAAGAAGTCCTGCAAATTTTGAGATTGTATGACAATTTTGCACTAAAAGTCCCAGAGATGGTGAAAATGTTGGTTTCTGAGTAAATGTGAGCAATAACAGCAACCGCAATTAAGCTATAATTGAAATAATGCCTTGTTGTCCCCAAAGCCTATGAAATTTCAAATTTGAAAAAAAATCAAACATTTTCACAAATGTTTATACAGTACTGGTAGCAATACTCTGGTACAGCAGGCTTCTGAGACCTGATATAGTCAATCACTACACCTCAGTCCAGGCAGACACCCATCAGTGGCCAGGCAGCCCACCAAAAAATATTTAAATAACCTCCTGGCCAGAAATCATCTGGGGTCAAGGGCGCATCATTCTGGCAGATGGAGGATCCACCATGTTGAACATATGAGCCAATTCTGCTGAAGCAGACTATCTAGACCAAAATATCTTGTCATGTCACTGTCACTTATGCCATCACCTGCAAGAGACAGGGGCATGTATCAATTTTCTATGGTGATGGTTGCATAATGGTATGATACAACCTCTGAAAAAGTACAAAGGGGTACACACAATTAAACATTCACTAGGATTATATTATATATTTCTTTTACTATCACAGATGTGATTATTCCAGTAGGTTATTTTTGCGAAAGAAAGTTTCTTTTTGTGATTTTCTTTCAGGTTGTGGCTGGGAAGAAAGTATTTGTAGAATTTGCAATCCGAGAGACTGCATGTACTAAAGCTTCCAAGCTTCCAAATTGTCCAATGGATAGAGGTGAATTTGCTTCTGGTGTAAGTATTGTTGCAAAACAGTCTACTGGCCCAATAAATGCTTATATCATAGGGCATTTCGTCACAATCCTGCTCAATTTCCTGGGTAGGAATGTGGAGGAAAATCCGCCACTCTCCGTCTGTAATGTCTAGATGTAGAAATATAACGAAACCTTTGAAATCAGAGAATATCGTTAAAGGAAGCCCTGGCTGTATCTTTTGCTTCGTATTTCCTGTTGCCTTTTTTCCCTTTGTAGAACAAGGGCTTCTGCACCGCCTCTGTCTATAAACCCATTTCTGGGCAAGAGAAAGTTGAAGTGAACTGTGAGCTCTACAGACCAAAGGTAATCAATCATGTTAGTACCTCAATCACTGGGGAGTCTGATTAAAATTCATAACAGGGATCTCAAAATGGTTGCCAAAGATTTTGCGGTTGAGTTTCCGTAGCTCTACCGCCAAAGTTATGGTAGACAATCGGGAGAACCAACGCGGAAATAACTGGCATATGTTTTGAGTGCTTATTGAGGAACAGAGGCTTCTGCTGAGCATTTCAAATGGATGTGCCATGTTGCGGAGATCTGACTTGGAATATAGGGAAAAGTACACATCCTACCACTTGGGGGCACATCATATTAGTACCTCAACATGCATTACCAATAAGCAACATAGAACTATGCAAGTTTATAGCACAGAAGGATGCCATTTAGCACCTTGTGTCTGTTCTGCTTTTTGCTACAGCAATCCAGCACTTGGAACTTTAGAATTTTAATGACACTTGATCATTTTCTAGCAGCTAAATTTTTTGATAATAGAAACATAGAAAAATAGGAGCAGGAGGAGGCCATTCGGCCCTTCGAGCCTGCTCCGCCATTCAATATGATCATGGCTGATCCTCTATCTCAATACCATATTCCTGCTCTCTCCCCATACCCCTTGATACCTTTTGTGTCTAGAAATCTATCTATCTCCTTCTTAAATATATTCAGTGACTCGGCCTCCACAGCCTTCTGTGGTAAAGAATTCCACAGGTTCACCACCCTCTGAGTGAAGAAATTTCTCCTCATCTCAGTCCTAAATGTCCTACCCCGTATCCTGAGACTGTGACCTCTCGTTCTAGACCCCCCAGCCAGGGGAAACATCCTCCCTGCATCCAGTCTGTCTAGCCCTGTCAGAATTTTATACGTTTCAATGAGATCCCCTCTCATTCTTCTAAACTCTAGTGAATACAGGCCTAGTCAACCCAATCTCTCCTCATACGACAGTCCTGCCATCCCAGGAATCAGTCTGGTGAACCTTCGCTGCACTCCCTCTATGGCAAGTATATCCTTTCTTAGGTAAGGAGACCAAAACTGCACACAGTACTCCAGGTGTGGTCTCACCAAGGCCCTGTACAACTGTAGTAAGACATCCTTGCTCCTGTACTCAAATCCCCTTGCAATGAAGGCCAACATACCATTTGCCTTCCTAACTGCTTGCTGCACCTGCATGTTTGCTTTCAGTGACTGGTGTACAAGGACACCCAGGTCCCTTTGTACATCAGCATTTCCCAATCTAGCACCATTTAAATAATACTCTACCTTTCTGTTTTTCCTACCGAAGTGGATAACTTCACATTTATCCACGTTATACTGCATCTGCCATGTGTTTGCCCACTCACTCAACTTGTCTAAATCGCCTTGAAGCCTCTTTGCATCCTCCTCACAACTCACAATCCCACCTAGTTTCGTGTCATCAGAAAACTTGGAAATATTACATTTTGTTCCCTCATCCAAATCATTGATATATATTGTGAATAATGACTCACATTGCCAACTCATTTATTTTTCTCTTTTTTTTTAACTTATTTTCCTTTTGGCCTTTAGGCCCCCTTCCTATTTCACCCACCAGCCTAACCAAACAGGATAGGCAGTTGGCCTGTCTCAAGGCCAATGTCTCTCCTGAGCCAAATACGTCATGGAATGTGCAAGATCAGGCATGAGGGTAAGTTACCCTCTAGTTTTCCCTCTGTCCACGGGATGGGAAGTTTATGGCCTCCAAGCTACACATCCTCTCTGATGCTGCAGCCAATATTGAGAACTCACCATATGAGCAATCTGAGCAAAAGCCTGCTTCCCGTCATTCCGCCACATTGCAAATTAGATTACAAATGCCAACGTGTTGTACCTACCATGCAGTCCAGGTCAGTGATTGACTTTAAATTGTGCGGCTAGATTTGTCGGAACTCTATGAAGTAGCTGACATGGTCTTTGTATCATTGAAGGTGGTGGTCAGTTCAGCTCAGAATGTGGGTGCAAGTGCTATCAAGCAAAGACATCGTAAAATAAAAGGACAAGGACAAAGATATAAGAGACAAACCAATCGTGAACGACAACATGGCAATAAACAGCTTAATCCGCACGGTGGAACCCCCAAGAGAATTGAATCCTCCGAGGAAGTGCAGGGCGCACTGGGCTTCGTTATCAGCTCAGGCAGTAGAACTAACTTTCCAATGTTGCCAGCACCTCGGAACACCTGTCCAGGGAGGGCCAGGCATTTTGGAGGAACAGCTGTGTCTATCTGATCTGTCTCTGAAATAAATCCAGAGAGGAGATTCACAGCAGACTGAAAATCCGTCCTTTTTTTTATCAGGAAGTAATTTATATCGACAATAAAGGGCACAGACCTGAAAGTGAAAATTGCCTCTTGAAGCACATCTCAACAGGAAGGTCATAAATGATGTGTATGATTGATTCAGGTTAAAATAATAAAACAGTCTGCAATAAATTGTATGCTTTCATAATTTCACATGCACTGCACTCTTAGCTTCAGTTATAATATTTTACAGTACGCCCACTCTCGTTATAAAGCTTTCAGTTAGAACATTCTTTCAGTCATTCAATTTATCCTCATTATGAGGCTCTCTGTTGTGATAATGTTGTATTAAAAGGCTATTAGACCTTTCCTGCACCTCTCGTGTTACCTTTCATGTTGTTATGGGACATTCACTGCATCACGCAAATTCCTTAACTTTTAGATTACAAGTGCAAAGTGTATCTTTGTGTATTTTGGCCAGAAAATGTTGCCACATCAGAACATCATAAAGCATTAACATTGTGGTTTTTGGTTTGTACCTTACTCTGTTACATCATTTCCTTTCTTTAGATCTACTGTGCTACACAAAGTTTGCTGGCTAACACCTTATATTTATGTCTCCTTGTTCCAGACCCCTCAACCAGTGGAAACAATCTGTTTCTACCTACCCTGTCCCAAGCCATCATAATTTAAAACCCCTCCAGCAATCACCCTATAATCTCCACTGTTTTAATGAAAGCAGCCCAACTTTTTCAAGTCTTTCTTTGTATTTCCTCATGCCAGGCAGCATCCTAGTGAATCTGCACTGTGCCCTTTCTATTGCCTCAATGTCCTTCCTATAGTGTGGAGCTCAAAGCTGCACATTGTACTCCAGCTGTTGCCTTACTACGGTTTTGTATAGATTCGCCAATACATTTCAACTTTCATGCCATGCCATAAAATCCAGTATTTCATTAACATTTTCATGGCCTTATCCACTGGAGGTGCTGCTTTTAATGGCCCGGAATTTGCAGTCAGCAGTGAATGAACGGCACTCAGCGTTCATTATGCTTACAGCTACCCACAGACTTTTTGTCAGCTTTTGTGCAGCAAATCAGGAGTCCAAAGCAGCGTAGCGCCCTCTACAGGGGATCTGGGACCTGTGTGAACAGGGCAAGCAACAGCGTGTCTCCTCAACCAATCAGATTAAAGATTCATTACTGAGGCACACGGGGGCAAAATTCAGTAGGTTAGCACCCTCAGTTAGCGCCTGGCGTGGGCGCTAACGGGGCGTTCAGGCAGTAGCACCGCGGCGGGGCGAATCTCATGCCGCAAGGCAAATTTGCTGGCCCCGTAGCGCCAGTGATAACAGTTAGCGCCTCGGTCCCTTTCACCATGCCGATTGTGACGTCAGCGAGTGTGCAACGCTCGCTGGGCGCCCAATTTGCAAACTTCAGTAGCGCCCCCCCGTCTTACCGCCTTGCGCCGACAGCGCCAGGGAGTGGAGACATGAACCAGCCAGCTGGCGGGCCGCTACTTAAAGGGATGTGCCCCAGCTGTCAAGGAACTTCCGTTCCAAAGGTCAGTTATGAGTGGCAGAGAGCGCAGGATGTATCTGCAGTCAAATAAAGGCTGCTTAGTCCCCGGAGTGTTGCGGGTCGTCAAAGCGCTTTGCATTTCATCTCACAGCATATCACCGTTCTGCACTCCCCGAATCATTGGGGGCTGGTGTGCAGACTCCAGTGATCCTCCCCTTTAATGGCTGGAAGGCACCTGTGCCAATGCTTACTCCCGATTACACAACACCTCATATTCATTATCGCTTGGAGCCTAACGCCACTCACCTATGCCATTAGCGCCTGATTTAGTGCTCCCCTGCATTCTTTGAACGCTGAGTCTGAATTTAGCGGGCAGCGAGATACTTCCAACTTCTCAAAAGTTAGCGCCCCTTCCTGGGCACTACTGAATTTCTCCCCCACAGTGTCTGAACCAGGAGGTGTAAGTTAGAATATTTAATTCTATGTAAAATCATGTACAGAAAGCAAAATAGAAGGTATGAAAGACTGGATTAAGAGAGATAAAAGAAACAGAAAGAAAAAGTAAAAAAAATATTTATTTTTATTTCTAATTTAAAATTTTTTTCCAACAATAATTAAAATCTGAAGGAATGAGACTCCACACTTGTAAAAGTAAATTTGCAGTGCCAGAGAGGTTGATTGGTAGTAATTAAGACTCATCACGCTGTTAAAAAATTCACTTACACGTGAATGGACAAGCTCTAACTTTTTCGGGCATGTGTAGTGGGTATCTAGTGGGTAAGTACAGCAACTTCACGGTCTTCATGTATTTTAATGCTGAGTCTTGGCAAGGTACCAGTGTAGCGAACCTTGTGGAGGAGCAGGGCAAATCGGACAGCAACTTCCTGATTACCGCGTTTAACTGTGCATGTGCAGATGCCAGAAGTTGCTATCCGATTAAAACAGTGAGTGCTGATGGCCTCACCGTTATTCTGACTGCAAAACCAGGCCAATATCTTGCAAACCTGAACCCTAAATCCATCTGCTATTCTGCATTGACCAAACATCCCCCATTCAAAGTATAATTATTACTTGTTTTTAAGAAAATGTATCACCTCACACTTACTGACATTGAATGCCATTTGCCACTTTTTTTTTACTTATTTTGCCATCTTATCAATATCCCCTTGCAGCTTCCTTTGATCCTCAGAATTATTCACTATGCCTCCTATTTTAGTATCTGCAAATTTAGACACCACATCCAAATCACTGATGTACACAGTGAACGTAATCAGGCCCAGACTCGGTGCTGCGTGAACAGCACGCGCCTGAACTAAGAGGCCAGAGAATCGCTGGCAATCAGCCCTTGAGCCTTATCAACATATTCAGGGTGAGCTGCCAGTGCTGTATGCCGTCCTCGAGTAAGTTCCGGGAGGTGCATTGGAGCAGGCTACGGAGGGAGGCGATCGTGACGCCTGTGGAGTCTCCTGCTCAGGGAATGGTAGCATAGTGGGAATGTTACTGGACTAGTAATCCAGAGCCTGGACTAATGATCCGGACACAAGAGTTCAAGGCCTAAAAATTTGGTTGCTTTGTGCCTCCCACGCCTGGGCGCGGCGCCGCCAACGCCTCCCGCGAAATTCAGCGGGAGGTTAGCGGCGGCGGTAACCGTTAGCGCACCGTGTGCTGCGCCGCCAGCGATGACGTCATCGCCATGCGCAGCGCCCCGCTCGTGCCCCGGCCATGATCTCCGGTAGCGGCCCCTGACTTGCCGCCCGACGCTATGTCCGACAAGGTAAGGGGGGCCTACCTGCGGCCGGGGCGGCGCAAATTAAAGCAGAGGTGCCGGGTGGCCATTTTTGTTGCTGGCCGCCTGCCAGCACCTGCCCCTTTGCCGTCCCTGGCCTCTTCTGCGGACCCCCCATGGAGTGCCGGCTGCGCTTCGTGAGCCCGGCACTTCTCTTGAGTGCCGTGCTCTTTTGCCGGCACCCCAATCTCTGGTGGCCCAGCTGGGCCCCGTGTTGTGCTGTGCTTGGCCCCTCCCCTTTAAGAAGGGGAGGAAGGCCTGCAATACCACGCTTCCAGTAGCACCGCGCTTCCCTCTTGGGGCGCTACCGGTGAATTTCGACCGCTGGGGCACTAATTTTTTTTGGGCACTAAAAGTAGCGCCCCGGCGAAGTTAGCACCCCAAAGGGGGCGCGACTCAATTTTTCCCCCCAAATCCCACCATGGCAGCTGAGGAATTTAAAATAAATCTGGAATAAAAAGCTAGTGTCAGTAATGGTGACCATATAACTATCAGATTGTTGTAAAAACCCATCTGGTTCACTAATGTCCTTCAGGGAAGGAAATCTGCCATCCTTACCTGATTTGGACTATATGGCCTGGATTTTGCCAGCCCTGGGGAGGCAGGTTTGGAGGCGGGACTGCCGGGAAATGGCAGAATCTGGGGGCGGGTGCCCATCCCGACCAAACCCGTCTCCGTGCCATCTTCCCAGGAGGCGGGTTCCCGTCTCCTGGAGGCGGGAAGGGGATTACAGCCACTTAACTGCCTGTTAACAGGTAGTTAACAGGCAGTTCAGAGGATTATCCCCATTTTTCCAGGAGAGGTGCGGGCTTCCCGACGTCGGGAAACCCCGCCAGGGTCACTGAGGCGAGCAGTGGGTCTGCGGGGTCAGAGGGGTCCAAAAGTGCACTGTGAAGGTAAGTGATGGGTGTAAGTGTGGAGAGGTGAGTATGTGAGGTGAGTGGAAAGTGATAGAAAATGTTTACTTACCTTTGTTTCTTCCTGCAGGCTTCAACAGTTGAGGATGCGGAGACTCCCACATCTCACCGGCAGAGATGACAGATGGCTGCTGCATTCTCCGATGCAACAACCATCTAATTTCTGCTCACAAATGAGGTTTTGAATACAAGGACTCATCAAACAACAGAGAATGTCACTGTTTGATAGCTTCACAGAGCTGTCAAATGATGACAATTCATCTGTCAAAAATTTTTGACAGATGAAAACGTCATACGCTGGCGTTCTCTGTAACCGGCTTCCCCTTAATTGGCCTGCTAAGCCCTCTGGGAGGGCTTAACAAGGTCAATCAAGGGAAAATATCGTGGGTTAGCCACAAGTCAATGGAGGCGGGACTAAAACCCGACAAGCAGCAGTCCCACCTCCAACACGCCCCCATTGGCAAAAATCACCCCCTATGTGACTCCAGACCCACAGCAATGTGGTTGACTCTTAACTGCCCTCTGAAATGGCCTAGCAAGCCACTCAGTTGTCAAGAAGGTGGCTTCTCTCTTCAAGAAGTTGGCTCACCATCACCTTCTCAAGGGTAATTAGGGATGGGCAATAAATGTTGGCCTTGCCAGTGACGCCCACATCCTGTGAATGAATAAAAAAAAATTCTCTGACCTCTGCTACCTTTAAGCATTGTTCCCCAGTGGGAATACAGGATCAGTGAATTTACCCTTATAAACCGGATATCAATTAAGGAAGAAATTCTTTTGTAAGGCAGTAAAGCTACTCTATCCATGTCACATAAATATATTGAGAGGTCGCACAACACCAGGTTATAGTCCAACAGTTTTATTTGAAATCACAAGCTTTCGGAGCTATCGCTCCTTCCTCAGGTGAAGTAAATTGGATACAGAATCGCCAGAGCATATATAGATGGAAAAAAAAGCATGTGTACTTTACAATTGCAGACCAATATAAATCCGCAACATAAATATATCACAGCATAAGCTATCATCATTAGCTAGATGAATGATTACTTCAAAGTTCACAGAAACGCCCATGATAGTATTAACATAATCAGCTACTTGAAGGATTTTGCTGGGTGCAATTGAGAACACAACAGAAGGATCAAAATTCTATGATCTAGAAGGGTCACCAAGGTCTATTTAATGGATAGCAACTGAAGTTTGCAAATTATTTGAAGAGAAAGAGTGAGTGAGATAAAGGAAGAAATGAATACAGATATACCACAAAAATACTGGCTGTCCCATCAATCAAACATTAACAGAACTCTGCTCACTGGTCAAGTGTTTTCAAATATTGACAGAATCATCCATGTTGTCCCTTCTTACAAAATATCAGGTCATTGAGTTAAAGAAAACAGCAACCATCAGCATCTAAAGCCAGTATTGAGCATTAATGGATATTTCTAAAGCCTGGTTGTGGAACTAACAGTCCAGTGTAAGAGTGGGGTGTCAGGATTTTTTGAGGATTAAAACCAGGTACCAGAAGTTTGATTTATAAAGCAGAAGCTAATCTTTTCCCATTTGCTTCTGTGTTTAATGACATGGAGGCATTAATTTTTCAGGTTAATAAGATTTTCAATGAATTTTCATCAGCAGCAATACGAATATCAGAATCTGCGTCATGATCCCACCCCTTTACCAGCTGCTATTCTGTTTCCTATCTGGTTTTTGACTTGGTAAAAGGTGGTCACCCTACTGTCTGTTCATTTTAATGTAAAAGAAGGTGTGAATAAAAAGTGGTTTAATGTCAGGAGAAAGCATCATTGGGCTGTTTGTTCACCTTTACTGCTGCCCCAACTATTCATGGCTGGAATTTTAATTTGGAGGCAGGTAGGGAGCTGGGGGGTGGTGGTGGGGTGGCTGGAAAGCGGTCGGGAAACCCGGGAGAACAGGCCCTGCCGAATTTAACAACAGGGCCTGATTAGCATTTCAAAGCACTGATTCCCACCTGCAGCCAGCCAGATGGAGAGCCTGCCGCACCAGGCTGCAGAGAGGAGGGAGGGAGGATCGGGGCCAGAGGATGATCGGGGCCGGAGGATCTTTGCCAGAGGAGAATCGGGGTTGGAGGGGGGAGGCCAGAGGAGGATTGGGGCTGGAGGGGGAGGCCGGAGGAGGATCAGGTGGAGGGGGGAGACCGGAGGAGGATCGGGGCCTGAGGGGGGAGGCCGGAGGAGGATCGCATGGAGGGGGGAGGCCGGAGGAGGATCGGGGCTGGAGGGGGGAGGCCGGAGGAGGATCGCATGGAGGGGGGAGGCCGGAGGAGGATCGGGGCTGGAGGGGGGAGGCCGGAGGAGGATCGGGGCCTGAGGGGGAGGCCGGAGGAGGATCGCATGGAGGGGGGAGGCCGGAGGAGGATCGGGGCCTGAGGGGGAGGCCGGAGGAGGATCGCATGGAGGGGGGAGGCCGGAGGAGGATCGGGGCTGGAGGGGGGAGGCCAGAGGAGGATCGGGTGGAGGGGGGAGGCCGGAGGAGGATCGGGGCTGGAGGGGGGAGGCCGGAGGAGGATCGGGGCCTGAGGGGGAGGCCGGAGGAGGATCGCATGGAGGGGGGAGGCCGGAGGAGGATCGGGGCTGGAGGGGGGAGGCCAGAGGAGGATCGGGTGGAGGGGGGAGGCCGGAGGAGGATCGGGGCTGGAGGGGGGAGGCCGGAGGAGGATCGGGTGGAGGGGGGAGGCCAGAGGAGGATCGGGTGGAGGGGGGAGGCCGGAGGAGGATCGGGTGGAGGGGGGAGGCCAGAGGAGGATCACGTGGAGGGGGGAGGCCGGAGGAGGATTGGGGCTGGAGGGGGGAGGCCGGAGGAGGATCGGGTGGAGGCCGGAGGAGGATCGGGTGGAGGTGGGAGGCCGGAGGAGGATCGGGTGGAGGTTGGGAGGCCGGAGGAGGATCGGGTGGAGGTTGGGAGGCCGGAGGAGGATCGGTGCTGGAGGGGGGAGGTTGGAAGGCCGGAGGGGGGATTGGAGGGGGGGGGGGGGAGGCTGGAGGAGGATTGGGCCCAAAGGCAGGGGCCGGAGGAGGATCAGGGCCGGAGTGGGGAGGTTGGAAGGCTGCAGGAGGGATCAGAGGCCGGAGGGGTGGGTTTGGGGGTCGGGTCGGGATTGGAGGCCGGGGGTCAAGGATCGAAAGCCGGAGGGGGGATTGATCAGAGATCGGAGGCCTTGGGGGGGGGGGGGTGAGATCAGAGGCCTCGGGGGGAGATCGGAAGGGTTGAGGGTGTTCGAGCATGGGCGTTTGGTGAGGCAGGGACGCTGGATCCAGCAAGCAGGTGGAAAGGCACTTACCTCCTAAATCCAGCAGTCCTCACATCCCTTTAGCTGGCGGGTTCCCTGAGGCCTGGGAAACCTGGCCAGCCAGAGTTAAATTTGAAATGGTGGATCACCATGAGGCATGGAGCCTCATTATAATATTTACATGGACGACCTACCTCCTGGATTGGCTGCCGAAACCCCCACTCTTTAACCTCCCAGCTGACCTCAAACCACCCATTTTTTGGGTAGGGCTTAAAATTCACCCAAAAAGTCAATGGGACGACAATGGAAATAAAAATCGGGAGAGATGTAAAACGGGCTGCCGATTCACCATCACCCATTTTACACTATTGCACAAAGTCACAATCTACTCCAGTGTTTACTGTCATTGCACAGGGTTTCTTCATGGAACAGAACTATTGCTGCTACACAACGGGCTGGATTTTGAAGTTGGAGTCGTGTTGGTTTCGGGAATCACACATTCTGACTTGTGAACCCGCCTCCATCGAGATGTGGCCAACCCACTGTATTTTCCCTTGATTGACCTTGTTGAGCCCGCCCAGTGGGCTCAGCAGGCCAATTAAGGGTCACCCGGCAACAGGTGACGCCACAGACTGACATTTCATCTGTCAAGAGCTTTTGACAGATGAAATATCAGCGTTTGACAGCTCTGTGAAGCTGTCAAACACTCACAATATGATTTCTAACTTCAGTCCTTCCTTTCAGGCTGAGTTAGAAATCATTCCACCACAGAAAACAGAAGGCTGCTGTTTCTGACAGGTCTACGGCTTTCCTGCTTTCTGTGCCGGTGAGATTTCTAACTCCTGAGAACTGAAGGGCTGACACCTGCAGGAGGAAGTTAAGGTAAGTAAAGCTTTTTTCAACAGTTAGCACTTACCTTACACACTTACCTCTGCACACATGCACCCATCACTCACCTGCCCACTGGACATATCGACCCCTCCAACCCCTGCAGACCCACGGCCCGACCCGATAACTTGGAGTGTTTGCCACCTGTCGGGAAGCCCACACTTTTGTTTTTAAAATAGGGATTATGCAAAAAACTGCCTGTTAACTACCTGTTAACAGGCAGTTAATTGTCACTAATCCCTTCCCGCCTCGGGGAGTCGGGTCTCAGCACAGGTCGGGTACCCGCCGCCAGAGAAACTGGCATGGAGGCGGGTTGGAGTCGGGATGGGGTCGGGACCCCCGAATCTGCAACTTTAACCCTCCCCCCCCCGCCTCCAAACCCGACTCCACGGGTCATTGAAAATCCAGCCCAACATGTCTGCACATTTAAAATGTAACAGTTGGGACTGGAGCTCTGTGCATGGATGTAATCGTTTCTTTTTTCTCTCTTCAAACCATTCAAGTGTCAGTCATGCAATGTAAGAAGGGCACTGCTCGGCTGAAACCCGAATGGCTCCCATTGGGCTGGATTTTGTCTTGGGGTTGGGTTGGGGTTGTGTCATCTGTATTTCGTGCTCCCCCCCTACTCCAGATTAATGTGGATGAATGATGCAATTTTCACTTAATTGGGCAATTGAGTTCCAGCATGTGGGAACCAATGAACTAATTAGTAGTTCCAGTCTGAAAGTCGCCTCTGATGATGTCATCATTGCTGCTGCATTGCAGGTCAGAGACTGACTGGTCTCAGAGAGAGAGAGAGAGAGAGAGAGAATTTTCCATCCAAGTCCTCTCCCAAAGGGACTTTCACACCTAATACTATGACTACCTTCATCACATCTCCGTTGTAAAAGTGGACCTGCAGCTGATAGTCAGCTATCCACTTGTGCTCCCGCCAGGTTTCACTGGCGTGTTTAACCTCAGGCGTACTTCATGTCGGAAAAGGGTTAAACTAGCTAAAACGTTTCAAAATGGCATTACAGAGCCAATTTAGGGCTTGTTAAGGGCTTTAATGGCCTCTCCCGCCTCTTGGAGGCGGGACGGAGTCGGGAACCCCGCGACTGATTTTGTCAAAATTGCGTGGAGGCGGGATGGAGTCGGGATGGGGTCGGGACTCCCGACCCCGCAAATTTAACCCCCCACAGGCCTCCAAACCCGACTCCATGGGTCATTCAAAATCCAGATTGTGTCTCAGGCGGCAGAAAGGCAGTTCGAGGGGCATCTGCCGTCTGAGGTAATATGGGCTGAAGTTAGAAATAGGAAAGGAGCGGTCATGTTGTTAGGAGTTTTCTACAGGCCCCCAAATAGTAATAGAGATGTGGAGGAAGAAATTGCAAAGCAGATTATGAATAGGTGTGGAGGTCACAGAGTAGTTGTCATGGGTGACTTCAACTTTCCAAATATTGATTGGAACCTTTATAGGTCAAACAGTTTGGATGGGATAGTTTTTGCACAGTGTGTGCAGGAGGGTTTCCTGACACAATATGTGGATAGGCCGACAAGAGGTGGGGCCACATTGGATTTGGTACTGGGTAATGAACCGGGCCAAGTGTTTGATTTGTATGTGGGAGAGCACTTTGGAGATAGTGACCACAATTCGGTGACTTTCACTATTGCAATGGAGAGGGATAGGGCCATACGGCAGGGCAGGGTTTATAATTGGGGGAGGGGTAATTATGATGCGATTAGGCAAGAATTAGGGAGCATAAGATGGGAACAGAAACTATCAGGGAAAGGCACAAACGAAAAGTGGAGCTTTTTCATGGAGCAATTACTGCGTGTCCTTGATAGGTATGTCCCTGTCAGGCAGGGAGGAAATGGCCGAGTGAGAGAACCATGGTTCACAAAAGAGGTTGAATGTCTAGTCAAGAGGAAAAAGGAAGCGTATGTAAGGATGAGAAAACAAGGTTCAGTTGGGTCGATTGAGGGGTACAAGGTAGCAAGGAATGAGCTAAAAAAAGAGCTTAGGAGAGCTAGGAGGGGGCATGAGAAGTCCTTGGCGGGTTGGATCAAGGAAAACCCCAAGGCTTTTTACTCTTATGTGAGAAATAAAAGAATGACCAGGGTGAGGGTAGGGCCGGTCAAGGACAGTAGTGGGAACTTGTGCATGGAGTCAGAAGAGATAGGAGAGGTGATGAATGAATACTTTTCATCAGTGTTCACCGAGGAGAGGGGCCATGTTTTTGAGGATGAGAGTGTGATAAAGGTGGATAGGCTGGAGGAGGTAGATGTTTTGAGGGAAGATGTTTTAGCAATTTTGAAGAACCTGAGGGTCGATAAGTCCCCTGGGCCAGATGGGATATATCCTAGGATTCTTTGGGAGGCAAGGGAGGAGATTGCAGAGCCTTTGGCTTTGATCTTTGGGTCCTCACTGTCCACGGGGATGGTGCCAGAGGACTGGAGAGTGGCGAATGTCGTTCCTCTCTTCAAGAAAGGAAATAGGAATGACCCTGGTAATTATAGGCCGGTTAGTCTTACTTCGGTGGTTGGTAAGATAATGGAAAAGGTCCTGAGGGATAGGATTTATGACCATTTGGAAAGATGCAACTTAATCCGGGATAGTCAACACGGATTCGTGAAGGGTAAGTCTTGCCTAACAAATTTGATTGAATTCTTTGAGGAGGTAACTAAGTGTGTAGATGAAGGTAGAGCAGTTGATGTCGTATACATGGATTTTAGTAAGGCGTTTGATAAGGTTCCCCATGGTCGGCTCATGAAGAAAGTAAGGAGTTGTGGGATAGAGGGAAATTTGGCCGATTGGATAAGTAACTGGCTATCTCATAGAAGGCAGAGGGTGGTGGTGGATGGAAAATTTTCGGACTGGAGACCAGTTACCAACGGTGTGCCACAGGGGTCGGTGCTGGGTCCTCTGCTGTTTGTGATTTTTATCAATGACTTGGAGGAGGGGACTGAAGGGTGGATCAGTAAATTTGCTGATGACACCAAGATTGGTGGAGTAGTGGATGAGGTGGAGGGCTGTTGTAGGCTGCAAAGAGACATTGATAGGATGCAGAGCTGGGCCGAAAAATGGCAGATGGAATTTAACCCTGATAAGTGCGAGGTGATTCATTTTGGTAGGGCAAATTTGAATAAGGATTACAGGGTCAACGGCAGGGTTCTGAGGAACGTGGAGGAACAGAGGGATCTGGGGGTTCATATCCACAGATCTCTGAAGGTTGCCACTCAAGTGGATAGAGCAGTAAAGAAGGCCTATAGTGTGTTAGCGTTTATTAACAAGGGGTTTGAGTTTAAGAACCGTGAGGTTATGCTGCAACTGTACAGGACCTTGGTGAGACCACATTTGGAATATTGTGTGCAGTTCTGGTCACCTCACTATAGGAAGGACGTGGAAGCATTGGAAAGAGTGCAAAGGAGATTTACCAGGATGCTGCCTGGTTTGGGGGGGAGGTCTTATGAGGAAAGATTGAGGGAGCTAGGGCTTTTCTCTTTAGAGCGGAGGAGGATGAGAGGCGACTTAATAGAGGTTTATAAGATGATGAGGGGGATAGATAGAGTGGATGTTCAGAGACTATTTCCTCGGGTGGATGTAGCTGTTACAAGGGGGCATAACTATAAGGTGCATGGGGGGAGATATAGAAGGGATGTCCGAGGTAGATTCTTTACTCAGAGAGTGGTTGGGGTGTGGAATGGACTGCCTGCTGTGATAGTGGAGTCGGACACTTTAGGAACTTTCAAGTGGTTATTGGATAAGCACATGGAGCACACCAGAATGATAGGGAGTGGGATAGCTTGATCTTGGTTTCGGACAATGCTCGGCACAACATCGAGGGCCGAAGGGCCTGTACTGTGCTGTACTGTTCTATGTTCTATGTTCTATGTAAATGCATCCTTATCAAAATTCCCGTTTCCCCCCCACAACCCCCCGTTCCCCCACAAACTGATTGTTTTTGCAACCCAAAAAGTACAAAATCTTGTACTTCCTGCAATTTAGTATACTGTATTCACTGCTCACGATGTGGACTCCTCTACATTGGGGAGACCAAACGCAGATTGGGTGACCGCTTTGCGGAACACCTCCGTTCAGTCCGTAAGGGGGACCCCGAGCTCCCGGTCGCCTGTCACTTTAATTCACCGCTTCACTCCCACTCTGACCTCACCGTCCTCGGCCTATTACACTGTTCCACGGAAGCTCAGCGTAAGCTCGAGGAACAGCACCTCATCTTTCGTTTAGGCACGCTACAGCCCTCTGGACTCAATATCGAGTTCAACAATTTTAGATCATAACCTCAGCTCCAATCACATTTATATTTTATTTTATCCACCCTTTTATTTGTCCCCCCCCACCTTTTTTTTTCCTCCTAGAAGCTGGCAGCTGTCCTTCATTCTGCCAGTGGATTTCACACTTCATTCAGCCTTAATCTGTCACATTAACACCACCTCTAGCCTTGCATATCTCTTAATGTCTCTTAATGTCTCTTCATCTCCCCCTTTGTTCCTTTATCCCCTCCCCCTTTTCCCAGCTTTACCCTGGCCTTAAATCTATTTGATTTCCGGCTCTTCCCAGTTCTGATGAAAGGTCATCGACCTGAAACGTTAACTCTCTTTCTCTCTCCACGGATGCTGCCTGGCCTGCTGAGTTTTTCCAGCATTTTCTGTTGTTATTTAAGTACAAAATCTTACTGCCTTCCTCCACCCCCCCCACACAGAAAGTATTCTGTTGCAGAAACTGGAAGCCCCAGTGGAAAATCTAACTCATTAGCAAAGGTCAATCAGTTTATTCCCAGTTAAATTGTTTCATTTTCATGATTAAATCTAATATTTCGTTAGATGGCTTAAGTCTCACTATAAATCAAGATGTGTTAAAAGTAAAATTGTGTATAAGCACTTTAGGCAATAAATGTATTTGGATACCCTGCAATTACCACTCCAAAAGTCACTAATATGACAGTATTATGCAGGCTTGCACAGAACAATTACTCTCCATTATTAATATGCGTGTCCTAGCATATCATCTCCAGACTCTGCAAGAATTGTCAACAACAGCATTTTCTCGAATGACCTTTATCTGGGGCCAGATTCAGCTGGATTTCGCAATCACTCCTGGAATCAAAAAGTAAAATGGATTTTATTGCACCGATTGAACCTTTGCAAAGTCAAACACACCTTTTTTTTTAGAAAGGTCTAGGCCATTAGCTGCATTTACTGCAGGCTTTCAGTTATATGTGAAATTAGTTTCTACTGTCCCAGGCGAAGCTACAAAATGCTGTAAGAAATATTATAAATTCTACCCGTGTAATTTTCTATCCTGCATATTTTTTTTTCTTGGAAGTGAATGTGCGACTATGCTGCTCCAGTCCTTAAGCATCACGAATCATTTAGTCACATTGATGACCTGCATTCAGCTCTTTAACTCGTACAGTCTTGCTTATTACCGAGTTGTCACTTTTTCTGCAATTCCTTGTGATGCAGTGGGAGCGGTGAATGCTGCTGACCTTGCGGTTCATTACATCAATGATGTTCGAAGACAGGGATACAAGTACGATCTGAATAGGATCAAAAATGCCCAGGAAAAACAGGTGAGTTGAAGAGTTACACAAGGAAGGGAGGTAATAAATCTATAGTTACGGAAATCTTGCTCAGATGTTTTTGCACGACCTGTGTTATGAGGGTGCGGAAGCACATTTGGATTTTGATTCCTGTAAAAGTGTGAGTTGTTCACAAAACTTTTGCTGTTCTCCTCTGCCTCACTGACTGATTTTACATGCTTCATATTTGAAGTGATCCAAGTACCAGTAACTTTCCAAAATCCTAATGGGAATGTAACTTGGAGCAGGGCTAGCAATGTTTTGAAAGTTACCACAGAGAGAGTAGGGCCTTGTGTTTGAAACTTGTGTCAATCAACTACTGACTGGATGAAAACACAATGTGTTAGGAATCGCTTTTCTTACCTGAACCTGACTGAGGAGCAGTGTGCGAGGTCCCTCCACTTCATGAGGGACGCTGGCACTGAGCTGTGTCACCTGTTGCAGCGCCAACTGGAGCCCCACATCAGAGCGTGGGCAGCGTTGCCTGTGGCTGTCTAGGTGACGGTGCCCCTTAATCTCTACGTCACAGCGTCATTTCAAGCTGCAACAGGTGATATAAGCGGCATCACGCAGTTTTCAGTCCACTGCTGCATCAGAGATGTGATGGAAGTGCTTTACTCCAAGAGGAACCAATTGATCCCATTCACCACTTTCAGCAGCAAAGAGCTGCAGGCTTCACTGGGATAGTAGCCTTCCCTTGGGTGCAAGGTATCATTGACTGCACGCATATTGTCTTGTGTACTCCGTGTGAAGAGCCAGGGACATACGTGAACTGGAAGCGATTCCACTCCCTGAATGTCCAGCTCGTGTGCAATGACAGGTACTGCATTGTGCAATTCCATGGCCAGTTTTCTGGCAGTTGACATGGTGCTCTTAACCTGTGCCAGTCCTCAATACCTCCTCTCTTCCACCCAGACCATCAGGTGTCAGGTTGGCTTCTCGGGGACAAGGGATTTCCCCTGACCCACGACTCCTGTCAGAAACCTGAGCACAGATGCTGAGGAGCACGACAATCAGCCATGGCTCCATTAGAGCTCTGATAGAACAAGCCATCAGTCTTTTGAAGCAGTGGTTCTGTTTTCTGGACAGGGTTGGAGGCGTTTTCTGGACAGGGTTGGAGGTGTTTTGTGTACAGCCCCAACAGAGTCTCCAGATTCATTGTCATCTGCTGCATGCTCTGTTCCCTGTAACATGGGGGAAATCCCTTAGAGACACCTGGGAGGAAGAAGTGGACAAGAAGGAGCAGGAAGATCAGCAGGAAGATGAGGATTCCGATGAACTGCAAGCGTCATCAATCCCGTCAGCGAACAGAGCTGTGTGGCAGCAAATAATCAAGGATAAGTTTAGTTGAAGAATCCCTCCCCTCCCCAATGCACCAACAGTCCCTCCTACAATCTCACCAAGCTCCTTACACCCACCACATGAATGCCCTCAAAGTGTGCAACTTCTTGGGTATTTCACTCTACTACGAATAGATTTGTGTGGAATATAAACACCAGCACAGACTAGTTGAGCCGAATGACCTGTTCTGTGCTGTATTTTCTATGAATGTTAAGACCAATAGCTGAGAAAAAGCCAAAAATATCAAACATCAGTCTTAATTTCATAATTCCAAAAATTAAGAACCAAGAGCTAAAAATCACCCTTGTGCAAATCCCTAGTGCCTCTGTGCTCTTTTCCTTGTTCTGGGACTCTTACGAGGTGGTGCCCCTGTGGCTACAGCTTTGGAGGTGGAAAGCTGCTGAACTTTCACTGAGGGCACTTGAGACGGTCGTGGTGGGTGACCTCATGGATCTCTGGCTGTCGAGGGCCGGGCCGGGCTGCAGACTGCTGCATCTCAGTGTCAGCGGGAACCAGCCAGGGCACTGGCTGAGAGACGGGCAGGGGAAGCAGGCGTCCCATGGGGCTGAGCCTCAGTGCTCCCACTGCTCCGAGCAGGAGCAATGTGACATTCTTGAAGCCCCTATCCACACTCTCCTTCATGCTTTAAAAGCCAGAGGAAATGCTGAAACCCAGAGCCAAGATGGCAGCACTCCCATCGAAGCTGTCAGAGCCACCACCAGAGTCCATTGCTGTGGGCCACACAGCATTGTTCGTAGAACTAGCCGCTTGCTCCATGGTTGACTGCATAGTTTCGATGCCCTGTGGGAAGATAAATGACCAGGTAATCGGTTTTAGTGATGTAGGTTGAGGGATAAATATTAACCAGGACGCCAGGGAGAACTCTCCTGCTCTTCTTCGAATAGTGTCAAGGGATCTTTTGTGTCCACCTGAGAGGGCAGGTAGGGCCTTGGTTTAACGTTTCATCTGAAAGATGGCACCTCTGACATTGCAGCATTTCCTCAGAAAAGCACTGAAGTATCAGCCTAGCATATGCGCTCAAGTTTCTGGAGTGGGACTTGAGCCCACAACCTTTTGACTCAGAGTCAAGCGTGCTACCACTGAGCCAAGGCTGATACCTTAAATATGAACCAGAATGTACCACAGCAACGTAAATGATAATAAGGAAAGTGAACATCAAAAGCTCTGATGCGGTTAATTTATTTCAGTTTCTTAAATGATTTCAGGAGCAATACGAGATCATCTATTATTTGGAGTTTGAGGTTTTTGAAACCAGATGTCATGTCAGGAGCCATAAACCCCTGAAAAGATGTGAAATCCGACCATTTCACTCAATGGTAAAGAGCTGATTAATTATATTCTCTTCTCTCAGATTCTTACTGAATATTAATAATTTCAAAGTTCTCTCATAATCAGGCTGGTTATTATTTTTGTTTAACAGTTGTAGATATAAAGGTTACCTCTATCATCAGTTCTGATGAAGGGATATACAGAATGTCAATAATCTGTCTTTTCTCTTTATAGATGCTGAGTGACCTACTGTGTATTTCCTGCATTTTGCATTTTATTGAATTACAGTATTTACAGTTTTTTCTTTTTACTTTGTAAATGTAAGAGTTATGGGTTGCTTGACACAGTGTTATTTGGCTAGTAGTTGTAGTAAAATGTGAAGTTTATTGGACTGGTTGTTGTGGCGTAGATATGAGGGCCATTGGGCTAATTGTTGTAGTGTAGAGGGTTAAGAACATAAGAAATAGGAGCAGGAGTAGGCCATACGGCCCCTCGAGCCATTCAATAAGATCATGGCTGATCTTGGACCTCAAGTCCACTTTCCTGCTTGATCCCCATATTCCTTGATTCCCCTAGAGTCCAAAAATCTATCGATCTCAGCCTTGAATATATTCAACGACTTAGCATCCACAGCCCTCTGGGTAGAGAATTCCAAAGATTCACAACTCTCTGAGTGAAGAATCAGTGCCCAAAGAAGCTTCATGACCTCAGACCAGTGGTCAAGGTCAGTGAATGCATCTTCAAAAGCCGTCTCCTACCAACTGCACCACTAGCCTCACGCACTTCTAAATGCATGACTCCCCCCCACCCCCACCAATCACTCACCTACCAACAATCTGTACCAAACACAAGGCACAACTCCCATTCTTAGCTTCATCTCACCCCCTTGGAGGAGACGGTGCTGGCCATTCTTGGCAGGGGCATGGCTGAGCCCTTGGCCAGCAGCGGGGCTTCAAGTATACAAGATGCTGGTATCCTCATACGTTATCCTCCTTCTCGCATGCACCTCTTGCTTTCCCGCCCTCCCCTCACCACAACTCCACTCTTGTGCCTTCCTCATTTCACACACCCAAGAAATGCAACCTGCCAGCCAGTGGGTGACCCAGAAGAAGGAGAGGAAAGTGAAGAAGAAGAAGCAGAAATGGCGTCACTTGATTTGACACTCCCAGCCACCAGCTCCTCAAGGTCAACCAGTAAGTCCATTTGCAGTGTCCCCCACTGAAAGTCGGCAGCCTTCCACCAGCTATGCTGCAGCCACTGGGGTAGCACTGTGCGACATCAGTAGGATAGGCAAAGACACACACAAGACAGTCACTAAAGAAATGCATAATGGTGATGAGTTGATTTCTTGATGTCATATTGGATGGATAGATGTATAAACTTGGATTGGAATGTTTACTTTGTTGTGGCTTTTATTTCAGCATTGTAATGGTCAGCAACAGAGGGAAGGCAAAGCGTGGGACAAATATTGAAAGAGGAATTGGGGTTGTGGTCACTGGTACCGCGGGCGGATGAGTCCATCCCGGATATCCCGGCCAGAAAGGGGCTGTCTGGGTTGCATCCTTCCTTCTGCTTCCTCCTGTTCTGCTTCCTCCTCTTCTGAATCTTCCTCTTCCCTCTGCGAGCGGATGCTGTAAATCTAAAATAAAAGCATAAAATACCGGAAATACTCAGCAGGTCAGGCAGCATCTCGACCTGAGACGCGAACTCTGTTTCTCTCTCCACGGATGCTGCCTAACCTGCTGGGTATTTCCAGTATTTTCTGTCTTCTCAGAGGCCTTCCTTTACCATCCGGAGCCTTGGAAGCGTTCAACAGCACTCCCTGCACACTTAAAAACTGTTAATATGTATTGCAGCAAGCCACTACTTCATTAAAAGCAAAATAATCCAGTCCAAAAGCTTAAATGCAAACTTACATGAAAGATGTGTGTGTCCCTTTAAGAGGTGCTGACAGCGCCTCTGTCAATCTACTGAACGCTGGGTTTTCAGAGCGAGCTTAGGACCCAACGCTGAATTCAACGCTAAGGTCCAAGTTCGCTGAGGTGACGTTAAGTTGCCTTTGCACGCTGACTGCTGTTACCCTCTCCCTAATTTACATTCGCAGGGCCATAGCTTTTACTGGCAGCACTGCCGGCCCTCGGAAAATGGCGGACTCCGCAGGACCCACCTCCGGCTGGCGGAAGGGCAGCGGCTGCTGTTTTTTTCGCAAAAGTTTGCCGGTAACGGGTGGCGTAAAACACCCGAATTTTTAGTCCACAGAATCCTACAGCACAAAAGGAGCCCATTGGGCCCATCATGCATGTTCCAGCTCTTTGAAAGAGCTGTTCAAATTAGACCCACACCCCAGCTGTTTCCCCATAACCTTGTAAATTAGTCCTCTTCAGGTACATGTCCAATTGCCTTTTGGTGTAGTGTAGATGTGAGGGCTATTGGACATGTTATTGTAGTGCTGGTGTGAAGGTTATCGGACTGGTTGCTGTAGTACAGATGTGAAGGTTATTGGAGTGGTTGTTATAGTATAAGTGTTGGGGTTATCGAACTGGTAATTGCATTGAATGTGATGGGATTATTGCAATTAGTTGTTACAGTCTGGGGAGTAGAGGTTAAATGGGATGGTTATTGACATATATATGGAATGGTTATCAAGGCTGAGTTTAGATCAGTCTAGTCACTCCAGATTTATGATTATCAGCCCAATTATGATACAATCTGGCAGATGATTTGTTTGACAGTACTGACACTAATCAAATATTATGCTTTATGTACTTTCATTAGAAAGCATTTGGTGAATGTAAAATCATCATTCGTATCTCAAAAGGTTTCCAGAATGTGAAGGATTATCAGTGTTCTGAATACCCAGGTATGACATCTTTATGATGGGAATAATATGCTATTATCACATGTGGTTTAAGGTAGATGATACTAGACACCTCTCAGTGAATTACAGGACATTAGTCTAATTAAAGAGGTTCAAATCATGTCAAAATCCCAAGAGAGTGAAGTGTGAGCCATTAAAACCCCGACTTTCACCTTTGGGACCTGATTTGCAAACCAGACCAGACTGACTGGATTGAAATTTGCTCTGTCAGCTGGAAGGATCTGAACTGAAATGGATTTTGTAGGTTCAAGCTCCGAGCACAAAGTTGCTTTTAAAGTGTCTTGCAAACATTTGTTTGTTTTGGAAAAAAAACATGACAAGGTAGATTGTAATACATGACACACAATTCTATTCGCTCCCCCTAAGCAAAAAGATTTGCCAAACACTCTGGCCCCGAAAATCCTCAAAAATGCGAACTGGTGTCAGGAGCAGAGATCACTCAATTTGAATATTATTGGCATGAGCCCGCACCAGTATGGATACACCTTGAGTGCTCACTGTGGGGAGGGTAGTAGGAAAAGCAGCGCTGGCAGGGCACTCTTTGCTCAACCTCTGAAAAAATTTCCATTGCTTTCCAATATTACACATGCTGCCGGTCCTTTTATGTGGGTCCAGGCCAGACCTGAGCCACCATGTGAGCTCCACTTCCACTACTGAAGTGACCTATATACTGGCTGGTTAGGTGCTATAGACCCTTGGGCCAAGGAAGTTCCTGATGTCGGAATTCTCTCCCCTACGCCCCGCCTCCTCTGACGTCAGGGGCCATAATTAGGCTGGAGGAAACTCTGAAAGATTCATGCCCCTGAGAAAATCAGAAGGCTGCAGTCTTTGGGGCAGAGACCTGGCATTTTAAGTCGTGCCTGAACTTTGGGCTTTGATGAGTCTTTTCCACTTCCACCAGGGATTTGTCTGAGGATATTTGGCCGCAGGATGTTTTTTAAAAAAAACCTCTTGTTGCACAGGACCTTTTTTATTTACCTGTCTCAGCTTTAAACATGACGTGCACTGTGAACAGGTTTTTGTGTTTTTATTTCAGTGGAAAATCCATGCCAAGGATGCTTGTACACAACACCATTAAACAGCAGAGATGTGGATCGTGCTGTTAACATTGCTATTCAAAAATATAACAGCGAGAGCAATGATACCAATTATTTTTCCCTTTTTAATATCACAAAGGCTTTAACAAGGGTAAGTCTCTTTCCATAATCAAGCGGTGTAGCAGAGAAAGCCTAATTATCTTCAAGTTCTTAAACTGACATGTCCCTATTCACTTTGCAAGGGAATTCAGAATTACTTTAAAGAAAGCTGTGTGTAATTTGTCATTAATCAGCTTTGGGACTTCAATGCAACAATGGCAAATTTTTAGATGGTGGTACTTGAGATTCACAAGGCGTTACTGCCATTTGCTATTTAGAATAGAGGTAAGCTATTCCTTATTATTCAGCCCATTATGACAGTTTAATTATGACTGCTATAAATGGGAATTACATCTTGCTGCCTTTACATAGAATTACATATAATATACAGCACAGAAACAGGCCATTCAGCCTAGCTAGTCTGTGCTGGTTTTTATATTCCACACGAGAATCCTCTCATCCCATCTACCTTATCTCAGCCTTCCAGCATATATTTCTATTTCCTTTACTCTCATGTACTCGTCTAGTTTGCTGTTGAAAGCATCTGAGCTATTTGCCTCAACCACTTCCTGTGGTAGCGAGTTCCACATTCTAACCACTCTCTGAGTAAAGAAATTTCTCCTCATTTCCCCATTGGATTTATTACGAACTGTCTTGTATTTATGGCCCCGAGCTTTGTTGCAGTGTTTTGTTTACCTTTGGTATCTGTGATATACAGAAGGATGTCCTCCTGGGCCAGTGGAGGTGATGGAAGATTTTGATAAATCATATTCCTGAGTCAGTAACTTTCCCTGGGAACCAATAGCGTAGTGTTATGATAGAGCAATACGCTGCATTGAAGCCCACTTGGATCAATATTAGGCGATGTTGCATCTTTAAACACCTCCTGAACTCAACCCCCATAATGACTAGAGACCAGTCTCACTAGCCTCATGGTTGAACTTCTGTTTTAACTTGAGTGATTCAGTAGAAACGTAGAGGATTCAATTTCCACAGGAGGTCCCCGATCATCCAGAAGATCCAGGTAATCCGTGGAGAACCAGCATAAACACTATATTTGCAGATTTTATGCCAAAGTTACAGTAGACGATTTAGAGAAACCCCCAGGAAATTCAATCCACATATTTTGAAATTTTGTGACAAATCTGATATTTCCCAGTCTTTTTTGCAGTGGAGGGAATGATTGCTTTACATGTAGTGGCATTGCAATGCTTCGGTGAAGACACCTTTTTAGCAAAATTATGACAATGTTCAAAATATACTGAAAATTACACTAAAACAGTATCATGCTGACTGATTAGTCGTTTATAGAAAAATAGGGGTCGATTTTCATCTTCACAGCGGGACAGGAATGGCATGGTAATAGGATGAAAATAGCGGTGAGGGCACTTACTGCACCGATCTTGCGGTAGTTCGGTGAAGGCCTTGAAGTGGGTAACATAGAAACATAGAAAATAGGTACAGGAGTAGACCATTCGGTCCTTCGAGCCTGCACCGCCATTCAATGCGTTCATGGCTGAACATGCTACCTCAGTACCCCATTCCTGCTTTCTCGCCATACCCCTTGATCCCCCTAGTTGTGAGTGTTATATCTAACTCCCTTTTGAATATATTTAGCGAACTGGCCTCAACAACCTTCTGTGGAAGAGAATTCCATAGATTCACCACTCTCTGGGTGAAGAAGTTCCTCCTCAGCTCAGTCCTAAATGGCTTCCCCTTAATCCTTAGACTGTGACCCCTGGTTCTAGTTTTCCCTACCATTGGGAACATTCTGCCCGCATCTAATTTGTCTAAACCAGTCAGGATTTTAAATGTCTCTATAAGATCCCCCCTCATTCTTCTGAACTCCAGAGGATACAAGTTCAGTTGACCCAATCTTTCTTGATATGTCAGTCCGGCCATCCCAGGAATCAATCTAGTGAACCTTCGCTGCACTCCCTCAATAGCAAGAATGTCCTTCCTTAAGTTAGGAGACCAAAACTGCGCACAATACTCCAGGTGTGGCCTCACCAAGGCCCTGTACAACTGTAGCATCACCTCCCTACTCCTGTACTCAAATCCCCTTGCTATGAAGGCCATCATTCCGTTTGCTTTCTTGACTGCCTGCTGCACTTGCATTCCCACCTTCAGTGACTGATGTACCATGACGCCCAGGTCTCGTTGCACCTCCCCTTTCCCTAATCTGCCACCATTCAGGTAATAGTCCGCCTCTCTATTTTTACCACCAAAGTGGATAACCTCACATTTATCCACATTGTACTTCATCTGCCATACATTTGCCCATTCACCCAACCTGTCCAAGTCACTCTGTAGCCTCCTAGCATCCTCCTCATTGTTCACACTGCCTCCCAATTTAGTGTCATCCGCAAATTTGGAGATATTACATTTAATCCCTTCGTCCAAATCATTAATATATAATGTAAACAGCTGGGGTCCCAGCACCGAACCCTGCGGTACCCCGCTGGTCACTGCCTGCCATTCTGAAAAGTACCCATTTACTCCTACTCTTTGTTTCCTGTGTGCCAACCAGTTCTCAATCCACGTCAACACATTACCCCCAATCCCATGTGCTTTAACTTTGCTCACCAATCTCTTGTGTGGGACCTTGTCGAAGGCCTTCTGAAAGTCCAAATACACCACATCTACTGGTTCCCCCCTGTCCACCCTATTGGAAACATCCTCAAAAAATTCCAGAAGATTTGTCAAGCATGATTTCCCTTTCACAAATCCATGCTGACTTGGACCTATCATGTCGCCACTTTCCAAATGGTCTGTTATGACATCTTTAATAATTGCTTCCATCATTTTACCCACGACCGATGTCAGGCTGACCGGTCTATAATTCCCTGCTTTCTCCCTCCCTCCTTTTTTAAAAAGAGGGGTTACATTGGCCACCCTCCACTCCATCGGAACTGATCCAGAGTCTAAGGAATGTTGGAAAATGATCGTCAATGCATCCACTATTTCCAAGGCCACCTCCTTAAGTACTCTGGGATGCAGACCATCAGGCCCCGGGGATTTTTCAGCCTTCAGTCCCATCAATTTCCCCAATACCTTTTCCCGACTAATAATGATTTCCCTCAGCTCCTCCCTCTTACCAGATCCTCTGACCCCTTTTATTTCCGGCAGGTTGTGTGTGTCCTCCACAGTAAACACCGAACCAAAGTACTTGTTCAATTGATCTGCCATTTCCTTGTTCCCCATTACGACTTCCCCTGTTTCCGACTGCAGGGGACCTACGTTTGTTTTTACTAACCTCTTTCTTTTTACATATTTATAGAAGCTTTTGCAGTCCATTTTAATGTTCTCTGCAAGCTTCCTTTCATATTTTATTTTCCCTGCCCTAATCAAACCCTTCGTCCTCCTCTGCTGAGTTTTGAAGTTCTCCCAGTCCCCGGGTTTGCTGCTACTTCTGGCCAATTTGTATGCAATTTCCTTGGTTTTAATACTATCCCTGATTTCCCTTGTTAGCCATGGTTGAGCCACCTTCCCTTTTTTATTTTTATGCCAGACCGGGATGTACAATTGTTGTAGTTCATCCATGCGATCTCTAAATGTCTGCCATTGCCCTTCCACTGATAGCCCCTTAAATATCGCTTGCCAATTTAACCTCGCCAATTCACACCTCATACCCTCAAAGTTGCCCTTATTTAAGTTCTGGACCATGGTCTCTGACTTAACTGTTTCCTTCTCCATCCTAATGTAGAACTCCACCATACTATGGTCACTCTTCCCCAGGGGGCCTCGTACCACAAGATTGCTGATTAGTCCCTCCTCATTACACAACACCCAGTCCAGGATGGCCTCCCCTCGAGTTGGTTCCTCAACATATTGGTTTAGGAAACCATCCCTTAAACACTCCAGGAAATCCTCCTCCACCGTATTGCTTCCAGTTTGAGTAGCCCAATCTATATGCATATTAAAGTCACCCATGATAACTGCCGTGCCTTTTTTGCACGCACCTCTGATTTCCTGTTTCATACCCTCCCCCACCTCACTACTGCTGTTTGGAGGTCTGTACACAACTCCCACTAACGTTTTCTGCCCTTTGGTGTTCTGCAGCTCAACCCATATTGATTCCACATCCTCCAAGCTGATGTCCTTCCTAGCTATTGCATTAATCTCCTCTTTAACCAGCAATGCTACCCCACCCCCTTTTCCTTTTATTCTATCCTTTCTGAATGTTGAATACCCCTGGATGTTCAGTTCCCAGCCTTGATTGTTCTGGAGCCACGTCTCTGTAATCCCAATCACATCGTATCCGTTAACATCTATTTGCACAGTCAATTCATCCACCTTATTACGGATACTCCTTGCATTAAGATACAGAGCCTTTAGGCTTGTTTTATTAACATCCTTTGTCCTTTTAGACTTATGATTTAGTATGGCCCTTTGTGTTTCTTGCCTTTGTTTACTCGGCCTTCCCCTATTGTTTCTCACCCTTCTAACATTTGTTTCTGACTGCATATTACTTCCCCCTGTTTCGCTACATAGGTTCCCATTCCCCTGCCATATTAGTTTAAATCCTCCCGAACTGCTTTAGCAAATATTACCCCGAGGACATCGGTTCCAGTCCTGCCCAAGTGCAGACCGTCCCTTTTGTACAGGTCCCACTTCCCCCAGAACTGGTTCCAATGCCTCAGGAATTTGAATCCCTCCCTCCTGCACCACTGCTCAAGCCACGTATTCAATCTCACTATCCTGTTCTCTCTATTCTGATTAGCACGTGGCCCTGGTAGCAATCCAGAGATTACTACTTTAGAGGTCCTACTTTTTAATTTAGCTCCTAGCTCCCTAAATTCTGCTTGTAGGACCTCTTCCCGCTTTTTACCTATATCGTTGGTACCTACATGCACCACGACAGCTGGCTGTTCACCCTCCCTCTTCAGAATGTTCTGCAGCCGCTCCGAGACATCCTTGACCCTTGCACCAGGGAGGCAACATACCATCCTGGAATCTCGGTTGCGGCCACAGAAACTCCTGTCTATTCCCCTTACAATTGAGTCCCCTATCACTATAGCCCTACCACTCTTTTTCCCGCCCTGCTGTGCAGCAGAGCCAGCCATGGTGCCATGAACCTGGCTGCTAGTGCCTTCCCCTGGTAGGCCATCTCCCCCAACAGTATCCAAAGCGGCATACCTGTTTTGGAGGGAGATGACCACAGGGGACTCCTGCACTACCTTCCTGATATTGCCCTGCTTCTTGGTCACCCATTCACTGTCTGTCCTAGCCTTTACCTGCGGTGTGGACAACTCACTAAATGAGCGATTCACCGAGTTCTCGGCATCGTGCATGCTCCAGAGTGAGTCCACCCGCAGCTCCAGCACCGCCATGCGGGCTGTCAGGAGCTGCAGCTGGACACACTTCCCGCACACGTAGTTGTGACTCAGGCACCTGCCGGAAACAGGCAGGCCCCTCATTAACCCATGCAATCGGGATCCTCTGACATCAATAGGACTCCAATGCAATTTCTAAAGTACCAATTATTGGAGTGTATACTGCGCTGGACATGCACTGCCCATTGGTACTTGCTCAACCACCCCACCCCCTGTTTTACTTACCACAATCACCTCGGCACCGCGGAAGAGCTGCTGGATTTCCTGCCCTCTCCGATTGGTGAGCATGCCTTCCGCCTGATGGAAGTGGTCACGCCAAATCTGCCCCATAAATTGCTGCAGGTAAAGTGTTAACAATACCGCATTAAACAATATCCTTGTCTTGGGTTACAATTGTCATTGGTTTCCCTCAGGCATTGAGTTTGCTACTCTTGGCTGGGCTTTCAGAAACTTGGGGGTAGCATTGAAGAGGAGAAGATAGACAATATACCATTAGATAAAAAACAACTTCTTGTGTTTTTCAGTCTGTACCAAGCCAGAGGATATTAGTGGAATTCATTATCCAGGAAACTAAGTGCTTCAAAGATGACTTCACAGTAGTACTTTCAGCCTGTGCTCCAAAACTCCATGAATTTGCAGTAAGTATTATTTGAACAACAGCTTTACAGAGAGAATTACATAGAATATATAACACAGAAACAGGCTATTCTGTGCTAGTCTCCTCCCATTCCATCTACCTCATCTCAGCCTTTCAGCATAATCTTTCTATTCCCTTTTCTCTCATGTACTCGTCTAGTTTCCTTTTTAAAGCATCTGAGCTATTTGCCTCAACCACTTCCTGCGGTAGCGAGTTCCACATTCTAAACACTCTCTGAGTAAAGACATTTCTCCTTATTTCCCTATTGGATTTATTAGTAACTATCTTGTATTTATGGCCGCTAGTTTTGGATTCTCCCACAAGTGGAAACATTCTCTCCACATCTACCCTGTCCAATCCATTCATAATAATACAACAATGATTTACATTTATGTAGTGCTATTCATATAGCAAAATTTCTCAAGGTGACTTTAACCAGGTCTAACAGGAATAGAAGGGTGGTTAGGGGGGGGGTGACTGAAAACACATCCAGTGGTAAGTTATAATGGTTTTTTTAAGTTGATGAGAGATGTAGAAACATGAAAAGGTTTAGGAAGAGAATCCAGAGTGCAGAGTCACTGTAGCTGAAGGATGTGTCTGTGACAGTGGAGCTGAAGGACTACAGCATACCAGGATTAGAAAAATGAATGTTATGCACTGGGATGTAAGGCTGAAGAGCACTGGGGAGGAAGGGTGAAGCAAGACTATTGAGGGATTTGAAGATGAGAACATGGATTTTGAAATCAATGCACTGGGAGGCAGAGAGCCAACAGAGTTTGGGAAGGTCAGGGATGATAGGTGTATGGGAATTTCCATGGGTTAGGATGTGGGTAGTGGAGGAGGTGGAGTTTCTGTTGGGTGGAGCTGGTGAGATGAGCATTGAATAACCAAGCCTTCAGATGATGATGGTGTGGATGAATGTTTCAGGTAAGAGCAGATAGGGATGTTGCTGGGCAATGCTCTGGAGAAGGAAGTAAGTCGTATTAAGGTTGGACCTGATGTGAGGTTTTGGAGCTCAGCTTAGGCTCAACCAGGATCCAGAGGCTGTGCAACTTCAGGGTCCGTCTGAGTGAGCAGCCAGGGATGGAAATGGAATTGGCACTGGATGCATAGGGTTTCTGGTGGGAGCTGAACAGGATTCCTTTACCTTCCTGATGCTGAGCTGAAGAAAGTTCAGGCAGGCAATCAGACAGCATGGAGTCCTGGTTGTGGAGAGGTATAGTTGAGTATCTTTGTAAATAGATTAGGAATAAGTGGTGACTAAGAATTGAGCTTTGGAGGATGTTGGAGGGGCCTATTGATGACTGCTTTAGGACATGTAGCTTTTATTTTTGAGGTTGTGCTATAATTCATTATTCGGCTTTTTGTATATTTAACTTCCTGGTACATATAATTTATCAGTGTAAAGTTTTACAAGCCTGGGATCCAGAATCCCCTTATTTTCTCTCGTGTGCATGTGGAACTGCAGAAAATAGAAGTAAAGCGATGAATTTCGACAGGGATTTTCCATCCATTTCCGCCGTTTTCCCGGGGCTTTCTGTAGCTCTTGCGCCAATGTTATGGCAGACGAATGAGAGAACTCCTGTGTCAATGGGATTGGTGGAATCAATTTAAGTCCTACAGTACCAGTTCCTTACCAGTAGAGGAAGCCTTTCCATAACATTGATATTTTTAGCAGCAGAAATCAAAAGGAAAAATTGCAAATGCTGGAGTTTGGAAATAATAATAGAAAAAAGCCAGGAATATATAACACATCCATCAATATCTGAAAACAGAAGAAACAGGTAATGTTCTGGAATATGACCATTCATCAACAAGGTGACATACATTTAGAATCGTTACTGAGGGACTGAGGAGAAATTTCTTTACACAGAGGGTTTTTGGAGCGTGGAATGCTTTTTAACAGGGAATAATTGAGACAGATACCACTACATCTTTTAAGGGGAAGAGTGGATAAACAGCACTGACACGACGGCCTGCTGTGCTGTAAATTTCTATGGCCCTGTCAGAACTGCTAAAAAGGGACAACCCTCTTATAGGGCTGAGCAAAACAAAGAGGGGAGAGAAGAACAATCGGTAATGAAGAGGAGTACAGATTTACCCCAAAAAAACGTAATTGCAAATCTCAGGAACTGTATCTCATCCTCCTCCTGGAAACTTTGTGGCCTTTTCACCTGCAAGTTGACTCAACCAACTTCTGAGCTTAATGCTCTCCTCCATTTTCTTGCTTGTTACTTCCATTCACGTTCTACTCTGTTCCTTTCTATTTTGGAATGATTTTACGCCCCGTTTTGTCTTTCTAACACCTTTCTGACTAAGATGACCTGCACTTTCCACTTATTTACAGCTTTTCAAAAACAAAACTGTTCACATCCTATTAAAATCATTAGCATTTCTGTACTGCGACGATAGCAAAATACTGCAGATGCTGGAAATCCGAAATAACAACAGAAAACGCTGGAAAAACTCAGCAGGCCAGGCAGCATCCGTGGAGAGAGAAAGAGAGTTGACGTTTCAGGTCGATGACCTTTCATCAGAACTGGGAAGAGCTGGAAATCAAATAGATTTAAGGCCAGGGTAAAGCTGGGAAAAGGGGGAGGGGATAAAGGAACAAAGGAGGAGATGAAGAGACATTAAGAGACATTAAGAGATATGCAAGGCTAGAGGTGGTGTTAATGTGACAGATTAAGGCTGAATGAAGTGTGAAATCTACTGGCAGAATGAAGGACAGCTGCCAGCTTCTAGGAGGAAAAAAAAGGTGGGGGGGACAAATAAAAGGGTGGATAAAATAAAATATAAATGTGATTGGAGTTGAGGTTATGATCTAAAATTGTTGAACTCGATATTGAGTCCAGAGGGCTCAATATCGAGTATTTCTGTACTCTTGCCTGAATACTTTGATAATAAGAACATAAGAAATAGGAGCAGGAATAGACCCCTCGAGCCTGCTCCGCCATTCAATAAGATCATGGCTGATCTTTGACCTAAACTTCACTTTCCCACTCAATCCCCATAACCCTTATGACAAAAATATTCAGTGTAAAATGTTTTAAATTAAAAATTGTCACTCCCAAGCAGTGTACACTTGGGCAGATTGTGCAATAGTGAATGGACTCTGCCAGATGGAGTACTCGGGTATCACTTTACCTAATGTCAGCAGAGCATGTATGCTTCCACTAAATATGGGGGTAGAAATTGTTGTGCCTGTTTTTCAAAAGGAAAATGGGGTCACTGTAGGGGATGGTGTGTGGGGTCAGCCTTCACCTCTGACTCAGTGAGCGGTTCGAATCGCTCCCACGCCCCTGGTTCTAGACTTTGGACTTATTTGGGGGTTGTGAACAAAGATGCAGTAGACAACAGGTTTTGATGAAATAATTTTGACTTTATTAAAAGAAAAAGGTAACAAACTTAAAATACTCTTAATGCTTAAACACAGGTTGGAGAACACACGGTACAGGCGGGGGAGAATGACAATATGCAAAAACCCTTATCCCTCCCAATCCCACTGTCTAGCTAGGTTCCAATTTCAAAGGATCAGGGAAAATGCTCACCAATGACAGTTCTTGACAGTTGAGGTATTTCACGATTTCAGGGTTCACTAAGGTTTTTGGTTGTTGGGATCTGCTGTACCCCGGACGTGGTAGAAGACTCCAACTGCACTCCAGGTCAGTTTGGGTTTGTCCGCTGATGTGGTAGGGCGCGGTTATGGATTTTTCTGGTAAGTACCCACTTTTCTTTGATAGAAATAGGGAAAGTAAAGTTTGTGTTGGATACTTTAGCTTGTAGAGTGGAAACTTCGGGTTTTGCTCTTCCAATGGTGGTCTGGTCGTAGAGTTTTGTTGCAGTTGGGGTCCGGTTGGTGGCCTTTGGTGTCGGCTCGGTCGCGGCGGCCTAGATCATTACCTGAGTGGTGGTAATGATCTGAAGGTCCTGGTGGTTGGTCGTTGCGCGGGGCCTTGTTCCCCGCGGTACTTTTAAATGGCGGTCTGCCTCGCAGAGCCCTTGGTGGCTCTGGTAGTCGAGTGGTTGCGTTGGAGGCCTGTCGGGGCGGTACCTCCTGGAGCTGGACCGTGGATTGAGCGATGCTGACTCGCTCCCAGCCTCCAGTGACCTTGGCTAGTGGCTGTTAGTGCTGGATTGTGTGCTGAGCGATGCCGACCCGCTCCCAGTGGTCTCAGCTCTAGCCCTTGCCTGGCCTTGTCTGTACCTGCCTCCGATCTCGCCTCGGGTCTGCCTCGTGGCCTTGCTGCTTCTTTCCTCCTCCTGCTCGTGGCTTGTGGTGTCTTGCTGGAACTGGAACTGAGCTGAGAGAGAGTTTCTTGGGGGATTAGGCCCCCAATTATACTGTTCAGGCCCTTTGTCTTTTTCGCGCCCAAAACCCCTTTACTAAATCGGTTTCATTTAGGTTTCAGTTGAGGCCTGTTCATTCCATTGTCTTAGTTTTGGCGGGCTTGTTAAGTTTTGATGACTTTGACTTGGTGTTAAATTGTCCTGATGGCTTCCGATGTCTCCCATTTAGGCAGGGCCTTTATCTACGCGCCAAATCTTGTCCCTATTGTCTTAGTTTTTGGCGGGCTTGTAAATCTGTCCCTGTAGATACTGGGTTGATTGGTTTTTGATGAAGTAATGGGTGTACTAGATGTTTCATTGTTTTCAGGCTTCTGGTATCCTGTTTGGGCCTGGGAATTTCAAAAGGGGTCTTGGATTATTCATATTTGGATGTGTGTGTGAGGTTTTGGGTTTGTCTCTTCCTCCTTGGTTGGATTGCAGTGTAAACAATTCCCAGACAGCTTGACTGGGCCTCAATACCCAAAGCTGTCCACTGCCTTGCCACACCCCTCCGCAGCCTGTCTTGTGTCTGTGAAAGGTGTCTTTCCCAACAGTAAGATTCAAAAGCCATTTTCCTCAGGGTTTTTCTTCCCTGATCTTTAAAATATCCAAAACTGAGGTTTTTACCTCAAATCACTTCACTTAGGTCCCATCATCCCAAGTTTGTATGAAAAGTCCAAAAATCACTCCCTTTAGGGTTCTGTTCGAGTTTCTGGGGGATTTTGCGAAGCCTACAGTCACAAATGACCAATTTTGCAGGACTATGCCCTGCACCCTATAGACGCCTGAAAAACGTTCAACATCTTATTGGCCTCGAATGATTTTCCGGCGTCCATGGCGGCTGGTTAAAACAGGGATTCGGCATCTTGCATATACTAATGAAAGGCCTACTGCCTGTTTTAGGTTCCCTTTGAGAAATTGGGCTGTGCCGAGCGGTGCAGTTGTTGGGCCATGCTCTGCTTAGGTTTTCCTGGTAGCGATGTGGCCTAGCAAGTGGATGCCACCAAAAAAGTAGCAGAAGTGTTCATCCCGGCTCCACAGCACTCCCAAGGGTCATTGTCGACCTGCGATCGGTCCACCTCCCACCGTCCTCTCCACCCCCCCCCACTCCACCCCCCACCCCACTCCTTCCACTCTCCAGGACATACCTGAGGGCCACTGCCAGCAAGACAAAGGGCCTGATATTCCTCTGCTGAAATGGGATGAACTGCCTGTGGAGGTGTGACAGGCACCGGAAGCTCCCCATAATTATTGAAATGAGGCCTGAGGCCCAATTTCAGGCAGGCTCCAGGCCTCCCAGTTGGCATCTGTGTTGCCAGCGCAGCGTCGATTCTTGGCCCGAAAATGGGCTCAGACGGTTTTCTACCCCAGTATTTTCTACCCCAGTATCTCTGCAAAGGAGCCTTTGACTTGGACTCTATATGAAGTGGCTAAGAGCATTACACTGAAGGTACTTCTCTCTCTTGTCACCTTCTGCGCTAAGATAATTGTATCAGTTAATTGTGCGATGTTTTGTTTCAGAGATTAGAAGTAAAAGAGCAATTTACATTTTGCACAAATATTTCAATTTTCTTCTGATCCTCAGCAAACCTTTTATAATTTATAAAAATCTTACTTTACTTTATTTTCCCTTTCTTTCCCTCTTCTCTTTCCTGACTGAGAGGGCAGGCTGACGTACTAATTCAAGGTCTCTTCCATTGATGCTCTGTAAATGCCTGTAGCAGATGCGTGAGGTGAACCAAGGTGACTCCCTATCAAAGTTCTTTCCTCTCTGTCTCCATATGTGGCGATCTTTACCCTTAACTTGCTGCCTCTTCCCAACAGCATCATTCAGATCAGGAAGTCAAAAAACCCTGTATATTTAATGGCCACCTTGATAAATATACTGAATCTAATAAAATGGACAATTGCAATAAATTTATAATCCATGATTAATTTATAAAATACATCACCATTTTTCTTCCTTTGAAGCATTTGGGTTTCTGTACGACATCTTTCGATGCTGCGAGTCCTGATGATGATGTGATTGAGATGACCTGCGAGATTTATGCAACAAAGGTAGGTGCAATGAACTTTGTCTGCATCTCTCTTTTTGTTCATTCAGTCCTCAGGAAAGTCCAGGGGCTGGATTTTGTCAGTGTGGGCGGGCTGGGGCGTGTCAGGTGGAAATCGTGTCAGGACCCCGACTCCTAAGTGAAGTGCTGAAAAAGTGGGATTTTCCCCTAATTGGGCAATTGATTTCCTGCGTGTGGGAACACCTGGCCCAATGAGTCTTTTCATACAGAAAGTCGCCTCCGATGACGTCATCAATTCTGCTGGATTTAAGACCTGCAAGCAGCCTTGCTTCCTCTGGAGACTGCAAAGGCTCTGCAAATTGTATGAAGGTGTTGATTTCCCGACAATGTCCACGATCAAGCAAAAGTGTGCACCACGGTTTGATGAGCCCTCCCTCCAAGCTCTGGTGCACGGAGCCAGATGTAATAAGGAGGTGCTGTTCCCTTCTTCAGGGAGAAAAAAGCCACCCCAGCAGACAAAAGCTGTGTAGCTTTGCCAACCTCTTCCTCCACATGCCACTTGACACTTACATGCCTGCACCCTTACCCATTCCCTCTCTCTCGAAGGTCACATTCACTTAACTATTCGACCATGCAGCCCTCACACTCCCTATCACTGTGATGCCATGACAACAACAACTTTCAACACACAGGGATGGTCCTTTGTATCCTTCTAAGCATCTATGCTATGGATTATCTACACTCACTCCTTCATTCTCACTCAATCTCCACTTGTGTCCCTCATTGCAGGAAAAGAGAGCCCACAATAAGAGGGAAAGAGCCATGACAGGAGGAGGGCCACCCTCAGTAGCCCAGCTCACCGCCTGGGAGGAGGCGGCCCTGGAAATCGCCAGGATCGAGGAGGATTCCCAAGTGGGGGACGGACAGATGGGCGCATCGCAGCAAGCTGGTGACAGAATAGTTTGGCATCTCTCTCATTGACATTGCATGAGTCACTGATAATGAATCTGATGCTCTAACAGATTGACTTATGATCATCTGCAGTATTCAATGTTCATGTAACCTTGACCTCACATCTTTAACTCTTTCCTTTACTCCCCCACAGGACCATCGAAAGCCCCCGTCCCCTCTGTCCAGGAGGAAGAGCCTGAGCTTCCAGACTCCTCAGAGGAAGCTGCAACCTCTGAGGGCGCAGCCTCAGCAGAATTCAGCGCACCTAGCACCAGCGCAGACACTCACACCTCGGTTGGACCTTCGCGAGATAGAGTAGTGTTGGCACCTGGTGTATCACAGCTCACAAGTGAGCATCAGCAGATGGTGGAGACAGGGACAGCAGTGGAGAGTCCTTGTCGGAGGGCGCAGGACTCTGCCAGTTCGGCTCAGCTGCATGTCGACCCTGTGCCTCCGGGTCCATCCAGAACGAGAGCGCTGCTGGAACTCCAGGAACAGGTGCAGGAGTCTCTGGCAGGTTTTATCTCCAGGGTCGCTGCAAGTGTGGAGCGAATGGAGGAGTCCATCGCGAACATGAGCAGAGCCTTTGTGGAGGCATTGGCGCATGAATGCATCACCACAGAAAGGATGGCAACCTCCGTGGAAAAGATGGCTACAGTAGAGGAGAGGATGGCTACTGCCATGGAGGAGCTAAGTCGCCAGAGTGTAGAAAACATGGTCATTGTTCAGAATAGACTGGCATCTCTTGAGGAGCGATGGTCAGCTACTGAGCATAGAAACCAGACCTTCATGGAAGTAGGACTTCCAGTGCAGAAACGGGTCCTCATGGCCCCCCTGAAGTGCAGCAAGGTGCTGTCAAGCCACTTGCTAGCTCTGAAGTGGGGCTGACCCATGAGAGGGATGTTGGTGGCAGACAACAAGGAAGTGGGGGCTCCTCTCCAAGGGCTCAAATGACAATGCTACTGCAAAGCCCTCGGTCAGAGCCCCACCAGAGTCCTCACCCAACTGAGATGGGCGTCTCATCCCCTGCACAGCCGCAGCAGCAGCAGGAGCAGCAGACTGTTGCCGAGCCCTCGCAGGTTCGCAACCCCAGAGGACGGCCGCCAAAGGTGTCGAGACAGGAGCAGCAAGAAAGTGAGCAAGGGGCCTCCACATCTGCTGAAGCCACAGGGGAAGCACCACGTAGGAGCATGCGTAAGAGGAAGATAATGCACAAGTAGTCACAAGGGTAGTCACTTGGGTGTTATGTTGTGTTTATTTTTGAAATGCCACCAGTTGCTTGTTGTGATAAAAAATTCTGATGGCAAACTGTTGAAGTTGTGGCCTGTGTCATTTCGCAAATGGGACTTCCACATTGAGGGCTTAGAGTGACTTGCAATTGTTCGTATGGTGGTCAGAGTGATAGGAATCTGCAGGTTCTTGTCCATTGTCGATGCTCTGGTAAGAAGGTGCGAGGCAAAAGTGTTTGATTGTACAGGCTAAGCAAATGTGACCAACATGAGTGCGTCCCTTGCATCCCGGGCAGCATTATGATCGCGCTCTGGTGACTTCTGGCCTGTGCATCTTCAGGTGGGTGACTAGCAGCTTGGTGCTCCTGTTGATGCTGCTGCTGCTGGTGGTGCTGTTGTTCATGGTTCTGCTGCTGCTGCGGCTGGTCCTCATCCGAATCTGATGTCCAGGAGGAAAGGCATTAAATGGTCGCCATGCTTCTGGTATATGCCTCAGTTGAGGAAGCGCTTAGTCAAGGTGGGGAGAAGGGTTTCCCAGGAGGTCACACTGGAGATGGGTGTCAAGCTCCAAACTTCCACAACACTGAGTATGCCTGCTAAAAGTTCCCCCAGACCTGAAACAACAAAGTTCTGCCACCTGCAAATGATCATTGGTGAAAACGCCTTTGTAATGGTGGAGCTGCAGCTGTTCGTAAGCAATCCACTTGTGAGGCCTCCAGCATTACCTGGCGTGTTCCAGAGGAGGCGTGAGGGATGGGGGGAATGACTAAAAATCGGAAAGGCCTCTCAAAATGGGATTATAGAGGCTATTAAATGGCTGTTAAGGGCCTTAAGGGCCTATCCCGCCTCTTGGAGGCAGGATGGAAAGGGGGTCAGAAAACACGCTTTTGGGAAAATTGCTCGGAGGCGGGATGGAGGCGGGATCGGGCCCGCCCGCCATTTTTGGCGATTTTAACAACTCACACGCCTCCAATCCCGCCTCCTCGGGCCTGGCAAAATCAAGCCCCAGGACTCAGTTCATTATCAACTCATTCTCTGAGTGTTTCACAGCTTTCCTGTGGTTCCTTCCTCCATTCTATAGTTAGCCTCTGACTGTGTTCTCTTTCATGTTACGAGAGTATCATCCTTTTTTTAACGTCTATGTGACTGATTTCCTCTTAATGCTGTCCTCCAATGTTTTCTGTCCTGTTACCCTTACCATGTGGATATTAAAACACATCTGGTTTTGGACTGAACTGTTCAACTTTTTAGTAGGGTGTCCAGAAATTTCTTCTGTAACACTATTGGGTAGAAATTGGTCCTCGTTGTGCCCGTTTACCAGATGGAAATAGGACCAAAAAGGACCAGTTTTGGGGGCAGTGTCCCATGCCCGTTCAGCGCCTGCAGATGCCTAAATCAGGCACATGTAAATTAGGGAACTGTTGAAGGACCCCTCTGTAAAATGAGTTGACGATGAAGGGAGCAGGTGTCAGGCCTGCACTGCTCAGAATTCTTCAGCGGCTCCCCCTGACTCCACAGTCACCCTGCTCGCGCCCCCCTGTTGCCCACTCCAACCCTCTCCTTCCCCACCTCCTGGGACTTACCTTCGGGACGTTGCCAGCGAGGCAAACAGCCCGACATTTGCAATACTCGGGCTGCCTGTGAAGGCGCGACAGACACTAACAGCTTCGGTAAAATGTTAATGAGGCCCGGGGCCCAATTTCAGGCCCGCCTCGGGCCTCTTGTTTGAAGCGCACAATGGCTGCGTGGTGCTGAAAATGGGTAGGCGAATTTCTACCCCGTTTTTCAAAGTAGTTTATTTTTTTTCTTCTTACTTGTGTGCCTTATGATGTGCAGGCTTTAGTTATTTAGGTTAATAATTAATTGACCTCACCAGCAAAGAAAACATCAGGGGCTGGATTTTCAATGACCCGTGGAGTCAGGTTTGGAGTCGGGGGGGGGGGGGGGGGTTAAAGTTGCAGATTCAGGGGTCTCGACCCCATCCCGCCTCCAACCCACCTCCATGCCAGTTTCTCTGGCGGCAGGTACCCAACCTGGTCTGAGACCCGACTCCCCGAGGCGGGAAGGGATTAGTGACAATTAACTGCCTGTTAACAGGTAGTTAACAGGCAGTTTTTTGCATAATCCCTATTTTCAAAAGAAAAGTGTGGGCTTCCCGACAGGTGCCAACCACGGCAAGTTATCGGGGCGGACCGTGGGTCTGCAGGGGTTGGAGGGGTCGATATGTCCGGTGGGCAGGTGAGTGATGGGTGCATGTGTGCAGAGGTAAGTGTGTAAGGTAAGTGCTAAGTGTTGGAAAAAGTTTTACTTACCTTAACTTCCTCCTGCAGGTGTCAGCCCTTCAGTTCTCGGGAGTTAGAAATCTCACCGGCACAGAAAGCAGAAAAGCCGTGGTTCTGTCAAAACCTGCAGCCTTCTGTTTTCTGTGGTGGAATGATTTCTACCTCAGCCTGAAAGGAAGGACTGAAGTTAGAAATCATATTGTGAGTGTTTGACAGCTTCACAGAGCTGTCAAACGCTGATATTTCATCTGTCAAAAGCTCTTGACAGATGAAATGTCAGTCTGTGACGTCACCTGTTGCCGGGTGGCCCTTAATTGGCCTGCTGAGCCCACTGGGCGGGCTCAACAAGGTCAATCAAGGGAAAATACAGTGGGTTGGCCACATCTCGATGGAGGCGGGTTCACAAGCCAGAATGTGTGATTCCCGACCCCAACCCGACTCCAACTTCAAAATCCAGCCCCAGAACTTCAAACCTTTGGGCTGGATTTTCAATGACCCGTGGAGTCGGGTTTGGAGGCGTGTGGGGGGTTAAAGTTGCAGATTCGGGGGTCCCGACCCTATCCCGACTCCATTCCGCCTCCACGCAATTTTGACAAAATCGGTCGCGGGGTTCCCAACTCCGTCCCGCCTCCAAGAGGCGGGATAGGCTATTAAAGCCCTTAATAAGCCCTAAATTGACTCTGTAATGCCATTTTGAAACATTTTAGCTAGTTTAACCCTTTTCCGACGTGAAGTACGCCTGATGTGAAACACGCCAGTGAAATCTGGCGGGAGCACAAGTGGATAGCTAACTATCAGCTGCAGGTCCACTATTACAACGGAGATGTGATGAAGGTAGTAGTAGTATTGTGATGAAGGTAGTATTAGGTCTGAAAGTCGCCTCTGATGCTGCTGCATTGAATGTCTTCAGAGACTGCCTGGGAGGACTTGGTTGAAAAAAAATTCTCTCTCTCTCTGAGATGCTGCTCATTTTGCATCCAGGTCCTCTCACAGCAAAGGCCAGGCAATCTCTGAGACCAGGCAGTCTCTGACCTGCAATGATGACATCATCAGAGGCGACTTTCAGACTGAAACCACTAATTGGTTCATGGGTTCCCACATGCTGGAACTCATTTGCCCATTTAAGTGAAAATTGCATCAATCTCCCACATCCAATTGCAGGCGGGTGGATAACACGAAATGCGGATGACACGACCCCAACCCGCCCCAGTATCAAAATCCAGCCCATTATCTCTGACCCTACCCCACCACTCTCCTGCCCCCCCACCGTTCACTTTTGCTACGCTCTCAAAATATATAGTTCATAGAGTGGGAAAGGGAATGATTGTATTTCTGTTTTTAATGATTTGGGTGGGAAAGAAATTGTGAGTGAATTATTATTAACTTTTAAAATAAAATGCTAGGCTGAATTAGAAGAGAAAGCAGTCGCAAAATAATTACTGAGACAACATCAGCAAAAATGAGACAACTGTGACTAGTCACCTTATGATTACATATTGCAAAAGAAATTTCTGAGGTGACTGACCATTTTTAAAGTCACTGAACTGATTTTTAATTGTTACTGCAGGGAGTGACAGCCAGAAGACTAAGTGGGCAACTGGAGCCTCGTGAGGACAGCTATCCAGATAAAGAGCAGATACTTAAACCCAAACGCAAGAGATCTATTTCCAAATCCAAATATCGGAAGATAAAACGGTCAAGGAAGAAAGACTCGTCTTCATCAGAATCATCAGAGGAACGACAAATGCGCAGCCAACGTAAACCTTTCAGACGCCCAACGATTCAGCGTCATAGTTTCCCAAATCTCCCTCCACACCCACTCACCTGCCCAGGTCAACCCAGATACGTTCTGAAAACACACTGAACAAATAACAGAGAGAGAGAAAGGGAGAGAAAGGATGGGGCAATCTTCAGTGCCTGGAACTTGGCAGGGCAGAAGCACTTGTTGCAAATTTGGGCACAAGCTGCTCACAATTTTCCATCCAAAATGGGAAACCTGCTCCAACCTCTCTTCGTCAACTGCTAACAAGTCAACAGAAAATGCTGAAAAATTTCACTGCTTGTGGTAGATTCTTTGTCCTGGAAATGATGTTGAAGAATTGCTCTGAATTTGTGTATTTAATCTGTCCATAGCCACAAATTTCAACATGAAAAATAATCTGAAATAAGTAGCAAGTATTAACATATAACAAAATTTGGTTTTCATAAAAACCTATCTAAATATGAATTTTAATAATCTTTAGGGACAGAATGTTTGCTGGTATTTGTATGTATATATATAGGCATTTTTTCCAAAAGATTGCTTCAAATAAAATGTGCTGTAACCCAGACCTTATATTTTTATTGTAACTGTGCCTAGTTATGAAATAAATTTCACTAGTCACACTACTGCACTCACAAGTCACTAATTTTCCCATTAACTATCATCTCAAAAAATGGCTGCAAAACCTTTTTTTTCTTAATCTCGACCTGGAGATATGATGGTGGGTTAGTATGCCGAGTGACAACAGATGTTGTCAGATCTGGCAGAAGTGAGCCCTATCTGGGAGTCTAGACCTGGATCAAGGTCTGGACCCTAGTTTTTTCAGCCCCCTTATCAATTGCTGCAGCTGCCCACCGGCCATATTTAAACGAGGCGATATCCCTCTGATCCTTCATACTTCGGCAGGGTCAGCGCTGCGACTTACATTGAGATGTCAGGCTTACAGATTTTCAATCCTGGGACTAACAGCTATCTCAATTGTGGTAAACTGTTTACTGGAATTTATGCTGACTCGGCTGGGCCCCAGACATGCGTGTCCATTGATTAGCGGGAGGGCATTCCCGCTGGTATCAATTAGATTCTACAGACCCTGAGAGGTGTCGCTCCGAATCTCTCAGAAACCGGTTCTCATTGTTCTCTCCAAACGGTTCCCCAAGGCCAGAAAGCCAGTGGTCAAAGAAAGAAAGAAATTGCGTTTTTTAAATTCATTCACAGGATTTGGACGTCACCGGCAAGGCCAGCATTTATTGTCCATCCCTAATTGCCCTCGCTTTCTTGAATACAACTAAGTGGCCATCTCAGAGGGCAGTTAAGAGTCAACCACATTGCTGTGGGTCTGGAGTCACATATAGGCCAGACCGGGTAAGGACGGCAGATTTCCTTCCCTAATGGACACTGGTGAACCAGATGGGTTTTTATGACAATCTGGTAGTTTCATGGTCACCATTACTGATACTAGCTTTTTATTATTCCAGATTTATTTAATTGAATTTAAATTCCCCAGCAATTCCCACGTAAAATTCATGCTGCCTGCTAATTATAATGATAGCAGCGCACAGTCCAGTGCTGAACATGCTGCTGATTGGCTGTGCGCTCAGCAGGGGGCCAAAGTTCATGATGTTCGCGCGAGACTAACTTTACTTAAAGCTAGCCTGCACCTCTTAAAGGTGAGCTGCCTTCTGGTGATCAAAAATTGAAAACTGCTTCAGCACAAACTAAATTGGCTCGAGTGGCCAGGAAAAAGGCACCCAGGGTCTCAGATGCGGCACTCAAGGCCTTTGTGCCGGGGGTGAACACTCGAAGAGAGGTCCTCTACCAACAGGGGGCCAAGAAGCCCTCCAGAAACACTACAAGAAGGATGTGGGACCAGATCGCCGAGGCGGTCACTGGGGCAGTGTCACCCCCGGGGCATAGCTCCAGTGCCTAAAGAAGTTTAATGACCTCAGATGAGTGGTCAAGGTCAGTGAATGCATCTTCAAAAGCCATCTCCTACCAACTGTACCATTAGCCTCACACACTGCTCAATACATGACACCCCCATCACTCACCTACCAACAATCTCTACCAAACACGAGGCACACCTCACATTCCTAGCTTCACCTCACCCTCACACACTTAGCACGCCTGCAAGCCTCACACCCACATCTCACAGCTTGAACACACTGTCAGTTATTCAACCATGACAGCCACATCACCCAAACACATACAGCATACTCACCGGCACACTTCCCTTTCTCTTACAGGAAAAGGTGGCACCAGCAGAACTTTACAGGCAGGGGACAGATTCGCCTGGAGGAGATGGTGCTGGCCATTCTTGGCAGGGGCATGGCTGAGCCCATGGCCAGCAGCGGGACTGAAAGAATACAAGATGCCAGTATCCTCACTTCTCACATCCCTCATCCCACATTCTCTTCTGATTTACAAGCTGCACATGGTGTAAGAATGCACCTCTTGCTTCCCCCTCCCACCACTTCCCTCACCACAACCCTACCCTTGTGCCTTTCTCATTTCAGACACTCAAGAAATACAGCCTGCCCAGCCAGTGGTTGAACAAAAAGAGGAGAGGAGAGTGAAGAAGAAAAAGAAGAAACACCATCACTCGATTTCACACTCTTCGCCAATCAGCTCAGATGCTGACACTCTGCGTACTTTAGAGGATGTGTTAGGTGCGTGATCTGCACGTGGTGAGACACCGGGCACGAGTGGGTTGCAGCCAGGGCAGGGGGAAAGGGTAGAGCAGGTGACAGATCCCTGGAGGGTGAGGTCGTACACAAGTTCTGCTGCACAGGACTCAGATGAAGACTTCGATGGGGCAGCCTACAGAAGAATGCTGATGGGTATGCACAATGAAATGCTTGGTGCATTGACAGGCCTGCCAGAAAGCCTGAATGCAATGTCAAGGAGCATGGAGGGAGTCCAGCTCCAGCCTTGCACAGGGCTTTGGTCAGAGCTTGGAGCCCATCCTTTCCAGCGTGGAAGAGCTGAGCAGATCCATCAACACACTTGTGGACCCAACCGTTATGCTGCATCTAATGGCCAAAGTCTCCGCTTCCATTGCAGCACAAGCAGAAGCCACCCAACGTCTGAGTGCTGCAATGGAAGCTCAGGCTGAAGTCATGCAAGCTCAGCTTGCTGCCATGCAAGCACAGACTACTGCCATCATGGCTGGGTTTACCAGTGGTGAAAGGGACTTGCAGGGTTTCACAGCAGTCCAGCAGTCTGTACTCCAGCAGATTACTAGGATTGCTGAGGCGCTGCCCCAGGGGAGTAGCAATGGATCCATGGAGGATGACCCTGTGCTCTCTCTCACGATGACAGCATTCGTACTCCCACCACTGCCATTCTGCCAGTGCCATTGCTGTTGCCTGTCAGCCAGTCAACCCAGAATGCTACTGCCGATGCCGAGGTGGTGCAGTCCGAAGCCAGGCTACTTGGCCCAGAGCTCTCGAGGTCGTCCTGCAAGGCCATCTGCAGTCTCCCCCACTGAAAGTCAACAGCCTTCCACCAGCCATGCTGCAGCCACTGGGGTAGCACTGTGTAGGAGCACATGGATAGGCAAAGGCACACGCAAGACAGTCACTAAGTGAATGCACAAGGGTGATTAGTTGATTTTTTGATGTAATATTGGATGGATAGATGTATAAAGTTGGATAGGAATGTTTGCTTTGTGATGGCTTTTATTTCAGTATTGTGCCCAAGAGGACACTATGATGGTCAATAACAGAGGCAAGGTAAGGTGTGGGACTAATGTTGAATAGAGAACTGGGGTTGCGTTCACTGGTACCATAGGCAGATGATTCGATCCCAGATATCCCGGCCAGAAAGGGGCTGTCTGGGTTGTCTCCTTCCTTCCGCTTCATCCTCTTCTGCTTCTTCCTCTTCCTCCTCCTCCTCTTCCGCTTCCTCCTCCTCTTCTGCTTCCTCCTCCTCTACGTCTTCCTCTTCCTGCTGCTCCTCCCTCTGCGAGCAGCTTGTCCCCTTTGCTGCCTCTGCTCCATCTTCATGTCATGCTGCAGCACAAGGGGGACTGCAAATAGAGCCCCCAGGACTGGAAGCAAGTGGTTTTCTCAGAGGCTTTCCTTTAAGAGCCAATGCCTTGCAAACATCCAGCAGCACTCCCTGCACACCTTAACAACTTTTTAAATGTTTTACATAAGAACATAAGAACATAGGAGCAGGAGTAGGCCAGACGGCCCCTCGAGCCTGCTCCGCCATTCAATAAGATCATGGCTGATCATCGACCTCAACTCCACTTTCCCGCCCAATCTCCATATCCCTTGATTCCCCTAGAGCCCAAAAATCTATCTATCTCAGCTTTGAATATACTCAAAGACTTAGAATTCACAGCTCTCTGGGGCAGAGAATTCCAAAGATTCACAACCCTCTGAGTGAAGAAATTCCTCCTCATCTCGGTCTTGAATGGCCTACCCCTTATCCTGAGACTATGCCCCCTAGTTCAAGACACTCAAACCAGGGGAAACAACCTCTCAGCATCTACCCTGTCAATCCCCTTCAGAATCTTGTATGTTTCAATCAGATCACCTCTCATTCTTCTAAACTCCAGAGAGTATAGGCCCATTCTACACAATCTCTCATCATAGGACAGCCCTCTCATCCCAGGAATCAAGCTAGCGAACCTTCATTGCACCGCCTCCAAGGCAAGTATATCCTTCCTTAGATAAGGAGACCAAACCTGTGCACAGTACTCCAGGTGTGGTCTCACCAAGGCCCTGTACAATTGTAGCAAGACTTCCTTACTCTTATACTCCAACCCCCTTGCAATAAAGGCCAACATGCCATTTGCCTTCCTTATTGCTGCTGTACCTGCATGCTAGCTTTCTGTGTTTCTTACATGAGGACACCCAAATCTCTCTGAACACCAACACTTGAAAGTTTCTTACCATTTAAAAAATATTCTGTTTTTCTATTCTTCCTACCAAAGTGAATAACCTCACATTTCCATACATTATACTCCATCTGCCACCTTACTGCCCACTCAATTAGTCTATCTATATCCCTTTGTATTCTCCTCACAGCTTACTGTCCCACCTAGCTTTGTATCGTCAGCAAACTTGGATACATTACACTCGGTCCCTTCATCTAGGTCATTAATATAGATTGTAAATAGCTGTGGCCCCAACACTGATCCTTGCGGCACCCCACTAGTTACAGCCTGCCAACCTGAAAAAGATTTGTTTATCCCTACTCTCTGTTTTCTGTCCATTAACCAATCCTCTATCCATGCTACTATATAACCTACAACCCCATGAGCCCTAATCTTGTGTAATAATCTTTTATGTGGCACCTTATCGAATGCCTTTTGGAAATCCAAATATACTACATCCACTGGTTCCCCTTTATCTACCCTGCTAGTTACATCCTCAAAAAACTCTAATAAATTTGTCAAACATGATTTCCCTTTCATAAAACCATGTTGACTCTGACTAATTATGTTATGATTTTCTAAGTGCCTGATACCATTTCCTTAACAATGGATTCCAGCATTTTCCTAATGACTGATGTCAGGCTAACTAGCCTGTAGTTCCCTGTTTTCTCTCTCCCTCCTTTCTTGAATAATGGTGTTACATTTGCGACCTTCCAATCCACTGGGACCGTTCTAGAATCTAGGGAATTTTGGAAGATCAAAACCAATGCATCCACTATCTCTTCAGCCACCTCTTTTAGAATCCTAGGATGTAAGCCGTCAGGTCCAGGGGATTTGTCAGCTTTTAGTCCCATTAGATTCTAAAGTACTTTTTCTCTACTTATATTAATTACGTTAAGTTCCTCATCCTCATTAGACACTTGGTTTCCCACCACTTTTGGTATGCTTTTTGTGTCTTCTACTGTGAAGACAGATACAAAATATTTGTTTAACTTTTCTGCCATTTCCTTATTCCCCATAATAATTTCTCCTGTCTCAGCCTCTAAGGGACCAACGTTTACTTTTGCTACTCTCTTCCTTTTTACATATTTGTAGAAGCTCTTACAATTTGCTTTCATATTTCTTGCTAGTTTTCTCTCATATTCTATTTTTTCCCTTCTTATCAATATTTTGGTCATCCTTTGCTGGTTTCTGAAACTCTCCCAATCCTCAGGCTTACTATTATTCTTCGCAACATTATAAGCTCCTTTTTTCAATCTAATGCTATCCTTAACTTTTTTAGTTAGCCACGGTTGAATCACTTTTCCCGTTGAGTTTTTGTTTTTCAATGGAATGTATTTTTGTTGAGAATTATGAAATATTTCTTTAAATCCTAGCCACTGCTTATCTACCACCATATCTTTTAATCTATTTTTCCAATCTACCTTAGCCAACTCACCCCTCATACCTATGTAATTGGCTTTATTTAAGTTTAAGACTCTAGTTTCGGACTTAGGCAAGTCACTCTCAAACTTAATGTGAAATTCTATCATATTATGATCACTCTGCCCCAGAGGATCCTTTACTATGAGATTGCTAATTAACCCTGTCTCATCACACAATACAAGATCCTAAAATAGCCTGTTCCATAGTTGGTTCCATGATGTATTGTTCTAGGAAACTGTCCCGAATGCATTCCATGAACTCGTTCTCCAGACTACCTTTGCCAATTTGATTTGTCCAATCTATATGAAGATTAAAGTCCCCCACGATTATTGCAATACCTTTGTTACAAGCTCCTACTATTTCTTGATTAATATTCTGTCCAACGGTATAGCTACTGTTAGGGGGCCTATATAGTACTCCCACCAGTGTTTTATGCCCCTTGTTATTCCTTATCTCCACCCATATTGATTCTACTTCCTGATCTTCCGAGCCGCGATCCTTTCTCTCTACTGTCCTTATGTCATCCTTTATTATCAGGGCTACTCCCCCTCCTTTTCCATTCTGCCTGTCTTTTCGAAACGTCAAGTATCCTGGAAAATTTAGTGCCCAACCTTGGTCACCTTGCAACCATGTCTCTGTAATGGCTATTAGATCAAACCCATTTATCTCTATTTGTGCCACTAGTTTGTCTATCTTGTTACAAATGCTTCAAGCATTCAGATAAAGAGCCTTTAATTTAATTTTTTTACTATTATTCCCTGGTTTGACCTTTTTATCTGCTGCACTGCTATCGTTAAACTCTCTGTCCCTTCCTGTCACACTCTACTTATTTTTACCCAAATCGCTACACTGCTCTATTGCCTTGACCTTTCTCTTTAGATTTCTAAATTTCCCCTCACCTGACCCCTCCCCCCACTTTTTTAGTTTAAAGCCCTATCTACAGCCCTAGTTATTCAATTCGCCAGGACGCTGGTCCCTGCCCGGTTTAAGTGGAGCCCGTCCCGACAGAACAGCTCCCTCTTTCCCCAGTACTGGTGCCAGTGCCCCATGAATTGAAACCCCTTCTTCCCACACCACTCTTTGAGCCACACATTTAACTCTCTGATCTGCTTGACCCTATGCCAATTTGCGTGTGGCTCAGGTAGTAATCCAGAGATTATTACCCTTGAGGTTCTGCTTATTAATTTAGACCCTAGCTCCTCAAACTCCCTCAACAGAATCTCAATCTTAGTTCTACCTATGTCGTTGGTTCCTACATGGACCACGACAACTGGATCCTCCCCCTCCCACTCAAAGTTCTTCTCCGGCTGCGAGGAGATATCCTTAACCCTGGCACTGGGCAGGCAACACAGCCTTCGGGACTCTCTTTCGTGGCTGCAGAGAACAATATCTATCCCCTTGACAATACTGTCCCCTACTACTACCACGTTCCTTCCTTCTCCTCCCACTTGGATGGCCCCCTGTACCACGATGCTGTGGTCAGTTTGCTCATCCTCCCTGCAGTCCTTTCCTGATCCATACAGGTAGCATGTTGGACAAGGTCCAGGGCTGAGGCTCTTCCATCACTACATCCTGGGTCCCCATACCTTCCTGACTCACGGTCACACCCTCCTGTCCCTGACCACTGACGAACTCTAAAGTACTACTTAACCTAAAAGGTGTGACTGCCTCCTGGAACAAAGTGTCCAGGTAACTCTCCCTCTCCCTGATGCATCGCAATGTCTGCAGCTTGTACTCCAGCTCAACAATTTTGAGCCGAAGTTCCTCGAGTTGCAGACACTTACTGTAGATGTGGTTGCTCGGGATCGCAATGCTCTCCACAAACTCCCACATGCTGCAGTTATGACACGCCACCTGCCCTGCCATCTCTAACCTTGTTTTATTCAATAATTAATTAGTTAAAGCTTTTATTCAATCGATATTTTAGTTTTATTGTTTGATTATTTTATCCAGTTTAAGTTATTAATTTAATAAGTACTACCAAGTCACTACTGAAATAAACTGTACAGGAACCAGTACAAAAGCAAAAAGCAACTTACCTCAAAGTTGCATGCGTCCCTTTAACTAGCGCTGGTGGGGGGTCCGTTGTGCAGCTGAATGCACGTTCAACTCCACACTTTGGAGAGGGTGTACAGTCGAGCGGCGACATCCAAAATAGCAGGTCGTGCATCAAATCAGCATTACACAGGCAATGGCCAAGCTACCAGCCTGCCCAAAATGGCAACTGCTGCGACTCACGCCGGAAGATGCCGGAAGTGAGGCGGCCGCCATTTTTCTGCCGAAACCAGCCTTAAATGCCGGCGCTAAGAGGGGGAATTTCGCAGCCCATGTCTATTGAGCATCTTCTACCTAGTGCCACTGAGACTGGGAACTTATTACACGTGGAATCATGGCTGAATGTCTGTGCTTCAGCTCCCTGTAATGAGCTGCTCTGTACAGCAATGTTCTGAGGTCTCAACCACTCTGCCTGTTATTGAATGCCAGCAATAGATGTCAGGGGTTCCAAAGATAAGGAGAATGAAATGACTGTCAGAGAGTGATATACTGCTATTTCTCAACGTAGTTACTGTATAAAGTATGAATGTGATGTGCTGCCTTATTAATAGATGAATAAATGTGAAAAAGAAGTTAACACTGGTCATTATCTCTGGAGGCCTCATCAGCACTTTGTGAATAAAAATCAGAACAGGTTATCTTCCATTGACTCTTTAAGGTTAATTTAAGAAGGTTCCAGTAAAACAAATTGTTTAGTCATGGTATTTACCAGGAACAAGCACTCTTGAAGAGTTAACCTAGTGGTTCCGATTGTGAACCTTTGATTTGGAAAGGACTTTAACTCTAGTGTTCACTTATGATTAACTTTTAATCAAATTTTATGTCTAGTAAACACATCTGAAAAAAATACAAAGAATGGACAGTTTGCTCTGGCATATACACACAAAACAGGAATCAGAGACTAATTAAGGACTCTAACCTGCCGAATAAAACCTATCATTATATGTATTAAAGTTGATGGGGGCTAAATTGGGGCGCGTAGCACCCATTTATTAGGCGCTATGCGGCCAAATAAGACGTGAAAATGGGGTCCAAGATGCGCACGCATACTTCCGGCGGGAAGTGTGCAGGACGCCATCTTGGTAAAGGGGTTTGCGTGCGCGCCTACCCACTGCCAGCAGCATGCAGAGCAGAGAGGTGATGATGTGAATGAGTGCGCAATGCTGATTTGAAGCCACTGCTGCCATTTTCCAACTCCCCACTCCAGCCATCGCCCTGTCTTAACCTTGCACAGCTGAACCCAATGTTAAACAGAATGAAGGACCCTCCACCAGCACTATTTAGCAGGATCATGATGTTGCTTGCAGGTTAGTTGCTGGATTATTTCTTCTGGCAGCTGGTGCAATTTTACGTGTTTTTGGAGGTTTCCTATACTTGGCTAATGTTTGAATAGTTTGCAGGGAATAGTCTGGCTGGTATTGTGATACTTTTTTTGTCATAAAAAATATTGTGCTGAAAGAAGTTGCTTCCAGACATGGGTGGCCTGGTAAAGCTTCCTCTGGTAATTGAACATGACTGGGAGAATGAAGAGAGGTCATGCACATCAGGACAAGCTGCTAGAAGAGGGAGGAGGAGGAGGGGGAGAAGAGCATTTAGCATGTGTCTGGAGGGACTCCTGCCCCCCTGAGGGTACAGGACATCTCTCCTCCTTTCCACCTCCTCCACCAAGACCTCCAGTGCAGTGTCCGAAAACATAGGGGCCCACTCTCCCCCAGCCATTCCTCACTCTTTCCCAGATCAGATTCATTTGTAGAACGACTCCCAGCACCTACATCAGCTACAATGCACCTCCCCTTTAAGAGGCGTAGGCTAGCTTTAAGTAGTGCAGGGTAGCTTTGAGCAGTGCAAGTTAGTTATTGGGCCCCCTGCTGATGCGTGCAGCCAATGAACAGCGTGGGTAGCGCTGGCTGCGTGCAGAAATCATTATAATGAGCAGGCAGCACAAAGTTGGCGTGCTGCCTGCAGTCCACTGAACGGATGCGAGTTAATTGCGCATCGTGATCCCTGCGCCCGTTTTCGGGGGCTAACCAATTTAACCACCCCCCCCCCACTTCCAACCCTTCTCCAATTGGAACAACATTCATTAATCCCAACTTTTTGTATCCTGACTTTCAACTAATTTTCTATCCATGGTTCTATATTTCCTCTTACATCATACATTTGAATTTTTGTAATAAGCATCCTGAGAGACTCCTTGTCAAACCCAGGAAAATCGGACAGATTGTGTATAGGGCAGCTGATAGTTACTGCTTATATTGTCCCACTGCTGAAGTTGAATTTGTGTGCTGTGAGGTCTGTGTTTTCAACATGTCTTGATTTATTCCTGATAAATCTGCAAAGTAAACTCATCTCTGGGCATTATAGCCATGAATGGTTGTTAATAGAAGGAAATGGAAAGAATGAGGTGATTGTGTCATTATCACACATTCAAAATAGCACTTCACAAAATCTAGAACAGTGGGTCAGTTGGTAAGTGCAGTGCCCAGTGGAGAACTGAGCCATACAGACTAGGAAGATGCAAGATTTGTTTCCTGACTTGTGTTGAGTTAGCTAATCTAAGCCACATTGGTGGTACAGATTGGAAAATTAGCTTTTGTGAGGGAGGGGAAAAATTTAGCCACTGTTCCTATTGCTGGTCATTTCCAGTGGCCTCTTCTGAAAAGTGCACATGTGTGGAGATTGGGTGAGAGCATGTTTGAGCTTAGCTGTAATGACCATTATAATGGAATAGCTTGCTGGTACACACTATCTAGGCTAACACTGTACCAGAGGCTGGTCAAACCCATGACATCATACCCTAAGATTGGACAATGTCTTGAGGAGTGGTGAGCAAAAAATTGAAGCCATAGAAAATCACTAGGTGTATGTCAGGCTATAGTGAACCTTGTATGAAATCATTATTGCTCTCAAGTTGTGAACAGAGCCTGAGCAATTACATTCTGCAGACAGTCTCTGTGAATGTAGCCTGTGCATTGGAAACATAACCACTCTGTCATGACAACAATGAAAGAATTATTCCCAACCTCTGTGTCTTATTATACTCTAGACCAATAAATGGCAGCATTGCAGCACACTATGAATTGAATGGCAACCAATATATTGACTGTAATAGAATACACTATCATCATTGATTAAGCAACGTAAGGTTTTCACTTCAAAATGCTTTGACTGTGGCTATGTCCCACATGGACTCTACTCAGTGGTCAGTGCTAGACAATCTTGAGCAGTGGTTTTAGTCAATTGTGAGGGAATGTTACTCTGATCTTATGAACAAACAATGGCCCGGATTTTGCGGTGGTAGTGGTGGCAAAACTGTCAGTGTTTGCTGTCACTCCTCTGAAAATGACAGCGCATGCGCAGATAAACGCAGAAATCTGGAAGTTGCTGTCAGTCATTCCCTGCTCCTCTACAGGTTGCACTGTGGAACTCCCCAGAGCCAGCAATCAATTCAAATCACAGTTCCTGATGAAAACTTCCCCTATTACGCTGGAATATCGCTGTTAACCCCCCTCCCCCACACCCCACCCCCGAAAAAGTTAAGCCTTGTTGAATGAGGTATAACTGAGTTTTTAACGATGTATTGACTGCTGAACAACTGTTCTGGCCCAGAAAAACTCATTTTATATTTGTGAAATGTCATATTTTTCCATTAATATAAGAATCAAGTGGCTTTTAGTTTGTTTATGATATTTCAGCTTCTACCTTAATCCTATGTGTGTGTTCCAATCTTTATTTTGTTCTCTGTAAAATTTATAAGAAGTAAATTATAATCTGTGCATTTTACTTCCTGGTTTGCTGTTTGTGAGAATTCTTCAATGTGATTGGCTGCTTAGTCTGCTTGATGACATCACTGTTGCTGGATGCTTAGGATTCACATAATTTAATAGGACAAAGTCAGCATGGTTTTACGAAGGGGAAGTCATGTTTGACAAATTTGCTGGAGTTCTTTGAGGAAGTAACATATAGAGTGGATAAAGGGGAACCAGTGGACGTAGTGTATTTAGACTTCCAAAAGGCATTTGACAAGGTGCCACACAAAAGATTATTGCTTAAGGTAAAAAATCACGGAATTGGGGGTAATATTCTGGCATGGATAGAGGATTGGCTATCTAACAGAAAGCAAAGAGTTGGGATAAATGGTTCATTCTCAGACTGGCAATCAGTAACTAGTGGTGTTCCACAGGGGTCAGTGCTGGGTCCCCAACTCTTCACAATCTATATTAACGATTTGGAGGAAGGGACCAAGTGTAACATATCAAAATTTGCAGATGATACAAAGATGGGAGGGAAAGTAGTGAGTGAGGAGGACATAAAAAACCTGCAAGGGGACATAGACAGGCTAAGTAAGTGGGCAGAGATTTGGCAGATGGAATACAACACTGGAAAGTGTGAGGTGATGCACTTTGGCAGGAAAAATCCTAGAGCAATTTATTATCTTAATGGCAAGAAACTGGAGAGTACTGAAGTGCAAAGGGATCTGGGGGTCCTGGTGCACGAAACTCAAAAGGTTAGTATGCAGGTGCAGCAAGTGATTAAGAAGGCAAATGGAATGTTGGCTTTCATTGCTAGGGGGATAGAATATAAAAATAGGGAGGTATTGCTTCAGTTGTACAAGGTATTGGTGAGACCGCACCTGGAATACTGCATACAGTTTTGGTGTCCTTACTTAAGGAAAGACATCCTTGCTCTCGAGGCAGTGCAAAAAAGGTTCACTCGGTTAATCCCGGGGATGAGGGGGTGGTCATATGAGGAGAGGTTGGGTAGATTGGGACTCTACTCATTGGAGTTCAGAAGAATGAGAGGCGATCTTATTGAAACATATAAGATTGTGAAGGGGTTGGATCGGGTGGATGCGGGGAGGATGTTCCCGATGACGGGTGAGACGAGAACTAGGGGACATAGTCTTAGAATAAGGGGCTGCTCTTTCAAAACTGAGATGAGGAGGAACTACTTCACTCAGAGGGTGGTAGGTCCATGGAATATGCTGCCACAAAAAGCTGTAGAAGCTACAACATTAATTAAATTTAAAACAGAAATAGACAGTTTCCTAGAAGTAAAGGGCATTAAGGGTTACGGGGAGCGGGCAGGAATTTGGACATGAGTCTAGGTTCGGATCGGTCATGGCCCTGTGGGTAGTGGAGCGGGCCCAGGGACTGTGTAGCCTGATTCTGCTCCTATTTCGTGTGTGCAATTCTGTTAGATGCAGGAGATGGTTCTGTGATAGATAGTAGATTGGCGGTTAGGATCAGATCAGCCATGATCTTATTGAATGGCGGAGCAGGCTCGAGGGGCCGATTGGCCTACTCCTGCTCCTATTTCTTATGTTCTTATGTTCTTATGATTTGGTGCCAGATTCAAACTAAGGTCGGGAGAGCTGAAATTCACGCCACAGAGATCGCTAGATCTTTGTGGGCAGCTTTCTTCGAGGTCAGTGGCGAGCGCCGTTGATTCGCCACTGACCGCAAATTCTGGACCATTAGTCTATCTTGCCTTTGAAGTTGGCAACTTATGTCATTAGTGGCCAACATCATAAGGAGATGCCAACCACCAATTACCTAAGTTAAGTGACTTCAGAGAGGCGGGATACTGGAACTCAAGCCAACAGCCTGTCTCTGATATCAGAGAGCCCAGGATGCCTCACACAAAAGCAGTGACCACTCCACAACAGCTGTTAGAGGTGCAATGCCATGAAGCGCCACCCTCAGTGGGTGCCATTGATACCTTCACCATCAGCTCTGCTAATGTTCTCATCTTCTGTTCATGCAGGCTGTTGCACTCTTTCATCTTCCATGGCCATGGCACAGTTCATGCATTATTGGTTTTGAGATGGAAACCCTTCTTCTGCCTCCAAGTGGTGAATAAAAAACTCTACCTCAGAGTTTCTAACTTCGGAAAAACATTTAGAAAAAAAATCACAATAATGGCCACAAAAACCCTTGGGCTGATAATTGTTTTGTGTTTGAATTATGTAAGTAACTATGCTGGGATCACACCTGATGGTGCTCCCCACCAGCACTGACTCCATCAGGGTTTGCGGGGTTACCAAGAGGACGCCAAATTTACATGGGGCTGGTGGGCACTTGCCACGACGCGCGAATCTCCTGCCCAAGCCTGCCTTATGCAACTAGTAAATTTGATGCCATTGAGTATAAGTGTAAAGAAGTAATGAAGAATTTACACAAAACATTGGCTTGGTCACAAGTAGAGTAGAGTGTATAGGTTTGGACCTTCCATTATAGAAAGGAAATTAGAGCCATGGAGAGTGTTCAGTGTAGATTTATCAGGAAGATGTCAGGGATGGGAAACTATAGTTATCAGTAGAGACTTGAGATACTGGGACTATTTGCACTGAAGCAGAGAAGGCTAAGAGATTTAATAAAGATTTTTTAATTCATAAGGATGGTGAGAATGTTACCTACCACTTGTCAGCTCAAGCCTAGATATTATCAAATCCTACTGTAGGCTGCCATGGGCTACTTCATATTTGTGATTATAGAAGCAAGAAACTAACTTTCTATTATATTTTTATTTCATAGACATGTAAGTGGTGGTAGTGTGACGGAGAAGTCACATAACAAGGTTCAAAAGCAAAATACCGTGGATGCAGGAAATCTGAAATAAGAACAGAAAATGCTGGAAATACTCAGCAGGTCAGGCAGCATCTGTGGAGGGAGAAACAGAGTTAACGTTTCATGTCGATGACCTTTCACCGGTTCTGATGAAAGGTCATCGACCTGAAACGTTGGCTGGAATTTTCCCCTAAAAAAATGGGTGGGTTTGGAGCGTGGCAGCAGTTAAATTCTTAAAAATGGGATTCCCGACCTGATCCCACCTCCAACCCAACCACTTCCGATTTTAATGGAAGTGGGACGGGGGGGCTGGACAGGGGGCAGGTGACGAACCCGAATTGTGATACCAAAATGTTACCTCGATTTAAATATTATAATGAGGCTGAAACCCTCTTTCTTTACCTCCATTTTGAATTTAACTGCTTGTGGATGTGTTTCACACAATTTGTGAAAGCCGGCAGTTAAACCGAGGCGGGGACTGCTGGATCCAGGAGGTAAGTGGCTTTATACCTACCTCCTGGATCCAGGTTCCCTGCCTAACCCACCCCCCGCAATCAGAGACCCTCTCACGAGGCCTCCAATCGCCTCCCAGGCCTCCGATCCCCACCATGAGGCCTCCCCCCAACCCCACAGATGATGCTGAGGCCAGCCACAATCCTCCGGTGGCCGGCCCCGATCCTATCTCCCCCCCGCTGATCCTCCGGCCAACCCCCCCACCCCGTCGACCCCCCGATCCTCCGGCCGACCCGTCCCCCCTCCCCCGCTGATTCTCCGGCTGCCCCCTCTCCCCCTGCCAATCTTCCGGCCAACACCCCCTCCCCACCCCCGTCATCTCCCCGATCCTCCAGCTGACGCTCCCCACCCCCGTTGATTCCCGATCCCTGGCCGCTCCAACGATTTCGATCCCCCCCGCGGTCCCTGACCCCCCGTGATCCCCGACCGAGCCCTGTGCAATCCCTGACACCCCCCCCCACCCCCCGACCGAGCTCCCCGCGATCCCTCCCCTGGACCGACCCCTCACTCCCTCTCTGCAGCTGTAGGCCTACCTGCCCGCAGCCAGCCAGCCTCTCAATCTGGCTGGCTATGGGCGGGAAACCGAGGACTCGCATGCAAATCAGGCCTTGCCGTTAAAGTCGGCAGGGCCTGTGGGGAACCCGGCCTCCCGGTTTCCCGCTCGCCTCGGAGGCCCCTCGCCCCCAACCCACCTACCTGCAGAAATTTCCGGCTGTTCACTCTGTTTCTCTCTCCACAGATGTTGCCTGACCTGCTGAGTATTTCCAGCAATTTCTGTTTTTATAACAAGGTTTAAACTGGGTGGTCTGTTCATTCGACTGATTTGCAACTTTGAAAAAATTGATCTTTAAAAAAAATTGTGATACCAAAATGTTACATTTGATTACTCTTGACCTATGATCAATTTTGCATAGCAATGTACATAACTAAAGTTATTCCCGTCAATTCTGACGATCAGTGGCCAATCTAGGTGACATTGGGGGTGGGTGGGGAATGAGGAGGCAGCACGGTATAGATGGAGAATCATTTGCTTTCTTATCTTGAGGGTAAGGTCACTTTTTAAAGTTCGGCTGATATCTGATTTGTTCAAATATGGTAGAACAAATATAAGACCATGTTGCATAAGCAAATTCAATTATGTACTGAAATGTTGTCTTCACCAGGCTTCCTGTTTACATACACACACAGATAAAGGAGTTTAACACGTTGATCTCTCTTAGTTGCTGATATCTGTTTAGAGGCAGTGTGGTTTGTACATCCCCTACCCAGTATGAAGCTGTTATACATTGTACTCTTTAGCATTCAGCTGTTATACATTGATGTGGAATCAAATCCTGCCGATCAGTTTGCAGAAGATTTTTCAATACATCCCATTGATTGTAATAATCCAGAGGTTCTATCTGCTGTGGATTTAACTCTTCGTAAATTCAATGCTGAGCGGAAAGAAGGCCATCAATATGCTCTTTATAGAGTCATCGAGGCTGAAGGGCAGGTGAGCAGATATTTTATGATGACTATGATGTTGTAGAGTGTTTGCATGAAAATTATATTATTATTTTACTTTGCTTTTTAATATTTTAATGAATTTTCTGTCTCTTTTTAAGATTATTTGTGCCTTGCGTCTACCCACAGTATATATGAGAAGCAGACAGCCTGCTCTCAGGGTTTAGCCTGTGCCATTCTTTAACTGACCATTGGGAGAAGATTCACCACCTGAATCTTCCCATTACTTGGCTTCTGCTCAACACATTCCCTGGACCACAGCTGAGATTAGGAACTTAGCTTGTGGGAATAACAGGTTCAAACTTATATCTCACCATGTCATGGCACAGTATAATGGAGCTCCAATATACCACACCACTGCACAGTGCCTCCATGCTTCACCTACAGGGTGCCACATCACTACAATTACCCATTGTATTGTAGTGCCATGCTGAGTTACCCTGCCACATCACTGATTCATACCGTTCAGTCGTCCTTGACTACTTAGAATTAATGCAAGTTCTAAATATTACCACAAAGTATTTTCAATTCTACAGTTAATTACACTGAAAGGAAAGAAAGAAACCAGATAAGAGTTCCAGGTCGCTGTCAGATCCGATCTCACTGTCTTCTGATGTGGATATTACAATCCCTATTTGACTCACAAGAATAGTAAACTAGCTGCCCATAAGAACCATAGATGGATCTGATTGAGGGAATAGACTGATCTGCAGTTATAGTCTGTGGCCTATGCTACAAGCATAACTTAAATGGACTTGGGTGCAAAATTTTTCTTAAGGCCACTCTCTCTGCCACTTTTGTGATTTCCCTCCAGAAGTGATGCCTGTCCATATATGGGAAGGTGCATTGTAATAGAACGCAAATTTGTGCCATAGCAGTGATGGGTGCCAGGGATGCAAGATGATCAACTACACAGGCTTATGGAGCCTGTCTAAAAAATGCAAACGATCTTAACCTCAGAAAATTGGCCAGGGTAAGGAGTGGAACGCCAAGTGAAAAACTGTCCTTTTGCTGCTAGCTGTACGAGACCTGAGCATCAGAGGCCAGCAGCACTTAACTGTACAAAAATGAGAAGTCGCACAACACCAGGTTATAGTCCAACAGATTTATTTAAAATTACAAGCTTTCGGAGCTGTCGCCCCTTCGTCAGGCAAAGTTACTGTGAGAGAATCTATCAGAATTCACAGAATATAAAAACACAGAGAAAATGCATAGATTAAATCTTTCCCTACATCAAAGACACACTAAGAGCACAGCCAAGACAATGAGATGTGTCCCAGGGGGTCCAACGCGTCAGAACACCTGCTGGCTGCATATCCTCTCCATTTTTTGTGTTTGTTTCTTGTGTTTTTTTTAAAAAACTGGAAAGACCGGCAAAGATGTCAAGTCACGTTCTATAGCGTGACATGAACCCGATATCGCGATTGAGGCCATCCTCATGAGTGCGGAACTTGGCTATCAGTTTCTGCTCGATGATTTTGCGTTGTCGTGTATCACGAAGGCCGCCTTGGAGAACGCTAACCCGCAGATCCGAGGCTGAATGCCCTTGACTGCTGAAGTGTTCCCCGACTGGGAGGCAACCATCCTGCTTGGCGATTGTTGCGCGGTGTCCGTTCATACATTGTATGATGGTTGCCTCCCAGTCGGGGAACACTTCAGCAGTCAAGGGCATTCAGCCTCGGATCTGCGGGTTAGCGTTCTCCAAGGCGGCCTTCGTGATACACGACAACGCAAAATCATCGAGCAGAAACTGATAGCCAAGTTCCGCACTCATGAGGATGGCCTCAATCGCGATATCGGGTTCATGTCACGCTATAGAACGTGACTTGACATCTTTGCCGGTCTTTCCAGTTTTTAAAAAAAAACACAAGAAACAAACACAAAAAATGGAGAGGATATGCAGCCAGCAGGTGTTCTGACGCGTTGGACCCCCTGGGACACATCTCATTGTCTTGGCTGTGCTCTTAGTGTGTCTTTGATGTAGGGAAAGATTTAATCTATGCATTTTCTCTGTGTTTTTATATTCTGTGAATTCTGATAGATTCTCTCACAGTAACTTTGCCTGACGAAGGGGCGACAGCTCCGAAAGCTTGTAATTTTAAATAAATCTGTTGGACTATAACCTGGTGTTGTGCGACTTCTCATTTTTGTCCACCCCAGTCCAACGCCGGCATCTCCGCATCATGATAACTGTACAAAAGCAGCCATAGATGCTGAAATACTCTATTGACTCCAATTCTGCTGGTATCATAACAATGTTATCTGTGGAATGCTAATTGTGAGGGATGAATAATGTAAATTTGTTAGATTGATAATTTGTCATTTTTATTGGATTATGTTTGCCTGGAGTTAGGGACATCATCAGGATGATTCACAACAGTATAAATACCTTAGAAGAATCAGGCTCAATGGGCTGAAGAACCTTTTACTGTTCTATAAGTATTCTCCTATTATCTTTCCTAGAATATGAACATTTTCACAATTCTAGGAATATCAAGGACCTTTTCAGAATTGCTGAGGATTTAGAGAATGTGACAAACCTGCAACCTAGTGAGGTGCCTCCTTCCATATGCACATTGTACTGAGATGCACTTGATGTAGATGGACAGATACACAAACTTCATGCAAATTATATTCCTCCCCCCCCCCCACTTTATCAAGTGCTTTATGTCTGTTGTTCCCCTCCCCAAATGGTCCCATCCCATTAACCTAGTCCTGTTGGTTTCAAACTGTTTTGCTCGGCCCTAACCTGTTCGCCAAGGTCACAGATTTCCACTTTGATTCCTCCTGCAAGCAAGTCACCACTTCCTGAGAGCTCCCATGCTTCAGTTCACCCCAAATGTTCTAGACCCCAAACATCCCAGTGCTTCTATATCCCATATTCCTCCCATCACAGATGTTCACAAGCTCCAAGACACGCCATCAAGTAATTCCCAACCCCAGTGCATTCATTGTCTCTCAGCCCAACCCTCTATCCATTCCATCCCCAGTCCTTAGTCATGCACCCTGCTCACCCACTTCCTCTCAAATCCAACCCCATCTAATGTGTGATTCTGAAGGAGTAATTTATTAATGCTACCGATATACTGATTGGAGCCATCTCCTGCTCTATAATTTTATTGAACACTTATTGTCATTGAATATTGAAATTTTCTATTGACATCAAACAGGTAACACAAATGTCAGAGCTTGGCAGCATTTGGACACTTTACAATTTTGAAGAGGTGCTCCTTCATTGTAGAAATACACAAGAAGGTGCTTTACCCCTCAAAATTAAATGCTTTACTATTGTAGTGAATAGGTACACCGGAGTATAAAGCAGTATAATGCTTATGCTAACTTTTTCACGAAAATTAGTGTACGGGATGAAAATATAGACCCTAATGTCCAGTCACAAAATGGTATTGAAAGGATGTATCAGCAGATCCCTCATCTTCACTCTTGAATACTTTATATAGGACATTGTATAATTTGTTACATGATTTCTGTTACTTCAACAGTTTTCCAGAGTACAGCAAGTTAGAAGTTAGAATAATGTTAGCCATTGTTTCCATTTAAAATTATCCAAGAAATAGCACAACAGAAAATTCTTACCAATGTTACATGGTGGAATCCTGATGAATTAATAAAATGTGAGGAACAAGTTTTACCTGAATTCAGTTACAATGTTTTAGTTAGAGAATCAAGAATGCTTATCTGACAGATATCTGTTATTCACAGGGAGAACTGGGAAGACGATATATTATCAACTTTTCTATCCGAGAAACGGATTGCCCTGTTGGAAATGAAAAACTCTGGAAAGAATGCAACTACATAGCACCCAGAGAAGCTGTAAGCTTTCTAAATATCTAATCTGAAAACACCTTTACTACAGAAATAGCAAACATTTGCAATAACTTTTGTGAAATTTTACAATTAACTTACATCACATTCAGCACAGTATTTAGAGACTAGCCTAGGCTGGGAATTTCTTCAGAGCTGCTCCAGCTCCACTGTAGTAACTTCACTGGATATGCAGCAGAAACCCCATGTACGCACGTGAGGAGGGTTTCTGTCGCACTTCAGGCAAAGTTACAGTGGCGGGGTGGGACCAGCTCCTAGGAAATTCCTGGCCCTAAAGAAAGGTTATTTGAAATGGTACAGCACAGATTCATGAGGATGCTGCCTGGTGTGAGGAAATACAAATATGAAGAAAGACTTGAAAAGTGGAACTGTTTTCATTAGGAGAGGAGATTATGTGGTCCTGGGAAGAAGCTGTTGTTGCCCTATACCTGTTTCCTACATTACAACAATGACTACACTTCAAAAGTACTTCATTAGCTGTAAAGTGCTTTGGGATGTCCTGAGGTCGTGAAAGGTGCTATATAAATCCAAGTCTTTCTTCCTTTTGTATTTGGTCAGCTTGGTGTCACATTTATGTGTCAATTGTGCAGTGAAAGCGGGAAGGCTAGATGCCTGGCATGTGCTGCTGTCCTGAGAAGTGGCAGCCTTATGCTGGTCCACTCCAGCCATTTAGCCATTGCCATTGTATTGGGCTCTGGATCTGTGTGTCCACTAATCAGCAGGCTAGTGAGTCTAATGGGAACTGGCAGATCCTAAAAGACCTGATAGACAGTGGCCTGTGGGCAGCTATAAGTCTTATTTCTGTCTTGATGCATTCACATTCAGGCATTTGTTTTAATATTAAATATTTTAATCAAACTGATGGCCTTGGTGTTTGGATGATTTCTTATATGTTAATTGCAGCCTTTTTTCCTAATTCTGATATTTATTTTTAGTCTACTGGTCAATGTGTGTCGAACGTGTACATCCATAAAACCCAAAGAAGAACTGAAGTGACTACACACAACTGCACCATATTTCCAGGTATGAGATACTTAAATTACACTTAATAGAATATGGGGTAGAAATTAGTTATGCCTCATTTTTGGGTACCTGACCAATGGTCCACACACACTGGGAGGCTCTAAACAGAGCCTTGGGGCCTCGTTTGACTACTTTGGGTGAGTTTGCCGTGCCTGTCGGCCTCCGGAGGCAGATCACCCATTTCCGAGAGATCAATTTCAGGCTCTCTGACTCGCAGGCAGCAGCCCTCAGGTAAGTCTTGGTAAGTCAGAGAGTGCTCCTCCAGGCACCACAAGGAAACCTAGGACCTCCGCTGCCCTGGGCTCACCCCCCCCCCCCCCCCCCACAATCGCTTCTGGAACCCTCCCCTTCTAGACTTACCTTTGCCAGGTACAGTTCCTGCGGGTCCCCGGCGGTGACCTCCTGCTGCGCTCGCTTTCTCCCGCCCGCCGCCACCATGCCATTTCCGCGGGGCTCGGGCCAAAGTCAGGCCTCACCAGTAACCTGATTTAAAATCACTGAAAATTACTTAAAAAAAACTATACTGAACCATTTGATAGTTTCATTGATGTTCACTAATCAGTTTCTTAGCAAATTAAGTATTTTTTGATATGAAAAATCTTTTAAAATGTACCTCGGAGTGCCTGTGCGTCTAAGAAAATGAGCTCAATTTGAAGAGCCTTCCTGAACCAGCCCAATCGGCGGAATCTTGCAATTTCGACCTGGGAGCGAGGCCAGTTTTGTGGGCAAGGTCTGATTCAGGCGAATTGAACCCTGAACCAGCGTAAAAGATCACGGAAAACACGAGCGTGAGTGGTTTTGGATGTAACTCACTTACGTTTAAAATTCACCAATCTTTTGTGCTGGTTTGGTCGATTCCGCCCGGAAACAAGCGGAAACTGGACCCCACTGTGCTGAAGTCCTGGAGAGTGAATTGAGCCCAAAACCTTCTGATTCAGCAGAGAGAGTTCTACCAACTGAGCCAAGCTAGTTCTCCCAATTATACAATACAAATAATGGACCATGGTATAACATTTTATCTATATATGCTACATAACAAACATTTATTCCACAGAGGGAGTGGTTAGGAGAATTTTTTTTATTTCAGAGTGTTGTTAGGACATGGAATGACCTACCAGAAACAATGGTGGAAGCAAATCCATAATAGCTTTAAAAAAATGGATAAAGGTTTGAAAAAGTAACATTTAAAAGGTTATGGGGAAAGGGCAGGGGAATAGAAATAAGTGAATAGATCTTTCAGGGAACCAGCACAGGTGTGATGGGCTGAATAACCTTCTATGGTTCTACGGTGCAGTTTAATTGTTGTTTCCATTATAATTTCATAATAATAATTGTGTTTGGTTGCACACTAATTGCCTGTGACATTGCTTCCTAGCTCACCATTCACAGATTGCTCCACATTCTCAATCGTGTCTTGGATGTGTAAGGATGCTGCCAAATAACCATTCCGCTGTAAATAAAATAATTCACCATGCTATTGAAAAGTTTAACACTGAGAGCAACTATGAAAATAACTTTAAGGCTGCGACTGTATTCTTGTTCACTCATCAGGTTAGACTTTTCTTTGCAAGTATGTCAACAATTCGTGTTGTTTTCATTTATATTTCTGTGTTGTTTGGTTCTGATCATTTTATGGATCTTCCTATTCCCCAAGTGAGAGGGCAAGACCTCATTTGAGTCTCTGCTTTCGTATAGGTATAAAATATAGAAGTATTGATACTATAAGAAATGATGGAATAAAAAAAACATTTTGCCCATCAACCTTTTCCTTCCACAGACATACGCAACTTCCCTTTCAGGAGCTCCAGTAGCCTCATTTCATTCTGGAGTGAAAGTTCTGAAAATACTCTCTGACTTCCAAAGGCAATCGAGTGAAAATTGGGAAGATTTATCTTAACTTAAATGACCCTCATTGTTCAATCCTGACAAGTCATTTTCTAAAGGTGACATTCCCATGGTCCCATCAGCACAGAAACCTTTCTATATTTTCCCTATGACTTTCAATTAAAGAAAGAAAGAAGGAAAGAAAGATTTGCATTTATATCGCGCCTTTCACGACCACCGGACATCTCAAAGCGCTTTATAGCCAATGAAGTACTACTTGAAGTGTAGTCAATGTTGTAATGTGGGAAATGCGGCAGCCAATTTGCGCACAGCAAGGTCCCACAAACAGCAATGTGATAATGACCAGATAATCTGTTTTTGTTATGTTGGTTGAGGGATAAATATTGGCCAGGACACCGGGGATAATTCCCCTGCTCTTCTTCGAAATAGTGCCATGGGATCTTTTACGTCCACCTGAGAGAGCAGACATCTTAATTACATCTTAAACCAAATATTTATCCAACATTTTCCAAATCCTTATATTGCCTGTCCATAAAAATACATTTTTCTCACCAAGATGAATGGATTTGTAAGCTTTCAGCTCATTCACTAATCCTGAAACAAAAACATTGAATTTATAGAGCTACATAATGACATAATAGCTTTATTACTGTATTATTGACTCTAAGCCACCAAAATAAACTCCTAAAATACATTTTTAATTTAAAAACACTTTTTTAAAATTTGTTCCTGGGATGTGGGCATCACTGGCAAGACCAGCATTTATTGCCCATCCCTAATTGCCCTTGAGAAGGTGGTGGTGAGCTGCCTTCTTGAACCGCTGCAGTCTGTGTGGTGAAGGTAATCCCTCAGTGCTGGTAGGGAGGGAGTTCCAGAATTTTGACCCAGCAACGATGAAGGAACAGCGATATATTTCCAAGTAAGGATGGTGTATGACTTGGAGGGGAACTTGGAGGTAATGGAGTTCCCAAGCGCCTGCTGCCCTTGTTCTGCTATGTGGTAGAGGTCGCGAGTTTGGGAGGTGCTGTCGAAGAAGCCTTGGCGAGTTGCTGCAGTGCATCTTGTAGATGGTACACACTGCAGCAACGGTACGCCGGTGGTGGAGGGAGTGAATGTTTAAGGTGGTGGATGGGGTGCCAATCAAGCGGGCTGCTTTGTCCTGGATGGTGTTGAGCTTCTTGAGTGTTGTTGGAGCTGCACTCATCCAGGCAAGTGGAGAGTACTCCATCACACTCCAGACTTGTAGATGATAGAAAGGCTTTTGGGAGTCAGGAGGTGAAACACTCGCCACAGAATACCCAGCCTCTTGTAGCCACAGTATTTATATGGCTGGTCCAGTTAAGTTTCTGGTCAATGATAACCCCCAGAATGTTGATGGTGGGGGATTTGGTGATGGTAATGCCATTGAATGTCAAGGGGCGGTGGTTAGGCTCTCTCTTGTTGGAGATAATCATTACCTGGCACTTGTGTGGCGCAAATGTTACTTGCCACTTATCAGCCCAAACCTGAACGTCGTCCAGGTCTTGCTGCATGCGGGCATGGACTGCTTCATTATCTGAGAAGTTGCGAATGGAATTGAACACTGTGCAATCATCAGTCAACATCCCCACATCTGACCTTATGATGGAGGGAAGGTCATTGATGAAGCAGCTGAAGATGGTTGGGCCTAGGACACTGCCCTGAGGGAACTCCTGCAGCGATGTTCTGGGGCTATGATGATTGGCCTCCAACACCCACAACCATTTTCCTTTGGGCTTGGTATGACTCCAGCCAGTGGAGAGTTTTCTACCTGATTCCCATTGACTTGAATTTTACTAGGGCTCCTTGATGCCACACTCAGTCAAATAGTGCCTTGATGTCAAGGGCAGTCACTCTCACCTCACCTCGGGAATTCAGCTCTTTTGTCCATGTTTGGACCATGGCTGTAATGAAGTCTGGAGCCGAGTGGTCCTGGCAGAACCCAAACTGAGCATCGGTGAGCAGGTTATTAGTGAGTAAGTGCCGCTTGATAGCACTGTTGATGACACCTTCCATCACTTAGCTGATGATTGAGAGTAGACTGATGGCCGGATTGGAATTGTCCTGTTTTTTGTGGATAGACATACCTGGGCAGTTTTCCACATTGTCGGGTAGATGCCAGTGTTGTAGCTGTACTGGAACAGCTTGGCTAGAGGTGTGGCAAGTTCTGGAGCACAAGTCTGCAGCACAACAGCTAGGATGTTGTCGGGGCCCATAGCCTTTGCTTTATCCAGTGCGTTCAGCCATTTCTTGATATCATGTGGAGTGAATCGAATTGGTTGAAGGCTGGCTTCTGTGTTGGTGGGGACCTCAGGAGGAAGCCGAGATGGATCATCCACTTGGCACTTCTGGCTGAAGATGGTTTCAAACGCTTCAGCCTTATCTTTTGCACTCATGTGCTGGGCTCCGCCATCATTGAGAATGGGGATGTTCATGGAGCCTCTTCCTCCCATTAGTTGTTTAATTGTCCACCACCATTCGCGACTGGATGTGGCAGGACTGCAGAGCTTTGATCTGATCCATTGATTGTGGAATCATTTAGCTCTGTCTATAGCATGCTGCTTCCGCTGTTTAGCATGCATGTATTCCTGTATCCCCAGGTTGGCACCTCATTTTTAGGTACACCTGGTGCTGTTTCTGGCATGCTCTTCTACACGCCTCATTGAACCAGGGTTGGTCCCCTGGATTGATGGTAATGGTAGAGTGAGGGATATGCCAGGACATGAGGTTACAGATTGCGGTGGAATACAATTCTTCTGCTGCTGATAGCACACAGTGCCTCATGAATGCCCAGTTTTGAGCTGCTAGATCTGTTCTGAATCTATCCCATTTAGCATGGTGGTAGTGCCACACAACACGATGAAGAGTGTTCTCAGTGTGAAGATGGGACTTCGTCTCCACAAGGACTGTGCGGTCGTCACTGCTACCAATACTGTCACGGACAGATGCATCTGCGACAGGTAGATTGGTGAGGATGAGGTCAAGTAGTTAATTCCCTCATGGTGGTGCTTTCACCACCTGCCACAGGCCCAGTCTGGCAGCTATGTCCTTCAGGACTCGACCAGCTCGGCCAGTAGTGGTGCTACCGCGCCACTCTTGGTGATGGACATTGAAGTCCCCCACCCAGAGTATGTTCTGTGCTCTTGCTATCCTCAGTGCTTCTTCCAAGTGATTTTCAACATGGAGGAGTACTGATTCATCAGCTGAGGGAGGGCGGTAGGTGGTAATTAGCAGGAGGTTTTCTTGCCCATGCTTGACCTGAAGCCATGAGAATTCGTGGGGTCCGGAGTCAATGTTGAGAACACCCAGGACCACTCCCTCCCGACTGTATACCACTGTGCTGCCTCCTGCCGGTGGGATGGTGATGGAGGAGCTTGGGACGTTGGCTGAAAGTTATGAGTCTGTGAGTATAACTATGCAGGACTGCTCTCCCAATTTTGGCACATGTCTCCAGATGTTATTGAGGAGGACTTTGCAGGGTTGATTGGGCTGGGTGTGCCTTTGTCCTGTCCGAAGCTGGTGCCGAGGTCGACACTGGGTGGTCCATCTGGTTTTATTCTTATTATTGTGCTCTGTAGCAGTTTAGTAGAACTGAGGGGCATGCTAGGCCATTTCAGAGGGCAGTTAAGAGTCTAACAACATTGCTGTGGGTCTGGAGTCACGTATAGGCCAGACTGGGTAAGGATGGCGGAGTTCCTTCCCTAAAGGACATTAGTGAACCAGATGGGTTTTTACGTCAGTTTGGTAGTTCATGGTCACCAGAACTGACACTAGCTTTTTGTTCCAGATTTATTTAATTAATTGAATTTAAATTCCCCAGCTGCCGTGGTGGGATTTGAACTCAAGTCATACGGATCATTAGTCCAGGCCTCTGGATTACTAGTCCAGTAACTTAACCACTATGCTACCGTACCCACCATTAATCGTTTTTCTTGATTTTTCCCTTATTTCCTATTGTATATCTGTCCATTTTAAATTTTTATCTTAAATTTTACATTTTCCTACCAATCTAACCAATCCAAAAATAACATTTATCCTTACATCTTCTTTCTTCTGACTCTCATCATCCATTGTGGAGGCATGAATAACTTTTAATTAATGTTAGGCTAAAAATGAAGTGATTTTGTTCGCTAATCAAAAGCCAGGAAGGTAAGGATTGATATGACCACATCATAGCTGCAACCAAGTTAAGCGTGGATGCATTTTTATACAGCAGCCTCAGGAAGAGGCTGCCAATGGATGAACAAAGTTGCAGATGGCCCACAGTACAAATAGCTTAACTCATCCACTACTAAAACCCTACGTAAGTTAAAGGGGCTGTAATAGTATTAATCGCTTTTGCTGGAAGTCTACTCTACACTTGTACGCCGTCATGCTGGCTTTCAAACTGTCTGCAACTTTGGGATTTGGCGCATGCGCAAGTTGCGGTCTGTCAATGACAGCTCCGAAACTGGCTGCGCTGTGCAACCCCCTCCCCCCCCCAACAGAGCCGGCAATCAGAGAAATCTCGTAAATCATTGAAACCGATGAAAACTTCGGCTCTTCCACAGTAATTACGCTGTTAAATTCCCCACCAAAAGTTAGACCCAAAGGGATTAGGTATAACTGGGGTTTTAACAGCGTATTGACTGCTAAACAAATGTTAAGGGCCTGGAAAACTAATTTTATTTTAGTGCAGTGTGAAATTTGTCCATTTTAATAAAAATAAAAATTTTAAGAAGCTTTTCAAAATATAAAAAAAAATGTAAGTTTGTGCACCTTTATTTTAGGTTTTCCTTTTCCTCATGTGAGAACCCCAGTCTTTCTTTTGCTCTCTCGAACTATTTTAAAAAGTTAGAATTGTTCGCTGTCTGCGAGAATTCTGCCTTTTGATTGGCTGTTTAGACAGCCTGTTGACGTCACTGCACTCCGCTCAAGAGGACCCCCATTAAGGTCCGTTGAATTGAATTCAAGGTCAGAAAACCAGAAGATCTCGACACAGGGATTGTCAGATCCCTGTGCAGAATGTATTTCGCGGCCAGCAGCTGACGCCTTCGTGTTGCTGCTGGCCGCAAATTCCAGGCCTTTAATTTTGCACTTGTTCTCCAGTTCTGCTCAGAGACTATTGATGCCAGGTCTATTACTGTACTGTCTAACTTCTTGACCAGCATCAAGTCTTGGACTCATAACTTCCTACTGCTCATCATCAGCAAAATTGAAGCCATCCTGTTTAGCTTTTACCAGCACCTATGTCTCCCCGATGCCAACTGGAAACGAAAATCAGGTGATGTGCAAAGTGGAAAGCCGATTCACTACCGCCCATTTTCTGCCCGGTGGTACAAGTGAAAATTCACCTGATGTTATTCATATTTTTCAAAGACCTGGATCATCTCCCTCTCAATCTTTTCTTGAATAGTGATAAATAGATAACATTCTTTTAATTCCTTTTAATTTTATGGTCCAAGAGCTGTTGATGTGCCTCATTTTGCTGTATCTAATCTGATTTTCTTGCTGTATTATCTACAGTAAAGATTTTTTTAAAGAAAAGAGCCAGCAAAGATTAAACACAAGCAAAAATGAAGATCATTCTAATAATAATTATGTGCAATAATGATGTTTTTCACAGCAATTCTGCATTGTTAATGTAAATTTTATATTCAGGTGGTGGCTGGAATTAGATATAAATTGAAGTTCTCAATCCAGGAAACCGAATGTGGCAAAGAAGATTCTGCTATTCTCTCCGAATGCAATGCGAAGCTTAATGGCGTACGGGTGAGTATAAGTTAAAATGAACCTTGGTGCCCAACTGTTTATGGACCACTCACACACAAGATAGTTTCAAAGATCAGAATAGTTTTATTTTTTGTTTTTGTTGTGCTGCAACAGTTAACACTCCACCATCATGGTACCCTTAGGCAAGAGGGAAAGATCAGCACAGCCCAAAATTACTGTCACCACACCCTGCACAGTTTTCACTCTCCAGGCTTTGCCACCACACCCTGCACAGCCCTCGCTCCCCGCCAACCCCCCCCCCCCCACCCCCATTCCCGTTTATCGCCACTACACTTTACACAGCTCTTACTCACTTCTCAGTGCTGCAATATTGTTTCTGGAGTTATCCAGAAGTGGTCTCCACTTCTGAGATTTGTTTGAATCCAGTTCATATTCATAGATGACGTTTTCCTCTCTCTGATGAGAATTTAATTTGGGAGGCAGTTTATGGTCAGAGTAGAAAAAGATTCCTGCAGAATGCAGAACATGTATTGAACCCATATGTGTAAAACATATTTATGTTTCCCACCTGGATTCAGGGAATTGGATTAGATTTAATCTCATTGATAGGTGAATATTATCATTTATAACTTACCAAATAGAGACTTTCATTTTAATTGCATTTTCTCAGCATTACGTGATCTATTTCTTTTACTTGAAGTTATTGACGCTGTATGAATGTGAAAAAATGTGCATGGTTTTATAACCTGAAAGTATATTAGAAAATACAACAATGTTCAAAGGTCAGTTGGACCTGCAGTATCATTAAAATTCTTTCAGACTTGATTCGAACGTAGTCTGCATTATATTGAGGCACACAATACCCAGTTATTGACTGTGGAATTGATCCCATCAGTTAAACACTTGCTAATGCCACAAAGCTCTGGTAAATGTCAGTAGAAAACAAATTTGTTTTAGATTATTCATTGTTTATTTTAGCTGTTACACAATGAGTGGGTATGCACACAGTGATAGCATGATGACTGATTACAACACAAATACAAATGATGAAACACTATAATGTTTTTAATCCATTTGTATAAGAAATGTCTCAGGATCATAGATTGGAAAGAACCTGAAAACTTAAAATAACAAGTAATACAGAAAAAATGTCTACGGGAAGCTTTGGGTAAAATCACTCACTAACATGCGATACTGTGCAGCTCATGTATGTTCATTGTTAATATTTGCAAAGATGTATACAAATAACTCACTTGCATTGGGGCCATGCTTTCCTCCGTGCTATTTCACTAAACTTTGGGTATGGTAGTGTAGTGGTTAAGTTACTGGGTTATAATCTGGAGTTGGACTAATTGTCCATAGAATTAGTCAGTTTAGCGGATTCAAATACCATCATAGCAGTTTGAGAATTTGACTTGAGTTCTTAAAAAAATCTGGAAATAAAAGCTGGTAGCAGTAAATGAACCATGAAGCTGTCGGAATCAGATTGCCGCAAAAACCTAACTGGTTCACTAATGTCCTTTACAGAAGGAAACTTGCCATCCTTACCTGGTCTGGCCTATATGTGGCTCCAGTCCCACACCAACGTGGTTGGCTCTTCACTGCCCTCGAAAGTGGTTCTAGCAAGTCACTTAGTTGTATCAAACTTCTGCAAAATATTTGCAGCAGTTCACAAAGGCCCACCACCACATTCTCATGGCAACTAGGGATTGGCAATTAATGCTGGTCTTGCCAGTGGTGTTCACATCCTGAGAATGAATTATTTTTAGTCAGTTGGCTGCTGTAGCGTGGATGGTTCTGCCTTCCTCTAATATAAGAACATAAGAAATAGGAGCAGGAGTAGGCCATTTGGCCCTTCGAGCCTGCTCTGCCACTCAGTAAGATCATGGCTGATCTTCTACCTCATCTCCACTTTCCTGCACTATCCCCATATCCCTTGATTCCCATAATATCCAAAAATCTATCGATCTCTATCTTGAATATACTCAACGACTGAGCCTCCACAGCCCTCTGGGGTAGAGAATTCCAAAGATTCACCACCCTCTGAGTGAAGAAACTTCTCCTCATCTCAGTCCTAAATGGCCTACCCCTTATTCTGAGACTGTGACCCCTGGTCCTAGACTCTCCAGCCAGGGGAAACATCCTCCAGGCATCTACCCTATCAAGCCCTGGAAGAATTTTGTATGTTTCAATGAGATCACCTCTCATTCTTCTAAACTCTAGAGAATGTAGGCCTAGTCTACTCAATCTCTCCTCATAGGACAATCCCCCCCATCCCAGGAACCAGTCTGGTGAACCTTGATTGCACTCCCTCTATGGCAAATATATCCTTCCTTCGGTAAGGAGACCAAAACTGTACACAATACTCCAGGTGTGGTCTCACCAGGGCCCTATATAATTGCAGTAATATACCTGCCCATTCCTCTTAAGATGCCGCCAAGAGGGAAGTAGATGTAGTGATTTTTTCAGCAGGACACCAGAAGGTAGATGATGCCAATTTCAGGGGGCAAAAGAACCCTGAAGATCCGATGATTGATTTTAATTTAAGCCTTGGATTAGGTTGCGGCCTAAAAATGATACGGTTGGGGGGCAGAGGAGAGGGAGAGATCCCCACTATTGGGCCCTCTCCCTCCAAAAAGGGGGTTCATTGGGTCATCCAGTTACTCCAGGGACTACTGCTAACTGTCTCCTGGAAGCAGTAGTGGCAGAAGGCAGAGTAATTAGGCCTTGCTGGGTCTGGCCCCACTGTCACATGTGGCGGGGCGGTGACGGGGTGGCCAGTGGCCTTTCCGGATGGGGCGGGACAACAAAAATCTAGGTTGGGCAAGGATGTGGCTTTTGTCCTCCTTTCCCTATTTACTGTGATTTTCCTCCACTGTACAGCCCGATATCAGGTGGCAAAGCAGACGAAAATCCACCCAATACCTCCAGCTAAAAAATAACACTGACACAGGCATTGTAGACCAAATTTCAATAATGTTAAGAAAGCTTATTTTTCTGGATGGACAAGCTAAGGTTGAATAGTCTCCCTCAAGTTTATGTGATATTAGTACATTCACCCTTCACGTATTGGTGTGAAATGCTTCTGTCTGCTAAGATACATGGGTTATTTCTTCTGTTAAAATAGTGGACAAAGGAATTTCATATAAAAGTATTATGTGTTTGTATTGTAATAATGCACAGTATGATTTCACCCAACAGGTTTTTTAGCAGATCAATTTTAAGAGGGTTAATTTTCTCTGGTAGCATGCATAAAGGTACCATTTTAACAGACATTAGCCCTTTTAAGAGTCAACAAGTTAGTTAAAATAGCTCCTAAAGGAATTTTACATGAGCATTGTAACTAGTGCACTACCAGAGGAAATTAAATGCTTAACTGTTATATGGTTAGATTGTTTTTCTAACAAATCATTTACTTTGTTTTCTAGCTGTTCTGTAATTCAACTGTGCTCATAAAGGCCTGGATGAATATTACACATACAGATGTGTTCTGTGACACTGAGTCATTTCAACCGGTAATCTTAAAATTCATTCATTCCTCAATGTGTATGAATTGTATTTTTTGACAGTATTTGAAAAATGATGTACAGGTTGAGTGTCCTGAATCCGGCAACCTCGGGACCGAGGCCGAGCCGGGTGTGGTGTTTTTCCGGACTTCGGAACGTGTTTCTGATGTCCGAAGTCCGGAAATATCGCAACCTGGGCTCGGGCGTTTCCGGACTTCGGACATCAGAAACACGTTCTGAGTCTGGAAATGCCTGGGCCCAGGTTGCGATATTTCCAGTTTTTGGACGTCACCCGGCTGGCGGCGGAAACGGTTTGACAGGGTGTCCGGATTCCGGAACATTTTACGGATTCCAGACGGCCCTGCCACCAATCGTCCCGGAGTCCGGATTCCGGAACATTCCGGAACTCCGGATTTTGGACGCTCAACCTGTATTTATAGCTATTTTAAGAATCTGATTAATACTGGGAAATTCAACTTGCCAGCTAGTCAGAAACAAATTGGTTCCAGCCTGAAAAACAAGGCAACTTGTCATCTTTCCCATAGCATCTGGGATTCAGCTTTTAAACCCTCCCTTATGTCATCCCTATATTCTCGTGCTATATTTAAATCTTTGATTAACATTGCCACCCGTCCTCTCTTTCTTTCCACTCTATCCCTCCCCTCCTGAATGTTTTGTAACCAGGAAAGTTCAGCTTCCTATAATGCCATAGCCTAAGCCACACCTCTGTTAATGCCATTACACCATAACCCCTCTCCCCATAGCGCAGTCTCACTGACTAGCTGCCAATCTATTCTAAAGTTATTTTTTGTTAATTTTGAGGTTTCACTTTGTATAATTAAAGCTCAAAATAATAGTTTATTTTGACAAATAGTAGGTTAGTTTAATGGGTGCAGCTACCAAAGGATTTCTTCCAGCAGTAAAAACAATTACTTTAGGGAATGAGCACTGTTTGCTTTGGAGACAGAGCTGGCTGGTCAACAACAACTTGTATTTTATATAGCATATTCAACTTGGAAAACATCACAAGACATGCAACTCAGCCCTCCTTTCTCATTTCTCTCTAATAGCTTCTTACCCCCTATTTGTTTTTCCAACTATCTCCCCCCCCCTTTTCCAAAGGTGGTGGTATAGCTTCATGGTTACTGGCAGCCCACCCCCCTCCCATCCTCCTCCTTCCCCAGTACCTCACCCAAGTGACAATTCTTTATGTGTGTATTGCAAGTTATTTAACTATGGACAAGAGCGTGGGGATGTTGCGTTGGCGCACAATCAAGCCTAATCCTGAATCAACATTGGGCCCGATGTCTACAGGTGCACACTTTCCAGTAGGATCAGAGGTGACGTGACATTGCTGAATATTCTTTTCTCTTCCCTCATCCATTTGTGCATGCTTACTGCCTCTCAGTTCAGTGCAGCTAACAACACAGATCAAGAATTGAACCTACGACCTTCCTGTATGGTCCAGTACCATACTGTTTTTCTTTATTCATTCACGGGATGTGGGCGTCGCTGGCAAGGCCGGCATTTCTTGCCCATCCATAATTGCCCTTGAGAAGGTAGTGGTGAGCTGCCTTCTTGAACCTCTGCAGTCTGTGTGGTGAAGGTACTCCCACAGTGCTGACTTTAATGTAGCAGTTTACCATTTCAGAGGGCAGTTAAGAGTCAACCACATTGCTGTGGGTCTGGAGTCACACACAGGTAAGGACGGCAGATTTCCTTCCCCAAAGGACATAGTGAACCAGTTGGGTTTTTCCAACAATCTGATAGTTTCATGGTCACCATTACTGATACTAGCTTTTTAATTCAGATTTATTTAATTAACTGAATTTAAATTCCTCCAGCTGCCATGGTGGATTATTAGCCCAGGCCTCTGGATTACTAATCTAGTAACATAACCACTATGCTACCCCATCCCCTAAATCTGTGTTATATATTCACTCATTGGCCCTTTGTGTAACACTCTTTCCTAGTTTTAGGCTATGTATATTTTCCCATTTTTAAGTCTCATTGCACCACACTATCCTGTATTCAGGTGACTTGCTTCTGCTCAGCTTTCAGCTGATCACTGAGAGTTAGGTGATAATAATTTGTGGAAGAATCATTCTCTGGTTTTCCGTAGCTTTTTTTTTTAAAGAGCGCCTAGTCTATAGTACCTTTCCTAACAGTGCAGAACAAGGTTGGGAATTGTGAGACATGATGGTACAGACCCACATCCTACATCTCTATAACACAATGCGTTGGAGCACCAATACTTTGGGTTATTACATTGCTCTAGATTCCCTCTTTAATAGTAGTCTTGAGATGAGATCTCTATGCTGATGGTAGTTACCAATTATGCAATATATGCATCATAACTGTAAATCCATTCTTTACAAATGGGTTTACAATTTCATTAAACATGGCCAACAGAAGAAATCCTCCCCCTACATTGAAGCTTGGCAAGGAATGCCTTTTCCAGATCAGGAACAATGGCCAATATTTTATTTCTAACAGCTTTCATCAAGGATCTGAGAACAACTGAATAATTTTTTTCTGTTGTATACCATACAGGTCCTGAATTTCCTGCATGGTTGTGCCAGGAAACAGGCATAACCTGGGTGCCAAATGGGTTGGGAACCTATTATATCAGATCTCCGCTTGGGTAGGCGCACTTCCGTGTGGGCGTAAGCAAATGACAGGGTATTGAAGGATAATGTAATTCATCCAAATTCCAGTCATTTCCACCTCATTTGCCCTAATTGTAATGTATGCCTGTATAAAGCAGGTATACTTGCTTGCCAGGATGAGCTGATGAAGGCAGAAATTCTGTTTATAGAGACATTCCTTGTTGAAGTACTTGTGCTTGCTGCAGCTTCAGTTGTTGATCGATTTGTAATTTTTAAAATTTTGACTTGGCCCTCACCCTGACTCCTTGGAGGCCAGTTTATTTTTGCCCAAATCAACATGAAAGGCAGCACCATAGGTTTCCCTATGGGAACCACCCCGCCCTCCGCCCCCCCCCCCCTGCTCCCCCCCTTTGTGATGTAGCTGGAAGAGGAAGAAGAGGATTGCAGGGAGGGAAATCATAGAATTATACAGCACAGAAGGTTCATTGTGCCTGTGCCTATGTCAGCTCTTTGAAAGAGCTATCCAATTAGTCTCACTCCCCCACTCTTTCCCCATAGCCCTGCAAATATTTCCTTTTCAAGTATATATCCAATACTTGAAAAGCTCTTCCATACTACAGGAGGAGGATGAGACTCTCCTGCTGGTATATACCAATCAGGGTGTAAAAACTATAGCACTCATGCCAATAAATGAACCAGGAACCAGCAGGGAAGTGCTGAATGACCTATGCCACCTGCTGGTACCAGACCTGCAGTCCACATCCACCATTTGGACTGCTCTGTCAGTGGCTGTGAAATTCATTACAGCTTGAATTTCTTTCCAGTCTGCGCAGGAGACCTAATTAATATTAGCCAACCTGCCTCGAACAGGCCACTGATATCTTGTTTGCAAAAGCTGGCCAATTTGTTACTTTCAAAATAGCACCTTGTCAGCAGCATGACTGAGCCATTCAGTTTTACAACATGTCTGCCATCTCTAAGGTATAGGGGGCTATAGATGGGACCCAAGCCATCAAACAGGCCTTAATTTTCACTCTTCACTCTTATGACTCTAGCCTAGTGTGCATCACTTCAGCCATTACAACCTTTCTCTCTGTAGTAATCTTCCTAAACCATCTGCCTTGCTACATCTTTCCTCACCTTCAAAAGCGCCCTTAAATCATAAGTTATTTTTATCAAGCCTTCAGTCACCTCCTTTAACTCTTCTAGTTCCTGTTTGGTGTTCATTACCCTCCTGCTTTATGAAATGCCTTGGATTGGTTTGCTATGTTAAAAGTGCTATATAAGTCATCGCTGCTTCCATTGTGCTTACTGTTGTTGGAGATACAAAATGTGACTGGCTACTTCATCACAAGAAAGCAAGAACATTCAGAAGGGGAATCACCAATGACCACTCCCGTAAACCTCCTAGAGTGGTCTACATAAAGACATAGGCAAAAGATGCTAACCACCTTGGGGACTGGTGGGTATCATAGTGAGGGACTTGAAAAAATATAAAGGCAAGAAGGAAATACATGTATAAATACAAGTTGTTGTTGAAATCAGATAAGTGAGATGACAGAATTGTTTTATTATTAGGTGAATCGAAAGCCATTTGCTTCACGTCTAATATTTGTTTGACAATAATAATGCATCTCATAGGAGCTTTCTCACACTCATATAAAGAAGATTTCCTCTGTGTGCTGTATATATAACAAAATTGTAAACCCATATTCAGATTTACAAGTTTGTTACATGTTGTGCATAGACAAATATTCTTTCATGGTGTATAAGTGGACCAAACATGAGTTCAATCTGTTGTAATTGCTGATAGATTACAAAGATAGTTAATAACATTAAACCTCTCACTCCGTAGGTGACATTCGCAGCACATCGAATTCTAGGTTTGGGGCCATTTAGTTTACCAGCACTGCCCAGAAATCCAGAATCTGATGAAACAGAAGTTAATTCAGAAGAGCTCACCTCCGCTGAAAAAGCGCTTGCAGGCGATCTGCTACCTCTGACATGTCCAGGGAAACCATGGAAGCCCTTGAAACAGACAAAACCTGCTGCTCCCCCAGTTCAAGAACACCATGAAGACAACAAACCTACTCAAACAACATTCGGTGATTTTGACTTACTGGAGGCTGCAAATTAAACATCTATTACCATTGCTGGTGTGCATTAATATAAAAAGAATAATGAATTAAACAGTGTAATAAGGTTTATAGTTGTAATTTAAAAGCTTTTCTTTCAATCAGCTCTACTCTTTTCACAGAGTATTTTTTTTCTGCGGAGTCTCTGAAGAGATGTGAAGTTGGAGTCCCCAATGATTTGCATAAACTTCTCCATAGTTTTATATAAAATACTTTCACACAAATAATCATGGCTCCGTCATCCTTGAAGAGCTTTTGGGATTCCACTGAAAATCGTTACAGTGTAAAATGTGTAAATTTGTGCAATAACATAACAACTTAGAAAATGGAACAGCAAAATATAACAATGTGCTGCCCTATACTCTAGTCTCCGAGTTAAGCAGTTCTTATTATTTACCAGGTAAAATAAAGATAATTGTTGGCAATAAGAACCTGTAGCTGTGTTTTATTTATTTCTAGTTCATATTGGCAATCAGGGTTTGGGCCAAATTTCCACACCAGGCTAGGTTTGGACTCTTCTGGTTAGCTGCTGGCACAAAAATAGCCAATATTTTCTGTGGTCAGTTCATTTGAATAATTATTCCTAGCTGCTAGTGTAGCTTTGGAAGCTGCCTAATGGAGGATACTTCGGCCGCGATTTCCCCAACCTCGGCGGGTCCGGTGTGGCCTGGGTTGGTGGCGGGTTGCAGCCCCGCTGCTGGCTCCAGCCCGCTGTCCAAAGTGATTTTACATTGATTGGGCTTGTTAAGCCCTCCCAGCGCGTTTGCCGGACAATTGAAGGAAGCTGGTCTGATGACATCACTTGATGATGCGTCATCAGCCAGTTTCCTTAAAGGGACCATGTGCAAATTGATTTTGACAGTTGTGCTGTCAGTGTTCTACAGCATTGAGGTGCTGCAAACACTGACAAGCACTGCACAAAGGTGCACGGCTGCACCCAGGCTCTCCCATGACTCCCTCCATATGCTTATGGAGGGAATCACAGCACGCAGGGAGGTTCTCTTCCCTTCCCATGGGCGGAAGAGACCTCCCCTGGAGATCAATGCAGCCTGGTTGCACATTGCACAGGAGGACACAAGCAGGGATGTCGTTAGGAGGACCAGGCTGCAGTGGCGTAAACCTTTCAATGATCTCAGTAGATCACGAAACGTTACTGCAAAGCCACACTCAACCTCATCCTGCTGTGCCACTCATCACATCCCCATCACTCTGCCTTCCCTACCCTACTCCTGCACATTCTTACTCACACCAACTTACCTTGCACCTCCACCCATTCCTCTCTATCTACATTATCACTTCCCCATCTCACTAACCACCCCTCACACTCACCCTCATCCTAGTCCAATCATACCAACTAACCAAACACAAGGGTAGGCACTTGGGTGTTTTAGCCAATGTTCATGTGAAGTTTCTGTTAATGTGCTGTCAAACATTGAAATCTTTACTTTCAACACTTTGCGTTCTTGGACAGATTTGTGTGCACCTTTGGAAGTGGCTTAGTGAATTGCAGTGAATGGTGAGACATAACGGTACCCCCCGCAATGGCGATGAGTGTGAAAGAAATGGCTTGGGCATTGTAAGGATGCTTTATGGTGTTGGTGTGGGCTGGTGCCAACTTGGCGCATCATGTGGCAGCCAGGGTGTACAGCGTCAAGTGAAGTAAATCTGGCTATGGTGAGGCCATCCCTGGCCTCCCGGGCAGCAATGTGGTTGGGTGCTGATGCCCTGTGTCCTGTGCAGTTGATTGTGGAGAAGGTTGGTGTTGTTGTTGGTGCTGCTGGTGTTGGGTCTGATCGTGGTGGGATTTTGAGGACCAAGGTGGGATAGTTTCAAGGGCACCAATGCTGATGTAATAGATGGCAGGTGAAGTTGAAATGACAGAAGCGATCTGTCAATGGTAAGAGAGGTTGTTCCAATGAGGTGACACTTTACTCCAAACACTTTCAATCTGCATAAAGCTCAATTTGTCTTCCAAATGCAGTAAGCAACAGCTTCTGGCCTTGGAAAGTGAACAGCTATGAGATAGGAGCTTTTATAGCACACTTGCAGCTGTCAAGTAAAGAGATGATTTTATGGTGACACAACTCCCGACCTGCTCAGCTGATGTGATCCCCGAGCAAGTGTGGAACCCATGGGCGACCTCATAAAATTGAAAGGTGAGCTCAAAATAGTTTTGAAGTGCCTGTTAACAAACTCTTAATCACCTAAATTGCCTCCCCCGCCGCTTGGTGTTGGGTCTGTTCAGCGATGACAGACCTGACATCTGGGAAACCAGCGTGGCGGCGAGTTGACAGTGGCTTCCCTACCCGCTGTCAAGGTGCGTATGGTGGTGGGTTGTGGGGGGGGGGGGGGGGGGAGGGGGCGGGGACAGTGGTAGGCGATGTTGGGGAAGGCCAGAGTTTTTTTTTGTGGGCTCAAAAGGAACACAGCTACTTTTCCTGGGACCACAAAAATTAAAACCCAAAATCTCCTGGGGCCTTTTTTGAGAGGCCTCCAGTGCTTTTATTAATGACTCCTGGTACTCAATGCCTAGTACAACTGGGTGGAATGTGCATGGCGCACGCTCCACCCACTTACACAGAAACATAGAAGATAGGAGCAGGAGTAGGCCATTCGGCCCCTCGAGCCTGTTCCGCCATTTAATGAGATCATGGCTGATCATCCAAATTCAGTACCCTGTCCCTGCTTTCTCCCCATATCCCTTGATCCCTTTAGCCTTAAGAAATATATCTAACTCCTTCTTGAATATATTTAATGAATTGGCCTCAACTGCCTTCTGTGGTAGAGAATTCCACAGGTTCACCACTCTCTGGGTGAAGAAATTCTTCCTCATCTCAGTCCTAAGTGGCTTACCCCTTATCCTTAGACTGTGACCCCTGGTTCTGGACTCCCCCGCCATCGGGAACATCCTTCCTACATCTAGTCTGTCTAGTCCTGTTAGAATTTTATAAGTTTCAATGAGATCCCCTCTCATTCTTCTAAACTCTAGCGAATACAAGCCCAATTGTCCCAATCTCTCTTGCTACGTCATTCCTGCCATCCCAGGTATCAGTCTGGTGAATCTTCGCTGCACTCCCTCCATGGCAAGAACATCCTTCCTCAGATAAGGCGACCAAAACTGCACACAATACTCAAGGTGTGGTCTCACCAAGGCCCTGTACAACTGCAGCAAGACATCCTTGCTCCTGTACTCGAATCCTCTCGCTATGAAGGCCAACATACCATTTGCCTTCTTAACCGCCTGCTGCACCTGCATGCTTACCTTCAGCGACTGGTGCACAAGGACACCCAGGTCTCGTTGCACTTCCCCTTTTCCCAATCTATTGCCGTTCAGATAATAATCTGCCTTCCTGTTTTTGTCACCAAAGTGGATAACCTCGCATTTATCCACATTATACTGCATCTGCCATGCATCTGCCCAATCACCCAACCTGTCCAAATCATACTGGAGTTTCTCTGCATCCTCCTCACAGCACACACGCCCACCCAGCTTTGTGTCATCTGCAAACTTGGAGATATTACATCTAGTTCCCTCATCTAGATCATTAATATATATTGTGAATAACTGGGGTCCTAGCACCGATCCCTGCGGTACCCCACTAGCCTGCCACTCGGGAAAAGACCCGTTTATTCCAACTCTTTGCTTCCTGTCTGCGAACCAGTTCTCTATCCAAGTCAGTACCTTACCCCCAATCCCATGTGCTGTAACTTGTACTGGAATTTTGCAATTGGGGTCCTACAACCAGGGTAAGCCCTCGATTTGCATATTTAAGCAACCTTACATCTGTTACACCTGACGGGCTGCTTGCCATTTACAGGCCCGCCTGAAAATGGCATCAGGTGGGCCTGGGGTATCATTACAGTGGCCAAGGAGTCACCCTCCCCCATTTTCAACTGCTGACTGTCCATTTTTCAGGTGCCATGAGTTGAATATTGCCTGCATTTTCTCAGTAATTTTACAGTTTATGGAGCAAATTACATAAAGCACATAGCAATATGTACTTTATTAAATATGATCAAAAATAATTCTGCCTGGGAGTTCACATCCACTTTGGAGTTTTTAATGTTCCATCATTGACACTTGAGAGCTGATTTTAACATCGCTGGTTTTGGCGGTTGATGAGGTCCGATGGAATTTGAACCTGCTCCTGAGCGGGGTGCCCGCTGTGGCAGTCCTGCCAGGTGAACCTGTCAGGAAACCAGTGAGACTTGCTAAGGTAAGTTTAAAAAAAAAACGTACCTTGGTGGCACCTGGAGGAACAGGGAACGTGCAGGCCTCTGCTGCTTCGATCTCTTCCCCAACCCCGTTGCCATTAGATTCTTAGAGCATCCCCCCTCACAGACATAACTTGCAGCCAGCAGCCTTCTTCTGAAACTGGCAGGCGGCCCCTGAGCCGCCCAACTTTTGTACTTCCCTACCGTCCAGCTGCCTCTTTGACCAGCAGGATTCAAATGAAACCGGGGAGTTAAAATTTCCTGTATGGTGTAGGGCAAGAAGTATGATTCAACCAAAGTGTTCCATGATTATTTGCTGCCGTAATGCTCCAAAAGTTCAATAAGCCGGGTGCAGGACTCTAATTTACATATATTAGCCTGTTTTCAGACAGGTTCGCTAGACGACTAAAATTTGCCTGAGTCAATATGTTGTCCGGTGCATTTATGGCAGTTAAGGCACGGTAGGTCATGACCTGAAATCCAGAGGTCTAGTTTTACATCGGAAAAACGGGTGGCCATGAGTTGAATTCCTTTTTCAGTTTATAGTTTAGTGATTGTACACATCTGCTGAGTTGGAGGATCCAGAGTGAAGATTATGAAGTCTTCTTCCAGATTCTTCCTCTTTTTCTTCAATTTGTAACGAATGAAGGTATGCACTCCTCTTAGCAGGAATATCCCAGCAATCAAGGCATAATAACTCCCATAAATCAGGAACTGGAGAATAAATGAGGCAAATATTTGTTACAATCCAATAAAACACCATTGAGGTAATCTGGAAAAACTGCCGCCATTCTTTTCAATCAGTGATAATAGAATCAATGATACTTATTTATTTCAAATTAAAAGTGAGGACCGATCTGTGCTGTGAACTTGTCATCTGTTAACTGGGTAAACTCACTCCATCAGTGACTTTGGTTGCATTTGTCTGGATTTAATTTTAACCTTGAACTACTAAAAAATATCATATAATACTAGTGTGCTGTTCAATGCCAGTGAACAAAGGGATTTATTACAGTGCTGGAAAGCACCGTTTATTGTGATCTCTGTTAGATGAGACCAAAGGAGGAAAAAAAATGAATTGCTTCACAAAATCTCTTGGGCACCTCTTTCAAATGCTGGAGTTTATTGCCATAATCAATTCTACATTAACCTTGCAATGGATCGATTTGTGTCTCTGTAGTCCATTAGTTTTACTCATCTCATGATTGATTCTTCTTCTTTGTAAATAAAGATGACTTCCTATTAGCTTGTCATGTGCAATCAGTGTTTGTGTATGGATCACTAAAATCCTTACACGGTGTCAGAACTTGGTTTTTTATCCATTGAAAACAAAAGGAAAATGTTAATCTAAGCTACAGAAGTGTTCTCAGCAAGTAAAAACAAAAGAAATAGAAGCCGGTGGGATTCTCAAGCAGAAATGTTACAGCTGCAGGTAGAACACTAATAGGATATTCTGAAATGTTTCTGTCAAACAAAACTAGATATATCTATAACGGATATTATTATAGCTCTAGTGAAATGTATTTTTTATAAGCCTGAGGTAAGGCCAAGCTGGAAAAAGCATTGGGAACTCTCTCATACTGCATTAGGACTAGCCTGCAGGGTAGAAATTAGGCACATAAACACAATGGCACTGAAAATCTATGGGGTTGTGATCTTGGCAGTTACATGAGGATTGTGCCCACTGCTGGATTTTGCCTCTGACCCCGCAGAGTCTGGAGAGGGGCCTCCAGCCTTGTGCAGGCATATCTGTGATGACCCATTCATGCCGAACATGCTGTAAATACTGGTGGAAGCTAGCCAACCCAGGGGTGTGTGGGTCCCCCCCGCAGAAGTCTGGCCTGAGAGGTCCCCAGTGTCGGGGTACAGCTTTAAAAACTTTATAAAAAATATTCCCCCCCCCCTCCCCTCATCTTTGGGCCCCACTTCCACCGTTTCAGCCAGGTATATCTGGTAAGACCAGGCGTACCTGTGCTGATTTTATGCTGGGTCATGACTGAAGGCTGAGGAGCAGAAATGCCTCACATGGTGAGTTCACGCCCCCTCCTTCACATTGATGGTCTTTTAGGAGCAGGCAGTGATTCCATCCCCACAAAGCCATCCTGGATAATATGGCATAAGGCCAAGGCCCGCCCTATCTGGGTCCCGGTTGAGCTTGCACGCATTCCAGTGATCTCCTGCCACACTTACAAGTTTTCTTTCTCCTTGATGCAAAGTCAAGAATTTAGCAAATATCTCTTGACGAGGAAAGTAGTAATTTACATCCCCCCTTTGGATGATTGAGATTCACATGCTTGCGATTGAGAATCTTATCAGGAAGTATTCCAGCAAAATGTCCCTGAAGTCCTAGGTAAACATGACAGAAAATCTCAGAGCACTACTTCAGAGATGCTGAGAGAAAAATCTGAGGCTTAGAAAGAGCAGAATGCAAGTTCCAGTTGCAAAGGCAACAAATTTTGGATGCATATTTATCGATAATGGTTTCAAACAAGTTTCATGTTGTTTGAAACATGAAGCCCCAAAGACAAAATCAGAGCTTGAGATGATCATAGGTATGTTGAACTATCCTATGAAAGACTACCATAGGTGACAGAACCGCTACTTAATCTAACAAAAAAGAATATACTTTTCAAAAAGGACTCCAGCTTTGATAAAGCTTTCAAAGGAATGAAACAACTGATCAAATAATCTCCAGGACCAGTGTTACAATATTTTGACACAAGAAAATCGTTATCCTACAATTTAATGAATGAGTTAGGAGTTTGGTGTGATAATCCTTCAAGATGACACATCTGTGGAATATACTTCATATGCACTAACCAAAGTAAAAGAAATTAGACACAAATAGATTTTTTGGTTATTGTGAATGGGTGCAGAACATTTTCGCACACAGATTGCTGGCAAATTTTAGGACCCCTCTGCACCCCCCACCCTCCAAACCCTACTCACAGGGCTTGTGTGTCAGTCCATTGCTCAGGAGCAATTATGGCATTCCATGTGGGCATACAGTATTATGCCATTATCATGGAAGGGGAGCAGCACCACAGAATGATGCAAAAGAGGCTCAAGCAGGATTTACTGCAAGAGGCATTACAGCACATGTCGTCACTTATGTATTCTCTTCTGTGAAACAAAGAGGGCGATTTTGCCAGTCCTGAGGAGGTGGGTATGGAGGTGGGACTGCCGGGATAATGGCAGAATCTGGGAGCGGGTACCCATCCCGCCCCCAACCCGCCTCCATGCCATCTTCCCAGGAGGCAGGTACCTGACCCGTGCCGGGTCCCATCTCCTCGAGGTGGGAAGGGGATTAGTGCCAATTAACTGCCTGTTAACAGGTAGTTAACAGGCAGTTTTTTGGCTAATCCCTATTTTGCCACCTAAAGTGTGGGCTTCCCGACGGTTCCGAACCTCGCCAGGGTCAGCGAGGCGAGCCGTGGGTCTGCGGGGGTCAGAGGGGCCGAAAAGTGCGCTGTGCAGGTGAGTGATGAGTGCAAGTGTGGAGAGGTAAGTGTGTGAGGTGAGTGTAGAGTGTTTTAATAAGATTATTTACCTTTGCTTCTTCCTCCAGGCTTCATCCCTTTAGGCTGCGGAGCTGCCTCATATCACCGGCACAGAAAGCAGAATGGCCGCTGCATTCTTAAATGCAGCAGCCTTCTGCTTTCTGCTCAGGAAGGCTTTCTAATTGAGTCTTGATAAAGACTCAATTTAGAAGACAGATTGTCAGTGTTTGACAGCTTCGCAGAGCTGTCAAACGATGACAATTCATCTGTCAAAAATTTTTGACAGATGAAACGTCATACGCTGACGTTCTCTGTCACTGGCTTTCCCTTAATTGGCCTGCTAAGCCCGCTGGGTGGGCTTAACAAGGTCAATCAAGGGAAAATAGCGTGGACTGGCCGGACGTCGATGGAGGCGGGACTAAAACCCGACAAGCAGCAGTCCCGCCTCCATCACGTCCCCATTGGCAAAATCACCCCCCTAGTCTACCTTTGACACCACAGCTTTACCTCCTTCTCCCACACTTTCAAATAAAGGGATATTCCCTTAATCCACTACCCATCCTACCACATCAGCCCACTTTGCCATCTACATGACCGTCCCAATCATCATCACCTGAGTGACGACATCAGGACTCTTCCCTGTATGATTCTAACCTCCATCAAGTGTCATGTCGGTGCGCATTCTATTTTACCACAATGAGGTCTAAAGTGAATAAAGTCAACCTAATCTTTTCTAACACATGTTTCCCCTGGGTGGCCACATAAGCCTTCCTATCACCTATTCTAATGCTTCTCCTGGTGGAACTTGGAGGCCAGGATTGCTGGAGTGATTGGCCGATTTTGCTGTACAGTACAGCACTGAAGTATCAGCCTCGATTATACGTTTAAGTCCTGGCATGGAACTTGAACTCACAATCTTCTGACTAAAGAGAAAGAGGAGATACACATCTTGAGGGAATAGTAGTGGAGAAATAAATCTTTACCAATCTCTCAGTATGTGATTTTGGGTTTTATAACTACAGACATATAGTACAATTAGTACAAGGCATGGCTAGGCATAGCAGTACTGTGTGCAGTTTTAGAAACATAGAAACATAGAATCTAGGAGCAGGAGTAGGCCATTCGGCCCGTCGAGCCTGCTCCACCATTCAATACGATCATGGCTGATCATCCAAATCCAGTACCCTGTCCCTGCTTTAATCCCCACAGTACACATATCCCACCCTACCCCCGTAACCCCACGTATTTAATTCCCCCTAACATAGCCCATCCTATCCCCTTATCATGGAAAGGACAATGGCCCATAATTTGTGGTCAGAGGCGAAGCAAAGGCATTGTGGCTGGCCCCAAAGTAAGTGATCTCTGTGGTGTGAAGTTCACCTTTTCTGGCGTGCAATTGAAATCAGTGTAAGACAATGGGGAATCCCTAACACAAGCTGCTGTGACGTCAACAAGCTGTCTAAGCAGCCAATCACAATGCAGAATTCTCACAGACCGAGAACCAGGAAGTGAGTTAGCTCCTTTGATTGTAACTTTTTAAAAATATTATAGAGAGCAAAACAAAGATTGGGGCTCTCACATGGGGAAAAGGCAAACCTGAAATAAAGATGAACAAACATTTTTAAAAAATTAATGTTTTTTAAAAGTTTCTTAATATGTTTATTTTTTATTAAAATGAATAAATTTGACACTCCACAAAATTAAAATTAGTTTTTCAGGGCTGTAACATTTGTTTAGCTGTCAATACACTGTTAAAACCCCAGTTACACCTAATCCAAAAGGGTCTGGGGGCAAAATTCGGTTGCTTTGCGCCTCCCGTTAGTGCCCTAAGAGGGCGTTAATGGGGTGCAAATCAACTAGCACCCGGGCGCGGCACCATTAACGCCTTCCACGAAATTCAGTCATCGCCGTGCTCAGCGCCCCGCTCGTGCCCCGGCCATGAACTTTGGTAGCGCCCCCTGACTTACCGCCGGACGCTATGTCCGACAGGGTCAGGGGGGCGTATGTGCGGCCGGGGCGGCGATAATTAAAGGGGAGGTGCTGGGCGGCCATTTTTTTTGCTGGCCGCCTGCCAGCACCTGCCCCATCTGCCGTCCCCGGCCTCCTCTGCAGCGCCCCCCACGGGCTACCGGCCGCGCTCGGTCAGCCCGGCACAACTCTTGAGTGTCGGGCTCTTTTGCCGGCACCGCGATCCCTGGTGGCCTAGCTGGGCCCTGGATCGCGCTGCGCAAGGCCCCTCCCCTTTAATAAGGCCGCAAAATGGCCGCCCGGCACCTCGCCTTTAAATAGCGCCGCCCCGGCCACAGGTAGGCCCTCCTGACAGCGTCGGACATAGCATCCGGCGGTAAGTCAGGGGGTGCTACCGAAGATCGCGAGCGGGGCGCTGCACACGGCGATGATGTCATCCATCCACCACCACCCTCTGCTTCCTGTCACTGAGTCAATTTTGTATCCATACCGCTACTTTCCTCTTATTAAGAAGATGGAAGCCCATGGAATTAAGGGGAAAGTGGCGGTATGGATACAAAATTGACTCAGTGACAGGAAGCAGAGGGTGGTGGTGGATGGATGTTTTTCAGACTGGGAGGTGGTTTGCAATGGTATTCCCCAAGGGCCAGTTTAGGGTCTATTACTCTTTTCAATTTTTATAAATGACCTTGACTTGGGTCTAGGGAGCAGGATTATAAAGTTTGCAGATGATACAAAACTTGGCAAAGTAGCAGATAGTGATGAGGATAGTTATAGGCTTCAGGATGACATAGACAGGATGGTGAAATGGCCAGAAGCATGGCAGATGGAGTTCAATGCGGAGAAGTGATGCACTTTGGGAGGACTAATATGGAAATACAGTATATTATAAATGGCACGATTTTGAAAAATGTAGATGAGCAGAGAGACCTTGGTGTCCATATACACAAATCCTTATAGGGTTACAGACAAAGCACGACTGCTCTTTCAAAGAGCCAGCCCTGGCACAAATAGCCTCCTTCTGTGCTGTAACTTTCTATGATTCTATGATTGTATGATATGTTAACCCTGTTAGACCTGTTCAGTACATGTCCTTGATAAAATATCTGATCAGATAATCAGGACTTTGTTGAGAAAAGGTAATGGCAATACTATAAGAAGGTTACCTGGGTAAGAATGTCGAGCCCCAAACCTCTTGAATCGACTACAATAATGGTCAGGATGGTCTGAAGTACTAATGCCATGCAATTGTTTATCCCAAACATTAAGGCATAACGATCCATGCAAAGGATAGATGCGATATGGAATCTGTGAATCAATAAAGCAGAATTATTCACCATGTAGAGTTTAAATTTATTGTCAAGGATCTCTGTAACAAATCAAAAGATTTTTTAAGTTGATCAAAAATGAATCTTTGCTAATAATTACATTTGGGTAATTAGATCCCTAATTATCCGGTTATTAGGATTGTCACAAGTATAATCAGTAAATGGATATACAGGAGCAGTTCAAAATATAGATGGCTATAGTAGGGACTTTATGTAGGTTCTGACCAAAAGAGCGAACTCATTGTGAGAGCGAGTCTTAGAAATCTTTAGATATTAAATATTAGAATCAGTTATAGAAATTAAAAGGTCTGTTTAATATTTAAAAAATCGCCACCATTAAGTAAAAACAAGCTGTCCATTAAAAGGTAACTTGTACTTGCATTTTCAGGCAATGGCCAGAAGGACAATTCAACAGAAAATAAACCGGGGTGGATTTTCATCTTCATCGCCAGGACGGAGCACAGAAGGGAAAATCTAGTGGGGAGGTTCACTGGCCCCTTTCAGACCCACTGGATTCCTATTAGTCTCCAAATTGAGTCTAATGTTGTACCTAAGGGGTTGCCTCATTCTTTATATATTTTTAATGAAAAAAATCATAGTAGTTTGGAGTGTGTCTGATTGCTTTTGAAGTTTGAGCTCAGAATGTGACATATCTAATGACATATTGTGCAGGTGTTACATAGTCAATAATAAATTAGAATCCCACAATGCAATCAATTACTGAATTTCATGTTCACTTAATGTCTTTTTTACTTAATGATGTAAGACATAATTAGGATTTTTTAAAGACAGTTACATTTTTAAAATTTCTATAACTGATTCTAACATTTAACATCTAACAGTTTCCAAGAGCTCCCTCCTAATGACTTGCCTGTCAAAGAAAGGTATCAAGTGTAGCATGGGTGCTAAGTCATGAGGAGGGAAGAAAATCAGATTGTGAGCTATACAACTACTAGCACTACATTCTGAGTAATGTTGGCAGAGGCCTGCTGGCTGGCAGCCTTTCTGTACTCTCAGTTAGAGAACAGTGCCTGACATTGGGGGAGAGAACGAAAAATAACATAAAAATGTGGGGGGGAAGAGATACAGTTAGAAACCTTAGCAGCACTCACGTGGTTATGGTAATGAGCAGCATGTATGAGGCTTTGAATATCATGTAACCAGCATAGCAAACCCAGATGTTATCTGTATAGTCCATGATAAATAGAGCAGCACTGCTAACGCCTGAGAAGATTCCCAGTACTAGTTCTCCCCAGATAGCCCAGTCCAGCTTAATGTAACCCACACCAAAGGAGGTGATGGCACCTATAAACAGAGGGAGGGAAAAAAATCAAATCTCAAACCATTACTGCACTGCTGTTACTGAAGTGTTATTTTAAAATATATGGGTTAACTCTTTGTTACAAATAGTGGACAGAGGACTGCATACAAATGCATTAAGTGTTTATCCACTAATATTGCCAACAATAATTTCTAGCCTTATATTTTAAGATTTTGCTTCAGATTTCTATCCATGGCTTTGTAGGAAGCTTCTCATATTATCCATCACAACCCTATGGCTGTCCATATCTAGAATGCTCAAAGGTGGTGTCTTAAGTTGAAATTAATCTAAAACATGGTAGTTTGGATTTGGAATAACTTTAAAGTTGATTCCTATCTATTAGAATAGCTTGATTTATTAATTACTATTCTATCTGTATGCTAATATTGAAATGTTCAAATCTATGAAATTTAATCTGGCCAACTCAAAATTCTGCACCAAATGCATTGCATAGAAACATAGAAACATAGAAGATAGGAGCAGGAGTAGGCCATTCGGCCCCTCGAGCCTGCTCTGCCATTCAATGAGATCATGGCTGATCATCCAAACTCAGTACCCTGTCCCTGCCTTTATAGAACCACACCACAGAAACCCCACAGATTCTAACCTTCCTTGATAGACAAGTATGGAAGAAACTTGCGCCAAACAGGCAAGCTTCTACACAACTTCTGGTCCTGCTCCAAAATCTAACCATTCTAGACAATAATTTGGGAAGCCACAGAGTCTGTGACCATTCTCAGGCCTTTATTATAGAATTCACCAAAATTGGGCCACTGCATGAACATCATCCTCTTCCACCTCCCAATTAAAATTCCTCCATTTGTCCCTCACCGGCGTAGTCCCTAGTTGCTACCAGCTGCTGCTCCAGGGACTCGCACTATGCTGCATGTTATAGGAAGGAAATCCTATCTTATGCTAGTTTTGTGAGATCAGGAATTCCCCCTTCCTACCCCCACAGAGTGCAGCAGACTTTGCTGCCCGGAGCAGCAGCAGCATCAGATGAAGCCAAAAGCTGTGGAGAGTGGTGCATCAGGGAAGTAGTTCCAGAGAATAGGGTTGAAGGCTCTGCCACAAACACTGGGGTGCACAGAATGCCAGAGTTGGAGAATCGAAGGGTGCTGAAGGGAGTCACAAAGTTGTGGGGGAGGAAATGAAGCCATGGAGGGTTTTGTAGACGAGAATAGGGATTTTTAAATTCAATGTACTGGGGTGGGGAGGTGGTGGTGATGGAAGAAAGATATTGGAAAAATCGAGTGTGGAGATGACAGATGCATGGATAAGGGTTTCAGTGGCAGTGGATGAGGGGGAGGGAAGCAGTTACAGAGGTAGAAGTAAGCAGTTTTGACGATGGTTAAGATACAGAGTTTGATACTCAACGTTGGGTTAAATAGGTGCAAAGGGTTTGCATGGTTTGATTAACCTGAGCAAGCAGTCACAGAGGGAAAATAGTGCTGGAGAAATGAATGGGACTGAAAGCTGATAAATCCCCAGGGCCTGATAATCTGCATCCCAGAGTACTAAAAGAGGTAGCCATGGAAATAGTGGATGCATTGATTGTCATCTTCCAAAATTCTATACTCAGGCCAACATCCCCAGCATCGAAGCTTTGACCACGCTCGATCAGCTCCGATGGACGGGTCACATTGTCCGCATGCCCGATACGAGACTCCCAAACCAAGCGCTCTACTCGGAGCTCCAACATGGCAAGAGAGCCCCAGGTGGGCAGAGGAAATGCTTCAAGGACACCCTCAAAGCCTCCTTGAAAAAGTGCAACATCCCCACCGACACCTGGGAATCCCTGGCCCAAGACCGCACAAAGTGGAGAAGCATCTGGGAAGGCGCCGAACACCTCGAGTCTCTTCGCCGGGAGCAAGCGGAAGCCAAGCGCAGGCAGCGCTAGGAGCGCACGTCAACCCAAGCACCCCACCCACCCACCCCTTCAACCACCGTCTGCCCCACCTGTGACAGAGACTGTAGGTCCCGCATTGGACTCATCAGTCACCTGCGAACTCATTTTTAATGTGGAAGCAAGTCATCCTCGGTTCCGAGGGACTGCCTAAGAAGAAGAATAGATTATGGAACAGTTCCTGCAGATTGGAGGGTGGCAAATGTAACCCCACTATTTAAAAAAGGAGGGAGAGAGAAAACAGGGAACTACAGATCGGTTAGCTTAACATCAGTAGTAGGGAAAATGCTAGAGTCTATTCTAAAGGATGTGATAACAGGACACTTAGAAAATATCAACGGGATTAGACAAAATCAACATGGATTTATGAAAGGGAAATCGTGTTTGACAAACCTACTGGAGTTTTTAGAGGATGTAACTGGTAGAATAGATAAGGAAGAACCGGTGGATGTGGTGTGTTTGGATTTTCAGAAGGCATTTGATAAAGTCCCACATAAGAGGTTAGTGTGCAAAATTGAAGCACATGGGATTGGGGGTAATATACTGGCATGGATTGAAAATTGGTTAACAGACAGGAAACAGAGAGTAGGAATAAATGGGTCTTTTTTGGGGTGGCAGGCGGTGACTAGTGGGGTACCGCAGGGATCAGTGCTTGGGCCCCAGCTATTCACAATATATATCAATGATTTTGGTGAGGGAACCAAATGTTAATATTTCCAAGTTTGCTGACGACACGAAACTAGGTGGAATTGTGAGTTGTGAGGAGGATGCAAAGAGGCTTCAAGGCGATTTAGACAAGTTGAGTGAGTGGGTAAATACATTGCAGATGCAGTATAATGTGGATAAATGTGAAGTTATCCACTTCGGTAGGAAAAACAGAAAGGTAGAGTATTATTTAAATGGTGATAGATTGGGAAATGCTGATGTACAAAGGGACCTGGGTGTCCTTGTACACCAGTCACTGAAAGCAAACATGCAGGTGCAGCAAGCAGTTAGGAAGGCAAATGGTATGTTGGCCTTCATTGCAAAAGGATTTGAGTCCAGGAGCAAGGATGTCTTACTACAGTTATACAGGGCCTTGGTGAGACCACACCTGGAGTACTGTGTGCAGTTTTGGTCTCCTTACCTAAGAAAGGATATACTTGCCATAGAGGGAGTGCAGCGAAGGTTCACCAGACTGATTCCTGGGATGGCAGGACTGTCGTATGAGGAGAGATTGGGTTGACTAGGCCTGTATTCACTCGAGTTTAGAAGAATGAGAGGGGATCTCATTGAAACGTATAAAATTCTGACAGGGCTAGACAGACTGGATGCAGGGAGGATGTTTCCCCTGTCTGGGGGGTCTAGAACGAGAGGTCACAGTCTCAGGATACGGGGTAGGACATTTAGGACTGAGATGAGGAGAAATTTCTTCACTCAGAAGGTGGTGAACCTGTGGAATTCTCTACCACAGAAGACTGTGGAGGCCAAGTCACTGAATATATTTAAGAAGGAGATAGATAGATTTCTAGACACAAAAGGCACCAAGGGGTATGGGGAGAGAGCGGGAATATGGTATTGAGATAGAGGATCAGCCATGATCATATTGAATGGTGGAGCAGGCTCGAAGGGCCGAATGGCTCCTATTTTTTTATGTTTCTATGAAAATGAAATTAGTGACAAGGGAGTGAAGTTTATGGTAGCGACTGAAAACAATGATTTTTGTGTTCCTGGTGTTCAGTTTGAAGACTTTTTCACTCATCTATGATGTAGGTATTCTGACGGCACAGAGTCGGTTATAGGGTTAAGCAAAGTGGTGAAAAAGTACAGCTGGGTTTCATCAGCAGCATACATTTGGAAGCTGACCTCATGTGGCAAATGATGTCAAAAAGAGGCAGGATGTAAATGAGGAAAAGGAGTGGTCCAAGGATTCATCCCTGGGGGTGTTTGCAAAATCAGGAATGCTCAGGTATGAAGGAATGGAACCACTCAAATGGCAGTCCTATGGCGATATACAACAGAGGAGAGCCAGTGGAGGAGGATGGCATAGCCGATTGTGTTAAATACTGCAAAGAGGTTGAGGAGGACAAGGAGGGATAATACACAGTGGTTGCAATCACAGAGGAAGTCATTTGTGACTTTGGCAAGGGAGTCTCTATGCTGTGATTAGGGTGGACGATGACCTGAAGGGAAATGAACAGGGAGTGTTAATAGTGATCGATATGGTGCTAGGGCGGATGGGGAATGGTTACAATATCTTCAAGAATAATTACCCAAGAAAGTTTGGAGATAGGGTGGTAGCTAGAGAGGACAGTAGGGTCAAGAGTTGGCTTTTTGAGGAGGAAGGTGATAATGGCGGTTTTAAAAGGGAAAGGCTCAGTGTCTAAAGGAGTCATTAGTAATATCAGCAAGCATAACGACTGGGAAAGGTAGTTGAGTGATTATGAGCTAGATAGGAAGGGAATCGCGAAAGCAGGAGGTGGGTCTCAGACAAGAGTTAAATTTGGAGAGAGCAAGGGGGAGATGGGAGGGAAACCTGCAGGAGGTCAGGGAAAGTGAGTAGGGCTGAGGGATGATTGGAAGAGGGAGAGCAGGTGGCAATAGAGGCGTTTCCCACATTACAACAGTGATTCCACTTCAAAAGTACTTCATTGGCTGTAAAGCGCTTTGAGACGTCCGGTGGTCGTGAAAGGCGCTATATAAATGCAAGTCTTTCTTTCTTTCTTTAACAGCACAGATAGCCTCATTCTCTGAGATAAAGAAATCCATAAGCTCTTTGCACTTGGTTTTGGAGATGAGGGTTAAGCGGGTGGGGGTGGAGGAAAGGGGTTTCAAGAGGTTGTTCATCTTGGAGAAAAGGGGCTGCAGATAGTCTTTACCCTCTACGACAATCCCGGAGTAATGGAAGAATTCAGCTGAATAAAATGAGGCACAGTAAAGCTTAATGTACCCTTGGAAGATCTGGTGATAAATAAATTAACTATAGAATGGCAGGCCGTTGGCTGGCACCAAAGGAATTCTCGCCAGCAAGAAGGTAAGTTGCGGGGAGCACTCCTGCTCCTCCTTAACTTAAATGGCCTCGTCTGGTCCTGCTTTCTCTGCTCACTGTCTTCACCTGACAGGAAAGCCACAGCGTTTTCCCTGCCTAGGCCAGGGCCAGACATAATATTGCAGTCGGGGGCCGATGATGTAATCGGACCCCGATCTGCATATTTAAAGAAGGACGCTGCTGGCTTCAGGCGGATGCCTTTGCCACATGTTCAGGTTAAATTGGAAGATGGTGGAATTCAGGCCAATTATCGGCAGGTAAGTCACCCAGTCAATTTTTACCAGCGTAGAACCCCAGTTTGCATATTGCCTGTTTTGGGTGAAAGTGGTGGGTGCTCATTTAATGGCCTGCCTGAGAATTGAATACTTTCTGTATTCTCTTGGTAGTTTTAGTCTGGGGAGTGATGTGTCAATGTTCAGTGTGGGCGGGGATCTATCTGTGTTACTTGGTTTTAGTGGGTGTTCAAGGTCTCCACCAATTTCCCTCTGCCAGGTGAAAAACTGGACGTGGTAGTTAAAAATTCCCCGTCCCCCCATCCCTGGTATTTCTTCAGTGGTGTTTAGTTGTATTCACTCACTAGATAAATATTCTATCTGACAGGATAACAAAATGCACCCTTTATTTCATAAATTTTAAATTCCCCTTTGTCAGCTCACCTAGAAACAAGATTAGCTTCTTAATATCTAACTGATTTCCGGCAACCAACAAGGTTCCTATTCATTTCTCCCGTTACATGGAACACAATGTTTCTGAAGGTGTGCCTCTTAGGTGTTTATAGCATCATAAATTATATTGTAGCAAAAATTTTGAAGGTCACACAGATTCAGAAAGATAGCATACTTTTTATTGGAGAAACAAAATGACTTCAAGATAACAAATCGAAAAGGGCAGTATCAACTAATACTGAAGTGCCAGACTAAACAATTCTGTATTAAATGGTGACAAAGAGTACCAGAGGTGAGTGTTGGACCAAATGATAATTTTTTTATGATGGTAGGGAACTATCTTTGATCTCTGGTAGTTTTAGTGCAGCTAGGTATGTTACTCAGTAATTCCATACATGTAGGAATCTGTCTGTGTTCTAGTGTTGGTGGGAATTTGTTTTCTAGTGTAGGTGGGGATATGTCTGCGTCACCTGGTAGTTTTAGTGTAGGTGGAATGCTTTCTGTTCTTTAGTAATTTTAGTGGGTGGAATACTTTCTGTATTCTCTTGGTAGTTTTAGTCTGGGGAGGGATGTGTCAGTGTTCAGTGTAATTTTAGTGTGGGTGGGGATCTATCTGTGTTACTTGGTTTTAGTGTGGGTGGGGATCTATCTGTGTTACTTGGTTTTAGTGTGGGTGGGGATCCATCTGTGTTCTTTGGTAATGTTCATGTTAGTGGGATTCTGCCTGTTCTCTGGTAGTGTTAGTACCATTGTCTTCGGCTCCTGCCACAAACTCCACTCCCTAGCCACTGATTCTATCCTTCTTCCTGGCCACAGTCTCCCGCTCCCTAGCCACTGATTCTATCCTTCTCCCTGGCCACTGTCTCAGGCTGAATCAGACTGTTTGCAACCTTGGCATCTTATTTGACCCGGAGCTGAGCTTCGGACTTCATATACACCCCTTCACAAAGACCGCTTAATTTCTCCTCCGTAATATCGCCTGTCTCTGCCCCTGCCTCAGCCCATCTCCTGCTCAAACCCTCATCCATGCTTTTGTTACCTCCAGACTCAATAATTGCAATGGTCTCCTGGCTAGCCTCCCATCTTCCACCCTCCATAAACTTGAGCTCATCCAAAACTCTGCTGCTCATATCCTAACTTGCACCAAGTCCCATTTACCCATCACCTGCTCGCTGACCTACATTGACATCCGGCCTACCAATGCCTTGATTTTAAAATTCTCATCCTCGTATTCAAATCCCTCCATGTCCTCACCCCTCTCTATCTCTGTAACTTCCTCCAGGCCTACAACCCGCCAAGAACCCTTTGTTCCTCCAACTCTGGCCTTTTGTGTACCCCCCATCTCCTTCGCCCCACCATTGGCGGTCGTGCCTTCAGCTGTCTAGGCCCTAAGCTCTGGAATTCCCTCCCTAACCGTTTTGCCTCTCCACCTCTCTCTCCTCCTTTAAGACTCTGCTTAAAACCTACTTCTTTGACCAAGCATTTGGTCACCTGTGCTAATGTCTCCTTCTTTGGTTCGATGTCAATTTATGTTTGATTACACTCCTGTGAAACGCCATGGGAAGTTTTACTACATTAAAGGTGTTATATAAATGCAACTTGTTGTTGTTGGAAGAGATGTGTCAGTGTTCTCTTGGAATTTCAGTATGGATGGGGATCTGTTTGTCTCCTATGATAGTTTTAAGAGGAATATCTCTGTGTTACATGGTAGATTTAGTAGTGGCGGATGAGAGAGATCGATTCACTCCCCTGCTTGTCGCCATACTGCTGTTTCCTTTCCAAAATGTTAACCATTTTCCTCCTCAGCATCTTCGTTTCCTGTTGAATTTCCACTCCTATCATTGAGAATGCTCCTGGTGGCAGGCCCAAACCAGGCTGAGAACTTGCACTAAATATATAACACTAATTCCTGAAGATTATGCCAGGGCAAAGCTCAACAGTCCTGCAGCCTAAACATCAGGACCAGCAAATTTACATGACTATATGTAGTGAATACCAAAACGAATGTTGTTTTAAAGTAAGTTGAAAATTGAAATATTAAGAGTTATGCTTATGTGATAGGAACTAAACATGACACAATGTTAACACATTACTGTAATGTTCTGGTGATGTGAAATCCATGGATCTGATGTCACAGAAGTGTCATTGTTATGGTACTGCAGCAGGAAATATCCCGTGCGATACATTGGACTGAATGGACTCATATGCATCATCATCATCGGTGGCCATTAATTTAACTTAGTCTTGCAGGCACTTTTTCAATACTAGATTAAAACAGTACGGGCGAGCACAAGATGGTGCTCTAACAGGCTGTACCCTGTCTTCTCACATAGAGGTCGAGAAAGGCTTCTAGCCACTCTTGTGCACCACATAACATAGGCCTGGGAACGGAGCCTGTGTCCACTTTCTCAGGGAAACATAAATGGGAGAAAAAAATGTTCAAAAGTTGAGAAGGCTGATTAAAAAAAATATGGGATCCTTGGCTATATTAATAGAGGCTTAGAGTACAAAAGAAAAGAAGTTATGCTAAGCCTTTATAAAACATTCGTTAGGCCTCAGCTGGAGTACTGAGTTCAATTCTGGGCACCACACTTTAGGAACGATGTCAAGGCCTTAGCGAAAGTGCAGAAGAGACTTGCTAGAATGGTACCAGGGATGAGGGAATTCAGTTATGTGCAGAGGTTGAAGAAGCTGGGGTTGTTCTCATTAGAACAGAGAAGGTTAAGAGGAGATTTGACAGAGGTGTCAAAATAATGAATGGTTTTGACAGCGTGAAACTGATTCCAGTGGCAGAAGGGTCGGTAACCAGAGGACACAGATTTAAGGTGATTGGCAAAAGAAGAGGTGACATGAGGATACATTTTTGTCGCACAGCGAGTTGTTGTGATCTGCAATGCACTGCCTGAAGAAATGGTGGAATCAGGTTCAATAGTAACTTTCAAAAGGGAATTGGATAAATACTTGAAGGGAAAAAAATTGCAAGGCTACGAGGAAAGAGTGGGGGAGTGGGACTAGTTGGATAGCTCTACCAAAGATTCGGCATGGGCATGATGCACCGAATGGCCTCCTTCTGTGATGTATCATGCAATGATTCTATAAGTGGGCCTGGGTTAACAGGTTTAGACACTTTGATGATGCAAAAGAAGATTTGTATCATTCTCCTTGTAGAAATTTACTTGAAGTTGAACAATTTCCTAAATGCGAACTTGATTTTCCCACTTTTACAGACAGAAAATTGACCCAGAATTTGCTGTCAAAGTAACGGTGAGGCTAACAGCAACTTCAGGTGAGTCCAGATGCGCAATTAAATGCGAAAATCCAAATGTTGCTGTCCAAGATGTGCATAAATGGCATCTCGCTGCCTGACTCACAATTTCAAATGTATTGAATGGTGTGAAGTTCCAGTACTTGCAGGGTAGATACGAACTAAACTCACCACAGAAAGTCAGGGCTTGTCCATTTCAGTCTACGTACCCCTTTTAACAGCATGATAAGTGTTAATTATTTCAAAACAACCTCTCTGGTACTGGAAATTAACTATTACAAGTGTGGAGTCTCATTCCTTCAGCTTTTAATTTTTGTTGGAGATTTAAAAAAAATTCAATTCAATTTTTTTGCTTTTTCTTTCTGTCTCTTTTTTCTCTATCTCTTAATCCAATCTTTCTTCCCCTCTCTTTATTTCTCTTTCTTTACCTGATTTGACACTGAATTCACCCACTCTAATTTACACCTCCTTGTTCAGACTCTGTGCTGTTCATTTCACAATCCTTCAAACTGATTGGTTAAAGAGATACACAGTTGCTTGCCCTTTTCACACAGAACCCAGATGCCCTGTTTCCATCTCCCATTTACAGTAACTTCCAGCGCACAATCTCATGGAAATTAAAGGAGCAACGGCACGTCTAACTAACGGCAGACGCCATTTGTTGACCGGCTGCAGCAAATTCTGGGCCATCATGTTTTATGAAGCAGTGTTTCATGTTTGATATTTAGGATAACGCAGCCTAACATCAAAAAGCCTACCTGCAAGAGTTGTCAATGCCTCTACACCACCATTAAATACTGAGGCGTTCTTGGATGGTACAATGTGGTCCCAGAGCACTTGAACGTAGTTGAAAACCTGATAATAGCCACAAGTAGCTATAGCCCACCAAAAAGACCATAAAAGCAGATTTCTTGATGAGTAACATATCTTAAAATCAGACCATAGCTGAAGAAATGCCTTTCGAAAAGCTTTTTTCTCTTTTATCGTCACAGACTCGTCAATATCTAACTGTTTTCTTTCAGGGAAGACGGTGTTCTCAGAAGATTCCTGTATATTGTTCTTGAGGTTTAGGCAGTCATTGGATGTGTTTGGTTTTATTGTCTCATTTGAGGATTTAGTTGTACTTTGGAAGAATATGCTTTGCCTGGGCATGGGTAGAAAAAATGAGGTCACCAATGCTACAGTCACTGATCCCAATGAAATGGCATTTAGATAGAAATAGGAGACAGCTTCCAGAGAAACTAAAAGTTGTGCCATTGTTGATCCCACTGTGTAAGCAATCAAAGTAATACTTCGGCAGTAACTAGTCACTTTCTGGTAGTGCTCAGCATCAACAACACTATAAATGTAAGAGTAGTAGGCCACTTCTGTAGCTGATACAAGACCATTGTTGAATTGAAGATACCGCATAGCCACCATCCCATTTGCAAACAGTAGCAAAATATAGTTAATCACAAGAGCAACTCCTTGTGCAATGATGATAGGTTTGTATCGGACGTAGTCAGTGAACAGGAAGACTGGGATCAACAGTGCCAAAAATGAGTACGTCCATATGGGGAACAACTGATTCGTAACCTGACAAAAGAGAAAGTAATACCAGTTTAGTTGGCTTTTGACCACAACAGTCACTGTCAATAGGTTCTAGTTTTAAACTAGGTTGTTAGCTCTATGTGGACAGGATTGCGTTAACATGTACATCAAGGATATAAATGAGGAGGTGTAGGATACAATTTATATTCCATGAATTGATAACTTATTCCTTTGTTTCATATGAATTATGATAAGCACAAGTGGGATATAATCATATGGTGTGCCTCCTCACCATGTATTGTGTTTAAACCACATGTTAGCTATAAGTAAAAGTATAATGGTCAGATATAAAATTTAATGTTAAATGTAAACTAAAATGCTCCATGGCTAGGGGACTAGTCACTGTGAATCCTTTTTTTAATTGTCCTACCATATGGTCTCTTTTATGACCTGACTGACATGAAGTATAAAAACTAATATATGGAGATGACATAATCACATCTGGTATAATGATTTCACTTTTCCTTAAATGTTTTCTACATATGGTATGTTTATTTGTAACATAGACTTTGCATGGATTTAAAACTTATAAACAGGAGTTAGAAATAAAAGAGACTGTAACTGTGCACGTAAGTAGAAGGCACAATGATGCCTGAGCGTATAGAATGTGTGAAAGTACACTTATGTGTCAGCCTTAGCTCAGTGGGAGCCTCTCACCTCTCACCACTCCAGAAACTTGAGCACCTCATCTAGGCTGACACTTCAGTGTAATACTGAGGGAGTGCTGCACTGTCAGAGGTGCCACCTTTCTGATGAGACGTTAAACCCAAGGTCCCGTCTGCCCTCTTGAGTGGACGTAAAATATCCCACGCACTATGTGAAGAAAAGCAGGGGACTTCGCCTGGTGTTCTTGCCAACATTTATCCCTCAAACAACCACTAAAAAAGATGATCTGGTCATTTATTTCATTGCTGTTTGTAGAAGCTTGCTGTTTGCAAATTGGCTGCCGCGTTTCCTACATTACAATAATGACTACATTTTAAAAGTACGTTAGTGGCTGTGTAGCGCTTTGGGACATCCTGAGGTTGTAAATGCAAATACTGAAACCTTTGGAGACCAAAGAAAAAAGTACCAGTGGTCCAGATTTGAACTCATTTACACTCTTGTGCCCCATAGGTTAAAGTAATTCTAAATCATATGAGGCTTTGTATAAAACATAATGAGATAGTGAAGCATAAAGATTCAATCACATTTTGTATTGTGCTAGAACTCTCTGAATACATACCTGATTAATGGTGACATTTTTGTATGGTCCAACTAAATACGGTGTCAGAAAGGGCTCCGCAGGTTTCATTGATGCAAAAAATCCATACATGCACAAGACTAGTGTGGGATAAATCCATTGCTTATCTCTCACTGCTTTCCAGCAGTCCATGACTCTGCAGTTTGCAGAATCACAGTTCTGTGTAGTGTCACTGATCATCTCCTGTTTATCTGTTGCAGTTCAGAGTTGTAAGTCAACTACCTGCTTTTATATTCTTTTTGACAGAATGGATACAGAAGCGATTAAACTCTCTGGATTGCAAAGCACCACAGGACTGCTTGATTGGCTGCCTCACCTTGTAATATTATCACACGTATTTAATCCTGATTGGACTGAAACTTTGATCTCTTTGTAATCACTATATTACTTTATATGACTTTACAGCTTCAAAGTTGTTAGTAAGACAACACCACATTCTTACACCACCCTTTGCTTCAATTCACTAATGTTATCGAGATATTAAGGGCTCTCTATTATGAGACTGAGATTGCTGATGAAACTGAAATGTGGAACATGACCAAAATGTGCAAATAAATCAAAAATGTAACATGATCAAGAGTGATAGTACAATCACAATGTATTTAAGGTGTGAATAACGGCAAGGAAATATATTTGTAAGCCACCCTATGGAATATGATGTGTATTTATTCCCAATTATCTCCAAGCTGCACTTATGAAAGTGTTTATTTAATCAGGAAAGACTGAACAGGCAGGAGCTCTTTTCTCTAGAAAAGAGAAAACTGAGAGGTGACCTGATAGAGGTCTTCAAGATCATGAGAGGGTTTGATAGGGTAGACATAGAGAAGATGGACGGAATTTTCTGGGGTCCGTGCAGGTGCGATCGGAGGCGAGTCGGGTGGGAAATTTGCAATATCTTGGAGCGGGTGGGAAACCCGCTGTCATCCCGCCCCTGCGCGCCTTTCCCTCGGGTGCGTTTGCCGGTGTGGCAGTGACCCGAACGGCAGAGCCGGGCGAGCTAATTTAAATCATTATCAGGTACTTGTCAGACCCTTAAGAGTCTCTTTAACCCTACCTTTCAAATTTCCCTGGATGACCACGGGAATCACGCAGCTCGGGAACCATGTCTGTCAACCTGAGACGGAAGTTGAGTGGCCATTGATCCAGTTCATTAGTGCACTGCATAGAAAGTACAATAAAAACTCCCATCTCACAGCTGATCACTTTCCTCAGGCAGAAGCTGTTGCTGACTGCATTGCCAGCACAGATTTAGCTTTCTAGAGTCTACAAGTGTTTGCAGAAAAGTCACCATCCAGTCTCACCTCATTGTTAGAACCTATCACATCATTGACACATTGCTTCTGTCATCTCTACTTGACCTGCCATCTATTCCATCAGCATGGGTGCCGTTTATACTGTCTCACCTTGATCCTCAGAATCGGACCATGATGAGCCCCAACACCAGCAGCACCAGGCACACCAGCAGCACCAACACCAACACCACCAACCTTCTCCTCAATCACCTGATGCTGCACAGGATAGAGGGCATCAGCGCAGGGCTGCACCGCACCGGAGGCGGTACCCCCAACACAGGGTATATTGGCAGAGGATGAGCTTCCTCAACATGACTGAGCAGCAGTGCCAAAGGAGGCTCAGGCTATCGCGCCAGGTCGTCGCAGACATTTGCACATTGCTGGAGCAAGACTTGCAGCCCAGAGAAGTGGGTGGACATGCCTTACCAGTGGCTGTCAAAGTCACCAGCGCCCGCAACTTCTTTGCCTCAGGCTCTTTCCAGGGATCTGCAGCAGACATTTGAGGCACCTCACAGTCAACCGCCCACAGATGCATCACACGTCACCGATGCCCTGTTTGACAAGTCAGCCAATTATATCAACTTTGCCACTGATGAAGCCAGTGTTACTGAGTGGGCACTCGGCTTTGCTGCTCTGCTGGCTTCCCACGGGTGCAGGGCGTCATTGACTGCACACATGTGGCCATCAGGGCACCCCATCATCACCCAGGAGTGTTTGTCAACTGCAAGGGCTTCCACTCCCTCAATGTGCAGCTCGTCTGCAACCATAGAAAGACCATCATGCATGTGTGCGCCTGATTCCCTAGCAGCTGCCATGACTCTTTCGTCCTGCGCCAGTCCACCCTCCCTCAGCTCTTGGCTCCTCCAAACAGACTTTCTGGTTGGCTGCTTGGAGACAAGGGCTATCCACTGAAGACGTGGTTCATGAAACCCTTGAGGAGGCCAAGTACTGATGCCCAAGAGAGATATAATGAAAGCCACATTTCCACCAGATATGTCATAGAGCAGACAATAGGCATGCTGAAAATGCGCTTCAGATGGCTTGACAGATCTGGAGGAGCCCTTCAGTACGCACCAGCCAGGGTCTCCAGAATCGTCGTGGTCTGCTGCGCCCTGCACAACATAGCGCAGCAGCGAGGATTAGCGCTGCATGAGGAGCAAGGCACTGAGCGCACAACTTTTTCAGAGAAGGAGGAGGAGGAGGAGCATCAGCTGGAAGATGAGGAGGAGGAGCAGGAGGAAGCTGCGGTCCCGATCCCACCAGCACCTGAGCACATCGTTGCCCAGGAAGCATGGGATGGACTCATCATGGCCAGATTTACTTAATTTTACGCAGTACACCCATATGGCAGCCACATGCTGCGCCAGGTTGGCACCACCCTACAGCAACACCATAAAGCATCCCTACAATGACCAAGCCATTCCTTTCACGGGTCATTTTCGGGTTGGCAGGCTGTAACTAGTGGGGTACCGCAAGGATCAGTGCTTGGGCCTCAGCTATTCACAATCTATATCAATGATTTGGATGAGGGGACCAAACGTAATATATCCAAGTTTACGTAAGAACATAAGAAATAGGAGCAGGAGTAGGCCATTTTGGCCCCTCGAGCCTGCTCCGCCATTCGATAAGATCATGGCTGATCTGGTCTTGGCCTCAATTCCACTTTCCTGCCCGCTCCCCATAACCCTTGACTCCTTTATCATTCAAAAATCTGTCCATCTCCACCTTAAATATATTCAATGACCCAGCCTCCACAGCTCTCTGGGGTGGAGAATTCCAAAAATTCACGACCCTCTGAGAGAAGAAATTCCTCCTCATCTCCGTTTTAAATGGGTGACCCCTTATTCTGAAACTATGCCCCTTAGTTCTAGATTCCCCCATGAGGGGAAACATCCTCTCTGCATCTACCCTGTCAAGCCCCCTCAGAATCTTATACGTTTCAATAAGATCACCTCTCATTCTTCTAAACTCCAATGAGTATAGGCCCAACCTGCTCAACCTTTCTTCATAAGACAACCCCTTCATCTCAGGAATTAACCTAGTGAACCTTCTCTGAACTGCCTCCAATGCAAGTATATCCTTCCTTAAATAAGGAGACCAAAACTGTACGCAGTACTCCAGGTGTGGTCTCACCAACGCCCTGTACAGTTGTAGTAAGATTTCCCTACTTTTATACTCCAACCCCCTTGCAATAAAGGCCAACATTCCATTTGTCTTCCTAATTACTTGCTGTACCTGCATGCTAACTTTTTGTGATTCATGTACAAGGACCCCCAGATCCCTCTGTACCGCAGCATTTTGTAGTCTCCCTCCATTTAAATAATAATTTGCTTTTTTATTTTTCCTACCAAAGTGGATAACCTCACATTTTCCCACATTATACTCCATCTGCCAAATTTTTGCCCACTCACTTAACCTATCATCAGCAAATTTGGCTACATTACACTTGGTCCCTTCATCCAAGTCATTAATATAGATTGTAAACAGCTGAGGCCCTAGCACTGATCTCTGTGGCACCCCACTAGTTACAGTTTGCCAGCCTGAAAATTACCCATTTATCCCAACTATCTGTTTCCTGTTAGTTAGCCAATCCTCTATCCATGCTAATATATTACCCCCAACTCCACGAGCTCTTATCTTGTGCAGTAACCTTTTATGTGGCACCTTATCGAATGCCTTCTGGAAATCCAAATACACTACATCTACTGGTTCTCCTTATCCACCCTGTTCGTTACATCCTCAAAGAACTCTAGCAAATTTGTCAAACATGATTTCCCTTTCATAAAACCATGCTGACTCTGCTTGACTGTATTATGATTTTCTAAATGTCCTGCTACTACTTTCTTAATAATGGACTCCAGCATTTTCCCAATGACAGATGTTAGGCTAACTGGTCTATAGTTTCCTGCTTTCTGTCTCCCTCCTTTCTTGAATAGGGGTGTTACATTTGCAGTTTTCCAATCTGCTGGGACCTCTCCAGAATCCAGGGAATTTTGGTAGATTACAACCAATGCATCCACTATCTCGGCAGCCACTTCTTTTAAGACCCTAGGATTCAGGCCATCAGGTCCAGGGGACTTGTCCACCTTTAGTCCCATAAGTTTACCTAGTACTTTTTCTCTAGTGATGGTGATTGTTTTAAGTTCCCCCCTCCCTATAGCCCCTTGATTATCTATTATTACTGGGATGCTTTTAGTGCCTTCTACTGTGAAGACCGATACAAAATATTTGTTCAACGTCTCTGCCATTTCCCTGTTTCCCATTATTAATTCCCCAGTCTCATCCTCTAAGATACCAACATTTACGTTCTAGTTACTCTCTTCCTTTTTATATACCTGTAGAAGCTCTTACTGTTTGTTTTTATATTTCTTGCTAGTTTATTCTCATAATCTATCTTCTCTCTATTTATTATTTTTTTAGTTGTCCTTTGCTGGTTTTTTTAATTTCCCAATCCTCTGGCCTACCACTAATCTTCGCATCATTGTATGCCTTTGTTTTCAATTTGATACCATCCTTAACTTCCTTAGTTAGCCACAGATGGTTCATTCTTCTCTTAGAGTCTTTCTTTCTCACTGGAATATATCTTTGCTGAGAGTTATGAAATATCTCCTTAAATGTCTGCCACAGTTTATCTACTGTCTTACTCTTTAATCTATTTTTCCTATCCACTTGAGCCAACTCTGTCTTCATACTTTGTAATTGCTTTTATTTAAGTTCAGGACACTAGTTTGAGACCCAGGTTTCTCACCCTCAAACTGAATTTGAAATTCTAACATGCTATGATCACTCTTCCCTAGAGGATCCTTTACTATGAGATCATTAATTAATCCTATCTCGTTACACATTACCAGATCTAAATGAGCCTGCTCCCTGGTTGGTTCCACAATGTATTGTTCTAAGAAACCATCCCGAATGAACACTCTATGAACTCTTCCTCAAAGCTACCTTTGCCAATTTGATTTGTCCAATCTATATGAAGATTAAAATCACTACCTTTCTTACAAGCCTCCATTATTTCCTGATTTATACACTGTCCTACAGTGTAGCTACTGTTAGGGGGCCTATAGACTACTCCCACCAGTGACTTCTTTCCCTTATTATTTCTTATCACCACCCAAACTGATTCTACATCTTGATCTTCTGAGCCAATATAATTTCTCACTACGGCACTGATCTCATCCTTTAGTAACAGAGCTGCGCCACCTCCTTTTCCTTTCTGCCTATCCTTCCAAAATGTCAAATACCCCTGAATATTCAGTTCCCAGCCTTGGTCACCTTGCAACCACGTCTCTGTAATGGCTATCAGATCATACCCATTTATTTCTATTTGTGCCGTTAACTCATCTATCTTGTTACGAATGCTACGTGCATTCAGATAAAGCGCTTTTAATTTTGTCTTTTTACCATTTTTCCCTACTCTGACTCTACTTTCTGATGCACTCTTATGTTTATACACTCTGTCCCTTCCTGTCACACTCTGGTTATCATTACCCCTATCGCTACCCTGCACTATTGCCTTCTCCTTCCTCTTTGATTTTTTAAATTTCCCCTCACCTGAACTCTCCCCCCCACTATTTCCTCCCCCACACTTTTGCTGATGATACAAAGCAAGGTGGGAATGTAAGTTGTGAGGAGGATGCAAAGAGGCTTCAAGGGGATATAGACAGGCTAAGTGAGTGGGCAAGAACATGGCAAATGGAATATAATGTGGAGAAATGTGAAGATATCCAGTTTGGTGGGAAAAATAGAATAGCAGAGTATTTTTTAAATGGTGAAAGATTGGGAAATGTTGGTGTTCAGAGGGACCTAGGTGTCCTTGTACACGAATCACTGAAAATTAACATGCAGGCACAGCAAGCAATTAGGAAAGCAAATGATATGTTGGCCTTTATTACAAGAGGATTTGAGTATAAGAGTAAAGACATCTTACTGCAATTATATAGGGCCCTGGTGAGACTACACCTGGAGTATTGTGTACAGTTTTGGTCCCCTTACCTAAGGAAGGATATACTTGCCATAGAGGGAGTGCAATGAAGGTTCACCAGACTGATTCCTGGGAAGGGGGGACTGTCCTATGAGGAGAGATTGAGTAGACTAGGCCTACATTCTCTAGAGTTTAGAAGAATGAGAGGTGATCTCATTGAAACATACAAAATTCTTACAGGGCTTGACAGGGTAGATGCAGGGAGGATGTTTCCCCTGGCTGGGGAGTCTAGAACCAGGGTCACAGTCTCAGAATAAGGGGTCGGCCATTTAGGACTGAGATGATGAGAAGTTTCTTCACTCAGAGGGTGGTGAATCTTTGGAATTCTCTACCCCAGAGGGCTGTGGAGGCTCAGTCGTTGAGTATATTCAAGACAGATATCGATAGATTTTTGGATATTAAGGGAATCAAGGAATATGGGGATAGTGCAGGAAAGGGGAGTTGAGGTAGAAGATCAGCCATGATCTTATTGAATGGCAGAGCAGGCTCGAGGGGATGAATGGCCTACTCCTGCTCCTATTTCTTATGTTCACACTGACCACCATTGCTGGAGGTAACGTTATGTGTCACCATTCACTCCAACTCACTAAGCCATTTCCAAAGGTGCACACAAATTTGTCCAAGACCGGAAAGTGGTGAAAATAAAGATTTTTATGTGTGACATCACAGTAACGGAAACTTTACATAAACATTGAATAAAACACCCAAGTGACTACCCTTGTGAATCTACTTGTGTGTCATCTTACTCATATGCGTGCATCTACGAGGTGCTACCCCTGCGGCTTCAGCAGAGATAGAGGCAGCCTGCTCACTTCCTTGCTGCAACTGCTTAGACACTCTTGGCGGACGTGCTCTGGGTTTTGGAGCCTCTGATGGCTCCACCAAAGTCTGCTCCTCCTGCAACTGTGCAGGGGGAGACTCGGCCATCGCTGTCCGAGGAGGCATCTGGGGCTCTGACTGAGAGGGTGGCAATGCGGGGAAAGTGTGAGCACTTTGAGAGGACCTCCCACTTCCATTTGCCCTCTCACCATCATCCCTCTCATGGGCCACCCGCACTTCCCTGCTAGCAAGGAGCTGGAGAGTACCTTGCTGCACATCAGTGGGGCCATGAGGACCCACGGCTATGTTGACATCCCTCCTAGAAAGGTCTATGAGCCTCTGCCATCTATTCTCCATAGGTAGCCATCTATTTTCCAAAGAGATCATGTGCTCCTGTAGGTGGCGCATTAGCTGCTCCATGCAGGTGGCCATCCTATCCATGGAAGAGCCAACAGTCGCTATCACCTGTGACACGGTGGTGCTCATGTTGGAGCTGGACTCCTCCATTCTCTGCACATTTGCAGACATCACACTCGCAAAACCTGTCAAAGCCTCCTGCACTTCTTGCTGCACCTCCAGGAACGCCCTCTTTCTGGATGGCCCCCGAGGCTCAGCGTCAGCATGCAGTTGAGCAGAGCTGGGAGAGTCCTGCGCCCTCTGGCGAGGAGTCTCCACTGCAGTCCCTGTCTCCACCATCTGCTCTTGCTCACTTGTGAGTTGTGAGACACCAGGTGACAACACTACTCTATCTCGCGTGGGACCGAGGTGTGCGTTTCTGTGCTGGTGCTGGGTGCGCTTATGTCTGGTGATGGTGCGCCCTCAGAGACTGGAGGCTCCTCTGAGGAGTCGTCTTCCTCTTCCTCCTGGACAGTTGCGGGGGGGGGGGGGGGGGGGTGGTGGCGGGGGGACTCTTGATGGACCTGTGGGAGAGTAAAGAGATGAGTTAGATATGTCATATGAAGAATAGGTACAGATACCATTATGCACATGATGACCATTCACTGGATGCTGACATCAGTCCCCATATGAGTGACTGATGTATGCCATGTAGCTGTATGATATGTAATTCTGTCACCAGGTTGCTGAGATGTCCCCCTCTCTCCGTCTGCCACATCCAGCTGCTCAGCGACTCCCGAAACTTCTAAGGCAGCCTCCTCTGCTGTTGTTAGGGTCGCCAATGATGGTGTTCCACCTCCGGTTCTCTCTCTCTCCCTCTAATTGTGGGCTCTTTTTTCCTGCAAGGAGGGAAAGAGAAGGTTGAGTGAGAGTGAAAGAATGAGTGTAAGGAATGGATAGGTTACATCTTTCGAAGGAGACTATCATGGAGTGGAGTGCCAAAGCCAGTGGCCTCCTTGTGCATTGTTAGTTGGTATGATTTCATTAGGATGAGGGTAAGTGTGAGCGGTGGCTAGTCAAATGGGGATGTGAGTATGTAGATAGAGAGAGATGGGAGGACATGCAAGGTATGTTGGTGTAAGGATGTGCAGCAGCAGGGTTGGGAAGGCAGAGTGATGGGGATGTGATGAGAGATGCAGCAAGATGAAGTTGAGTGTGGCTTTGCATTCACCTTTCCTGACCTCATGAGATTATTGAGGCGCTTCCTGCACTGTATCCAGGTCCTCCTGACCACATCCCTGCTGCTGACCTCCTCAGCAATATCCAGCCAGGCTCTCTTTGTTGCTTGTGGAGCTCTCCTTTGCCTGTCAGCAGGGAAAAGGACCTCCCTTCATACTCTGACAACCTCCACAAGAGTACGCAAGGAAGAATCAGAGAACCGGGTGCAGCCCTCTGCCTTTGGCTATCCATGTTTCAAAAGTTTTATCTCTCCTGTGGCCTTTCTTTCACACCTTCCACCCTCCTCTGGAAACCTTCAAGTGAGTTCAGTGCAAGGCTGCTTTAAATATGGGCGCTGGAAACGATGACGTCATCAGACCTGCACCATTTAATAGGGTTCGGAAATGCGCATGACTCTTTGAATTGGGCCGATAAGTTAAAGTCGCTGTGAGCAGCGCGTTGCTCTTAACATCGAATTTCGGACCCACTACGCCGCCTGCACGCACCCAACGCAAAGGTGAAAATTCCGGCCATGATTATCAAGCCTGCCACAGAGGGTCAACTCAGTTCCAACATCCCATTGCTGAGACACAAAGGTGACATTCAAGCATTGGAGCAGGTGCAGAGAAGAGCCACAAGGCTAATCTCTGGTTTCAGGGGTCTGAGTTATAAGGAAAGACTAGAGAGACTCGGCCTTTTCAATCTGGAAAGGAGGCATCCGTGAGGTGATCTTATAGAGGTATAAAGGATAGTAAATGGAAAAGGTAAATCTGGAATATATTACTCTAAATTTTGGGAATAGGACATCGGGACACAGGTTCAAACCAGTAAAAGGTAACTTTAAGACTAGTATCAGGAGTTTCTTCTTCACACAAAGAGTAATCAACACTTGGAATGGACTTCCAGTAGTGTGGTGGAGGTGAAAATTCCTGGATGCATTTAATAAAGAATTGGGTGTTTTAATGGGAGAGTGTAGGATGCTTGTGGATGGATGAAATAATATGGGCCAAGTGGTCCATCTGTAATTACCTTGTGATCTCCTGATATGTAATCATGGAGGCAACTCAATTCCAAAGATACCCCACATACCCACAATGCCTCACCATCTTCAAAGATCACAACTACCAACAAGGTCATCTGCAATCACTTCTTCTCTTTCACCATACACATCTCCCTGCCTGTCTCTAACCCCTCCACCCTTTCATTCCACTTTTATAAAAAAGCCCCAAACTTCTTAAACTTGCAACTTCCTCTCCTCTGTCTGCCACTAGCACTAACATTGGTGTCTTTATCCATCTTCTGAACTGCCTTCCCTCCACTTTAGATGCCCTCATCCCTACCATATTCCGGATCATCCCACTGCTCTCCCTGTACAAGTGTTATCTCCCATCCTAAGCCTTTGAGACAATGTGAGAAACTCATGGACTTCCAAAATGGAGGCCATTCACATGGCAGCCTGCTCCCTCCTCTCTTCTATCACTCACTTCTCCTATTCCCCCATCCAACACAGCTCACAAAACTTACACTTTGTAGTTTCATTGCAAAATACCATCCAATCTCAGCTCTAATCAGATTTATTTCATTCCAGAAGCCTACCACCTTCTCTCTCAACACTCTTCCAACTTCTTGTTCTTCACCCAATGTTTGTCAACATGGCAACCTCCCTGATCGTCAGGCATTTTCCTACATCTTTCAAATCATTTGTCGGCCTCCTCCTCTTAAAAAGCCTGCCCATAACTCCTCTATTTTCCAAACTACAGCTCTACCTCTAACTTACCTTTCCTCTTCAAATCAACTTGAATGCATCATTGCCACCCAAGTATTGTACAATGTTTCCTGTTTGAGTGCATCCAAGCCAATTTCCAAATAGCCCAAAACAGCTGGACAAACATTCTGCGTGACTGAAACCATGGCCTGTTTTTGTTCCTCTTTCTCCTTCACCTTTCTATCTCTTTTGACAATGTCAACCATTCCATTCACCTCCATTGCTTTTCCTCTATATGGTCCACTTCTGGATCATTGTTCTTTCATGGTCCAGTCCTGCCTGTCCCAATGAGGTCACTTCAGGTCCTTAAATGGTTTCTCCTGATGTGCCCACATGGGCATCTCCTGAATGTGCCAACATAGTCATTTCCTGTGTGTGCTAGGTTTTTATCCCTAGTTTGCTCCTATTCATCTTCTACATGGTGCTTCATAATGGCATTATCTGCAAACATGGTGCCAGTTTCTACATGTACACATCTAACTGACTTAACCCAATCAAGCTGAACCTCATGGTACACAGCCTCAGCACCCTGTTCAACCCTGAGCAGAGCTTTCAACGCTACATATGGCCCTTTGCCTTCCTCCACCTCTGGGACATTGCTTGATTCCTTACTCGCCTAATTTCCACCCCCTTTGCTGCTGAAATCCATGCCTTCATCACTCAAATGTTTTTGAAAAGCTGTCTACTCCATTTCCATCCTACATAAACTTCAATTAATAAAAGGAATCTGCAGCATGAGTCTATCCACAAAAAATTTTGCCCACCATCCTCCTTTGTCAGGAAGGGCACACATTGCATAGCAGTCAATTCTACTCATTGGGGGCAGGAGAAATTTACATTTTTAACGCCTTCTCTTAGCAATGCTGGGCACCAGTGACATGATGTTGTTACCAGTGTCCACTGCTGCTATGATGGTAATGATGGAAAATGTAACACATGACATCACTCCATCATTACCACCAACTTTGACTCCATAATCAACATGTGCCATGGCTTCCAGTGGAAAATCCTAGAAGACGCAGCGATTGGTGGAAAGCTGGCAGAATGTCTCACTTGCTGATTTTTCACCCCCACCCCAGTATGGCTCAAAATGGGCTGATCGGCCAAAGGACTATCTGGGCCTAGCTACCTTCCTGCCAGGATATTTCCCTGATGTGCCAGCCATTACATGTAACCTTGCCTCTCCTTGTAATGGCAAACTTGCAAGTATACAGTACCTCACAGCCAGGAGAATCCCTGATGCAATCAATTACTATGTTAATGACTTCCCTCTGAAGGGTCGGCTTGGCTACCAGCCACAAGATTACCTCCTGTCCCTAGCCAATATTATTTATTCGCGCTACCCTGAGGCCTTATGACAAAGGAGATAATTTTAGAGTGCAGCTAATAACAGTTACGTTTTGACTTCATAATACATGGTCCAGCTAAAAATTCATATGAAAAATATTATACAGTTTTTATAATATGAACTGGGAAGGAGCTACCTGGCTGCCACAGAAGTAGCTCAGAGTATAAATGCTAAAACCTGCTCCCAGAAACCAAATCCATTAATCCGAAGGAATATCCTTTGACTCCATTATCATCGGCTTTTTTACACTATGGAGTGCAGCCAGCAGGGAGAGTGCCAGGTATTTGTCTCCAGTTGTCCTCTATAGTGTAAAAACAACTTTACAACTTTGAGAAAGAAAACTTCCAACCCAGCAGTTTCAACTGTGGCTCAGTGGGTAGCACACTTGCTTCTGAGTGAGAAGGTTGTGGGTTCAAGTCCTACGCCATAGGATTAGAGCACATAAATCTAGGCTGACACTCTGAGGGAGTGTTGTACTGTCAGAGGTGCTGTCTTTCGGCTAAGATGTTAAACCGAGGCCCTGTCTGCTCTCTCAGGTGGACATAAAAGATCCCATGGCACTATTTTGAAGAAGAGCAGTGGAGTTATCCCTGGTGTCCTGGCCATATTTATCCCTCAAACAACATAACAAAAACAGCTTAGCTGGTCATTATCACATTGTTGTGTACAAATTGGCTACTGCATTTCCCACATTACACAGTGACTACACTCCAGAAGTACTTCATTGGTTGTAAAGTCCTGTGAGATGTCCGGTGGTTGTGAAAGGCACTGTATAAATGCAAGTCTTTCTTTTAAACCCAACCCAGAGGTGAAAGGTTCATTGGCACAGTAAGCCTGCCAGCAGGAAAGAGTTTAATTATATAACACTGAAGCTCATTGCACCACCAACAATCACAATTAAAAACAGATAAAAAACCCTATTAAGAAAGCTGATTACTTACTATTTATCACTTTTATCAACTGACTGCTGTCTTAGAGAAAACTTATTTTACAGACTGGTAGGACCGAGAGACGGGTTGGAGCAAAAGGTAATGGTTAATATTAAAGAGCAGGTGGGATTAGACTAGGTGCTCATGTGGATCAAGATATTGCACAACACCAGGTTATAGTCCAACAGCTTTATTTGAAATCACAAGCTTTCGGAGCACTGCTCCTTCATCAGGTGAAGTGAAGAGATGCATATAGGCACAGCATAAATAGTCCGAGAACAATGCCAGACGACTACAGTTAATCTTTCTAACTGCCCTTTATCACACCTCGGCAGAGAGATAATCACGGCAATCAAAGGTGTGGATGGTGTCCAAACAGGTCAGTCAGGAAAACATTACATCAAAGACAATGAGGTGGGGTCACAAGGGGTAAAATGTGGCAGATGCTGGTGTCTGTATGGAAAACAAAAAAACTTTTTTTGCTGGAAATCACAGCAGGTCCGGCCGCATCTGTGTAGAGAGAACAAGCCAACGACGACTCGAGTCTGGATGACTCTACGTCAGGTGGGGTTACATGTAGCGTGACATGAACCCAAGATCCCGGTTGAGTCCGTCCTCATGGGTGCGGAACTTGGCTATCAGTTTCTGCTCGATGATTTTGCGTTGTCCTGTGTCTCGAAGGCCGCCTTGGAGAACGCTTACCCGGAGATCGGAGGCTGAATGTCCTTGACTGCTGAAGTGTTCCCCGACTGGGAGGGAACACTCCTGCCTGGCGATTGTTGCGCGGTGTCTGTTCATACGTTGTCGCAGTGTCTGCATGGTCTCGCCGATGTACCATGCTCCGGGGCATCCTTTCCTGCAACGTATGAGGTAGACAATGTTGGCCGAGTCACATGAGTATGTGCCATGTACCTGGTGGGTGGTGTCCTCACGTGTGATGATGGTATCTGTGTTGATGATCTGGCATGTCTTGCAGATGAGACAATCAATGATCCAGAACAGCAGACAGAGGGACCCGCAGTGCAGCAACCGAAGAAGAAAGAGTCAAATTGGACCCCTTCGGAGGGTCGCTTCCCTAAGCTTGACATGTAGGCTCAGGCTGTCAGGAGATGCATCAACGCCAGATTCATCAGCCGCTCTCACAAGACAGTCCAGAATGTCACCCGAGCACAACGCAATGCCATCCACGCTTTCAAGACCAACCGCAACATCGTCATCAAACCAGCGGACAAAGGAGGAGCCATCGTCATACAGAACAGAATGGACTATTGCAAAGAAGCATACCGACAAATGGACAACCAGGAACACTACAGACAGTTACCCGCAGATCCGACCCAAGAACACACCCGCCAACTCAATAGACTGATCAAGACCTTCAATCCAGACCTTCAAAGCATCCTACGCGCTCTCATCCCACATACTCCCTGCGTGAGAGACTTCTACTGCCTCCCAAAGATACACAAAGCCAACACACCCGGACGTCCTATCATATCAGGCAACGGAACCCTGTGTGAGAACCTCTCTGGATACGTCGAGGGCATCCTGAAACCCATCGTACAGGGAACCCCCAGCTTCTGTCGCGACACTACAGACTTCTTACAGAAACTCAGCACCCACGGACCAGTTGAACCAGGAACATTCCTCGCCACGATGGATGTCTCGGCACTCTACACCAGTATCCCCCACGATGACGGCATCGCTGCGACAGCCTCAGTACTCAACACCAACAACAGCCAATCTCCAGATGCCATCCTATAACTCATCCGCTTCATCCTTGACCACAATGTCTTCACCTTCGACAACCAGTTTTTTACCCAAACACACGGAACAGCCATGGGGACCAAATTTGCACCCCAATCCGCCAACATCTTCATGCACAAGTTCGAGCAAGACTTCTTCGCTGCACAGGACCTCCAACCAACGCTATACACCAGATACATCGACGACATTTTCTTCCTATGGACCCACGGCGAAGAATCACTGAAAAGACTACATGATAACATCAACAAGTTCCATCCCACCATCAAACTCACCATGGACTACTCCTCAGAATCGGTTTCATTCTTGGCACACGAATCTCCATCAAAGACGGACATCTCAGCACTTCACTCTACCGCACTCTATCACGGACAACCTCAGCACTTCACTCTACCGCACTCTATCACGGACAACCTCACGATGCTCCACTTCTCCAGCTTCCACCCTAACCACGTTAAAGAAGCCATCCCCTATGGACAAGCCCTGCGAATACACAGGATCTGCTCAGACGAGGAGGAACGTGATGGACACCTACAGACGCTGAAAGACGCCCTCGTAAGAACGGGATATGACGCTCGACTCGTCGATCGACAGTTCCGACGGGCCACAGCGAAAAATCGCATAGGCCTCCTCAGAAGACAAACACGGGACACAACCAACAGAGTACCCTATGTCGTCCAGTACTTCCCCGGAGCGGAGAAACTACGCCATGTTCTTTGCAGCCTTCAACATGTCATCGATGACGACGAACACCTCGCTAAGGGCATCCCCACGCCTCCACTACTCGCCTTCAAACAGCCGCCTAACCTCAAACAGACCATAGTTCGCAGCAAATTACCCAGCTTTCAGGAGAACAGCGACCACGACACCACACAACTCTGCCACGGCAACCTCTGCAAGACATGCCAGATCATCAACACAGATACCATCATCACACGTGAGGACACTACCCACCAGGTACATGGCACATACTCATGTGACTCGGCCAACGTTGTCTACCTCATACGTTGCAGGAAAGGATGCCCCGGAGCATGGTACATCGGCGAGACCATGCAGACACTGCGACAACGTATGAACGGACACCGCACAACAATCGCCAGGCAGGAGTGTTCCCTCCCAGTCGGGGAACACTTCAGCAGTCAAGGACATTCAGCCTCCGATCTTCGGGTAAGCGTTCTCCAAGGCGGCCTTCGAGACACACGACAACGCAAAATTGTCGAGCAGAAACTGATAGCCAAGTTACGCACCCATGAGGACGGCCTCAACCGGGATCTTGGGTTCATGTCACGCTACATGTAACCCCACCTGACGTAGAGTCATCCAGACTCGAGTCGTCGTTGGCTTGTTCTCTCTACACAGATGCGGCCGGACCTGCTGTGATTTCCAGCAAAAAAAGTTTTTTTGTTTTCCATACAGACACCAGCATCTGCCACATTTGACCCCTTGTGACCCCACCTCATTCTTTGATGTAATGTTTTCCTGACTGACCTGTTTGGACACCATCCACACCTTTGATTGCCGTGATTATCTCTCTGCCGAGGTGTGATAAAGGGCAGTTGGAAAGATTAACTGTAATCATCTGGCAGTGTTCTCTGACTATATATGCTGTGCCTATATGCATCTCTTCACTTCACCTGACGAAGGAGCAGCGCTCCGAAAGCTTGTGATTTCAAATAAAGCTGTTGGACTATAACCTGGTGTTTTTTTTTTTGTTTTTTTTCCAGAGAATTTATTGATGGAAATAACGGCCACAGCAAGAAAAACAGGTCGCAGGGAAGACGGGAACGTCCCATCGGAAGATAGACGACGAAAGCATTGCCCCATTGGCCGTCTGCGATCCGCGCGTTCTTGCGACTTCTCACATTTGTCCACCCCAGTCCAACACCGGCATCTCCGCATCATGATCAAGATATTGGCACTGTGCTGTAACAGTAAATGCTTCTGCCTCTGGGTTCAGTATAATGTGCCACCTTGCTGATAAACTCACTGCCTCCAAAATATTTTAGGTGTTGTGGGAAACGTCTTTAAAAATGGAAGATTCACTTTAATATAAAAATCTCAGTCAAGATAGTAAATGGATCTATATATATATATATATATTTATATATCAAATAAATACCAACATCAAACTCAACAAATCAAATTGAACACGTTAATACCTAATTAATAGGCTAATACCTGCCGCTGTGTTGAACTAAAAAATCACATTTTATTTTCAGGTTTTAGAAGTGCCACGAGCTCCAGTTGACGACCTGGCGCTGACACAGGTGCGCCGGTCCTTCTGCGCGGTCATTTCCATGAAGCGGGCAAATTCTCCTTGGCCAAGATGGCCGCCGCAGAGCGGCTCCTGGAACGTGCGCATGCGTCTCCGCTGCCAGTCTGCCTCCCCCCCTTTGTGCGGTTGCGCAGTCTCGGTGGCAGTTTGGTTGCTCGGCAACAGGAGAAGGGACGCACTCGCAGAAAGATGAGACTCAAACGGTTCCTGCTGCGCTATTATCCGCCGGGTAAGTCCGGGGAAAATGGGGGTTACTGCCCGCCGGGTGAAGGTGTACTGCCCGCCGGGTGAGGGTGTACTGCCCGCCGGGTGAAGGTGTACTGCCCGCCCGGTGAGGGTGTACTGCCTGCCGGGTGAGGCCGGGGTGAGGAGATGTCCTGAGCTATGACCCTTGTCCTCTCTCTTACAAAAATGAGAAGTCGCACAACACCAGGTTATAGTCCAACAGATTTATTTAAAATTACAAGCTTTCGGAGCTGTCGCCCCTTCGTCAGGCAAAGTTACTGTGAGAGAATCTATCAGAATTCACAGAATATAAAAACACAGAGAAAATGCATAGATTAAATCTTTCCCTACATCAAAGACACACTAAGAGCACAGCCAAGACAATGAGATGTGTCCCAGGGGGTATATTCTGTGAATTCTGATAGATTCTCTCACAGTAACTTTGCCTGACGAAGGGGCGACAGCTCCGAAAGCTTGTAATTTTAAATAAATCTGTTGGACTATAATCTGGTGTTGTGCGACTTCTCATTTTTGTCCACCCCAGTCCAACGCCGGCATCTCCGCATCATGACTCTCTCTTACAGTTAGGGGCTCGCACCTGTGGTCACAACCTCGCTGCTGTGGGGCATTTCCCCATTTTTACTTTTACAGTCAAGTCACTGCTTTTTTATTCGTTGTTTCTCAAGTTGCAAAACAATTTTTAAAAAATTGGTTTTACAGCGGATTTGACGTTACTGAAACCCTTCACTTTATAAAGCCGGGCAGGAATTTAAGCCGTGGCTCGCATGTTGCCACAGAAAGTCTTCAGTGTCCCACAGGTCAGCTCTGAAAGCTCTCGAGCCTGGTCTGGTTTGGTGAATGTAATTACAGGGAAATTATCAAAAGTATCGTTGCTTTACACAAATACACAATGCTGTGAAAATCAATGCTGTTATTTTTATTTTTTTCTATGCAGGAATTATTTTGGAATATGAAAAAGGAGGGGAGACAAAGAACAAATCCATCGATCTGCTTGACTTGACTCCAGTGTAAGTGTGATGTCGGAGTAACATGAAAAAATGCAAATGACTTTTAATAGTATTACAGCACAGAAACAGGCCACAGGTCCATGCTGGTCATAGAGGGAAAAATTGGGTCGCACCCCCTTTGGGGCGCTAACTTCGACTAGCGCTCCGAAAAAATTAGCGTCCCGTGGCCAAAATTCACCGGTAGCGCCCCAAGGAGGAAGCGGGGCGCTACTGGAAGCGCCCCGTCTCCCTCTTGTGGCGCTGCGAGTAAATATCGCGGCGCTATGTGCCGCAGCACCATGCTCTACGGCACATCGCGCCGCGGTACTGCAGGCCTTCCTCCCCTTATTAAAAGGGAGGGGCCCAGCTGGGCCACCAGGGATCGGAGTGCTGGCAAAAGAGCCCGGCACTCAAGAGAAGTGCCGGGCTCACGGAGCACAGCCGGCACCCCGCGGGGGGGGCTGCTGAGGAGGCCGGGGACGGCAGAGGGGGCAGGTGCTGACAGGTGGCCAGCAACAAAAATGGCCGCCCGGCTCCTCCCCTTTAATTTGCGCTGCCCCGGCCGCAGGTAGGCCCCCCTGACCCTGTCAGACATAGCGTCCGACGGTAAGTCAGGGGGCGCTACCGAACATCGCGGCCGGGGCGCGAGCGGGGTGCTGCGCACGGCAATGACGTCATCACCGGCGGCGCAGCGCCATGGGGCACTAACGGTTACCGCTACCGCTAATCTCCCGTTGAATTTCGCGGGAGGCGTTGGTGGCGCCACGCCCAGGCGCTAGTTGCTTTGCGCCCTGTTAGCGCTCTTAGGGCGCTAATGAGGCGCAAAGGAACCGAATTTTTAGGCCATAGAGTCATAACGACACAGAAAGAGGCCATTTGGCCCATCGAGTCCGTGCCGGCTCTCTGTAGAGCATTCCAGTCAGTTCCATTCCATGCTCTATCCCCATAGCCCTGCAAGTTTATTTCCCTCAAGTGCCTATCCAGTCTCCCCTTGAAAACATTGAGTTAATTCCGCTTCCACCACTTCCGTCGGCAGCGAATTCCAGGTCATCACCACTTGCTGCGTAAAAAAGTTTTTCCTCACGCCCCCCCTGTATCTCTTGCCCAAAACCTTAAATCTGTGTCCCCCAGTCCTTGTACCATCAATTAGTGGGAACAGCCTTTCCCCGTCGAGCCTATCCAAACCCGTCATAATCTTGTACAACTCTATCAAATCACCCCTCAACCGCCTTTGCTCTAATGAAAACAAATCCAGCTTCTCCAACCTGTCCTTGTAGCTAAGATCCCCCATCCCCGGAACCATTCTGGTAAATCTCCTCTGCACCCGCTCAAGGGCCTTCACATCCTTCCTAAAGTGTGGTGACCAGAACTGAACGCAATACTCCAGTTGTGGCCTAACCAGCGCTTTATAAAGGTTCAGCATAACTTCTCTACTTTTGTACTCAATACCTCTATTTATGAAGCCCAAGATCCAATATGCTTTGTTAACCACTCTCTCAATATGTCCTGCCACCCTCGGGGACCTATGCATATTAACTCCCAGGTCCCTCTGTCCCTGCACACTCTTTAAAACTGTGCCATTAAGAGTATATTGCCTCTCCCTGTTCCTTCTGCCAAAATGCATCACCTCACACTTCTCTGTATTAAATTCCATCTGCCACTTGTCTGCCCATTCTGCTAGCCTTTCTATGTCCTGTTGCAGTCAATTGGTATCATCATCGCTGTTTGCCACACCCCCAAGTTTGGTGTCATCGGCAAATTTAGAAATTCTACTCTGTATTCCAACATTCAGATCATTTATATATCAAAAAAAAGCAGTGGCCCCAGCACTGACCCTTGGGGAACACCACTGTCTACCATCCTTCAGTCTGAAAAACAGCCATTTACCACAACTCGCTGTTTTCTGTCCTTAAGCCAATTCCTTGTCCAAGCTGCCACTGACCCACCTATTCCATGAGCCTCAATTTTGTTAACCAACCTTCTATGTGGTACTTTGTCAAACGCCTTCCAAAAATCCATGTAGACAACATCCATTGCATCCCCTTCATCAATCCTCTCTGTTACTTCATCAAAAAATTCAATTAAATTAGTCAAACACGATCTGCCTTTTACAAATCCATGTTGGCTCTCCTTAATTAGCTTAAACCTCTCCAAGTGCCCGTTACTTTTTCCTTGATTATTGTTTCTAAAACTTTACCCATATGAACCCCAGTACTTTGTTTGCTTTTTTTTATGGCCTTATTAAACTGTGTTGCTACTTCTAGTCATTTGTGTATCTGTACCCCCAGATCCCTCTGCTGCTCTACTCCATTTAGACACTTATTTTCCAAGGAGCATGTGGCCTCCTTATTCTTCCTACCAAAATGTACCCCCTCACACTTATCTGTATTGAAGTTAATTTGTCAATTACAATTTAAAACATTTGTTTTCCATTTTAAATGCTTCCTTCTTCCTCTATCTTTCTCTCACCCACTAGAACTTTCTTTCAATTTATAACCAACTTTAGTCAGTTGAGTTGATCACAGGCCCATACCTGTGCTGCTATATAGCTGACCACTTAGTGATGCTCAAAAGTAACACTGGTGACTCACTTGTGGGGGGCGATTTTGCCAGCCCTGGGGAGGCGGGTATGTGGCGGGACTGGCCTGTAGTTACTAGGATTGTCCTTACACCCTTTCTTGAACAATGGTGTCACATTTGCCACTTTCCAATCATCAGGCACCTCCCCCGCATTAAGGGAAGATTGGAAAATTATGGCAAGCCCTTCTGCCATCTCCTCCCCCAATTCCCTGGTGTTTATGCTCCACACGAGCTTCCTCCCATCGTCCTTCAACTAATCCTATTAATGAGAAGTCGCACAACACCAGGTTATAGTCCAACAGATTTATTTAAAATTACAAGCTTTCGGAGCTGTCGCCCCTTCGTCAGGCAAAGTTACTGTGAGAGAATCTATCAGAATTCACAGAATATAAAAACACAGAGAAAATGCATAGATTAAATCTTTCCCTACATCAAAGACACACTAAGAGCACAGCCAAGACAATGAGATGTGTCCCAGGGGGTATATTCTGTGAATTCTGATAGATTCTCTCACAGTAACTTTGCCTGACGAAGGGGCGACAGCTCCGAAAGCTTGTAATTTTAAATAAATCTGTTGGACTATAACCTGGTGTTGTGCGACTTCTCATTTTTGTCCACCCCAGTCCAACGCCGGCATCTCCGCATCATAATCCTATTAACATATCCTTCCATTCCTTTCTCCCTCATGTGTTTATCTAGCTTCCCCTTAAATGCATCCATGCTAGTCACTTCAACTACTCATTGTGGTAGTGAGTTCCACATTCTAACCACTCTCTGGGTAAAGAAGTTTCTCCTGAATTCCCTATTGGATTTATTGGTGAGTATTGTCTATTTATGGCCCCTGGTTCTGGTCTCTCCGCAAGTGGAAATATCTTCTCTCCGTCTACCCTATCAAACCCTTTCATAATCTTAAATACCTCTATCAGGTCACCCCTCAATGTTCCCTTTTCTAGAGAAAAGAGCCTCAGCCTGTTTAATCTTTCCTGATAGGTATAACCTCTCATTTTTGGTATCATCCTAGTAAATCTTTTTTGCACCTTCTCCAGTGCCTCTATATCCTTTCTATAATATGGAGACTAGAACTGTTCACAGTACTCCAAGTCTGATCTAACCAAGATTCTATACAAGTTTGACATAACTTCTCTGCTTTTCAATTCTATCCCTCTAGAAATAGAAACATAGAAAAATAGGAGCCTGCTCCGCCATTCAATATGATCATGGCTGATCCTCTATCTCAATACTATATTCCCGCTCTCTCCCCATATGAACCCCAGTACTTTGTTTGCTTTTTTTTATGGCCTTATTAAACTGTGTTGCTACTTCTAGTCATTTGTGTATCTGTACCCCCAGATCCCTCTGCTGCTCTACTCCATTTAGAATCTTATTTTCCAAGGAGCATGTGGCCTCCTTATTCCTCCTACCAAAATGTACCCCCTCACACTTATCTGTATTGAAGTTAATTTGTCAATTACAATTTAAAACATTTGTTTTCCATTTTAAATGCTTCCTTCTTCCTCTATCTTTCTCTCACCCACTAGAACTTTCTTTCAATTTATAACCAACTTTAGTCAGTTGAGTTGATCACAGGCCCATACCTGTGCTGCTATATAGCTGACCACTTAGTGATGCTCAAAAGTAACACTGGTGACTCACTTGTGGGGGGCGATTTTGCCAGCCCTGGGGAGGCGGGTATGTGGCGGGATTACCGGGAAAATGGCAGAATTTGGGGGCGGGTACCCATCCCGCCCCCAACCCGTCTCCATGCCATCTTGCCAGGAGGCAGGTAGCCGTCCTGCGCCGGGTCCCATCTCCTTGGAGGCGGGAAGGGATTAAAGCCACTTAACTGCCTGTTAACAGGCAGAAAATAGGCTTATCACCATTTTGCCCACACAAGTGCGGGCTTCCCAAAGGCTCTGAACCCCGCCAGGGTCACTGAGGCGGGTAGTTGGGTCTGCGGGGGTCGGAGGGGTCTAAAAGTGTGCTGTGGAGGTGAGTGATGGGTGAAAGTGTGGAGAGGTGAGTATCTGAGGTAAGTGGAAAGTGTTAGAAAAAGTGTACTTATCTTTGTTTCTTCCTGCAGGCTTCAGTCGGTGGGTATGCGGAGAGTCTCGCACCTCCGCGGTAGAGATGACAGATGGCCGTTGCATTCTCCAATGTAACAACCATCTCATTTCTGCAAAAGAAAGAGGTTTGATGAGGTCTTGAATTCAAGACCTCATCAAGCTACAGAGAATGTCACTGTTTGATAGCTTCACAGAGCTGTCAAACAATGACAATACATCTGTCAAAAATTTTCATGCGTTGACGTTCTCTGCAACCGGCTTTTCCTTAATTGGCCTGCTAAGCCCGCTGGGCGGGCTTAACAAGGTCAATCAAGGGAAAATAGCGTGGGTTGGCCAGAAGTTGATGGAGGCGGGACTGAAACCCGTCAAGTGGGAGTCCCGCCTCCAAAAGCTCCCCATTGGCAAAATCACCCCCGTGGATTTCTCCTATCACTATCTGAAGAAGTGCCTATGGTGACAATCTGGTTGAAATCAGAAACTATATGAGGAGATCAGGATGCCTACATACTGTATTAGCAAACTGATTACAGCAATATTCTGTGTCAGTACATCATCTGACTGCTATTTTGAATTCAGTCTTGCCCATGGATAACTGCATAAATGTCTGTCTTCCAACCTTGCTTTCATACTTGATTGAGGATGCACCTGTGAAATGGTTGCTGCTGAGCTGTGTCTGTCTTTGGTAAAACCAACACCATCTGTTTGCTTTCTTCATCAAGGCGATCATTTTCTTTTAATAATTTTAAAAATTGATTCAACAACAACCTGCATTTATATAGCATTTCTAATTTTAAAAATGTCCCTGGCACTTGATAAATATAGGTAGCTAAGCGAACAATATCTAGCCAAACTTGGTCGAAAAGATGGGTTTTGAAAAGTATATTTAAGAGAGAGAAGTGGAGGTCTTTAGGGAGAAATTTCCAGAGAGCAGGGCCAAGGTAAATAAAGGCTCTGCCACATGATGTGGTGAACAGAGGAGGTGGCACACAGTACCAGAGTCTGTGGATTAAAAGGTGAGAGAATGAAAATAGGGCTCAGGGAGATTTGCAGAGATAGGGTGGGTAAGGTGGTTGAGGGATACAATCATATAAAAATGACAAACGGAGAAGACCAGATGGTCAATTGAGCCTGTTCCATACAGTCATCGTGAAACTGAGTTTCATGATCCCCAACACCCCCTGCTACTAGCTGCCACATAATCTCCTGGGAGAGGCAAAAAACCCTAGCGCAATTCATGGAAAAAAAAAATCTGGGAAATTCCTCTCTGACCCTCAAAGGCAATCAAAGCGAGTTCCATGAAATTACAATGACCATGATAGACATCACCCAATATGCACCTACTTTTTGTATGCTGTGATATCAGCCACAGCTAGGAACTCGTTCAGCTCCCTTTTGAATGCTTACAGAAAATTCGTACTCAATGCACAAGCTTGCAACTTGTTCCAAAGGTCGATGACCCTCTGTGAAAGGAAATACCTCCTGACATCTAACCTAGCTCTATGCTTGTGTAACTTATACACATGTCCCCTAGTTTTCCCTAACTTGTTAACTTATCAAATACTCTATCCACATGGACACAGTATAGTCGCTTCATTATTTTAAAGACTGCAATCAAATCTCCTCAAGGTCTACGCTTTTTTAAAAAAAGAGTAAAAAGACCCAGCTCTCTAAGCCTATTGTGGTAACTAAGGGCCTTTAAGCATAGTATGAATCTAGTGACCCTCCTCTAAACTTTTTCAAAGGCTTCTATGTCAGCCATATTTTGTGGGCCAAAACTGGACACAGTATTCCAGATGAGGCCTAACCAAAGTATTATACAACAACAGTATAGTGCTATATAAACAGAAAATGCTGGAAATACTCAGCAGGTCTGGCAACATCTATGCAGAGAGAAAGGGTGGTGGGGTCGTGGTCAAGGGGGAGGTAGGCGGGGGTGTCGGAGAGTTGGCGTTCAGCCTCCACAAGGTAAAGGTCTGTTTGTCAAATAACAACAGTGCTGTTCTTGTCAGCAGCTTTAATGACAATGTCAAGGTTGGACCTGAGAGAACAGGGTCCTGCAAGTTCAGAGGGAGGTACATTAGAGTGAGTGAGGGGAGCAGAGAAATTGAGACGGCCGATGTCACGCCGAGTACAGTTCCCCATGAAAAGTTCTAAAGAGGGTTAGAGGCCGGAGGGAGGAGTGCAGGTGGAATGAGAATTCTGAAGATGGGAGAAAGGGTCCTCTGTACAGGGAGGGAAGACTCTTGGCCAAAGAAGTGGGTACGGAGGTGAAGGCGACGGAAGAAAAACTCAGCATCGTGCCGAGCTCGAAATTCGTTGAGGTGGGGGAGTAAGGGGATGTACATAGAAACATAGAAGATAGGAGCAGGAGTAGGCCATTCGGCCCCTCGAGCCTGCTCCGCCATTCGATGAGATCATGGCTGATCATCCAAACTCAGTACCCTGTACCTGCCTTCTCCCCATATCCCTTGATACCTTTAGCTTTAAGAAATATATCTAACTCATTCTTGAATATATTTAATGACTTGGCCTCAACTACCTTCTGTGGTAGAGAATTCCACAGGTTCACCACTCTCTGGGTGAAGAAATTCTTCCTCATTTCTGTCCTAAATGGCTTACCCCTTATCCTTAGACTGTGACCCCTGGTTCTGGACTCCCCCGCCATCGGGAACATTCTTCCTGCATCTAGTTTGTCCAGACCTGTCAGAATTTTATATGTTTTGATGAGATCCCCTCTCATTCTTCTATACTCCAGCGAGTATAAGCCCAATCGACCCAATCTCTCCTCATATGTCATTCCTGCCATCCCAGGTATCAGTCTTGTGAATCTTCGCTGAACTCCTTCCATGGCAAGAACATCCTTCCTCAGATAAGGCGACCAAAACTGCACACAGTACTCAAGGTGTGGTCTCACCAAGGCCCTGTACAACTGCAGCAGGACATCCCTGTTCCTATACTCAAACCCTTTCGCTATGAAGGCCAACATACCATTTGCCTTCTTCACCGCCTGCTGCACCTGCATGCTTACCTTCAGCGACTGGTGCACAAGAATACCCAGGTCTTGTTGCACTTCCCCTTCTCCCAATCTATTGCCATTCAGATAATAGTCTGCCTTTCTGTTTTTGACACCAAAGTGGATAACCTCGCATTTATCCACGTTATATTGCATCTGCCACGCTTCTGCCCACTCACCCAACCTGTCCAAATCATCCTGGAGTTTCTCAGTATCCTCCTCGCAGCACACACGCCCACCCAACTTTGTGTCATCTGCAAACTTGGAGATATTACATTTAGATCCCTTATCTAGATCATTAATGTATATTGTGAATAGTGGGGTCCAAGGACCGAACCCTGCGGTACCCCATTAGTCACTGCCTGTCACTCGGAAAAAGACCCATTAATTCCTACTCTCTGCTTTCTGTCCGCCAACCAGTTCTCTATCCAAGTCAATACCTTGCCCCCAATCCCATGTGCCTTAACTTTACTAGCTGAAGCCTTTGTTGATGACTGATCGTTCGGGGTCAGAGGGAGGAAGGTCAGAGGGGATAGTGAAAACACGGCAAGGGGTGAGATTGGAAGGAGGGATGGGATCAGAGGAAGGTGAAGGGGTGTGGTATCTAAGAGTTGTTGAAGGTTGCGGTCCTTGACACCTGAAAGCAAGAAAAAAAGTTTCTTTGTTCAAGTGCCAGATGAGGCGAAGGATGAAATGGAACTATGGACCAGGACAACAAGAGAGTGAGTTTGTACTGCTGAAGAGAGAGGTCAAGAGTGTGTATGTGGCGGTGCATGGCGTTGAGCGTGGATCTTAGGAAGCGGTGAGAGCAGTGGTTCAAGGAACGATGAATATGATGCAGATATCTGTAATCATGGGTGTTTTGGAAACGTGAAGGGTACCATTTCAGTTGGAATCCACGTGGAATAGGTCAGAGCTGGAGACAGTTGCTGAGGAAGGAGGTGTGGCTGTGAAAGCGAGTTTTAGTAGATACATGATCAAACATGAGAAGGGAAACAGAAAGCAATGAATGTGAACAAGGTAAAAGAAATAAACGGAAATCCCGTCAGAGAGAAGAGCAGAACTTCTTCAAGGTGGGCATTCCTGGAAGAGAAGTGAATTACAGAATCGTAGAAATTTATGGCACAGACGGAGGCCATTCGGCCCATCGTATCTGTGCTGGCCGAAAAGGAGCTATCTAGCCTATCCCACTTTTCAGCTCTTGGTCCATAGCCCTGTAAGTTACGGCATCTCAAGTGCATATCCAAGTACTTTTTAAATGTGATGAGGGTTTCTGTCTCTACCACCCTTTCAGGCAGTGAGTTCCAGACCCCCACCACCCCCTGGGTGAAAAAAGTTCTCAACTCCCCTCTAATCCTTCTACCAATTATTTTAAACCTATGCCCCTCGTTATTGACCTCGCTGCTAAGGGAAATAGGTCCTTCCTATCCACTCTGTCTAGAGCCCTATAATTTTATACACCTCAATTAAGTCTCCCCTCAGCCTTCTCTGTTCCAAAGACAATAACCCCAGCCTATCCAATCTTTCCTCAAAGCTAAAGTTCTCCAGTCCAAGTGGCAGTGAATTAAACACTAATACAAAAGGCAAAATAGCACAGATGCTGGAAATCTGAAGTATAAGCAGAAAATACAGGAAACACTCAGCAGGTCAGGCAGCATCTGTGGAGAGAGAAATAGAGTTAACGGGATAGAAATTCGTTTTGGGCAATAGTGCAAGATGGGCGATAGCGCATCCACCGTCTGTTATACGACCTGCACGATATTCAGCTCGATTGACTTCAATATACTTCAACGTGTGGAAAATGGAAAGGACAAGGTCGAGGGCCCTGTCAACCACGGTGGAGGGGAATCCTTGGTTGAGGAAAAAGGAAGACATATCGGAAGCACTTATGTGCAAGGTGACATCGTCAGAACAGATGCGACAGAGATGGAGAAACTGGGAGAATGGAATAGAATTCTTACAGGAAGCGGGGTGGGAGGAAATGTAATCAGGGTAGCTGTGGGAGTCTGGGCTTATAGTAGATATTGATTGACCGCCTATCCCCAGAAATGGAGATAGGAAAGGGAAGAGTCTGAGATGGACCATGTGAAGAACATAAGAACATAAGAAATAGGAGCAGGAGTAGGCCATTTAGCCCCTCGAGCCTGCTCTGCCATTCAATAAGATCATGGCTGATCTTCTACCTCAACTCCACCTTTCCTGCACTCTCTCCATATCCCTTGATTCCCTTAATATCCAAAAATCTATCGATCTCTGTCTTGAATATACTCATGATGCGGAGATGCCGGTGTTATTCAATTTCAAATAAAACTGTTGGACTATAACCTGGTGTTGTGCGACCTCTCACAGCCCTCTGGGGTAGAGAATTCCAAAGATTCACCACCCTCTGAGTGAAGACATTTCTCCTCATCTCAGTCCTAAATGGCTGACCTCTTATTCTGAGACTGTGATCCCTGGTTCTAGACTCCCCAGCCAGAGGAAACATCCTCCCTGCATCTACCCTGTCAAGCCCTGTAAGAATTTTGTATGTTTCAATGAGATCACCTCTCATTCTTCTAAACTCTAGAGAATATAGGCCTAGTCTACTCAATCTTTCCTCATAGGACAATACCCCCATCCCAGGAACCAGTCTGGTGAACCTTCATTGCACTCCCCCTATGGCCAGTATATCCTTCCTTAGGTAAGGAGACCAAAACTGTACACAATACTCCAGGTGTAGTCTCACCAGGGGCCTATATAATAAGGCGAGAGAGGGGTGGAAATTTGAAGCAAAGTTGATGAAATTTTCCAGTTTGGCGCAAGAGCAGGAAGCAGCACCGATACAGTCATCAATGTACTGGATGATCCTTGTACAAAAGAAATGAAAGAGGGGACCTGAGTAGGACTTGGAACAAAAAACCTGAGCTTCTGCCACTTGCCATTTTAATTCTCTGTCCCACTCCCACTCTGACCTCGGTCTCCTATACTGTTTCAATGAAGCTTGAGGAATAGGACCTAATCTTTTCATTTGGCACTTTACAGCTTTCCGGACTTGAAATGGAGTTCAATAATTTCTGATCATAACCACTGCTCCCATTTTTTTCAGACAGCAGGTGCTGGTAATGATGCTTCTGTTGCCATTTACAGTTCCTGTAGACACATCTTTTGTTTTTTTACTTGTTCCATTACCACCCCCTTTTGCCTTGCACGATCATCCCTTTTGTCATTTAAATCACTCCTGCCTTCCACCCTTATAAGGCCCACTCAGAAGTTCATTCCTCCCCTCCCCTGTTTCCCTTCCTCTGTGCTTGCTTAAAACCTGTTAGAGCTGTAACATTTTCCAGTTCTGACAAAAGGTCACAGACTTGAAACCTTGGCTGGAATTTTCTGTACTTGGTCGGGTGGGGGCGGTCACCATGGCGGGTCCCGACCCCGGTCCTCATTCCATTCCGCTCATGAGATCGACTTTTCGTTAATAGCGCCTATTAAGGCAGCCCTGCGCATTACTCGGTCCTATTAAAAGGTATGGGTCTGATGACGTCATCAATGGCACGTTTTCAGCTGGGATATTTAAAGGGGCCATGGCCACATTGCATTTGAAGGTTCATCTAGAATTGTGCAGGCACCGCACTTGACCACTGGAGTGTTGGAAAGACTAGCAAACATGACTGCACAGAGACAGAGGGCTGCACTCATGTTACATAGAAACATAGAAGATAGGAGCAGGAGTAGGCCATTCGGCCCCTCGAGCCTGCTCTGCCATTCAGTGAGATTATGGCTGATCATCCAAATTCAGTACCCTGTCCCTGCTTTCTCCCCATATCTCTTGATCCCTTTAGCCTTAAGAAATATATCTAACTCCTTCTTGAATATATTTAATGAATTGGCCTCAGCTGCCTTCTGTGGTAGAGAATTCCACAGGTTCACCACTCTCTGGGTGAAGAAATTCCTCCTCATCTCAGTCCTAAATGGCTTACCCCTTATCCTTAGACTGTGACCCCTGGTTCTGGACTCCCCCGCCATCGGGAACATCCTTCCTGCATCTAGTCTGTCTAGTCCTGTTAGAATTTTATAAGTTTCAATGAGATCCCCTCTCATTCTTCTAAACTCTAGCGAATACAAGCCCAATCGACCCAATCTCTCTTCATACGTCATTCCTGCCATCCCAGGTATCAGTCTGGTGAATCTTTGCTGCACTCCCTCCATGGCAAGAACATCCTTCCTCAGATAAGGCGACCAAAACTGCACACAATACTCAAGGTGTGGTCTCACCAAGGCCCTGTACAACTGCAGCAAGACATCCTTGCTCCTGTACTCGAATCCTCTCGCTATGAAGGCCAACATACCATTTGCCTTCTTAACCGCCTGCTGCACCTGCATGCTTACCTTCAGCGACTGGTGCACAAGGACACCCAGGTCTCGTTGCACTTCCCCTTTTACCAATCTATTGCCATTCAGATAATAATCTGCCTTCCTGTTTTTGACACCAAAGTGGATAACCTCGCATTTATCCACATTATACTGCATCTGCCATGCATCTGCCCAATCACCCAACCTGTCCAAATCATACTGGAGTTTCTCTTCATCCTGCTCACAGCACACACGCCCACCCAGCGTTGTGTCGTCTGCAAACTTGGAGATATTGCATCTAGTTCCCTCGTCTAGATCATTAACATATATTGTGAATAGCTGGGGTCCTAGCACCAATCCCTGCGGTACCCCACTAGTCACTGCCTGCCTCTCGGAAAAAGACCCGTTTATTCCAACTCTTTGCTTCCTGTCTGCCAACCAGTTCTCTATCCAAGTCAGTACCTTTCCCCAATCCCATGTGCTTTAACTTTGCATGCTAATTGTGGTAACACAATACAGCTTCCTGTGACTTGAACTTTATTACATCACTTCCTGTGATTAGTCCAGGATAAATACTGGGCTGATCAGTTGGATCCTGGAGAGGCATAGAGTAAGACCTCTTTTGTATGTAGCACCTTTTTAGTTGATTAAAGCTTACTTTAAGTTCACCACGCGTAAGGCTCATTCTTACGACAATTTAATCAACTTTGAAATACTTCGCACTCAAACTTTTTGGACGAACTCGGAACTAAGGATCCAGGGAATCACCCATCATGGAAAACATCCTTAAACCATCGCGTCTTGACTTGGACCCAAACACCCCAGCAGCCGGTAAGGTGTGGAAACACTGGTATCGCACGTTTGACAATTTTCTCGAATATTGCAAGGCTGATGATGACTCAAAATTGCGGATACTCATCAACTGTGTCACCCCGAATGTATTTCAGTATGTCGAGGAATGGGGCAGTTACGAGGAGGCAATTCGGACGCTTAAAAGACTATATACTAAGACACCGAATGAGGTCTATGCCAGACATCTACTAGCTACAGCCCAACAAGGGCCGGAGGAATCCATTGATAAATTCCTCCAAGAGCTTCGCAGACTTAGTATGGACTGTAACTTTCAGGCAGCCTCAGCTGAGCTATACCGCGAAGAAATGCAGACCTTTATACAGTGCCCAGACCTCGGTCTGCTGCCTTAACTACAGTCAGGCAATTTAAGAGGCCACAGGTGAACTCTATTTGGAGGACTTTATCCCTGACGATCAATCTGATGACTTCACTGATGAAGAGGATGATGACCCCACTGTGGCAGCCTCTTGGCAATCTAAGAAATGCTTCTTTTGTGGTGATGAGTTTCACCCTCGGAAATTCTGCCCTGCTCGCAATGCGTTTTGCAGTCATTGCAACAAAAAGGGTCATTTTGCAAAGGTTTGCCTATCAAGAGCCTCTACGAGGGCTTATCAAGCTAAGTCCTACCGAACTGCCCCGGTAAGGGCCTATCAAGATGTTCCGGCTAAAATCTATCGTGCTTCCTCTCGGGTTTTCTCTCGAAGAAACACACCTAGAGTTTCAGCCACTCTTTGTGCAATGACACCAATTACAGCTGCTTGTCCTCAGAACCTATTCCATGCAGCTACAAAAGCATCAATTAATGGACATACTTTAGATGCCTTAATTGACTCAGGTAGCACTGATAGTTTCATTAGGGAACAGATTGTTGCAGAGTTAAAGCTACATGTTTTCCCATCGGACCAGGCAATTGCGATGGCTCAGTCATCACTTAATACCAGAATTTCTGGCTTTTGTATGGTTGAAATAACACTTAATGGTCACAGGTATCCCTCCACCCGGCTTTCGGTGCTCAAGGACTTATGTAGTGATCTTATCTTAGGGCTAGATTTTCAAAAGCAGCATAAGAAGCTCACCATTGAGTTCGGCGGATCCAAACCTGAACTCACTATTTCTAATATACGACCTCGATTACCGTTTTGTGCATTGTCAGCAGCTTCACTGGATGAACCCTCACTGTTTACCACTATCCCTCCTCGATGCAAACCGATTATAACAAAGTCACGACGTTTCAGTCAGGAAGACCAGTCTTTTATTGCGACTGAGATTTCTCGGCTTTTAGCAGAGGATATCATCGAGCCTTGTTCGTCGCCATGGCGCGCCCAGGTCGTTATTGTTAAGAACCCTCTACAACCTCACAAGAAACGGCTGTGCATTGACTATTCACAGACCATCAATCAATATACGGACTTGGACGCATACCCATTGCCGCGCATCGATGATATGGTTAATAAACTGGCTGAGTACACGGTGTTCTCAACATATGATCTGAAAAGTGCCTATCATCAGGTACCCTTGAAGGTCTCAGACAAGCAGTATACGGCCTTTGAAGCCAATGGACGGCTGTATCAATTTCGTCGCCTCCCCTTTGGGGTCACTAATGGAGTGGCTGTCTTCCAGCGAGCAATGGATGACCTGGTCAAACAGGAAGACTTGAAGGATACGTTTCCTTATCTGGACAATATTACTGTCGCAGGTCGCAATCAGCGGGAACATGACGCCAATCTCCAACGATTTTGGGATGCACTCCAGCACCGTAATTTGACATTAAATGCGGCTAAATCCATTGAGTCACAACCAACCATCAACATCCTTGGCTATTGTGTGGGCAATGGCATCATTAAACCTGACCCTGAAAGGCTTCGCCCACTCCAAGAACTCCCGCCACCTAAGAATCCGGCCTCCTTGCGCCGGGCCCTCGGCCTGTTTGCATACTATGCTAAATGGATTCCTAACTTCTCGGACCGAATCCAACCTCTACTGAAGGCCAGCACATTCCCACTAGACACAGCGGCTGTTGCAGCTTTTAACCTCCTGAAAAAACAGTTGGAGAAAGCGGCTCTTCACTCCATCGATGAGAGTCTTCCTTTTGTTGTTGAGTGTGATGCCTCGGAGGTGGCGATCTCGGCCACTCTGAATCAGGAAGGTCGTCCGGTGGCATTTTTGTCCAGGACTTTTCAAGGGGCTGAGCTACATTATCCTCCAGTCGAGAAAGAAGCTACAGCCATCATAGAGGCAGTACGGAAGTGGACTCATCTCCTAGCTCGCCAGCACTTTACCTTAATCACGGACCAGCGATCGGTCGCCTTCATGCTCGATAATCGAAAACGGACCAAAATTAAAAATAATAAAATCCAGCTTTGGCGGCTGGAATTGGCCTCTTTTGGTTACACCATCCACTATCGACCTGGCAAGGAGAATGTGGCTCCGGATACCCTCACACGAGCATTCTGCTCCGCCATGGCACCCTCTACGCTCGTAGACATCCATGATGGGTTGTGTCATCCGGGCGTTACTCGCATGCTACACTTCGTGCGGTCCCGAAATCTCCCATTCTCTACCGGGGATGTAAAGAAGATGTGCTCGGACTGCAGAGTCTGTGCGGAATTGAAACCTCAGTTTTTCCGCCCCTCGGGTGGTATACTCATACATGAGACCCAGCCAATGCAACGGCTTAGCATCGATTTTAAGGGGCCGTTGCCCTCTTCAACTCGCAACACTTATCTATTGACCATGGTCGATGAGTATTCCCGTTTTCCGTTTGCCTTTCCCTGCCCCAATATGCTGACGACCACGGTTATCAGCTGCCTTGAGCAGGTATTTGCTTTCTGTGGCATGGCATCCTATGTTCATTCGGATCGGGGCCCTTCTTTTATGTCAGGAGAACTCAAGGCCTATCTCTCGGAACGGGGTATTGCTGCCAGCAGAACGACGCCTTATCATCCGGTCGGGAATGGGCAAGTCGAGCGTTTTAACGCTATCATCTGGAATGCGGTACGTCTGGCTTTGAGATCTCGGGGCCTACCCAACCAGCAATGGGAAGCAGTACTTCCAGACGCATTACACTCCACACGGTCCCTCCTTTCGACCGCCACAAATACGACGCCTCATGAACGGTTCTTCCGATTTCAGCGTCGCTCATCCTATGGGATATCTCTCCCGTCGTGGCTGACTGCACCGGGACCAGTGCTACTCCGAAGATATGTTCGGGCGTCTAAGAATGACCCCCTGGTAGATGAGGTTGAGCTCACTGACGTCAACCCTACCTACGCCTATATTCGGTATCCTGACGGTCGGGAATCTACCGTGTCATTGCGGGATCTGGCTCCCTGCCCGCCGAAACATAGAGGGACACCAGGGGATGATATTGTACCAGGCACATCTCTGGGCTCGCCAGGTGCCTCTCATCACGATCTGGATCTGACGCCGGCTGGTACCTCACTCCAGCGTGCCGACCTGGGGCAGACTGACTATGAGCCCGTCGGGGCTCGCACGCGCAGCCACGATCCACCCCATACCATACGCTCAGAAATGGATCTGCCACAGCCCTGCCCGACACCCGTTCGGGCACCAGTACACAGTCAGGATCGTCCTGACCCCTCACAGAGCGGGCTGGATCACTCGGACTCTGGTCCACGGCCCGCGGCGGGTAAACGGGCTAGGGGCCCTCTACCGCTACGAGAACCCAAACGGGTGCGGCTCTCCCTCGTCCAGCGGCTACGAAATGGAGGGAGAATGTGGTAACACAATACAGCTTCCTGTGACTCGAACTTCATCCCGGCCTCCTAATCTTTTGGGGGGGGGAGAATGTGGTAACACAATACAGCTTCCTGTGACTTGAACTTTATTACATCACTTCCTGTGATTAGTCCAGGATAAATACTGGGCTGATCAGTTGGATCCTGGAGAGGCATAGAGTAAGACCTCTTTTGTATGTAGCACCTTTTTAGTTGATTAAAGCTTACTTTAAGTTCACCACGCGTAAGGCTCATTCTTACGACACTAATCTCTTATGCGGGACCTTATCGAAAGCCTTCTGAAAGTCCAAATACTCCACATCCACTGGTTCTCCCTTATCTATTCTACCAGTTACATCCTCAAAAAATTCCAGTAGATTAATCAAGCATGATTTACCTTTTGTAAATCCATGTTGACTTTGTCTGATCCTGTCACTGTTTTCCAAGTGCTCTGCTATTACATCTTTTATAATGGGCTCTAGCATCTTCCCCACTACCGATGTCAGGCTTACCGGTCTATAATTCCCCGTTTTCTCTCTACCACCTTTTTTAAATAGTGCGGTTACATTAGCTACCCTCCAATCCATGGGGACTGTTCCAGAGTCTATAGAATTTTGGAAGATGACCAGCAATGCATCTACTATTTCTCGGGCCACTTCCTTAAGTACCCTAGGATGTAGATTATCAGGCCCTGGGGATTTATCGGCCTTCAATCCCATCAATTTCCCTAACACCATTTCCCTACAAATACTGATTTCATTCAGTTCCTCCCTCTCATTAGACCCTATGTTCCCCGACATCTCTGGGAGGTTATTTGTGTCCTCCTTTGTGATGACAGAACCAAAGTATGTATTTAATTGGTCTGCCATTTCTTTGTTCCCCATTATAAATTCTCCTGATTCTGACTGCAAGGGACCTACGCTTGACTTCACCAATCTTTTTCTCTTCACATATCTATAGAAGCTTTTACAGTCAGTTTTTATGTTCCCTGCAAGCTTACTCTCATACTCAATTTTTCCCCTCTTAACTAATCCCTCTGTCCCCCTTTGCTGAATCCTAAACTGCTCCCAATCCTCAGGTTTGCTGCTTTTTCTGGCCAATTTATATGTCCTCTCCTTGGATCTTATGCTATCCCTAATTTCCCTTGTTAGCCATGGTTGAGTCACCTTTTTTGTTTTATTTTTATGCCAAACAGGGATGAACAAATTCTGTAGTTCATCCATGCGATCTTTAAATGTTTGCCATTGCCTATCCACCGTCAACCCTTTAAGTAACTGTCGCGGAAATTAACTATCAGACGGAGACTTCGAGGTTCGCTTTAGGAATTTATTTCATGATATCACGGAGAGTCTGCAGCAGTCCCTACTGCTCACCAGCACTCTAAATTACCATTGTACAGCGCTCATAGTTATACAGCAAGGTAAACAACTTCATGTGATTAGCTTACCTTACATTTCAACGTATGGTTTCATAGGTTCCATTGTTTCTTAAGAAACAGATTAACATGTTCACATTTTATCACCAGATGTCCTAAGCCAAAAGGTTAGCTTGACTTTATTATGGCAGTCAGCAGTTCTTTTAGTCTTAACTAGTTTAGTGTCCTTTGTTCAATTAGTAAAGTGGTCAAGTATCCCAGCATGCCTTAATGTTTAATACGTTTTCTCCCACAATTCTCTCCTTGTTGATCTTTACTGATCAACACTGCTTTACGGCATTGTATTTAGTTCGTTTTCATAGGGAGGACAATATCCCTTTGGGAAAGGGTGCATTTTTAGACAATCTTCTTCATCATAGTCATCCTGGTTTGCTCTTTTTCTTTCCTTTCTCTCTGGTACTTTCGTAGCTCTTTTTACAGATGCTACTGATTCTACTGTTTGCGCTAACAGATATCTCACTCTTATCCACATTATACAAATTAATATAAATAAAACTCCTGTCACTACACAAATTATAACCATCGGGTGAACAAACAATTCCAGCACTGCGGATGCTTTAGGTGACCATCCTTTAAACACATCCCACCAGTGGTGTACCGTCAAATCTGTTATTTGCGTAGCTATTCGAATCAAACTTTGCTCATCATAATCCATCACTGCTTTTAAATGGTGCAGATCTCTTCCTCTTTTCGCTAAGGCTTCTGCTATCTGTTCATTGTTTTTCAAAAATTTTGTCAGATTAGCCAAATTGACTGTAGTGGGGGGGGGGGGGGGGGGCATTTTCTATCCCCAATATAGTTCTTCTTTGCATTACCGTAGCCCATTTTCCCAACTGATATGTCTTGTTGGTATGTGGGTCAAACACAGTATAAACATCTTTTATGCAAGTGTTTAAAGGGGGCCTTTTTAAAATCCCGTCTACATATATAGGCCAGGCACTGCGGATACACAGATAGTTCTGGCCTATCTCATGCAAGGTAGTATCATCGGTTGTTCCATGTCTCCGGTTCTTGTCATTTTTATACCATTTCCATAGTTTAGTATAATTGTTTAGTATGTCAGTGTCATTCTCTATCCTACAACTTATGTTCACTCCTTTTTCTCATTTTATACTTAGAGTTATATTGGATCCTTGGCTAAATACTATTTTATCCATCCCAGATTTCATTTCGAACATCCCACAGGCTTCGCAATTAATCGTCCAATTAGCAATTACACAAATGGTGCCATTGTTACAAGTGTAAGTTCCCTGCGATTGGTTACTGTCTCTCGCCTTCCATCCTGGGCCTGTCTCACTTTCTCATGTATTCTTCCTGCTGTTTCACACATGGCCTGAGCATATTTTAATGATTTTTCATCATTCCAAATTAATGCCACCTTCTCTGGAGTCATGGGTGGGTGTTTGCCTGTTGTCATAGGCCGGCCCATCAAGATCTCATGTGGTGTCAGACCTGTGTTTCTATTTTTCTGATTTCTCAGGGCATACATTACTACTGGCACGGCATCCGACCATTGCAACCCATTTTGCTGGCATACTTAGGGCGGCCTTAATTTCCCCATTCACTCTTTCCACTATTCTTGAGGATTGTGGCTGGTAAGGTATGTGCCATTTCCATTGAAATCCAAGGGCTTCAGTTAAGTTTTTTATCAGTTTGCTGGTGAAATGAGTTCCTCTGTCACTGTTTATTCCCATAGGTATTCCAAATCTAGGTATTATTTCTTTTAGCAGAATGCTTACTACTGTTCTGGCATCATCCCTCCTAGTGGGGTATGCCTCTACCCATCTGGAGAACATATCTACTATTACCAGTATGTACTTAAACCCTTTTACTGCGGGCATATGTACAAAATCTATCTGTAGATTCTCAAAGGGCAGCTCTGGTTGGGGTAGGTGATCAAAATTTGCGGGCGATTTCCCTCTATTGTTCTGCTGACATACTAAACACGTTCTGGCAACTTTTTCAATTGTTACCGTTATTCCTGGTGCATACCATTGTTGGGACAATGCATGTGCCATCCCTCCTTTTCCCATGTGAGCCTGTCCATGTGCCAGGCGAGACAGGGGCAAAAACAAGCTTCGTGGGCAAACCACTTGGCCATCAGGATGCATCCATGCATCATGATCTTGATAGCAACCTGCCTTACTCCAAGTACGTTTTTCTTGGACTGTTGCCTGACTTTGGGCCTGTCGTAGTAGATCAGCATCAATGCTACTAGAAAGTTCTGGAGGAAAGTTACTAACGGTATTTTTGGCGGCTTGAAGCTGTGGGGCCTGCCTCAGTGCGACCTCTTTAGCCGCACTATCAGCAAACCTATTTCCACACGAGACTTCATCACCTGCCATGGTGTGGGCCTCACATTTTAGTACTGCAATTTTACTTGGCAACTGAATAGCCTCCAACAAATTTAACACCATTTGCGCATGCTTAATAGGTTTTCCTGAGGATGTAATAAAACCTCTGTTTTTCCATAATTGTTCAAAATCATGCACTACCCCAAATGCGTAACGGGAGTCAGTATAGATATTGACGCTTTGATCTTTAGCCAAAATACAGGCTCTGGTTAATGCATATAGTTCAGCTGCCTGTGCAGATGTGCCAGGTGGCAACGCATAAGCTTCTAATACTTCATGAGGAGTCACCACCGCATAACCTGCTAATAGTTGATCATCACTAGGTCGATGCGAAGAACCATCGTGAAGAGGATCAAGTCAGGATTATCAATAGGATCACTTAGCAAATCTGGCCTGGGTGTAGTGGTGGCTTCAACAGTTAACAAGCAGTCGTGCTCTGGTTCATCTGGATATTCTGTTGGTATTGGCACGAAGGTCGCCGGGTTGACAGCTGGTGATCGCTGGTAGGTATAATTAGAGTGTGACAAGAGGATTATCTCATACCCAGTCCTTCTTGCTGCCGTAAAGTGCTGAGTAGCTGCCGAATTTAATAATAGCAGTACTGCGTGGGGAACGATTACCACACAAGGGTGATCAAGCACAATAGGGATGGATTTTTCCACTATTGTGGCGGTTGCAGCAATGGCTCGTAAGCAGGCTGGCATGCCTCTCACTATGGCTGCTAAGGCTACAGAGTAATATGCTACAGGCCTTTTTCCTCCCCCATGTTCTTGTGCCAGTACTCCTGTTGCAAAGCCTTCTCTTTCATTGACGTATAACTGAAAAGGCTTATTATACTTAGGTAGTCCTAACGCGGGAGCACTGACCATAGCCTTTTTTAGACCACTGAATGCCTTATCTCGTTCTGACATCCATTCGACTATGGGGGGCTCTGTCTGCAGTGTAGCTGATCGTAAGACCGCATCCATTTCTCTGTAGTCATATATCCATTGTCTACAATAACCCACCATTCCCAGAAACGACAAAATGTCCTTCTTTGTTCGCGGGATCGGCACTTTATCCACTGCTCTTATTCTTTCCAGTCCCAATCTTCGCTGTCCATACTCCAACTGAAAACCCAAATACTGGACGGACGTTTGGCAGAACTGCAACTTCTCGGAGGACACCCTGTGTCCCCTGCTAGCCAGATGCTGGAGCAATTTATAGTATCTTTTTGGCAGTCTGGCCTGGTTCGGGAGGCAACCAAAAGGTCATCTGCGTACTGGATTAAGGTGGACTGATCCGATAACTGACATTCCTCCAAGTCATTTTTAACCGCTGCCGCATACACCGCAGGACTTTCAGTATACCCCTGGGGCAACCTGGTCCAGGTATATTGCTGATTTTTATAAGTAAAGACAAACAGATATTGACTGTCCTTATGCAGTGGTATGGAGAAGAAAGCAGAACACAAATCGATAACCGAAAAGGTAGTTGCATCAGCTGGTATAGAGGAGAGGATGATGTTGGTATCTGGCACCAAGGGAGCAATGGGAATGACTATTTTATTGATCGCCCGGAGATCTTGCACAAAACGCCAGTCATTTGGTCTTCCTACTTTCGGGATGGGCAAAATAGGAGTATTGCAGGGGCTCTGTGTTTTGACTAAAACCCCTTGCTGCAGTAAAGAATGTATCACCGCTGCTATTCCTTCCTCGGCCTCTGGGGCCAGGCGGTACTGCTTTAGACAGGGCAAAACAGCATTCTTCTGTGGCTGGACCCTATGTTCAGGTGCCGAATGCACCTTTCCCACATGATTCTTGTGCTTTGCCCATAATTCAGAAGGTACTTTAGTCAATGCCCATGGTAACAATTGCGGATTTTCCTTAGGGGACTGCTGTCTTTCAAAAATAGTATCCCATTCTTTTCTTAACCAGCGAATTTTTCCTTCTGTTTCATTAAAGAATTCTATCTCCACCTTTCCAGCTTGAATTGGCAACGTGATGGAATAGACTGGCTTGTGGTGTTGTATTCTTTTTATCATCTCCCCCACTTCCTTCGCCTCAGCCGGGGCTCTGACTGCTATAGTCAGGTGGGGTTCGATGTGTGATGCATCCTAAATCTTTCTTTTTGTTCGTGTGTAAGGTGAACCAACATTCCCAGGCCTTTATCTCCAAAGAATAAATAAGGTGAAATCTGCAGCAATTAGGTATGAGCAAACCAATTCTTGATAATTGGGTGTTTCTTTATGCGTGTACCATGCCGTACAATGGGTCCGTTTCTTTTCTCTACTGGTTTCAATTAGATATTGTAAATACTGCCCCTGAGGATCTTCCAATTCCTGCAAGGCTTGGTATACATTTTTTACCAATTGGCCATAAGGATTGCTATTCAGCTGCTAGCAGTATAAAATGGGGGCTCCGTCTACTTGCTTTTCCTCTATCATTAAATTCATTAGCTGATGAGTTTGTATTTGAGGCAGTTCCATGAACATGCCGTCTCGAGTGCAGTATATAACTGCTCCCAATTTACATAAAGCCTGTCTTCCCAACATAGGGAGAGGGGCGGTCTGGGAAATTATGAGGGTGTCTGTGACGGATTGCCCGTGCACTTGAATTTCGGTAGGTTTGGAGAGGGGTTCTAACATAGGGATACCGGCTACTCCCATGCTTACAACGTTAAATTGACTGGCGGGTATATCCACGGAGGGGGGTACAGAGGACATTGTTGCACCGGTATCGACCAGAAGGTCCAAATGGCTATTTCCTATTTTAACTGTAGCCATAGGCTGTTCTCTCATGGATTTGGACAATCTGATCACAGCCGCCTGTACCACCGCTTCTCCGTGGCACCCCTATGCGGATGGATTAGGGTTACTGAAAGAAAAGGAAGTTCCTTCTGCCCCTGGAGCTGGATACCCTCCTTGTTGTCCGTACCCCTGCTGTGGCCTTGGGGGGCATTGGCAATCTCTAGCCCAATGTCCTCTTTTCCGACAGTTCCTACATTCATCCTGTGATCTATCTCTCATTTGCCATTGTCCTCTTCCCCTTCCTCTGCCTCTACCATAACCTCCTCTTCCTGCAAATCCTCTTTTATTCTGTTGGAAATATTGTCCCGCTGTTTTTGGCTTTTGCTCTTTCGACTGAGTAAAGAGTCCTTCCCTATCTATATTTACCAGAGCAGTAACTACGTCCGCCCAGGGCTGAGTCTGCCAATTTAGATTAATCATTTTAAAGGCTTGAGCTTGAAAGGGTAACATGCAGTTTAGCAGTGTTTGTACTGCCAAAGGTCCATTGTCTACTAACGGAACTCCTGCATATTCCTCCCACTTGCTTTTAAATCGAGCTACAAAATCAGGAATTGTCTCCTCCTTTCTCTGCAGACATCGAGTAACTTCTCCTATGTCACTATGCTTCTTGGCTCCTCTCATTATAGCCTCTTTACCTCTATGTTCTAACCAGTGAGCAAAAGACTCATTTCCCTGGTCCAGTTGTACATCATCTTGTCGGCAATCTCCATTTTCTCCCGGGGGAACAGCAAATCCGTCCCTTAGGGTCGACCATGAGGACCCATACGCACATTTTAGCAGCATTAGCACATCCCCAGGAAGAGGGCTGTAAATGGTACACATTTGTTCTAGCCAATTATGAAAGGCAGTGGGCTTCTTTCAGGGGTCTGGTGCCTCGGCTATCATAGCTCTAGCTTCCGCTGGGGACCATGGTTTCAACATTGCCACCTCTCTTATCATGACTCGAGGAAGTTGATGGGTAGTAGTGTCAGGTTCGAGCGCGCCTCTGTCTCTAGGGGCTGTTTCTTTTGTTTGTGACCTAGTTGTAGGTCCTTTACGTGAGGGTAGGTCCTGTACATTACTACCAGGCAGTGCAGCAGCTCCTGCTCCGAGTGCCTCTGCTGGAGGAGGAGGTTCAATTACGGGTTCATCTGTGGGTGGGGGTGGAGCTCCAGGCTGTGCCCCTGGTGGGGGTACAACTGGCTGTGGTGCCGCTAGACCTGCTGGATTGTATGGAGGCGGCGCCAGAAATCGTGCCGGTTGCTGTCTTAGAGCAGCCGCTATCATTAGTAAATTATCTAACTCTTCCCCCATCTCAACCGGATCTCCCGCTGGGGTTCGGGGATACATTCCCACAACAGGAGCCTTAGGCAGCACTTCTCCCTTTTTCTGACTAGCCTCTGCCTCTTCCTGTTTCCCCTTCTTCTTTGGGGATTGGTGTCTTTTTGGTACTTCCATCCACCCAGCAAAGCACCATAACATATAGGGGGTGTCCCACTCAGGATCCCCTCCTTTATTTCTAGTAATTTCTTCCCATTCTTTTATTAAAGGTATTTTAAAACTTCCCCCATAAGGCCAATCTCCATCCGACCATCCATACAGATCACTACTAAAAGTTACCGCATACCGATCGTCTCCTGTTTCTTTTATTACAGTATCGGCTGGCAATCCCGGTGGAACGATGGGATCTCCTACCTTTTTTTCGATGTCGCACGAGCTTTTTTATTCTGTCATTCGTTCTTTTACATATCTTGATTTTACCATTTGCAGCCTCCTGTTTTACCTTGCCTCGGGCTCCGTTCTTGGCAGGATCAGACGAATCCGCTCGACTGCCGTTATTTCCCATCTTCTCCTTACTCCTGTAACTTAGTTTTAAACTTACTGGTTATACAACCGCAGGTTATTTTATATACACAAAATACAATGAGTGCTCACCGGTTTTTCCGTCCGCGAGTCTCGAAGTCAACCCTTTATTCTCTTTGTAGCTACTTAATTCGGTGCCATAGTCTTTTCTCTCTTCTCAGCAGTCTTGCCTCAGCCGGACGGGCTTCTTGGCTCAGCATGAGTCACCGGCCGGATAACTAGGCAACCGCGCGCCGTCCCCCTTTCAGCTGGGACGCGCTGGGTGCTCTCCCCCTTTCAGCTGGGAGGCACCGGGCACTTTCCTTTTATTTATTTTTTTTGGAGAGTCCCTTTTTAAAATTTCCTTTGTCTAATTGGAGCCTAAGCGGGCCAAGTGATATACAAGGTCGACGCTATACCCAACTTAGACCTTCTTAGTTCTTTTGAATCCCGTTGTTAGGGATCCTGCCGACTACGCCAAATTCTGTCGCGGAAATTAACTATCAGACGGAGACTTCGAGGTTCGCTTTAGGAATTTATTTCATGATATCACGGAGAGTCTGCAACAGTCCCTACTGCTCACCAGCACTCTAAATTACCATTGTACAGCGCTCATAGTTATACAGCAAGGTAAACAACTTCATGTGATTAGCTTACCTTACATTTCAACGTATGGTTTCATAGGTTCCATTGTTTCTTAAGAAACAGATTAACATGTTCACATTTTATCACCAGATGTCCTAAGCCAAAAGGTCAGCTTGACTTTATTATGGCAGTCAGCAGTTCTTTTAGTCTTAACTAGTTTAGTGTCCTTTGTTCAATTAGTAAAGTGGTCAAGTATCCCAGCATGCCTTAATGCAGCGTTTCCCAACCTGTGGTCCGCGGACCACTGGTGGTCCGCGAGGGTACTGCAGGTGGTCCGTGAAAAAAAATATATAAGTTTGACTCCCGTCAGCCATAGGCTGTTAAAAAATTTTTAAACGGCTGGTGGTCCGCAGAAGCAATTTTTAAACGGCTGGTGGTCCGCAGAAGCAATTTTTAAACGGCTGGTGGTCCGCAGAAGCAATTTTTAAACGGCTGGTGGTCCGCAGAAGCAATTTTTAAACGGCTGGTGGTCCGCAGAAGCTCGCGCCTCATACCATCGTAGTTTCCTTTATTTAAATTCAGGACCCTCGTCTCTGAGTCAACTACTTCACTCTCCATCTTAATGAAGAATTCTATCATATTTTGATCGCTCCTCCCCAAGGGGCCTCGCACAACAAGATTGCTAATTAATCCTTTCTCATTACATAATACCTAGTCTAAGATGGCCTGATCTCTAGTTGGTTCCTCGACATATTGGTCCAGGAAATCATCCTGTGTACACTCTAGGAATTCCTCCTCCACAGTATTGTTACTAATTTGGTTAGCCCAATCTATAATGTAGATTAAAGTCACCCATGATAACTGCTGTGCCCTTATTGCACGCGTCTCTAATTTCCCGTTTAATGCCATCCCCAACCTCAGCATTACTGTTTGGGGGTCTGTATACAACTCCCACTAATGTTTTCAGCCCCTTGGTATTTCTCAGCTCTACCCATACAGATTCCACATCATCAGAGCTAATATCCTTCCTTACTATTGTGTTAATCTCCTCTTTAACCAGCAATGCTACCCCACTTCCTTTTCCTTTTTGCCTGTCTTTCCTGAATATTGAATACCCCTGGATGTTGAATTCCCAGCCTTGGTCACCCTGGAGCCATGTCTCCATAATCCCAATTATATCATATCCGTTTACATCTATTTGCGCAGCTAATTCATCCACCTTATTACGAATGCTCCTCGCATTAAGACACAAAGCCTTCAAGCTTGTTTTTTTAACACACTTAGACCTTTTAGAATTATTAATTACTGTGGCCATGTTTGATTTACACCCTTGATTTCTCTGACTGCCACTTTTGCTTTTCTCGTTCCTGTCTTTTGCTTCTATCCTTGCTTCCGTTTCCTCTGTCTCCCTGCACAGGTTCCCAACCCCCTGCCATTTTAGTTTAAACCCTCCCCAACAGCACTAGCAAACACTCCCCCTAGGACATCGGTCCCGGTCCTGCCCAGGTGCAAACCGTCCAGTTTGTACTGGTCCCACTTCCCCCAGAACCAGTTCCAATGTCCCAGGAATTTGAATCCCTCCCCCTTGCACCATTCCTCTAGCCACGTATTCATCTGAAATATCCTTCTATTTCTACTTTGACTAGCACGTGGCACTGGTAGCAATCCTGAGATTACTACCTTTGAGGTCCTATTTTTTAATTTACCTCCTTACTCCCTATATTCAGCTTTAGGACCGCATCCCGGTTTTTACCTATATCGTTGGTACCTATATGCACCACGACAACTGGCTGTTCATCCTCCCCCTCCAGAATGCCCTGCAGCCGCTCCGAGACATCCTTGACCCTTGCACCAGGGAGGCAACATACCATCCTGGAGTCTCGTTTGCGGCCGCAGAAATGCCGATCTATTCCCCTTACAATAGAATCTCCTATCACTATAGCTCTCCCGCTCTTTTTTCTCCCGTCCTGTGCAGCAGAACCACCCATGGTGCCAGGAAGTTGGCTGCTGCTGCCTTCCCCCGATAAGCCGTCTCCCCCAACAATATCCAAAGCGGTATATCGGTTTGAGAGGGGGATGGCCACAAGGGACCCCTGCACTACCTGCCTACGCCTACTACTCTGCTTGGCGGTCACCCATTCCCTTCCTGCCTGTGCAGCCTTTACCTGCGGTGTGACCAACTCATTAAGCGTGATATCCACGATGTCCTGAGCATCGCGAATGCTCTAGTATGTATCCATTTGCAGCTCCAGCACCGCAATGCGGTCTGCCAGTAGCTGCAGCTGGATACACTTCCCGCACACATGGTCGTCAGGGACACAGGAAGTGTCCCTGATTTCCCACATAGTGCAGGAGGAGCATGCCACAGGGCCGAGCTGTGCTGCCATGACTTACCCTTTAATTAATCTAAAGTAAATTAAATCAAATCAATGCCACTAATTACACTACAATTAAATGATATACTCAAGGGCCCTTGTTTACTAGCACTCCCCGCTACACAACAGAGACCTTAGAAACTATAACCACAAAAATTAAGACCTTCTAAACTTTATAAACTTATTAACCTTAACTGTCAAATTATAGAGCAGTATAAATACTCACCTGGCCGTACTCACCCAATCAGCTGCTTCCTCTTGCCTGCGTCACTTTGAATCGTGATGTGGCTCTGGAACGCTCCGCCGGTCTGCGAGATTGGTAAGCTTCCAACTCGCAGCACTCTGTTGAAACCGCACTTATGGCCGCTCCGCCTTCTCTCAGGTCCCGCTGCCTCTCCCACACAGGTCCACCTCCTCCGGTGTCGGGCCTCGTCTGCCACGCTCCTTTATGGCCGCTCCGCCTTCTCTCAGGTCCCGTTGCCGCTCCCACACTGGTCTGCCTCCTCCGGTTCTCCGATGACGCTCTCCATATGCTTGTTAAGGGAGTGAGAGCACGTAGGGAGGTCCTCTTCCCTTCTGATGAGCGGAAGAGACCTCCCCAGGAGACCAAAGGAGCCTATCTCCAAATAGCAGAGGAGGTCAACAGCAGGGATGTTGTCAGGAGGACCTGGGTGCAGTGCCGAAAATGTTTCAATGATCTCATTAGATCAGGAAAGGTGAGTACAAAGCCACATTCAACTTCATCCTGCTGTGCCTCTCATCACAACCCCATCACTCTGCCTTCCCAACCCTACTCCTGCACATCATTACTCATGCCAACGTACCTTGCACGTCCACCCAAACCCTCTCTATCTACATTATCACATCCCCATCTGCCTATCCACTCCTCAAGCTCACCCTCACCCTCATCCTAATGCAATCATACCAACTAACAACCCACAAGGAAGCCGCTTGGCATTGCCACCCCAGTCCATCATAGTCACCCTCTAAAGATGTAACCCATCCATTCCTTACACTCATTCCATCACTCTCACGCAACCTTCTCTTCTTTCCCTCCTTGCAGGAGAAGAGAGCCCTCAATAAGAGGGAGAGGGAGAGAACCGGAGGTGGCCCTCCATCATTGGCCATCTTAACGGCAGCAGAGGAGGCCGCCCTGGAAATGTCAGGAGTCGCAGAGCAGCTGGAGGTGGGAAATGGAGAGAGAGGGACATCTCAGCAACCTGGTGACAGAATTACATCTCATACAGCCACATGGCATACTTATATGGGGACTGATGTCAGCAGCCAGTGAATGGTCATCATGTGCATAATAGTATCTGTACCCATTCTTGATATGACATATCTAACTCATCTCTTTACTGTCCCACAGGTCCATCAAGAGCCCCCCCCCCACTGTCCAGGAGGAAGATGACTCCTCAGAGGCGCCTCCAGCCTCTGAGGCACACCGTCACCAGACATAAGCGCACCCAGCACCAGCGCAGATACGCACACTTCAGTGGGTCCCACGTGAGATAGAGTAGTGTTGTCACCCGGTGTCTCACAAGTCACAAATGAGCAAGAGCAGATGGTGGAGAAGGGACAGCAGTGGAGACTCCTCACCGGAGGGCGCAGGACACTCCCAGCTCTGCTCAGCTGCATGCAGACGCTGAGACTCGGGGGGCCATCCAGAAAGAGGGCGATCCTGGAGGTGCAGCAAGAAGTGCAGGAGGCTTTGACAGGCTGTGCGAGCGCGATGTCTGCAAATGTGCAGAGAATGGAGGAGTCCATCTCCAACATGAGCACCACCGTGTCGCAGGCGATGGCGACTGCAGGCTCTTCCATGGATAGGATGGTCACCTGCATGGAGCAGCTAATGTGTCACTCACAGGAGCACATGGTCTCTATGGAGAATAGATGACTATCTATGGAGAATACATGGCTATCTATGGAGAATAGATGGCAGACGCCCATAGACCTCCTGTCTAGGAGGGATGTCAACGTAGACGTGGGTCCTCATGGCCGCACTGCTGTGCAGCAAGGTGCTCTCCAACTCCTTGCTAGCAGGGAAGTGCGGGTGGCCATGAGCGGGATGATGGGGAGAGGGCACATGGAAGTGGGGGCTCCTCTCAAAGCGCTCACACTTCTCCCCCGTTGCCGCCCCCCACCCCAGTCAGAGCCCCAGATGGCTCCTCAGATCGTGATGGCTGAGTCTGCTCCTGCACAGTCGCAGGAGGAGCAGACTTTGTCGGGGCGATCACAGGCTCCAAAACCCAGAGGATGTCCGCCAAAAGTGTCTATGCAGTCGCAGCAGGAAAGTGAGCAGGCTGCCTCTACCTCTGCTGAAGCCACAGGGGTAGCACCTCGTAGAAGCACGCGTAAGAGAAAGATGAAACACAAGTAGGTGCTCAAGGGTAGCCACTTGGTTGTCTTAATAAATGTTGGTGTAAAGTTTCCGTTACTGTGATGTCACAGATAAAAATATGTATTTTCACCACTTACCAGTCAGGGACAAATTTGTGTGCAACTTTGGAAGTGGCTTACTGAGTTGAGGTGAATGGTGAGATGTAACATTACCTCCAGCAATGGTGGTTAGTGTGAAAGGAATGGCTTGGTCATTGTAGGGATGTTTTATGGTGTTGCTGTGGGGTGTTGGGAGCCTGGCACAGCATATGGCAGCCATATGGGTGTAATGCCTGAAGTTAAGTAAATCTCGCCATGATGAGGCCTCCCGGGCAGCAATGTGCTCGGGTGCTGGTGGAATCTGGACCGCAGGTTCCTACTGCTGCTCCTCCTCCTCGCCTTCCAGCTGATGCTCCTCCTCCTTCTCCTCTGAAGAGACAGTGCGCTCAGAGTCTTGCTCCTATTGCTGTGCTAATCTTCGCTGCTGTGCTATGTTGTGCAGGGCTGCAGGTCTTGCTCCAGCAATCTGCAAATGTCTGCAACAACCTGGCGAGATTGCCTAAGTCTCCTTTGGCACTGCTGCTCCGTCATGTTGAGGAAGCTCATCCTCTGCCTGTATACCCTGTGCTGGGGGTACCGCCTCTGGCGCGGTGCAGCCCTGCGCTGATGCCCTCTGTCCTGTGCAGCATCAGGTGGTTGAGGAGAAGGTTGGTGGTGGTGTTATTGTTGTTGGTGCTGCTGGTGTGCTTAGTGCTGCTGGTGTTGGGGCTCATCGTGGTCCGATTTTGAGGACCAAGATGAGACAGTATAAACTGTACCCATGCTTATGTAATAGATAGCAGGTCAAGTAGAGATGACAGAATGGTGTGATAGGTGGTACTAATGAGGTGACAGTGTATCCCGACTTTGCTGAAAAGCCTTGCAACCTCTAGAAAGCTAAATCTGTGCTGACTGCACTAAGCAACAGCATCTGCCTTAGGAAAGTGACCAGGTGTCAGGTGGGAGTTTTTATTGTGCTTTTCATGCTGTGCACTAATGAGCTGGATCAGTGGCCACTCAACTTCCGCCTCAGGTTGACAGATGTGGTTCCCGGGCTGCGTGATTCTCGTGGTCATCCAGGGAAATTTGAAAGGTACGGTTAGAAAGAGGTTTAAGGTTCTGACAAGTACCTAATAATCATCTAAATTACCGTGGCTGCCTCTGCAGTATGGGTCACTGCCGCGCTGCAAACGTGCCCGAGGGAAAGGATCGTGGGAGCGGGATGACGGGTTCCCGACCTGCTCCAAGGTATTTCAAATTTCCCTCCCAACCTGCCTCCAATCGCGCCTGCACGGACCCCAGAAAATTTCGGCCGTTAACTCTGGTTTTTCTCTCCACAGATGCTGCCTGGCCTGTTGAGTATTTCCAGTATTTTCTGTTTATATTTCAGGTTTCCAACATCCGCAGCATTTTGCCTTCTGTAACTGTGTATAGTGCTTTTTGGTTTGTATTGGATGATCCTAGCAATACCTCCTAGTACTTTGTGTGCTTTTGCTATAGCCTTGGGGCATTGGTTGTGAACCTTTAGAGTTTCACATTCTATAACTGATGTGTTGCTGATGATGAGAGTTTTAAATTGAATTATTTGGGAAATAGGAAGGGAGCATGGTCAGTAAGGACCAGGTGATGGGAAAGCAGGATTTCAGACAGGATACACAGCCAGTTGAGTATTGGACAAGTTAGAATGTGTGTGGAGGATAGGAGGCCAGCAAAGAGCATCGGGGTAAGAGTCTGGAGATGACAAAAGTAAGGGTTAGGGTTTTGGCAGTAGAGGGGTTGAGATAAGGGCGGAGGTAGACAATGTGCAATTTACTTACATATTAGAATAGCAGGGAATTAGGGGCAAACTATCAACTATCTGCCTATTATTTATTCCCGATCCTGGTCTGTAGGCTTAGTCAGTGCTCCAAATTTCCCTTGCATGATAATATACATGTCTGCAAAATGTTGCTCATTTTGAGACACAGTTGCTTGGTTTAAAAATGTAATGTGCAGTATTTTGATGTTTATCATTCTTCAAGAAAACGCACTGCTCCATGTAATTCAATGGTTTTATGCTACTCTTGGTTTTTACAAATGTTGCTTTTATTGCTTAATTTATTGGTATAAGTTGCATCTTATTAAATATTATGGATACAGACTGCACCATAAGATCAGGCCATACTAGAGGTATCCAAGAATTTAAAACTTGACCCAGTTTCATGAGCTTGCACAGTTCAGGCATCAGTTTTGGTGAGCATTCCTTTTCTGAAGGAATTTTTATAGAAATTGATGCCCTATATTTAAAAAATAGTTAAACATGCATGAAATGCAATGGATTTTGCAGATATGCTCAATAACCCTTTGTTGAAATATTGAGAATCTCAAGATTTAACTTTGTCTTGGCAGAATCTTTTATTTTTGCAATTTTGCACTTTCCGAGTGACATTTCAATTTGTTCTTTTATCTACACGACTCAAAATCTTCTGCTGTTGAGACTTAATAGCATTAAAATTTATTTTTCTTTCACACCACACTCAATCCAGTGCAGACGTAGATGCCGTAGTTGAGGAAATCCAAAAGATTGAACCACTCATAACTGCATCCCGCACAGAGCAGGTGAAACAGCTGGTGCAGAGGCTCCAGGAAAAGCTTGGTCAACAGGATGATCACAAATTCTACCTTTTTAAGGTGAGAAATCTTTTCTCAATGTCAGTAAATAAAAAGTTTTGTTGCGCTACAACCCAAATTGCTCTTTAGAGGGCAGTAATTGCCAGGAAATGCTGACATTGATCTAATGTAAAAAGCTGTATTGTCATGGCAGCCGATGGTGGGTCGCTTGATGCGATGTTTATATAATGAATGAGCTAAGCGGATAAGTGCATTGAGACAATTAGGCAAATGAGGTAAAAAAAATTTACATCAAGAATCTGCATTTTTTTTTATTCTGTTCATGCTGTGGTTCTGGTTTAGTTTCTAAATTTTGAAGGATTTGTCAAAGAATTTGGCAAAAGTGCAAGACGTATGGTATAAAGATAAGTAGATTATACTAATGAAACCTTACTACAGGACTTGATTTAGTTACAGTAACCTGTGTCTCAGACCAGTCAATGTAACCAACACCATGGCTGTGCTTTAAGAGCTCTATTTAAGAGGATAGTCCCTTTTTCCTCTCTCAAGAATATAATAAATGTTTAGTATTGCAGAATGGTCCCACTTGAAGTCCAACTGCCTATTTGTAAGTACTCACATTTACAAGTGTTCCAAGTTAATTTTGCTTTTTTAATTTTATTAGTTAGCTTCAGTGATATCTTAACTTGTGTGGCTCTTCTGTAATTGTCAATCTGCTGGGATAACATAGAAAAAGGAAGCTCTCTTACAGGACGAGTTTCTGCTCCACAGCTTTGATTAAGGACAGTGGTGCATTTGCAATATCTCCATTTGCTGACTAATGGTTGTTCTTATATTTTTGTGTGAGCTTCCAGTGAGTATTTGTGAGAGACCAAAGTCAATTCACAGCAAAGATTTTTTATTACTTCATGTGAATTTTGTGCTCATGAGGGTGAAGAATGTTGGTGCTGATATTGGAATGATTTCTATTTTGGGCACCCAGTGTCAGCAACAAGCACTCCCAGATTATTTGTAGCTAGTGTCCTTTAAAATAATTTTTATCAATTGTTAGAGATAAATTCCTGGATTTTTATTGGAATTGGTTAAAAAAAATATACAGTCTCAAATGTGAGGGGAAAAAAACGGAAATTTTCCATTGTTTTCTTAACAAAAACCATGTCTGGATATGCGTGCAAATTGCATCTTTGCCTTTTTGCTTGCTATAAGTGCATTTCTGAGGTCACCTAAAGCGGTTTTTATCCCTGGACCCAATTTTGGGGTGGGAAAGAAATGAAGGCTCTGCAATTTGGATTCTTTTTTTTAAGGGGACGTGGACCAACTTTAGGTACAGCTGTGAGGACTATATTCTTTATACTGCAGCAAGCATCAGTCTTTCACTTGTAGTTAAGTGTGGAGCAAGATCAACAGTGCATTGGCACAGTTACAACACTGATAGTCCTCTGAAGACTGAAGTCATCAATCAGAGGCTGACTCAGGTCACATACCAAGGCATTATTTAAAAGCAAGACCACGAGTGTTCCCCTATGCCTAATGTACAATAATTTTTCATATCCCGACATCATAGTGGCAGGTAAATGGCAATAAACATAGGTTCTTCAAACGTACATTTAATTTAAAAAACTATCCAGGAGTTCGATCCCATTATCACTGTTGATGAGACGGATGGGAATTTAGGAGTGGTAATAATATCAAGGAGTTGTGAAACTCTGATGATGAGCCCCATAAAAATAATGTCTGTGATAATTGTGGATTGATGGTTAGCTCGACTATGTTTGTTTCCAGTCCCTTGCTTGTTTTCATGAGTTTTAGTGATGTTTAGATTATTGATTTACTCTGAATTTATCTGGGGGGCATTCGCTGCTGGCTCCGAAGTATGCTTCGCACAAGGATCTCACGATCCCTGTGTCGAGAACTTCGTGTTTCCGACCCTCAATTCAAATCAACGGAGTTTAGTGGGAATCCCATAGTGCGAGCTACTGTGGTGTAAACAGGCTGTCTGAGCAGCCAATCAAAAGGCAGAATTTTCACAGACAGCGAACAAGGAAGTGAGTAAGCCCTTAGAATTCTAACTTTTTAAAAATGTTAGAGCGAGCAAAACAAATACTGGGACTCTTGCATGGGGAAAAGGCAAATCTTAAATAAAGATAGACAAACTTAAAAAAAAATTAAAACTTTTTTTTGAAAAGTTTCTTAAAAATTTTAATTTTTATTAAAATTGACAAATGTCACACTGCACAAAATTAAAATTAGTTTTCCAGGCCCTTAACATTTGTTTAGCAGTAATAACGCTGTCAAAACCCCAGTTCCACTTAATCACTTTGGGTCTAACTTTTAGTGGGGAATTTAACAGCGTACTTACTGAGGAAGAGCCGAAGTTTTCGTCAGTTTCCCTGATTTGGCTGATTACACAGATTGCCGGCTCTTTGGGTGGGTGGGGGTAGTGGGGTGGGGGTGGTGTTGCATAGCGCAGCCTGTTTCGGAGCTGTCAATGACGGACTGCAACTTCAGGATTTCCATACGCCAAATCCAGAATTTGCGGTTAGTTTCAAGGGTGGAATGACGACGAACACTGCCAGTTCACCGTCATCCCGACCGCAAATTCCGGTCATTGTTATATAAAAGTTAATTCACAATGGGGCATATCTCTAGGTGCTTGTAACAAAGCAAAACAAAGAATTTTTTCAGTAATATTTCTGTTTTTTATAGGTACTTCGGGCGCATATACTACCACTGACCAATGTTGCATTCAACAAGTCTGGCTCAAAGTAAGTGTTCCAGTTGTTGTATGAAATCCTACTTTATTATTTTAATCCCTTTGTCTGAAAAGTTCAATGTGACTTTTTTTCTGTGTGTACAGAAACAGTGATTCATTCAGTGGTTTTCTGATGAAAGGACATCAACCTGAAACGATGGCCCTGATATTTGTGGGGAGGGTGCAGAGGAGTGCAGTAGTGTGGGGGAAATTCGGCTAGGCTGGGTTTGCGGAGGTCCTGCCGAATTCAACGGCAGGACCTCATTATAATTTGTTTCTTCCGTTTCCCACCCACTTGCACTACAAATTGACAGACTAACCGGCTGCCAGGCGGGAAAACTAGTGGCAGGAGGCCGCAGCTGGGGACCCTTGGGGATGGTCCCCGACAATCGGGGCTTTGGGGAGGGAGGTAGGGAGAGAGAGGCCATCACAGGAGGAAGGAAGGGAGTGTTCAGGGCTTGGCGGTGGTGGTGTGGGGCAGGGATAAATGGCGATCGCGGCAGGGGGGAGAGAGAGGCTGCGGTCGGAAGAGGTGAGTCAAAAGCTTCCTTGAAGGGCCATGAAGAGAACTCCTGCTCCTCCTAGCCCACAGGGAGTGCTGTAAAAAGTACCTACCTTCTTGAGTCAGCAGCTCCCGCCTCCCTTTTACTGCTGAGTTCTCTGAGCCCTGGGAAACCCGCGCAGTAACTGTTAAATTTAAATCGGGCTACCATTTGCACTGTGGGAGCATGATTTAAATATGTTAATCAAGTGTCCCACCACTCCATGGCGGGACACTCGCACAACACAAAATCTGCCACCGTAAAAACGGCAATGAGTGCATACACAGCGGTTTGGGGTCGCCTTCCCTCTATTAAATTTTTTTAAAGTCCCCCCCCCCCCCCACCCGACGCTCTCCCACCAATTGTGTGTATGGGGGGGTTTAATATCAAGGCCGTTATTTTTGTGTTTCTCTCCACAGATGCTGCCTGACCTGCTGAGAGTTTCCAGCTTTTTCTGTTTTTATTTAGATTTCCAGCACCCGCAGTATTTCGCTTTTGTCTCTGTGAACATTAAACTTCCATTAGAACACAAAAAAGTGCTTAAAAATCTACTGATGCAGTCCCAATTATTGCAGTTAAAAGTACAAGTCATTGAGAATTGGAAAGGAATTTGAGTTTAAAAATTGTAGTGGGTGTAGAGATGTGAGTTTATATTTAAGAACAACTGTCATTAATTATGTGCTCAAGTCCTGGAGTCAGGCTTAATCCCACAAACTTCTGACCCAGGGTGAGAGTGCTGCCATGAGCGAAGCTGACATTACAATAAATTTTAATAGATCAATCCATGTTACAAACAGATAAACAGAAATAAACATTAATGTTCCAAGAAACAGTGGAAACTCAATGCCAGGCTGTGAAAGTTCATTTGTCTTTCTATGAGTGATTTGGATAATTCCAAACTGAGTTGAAATTGAGTTAGACAGGTTTACAGTGGAAAGAGATCAAATGTTTCACAGGGCAGCATTGAGTTCTGTTTATCAAATTCCACTTCAAACTGTACAAAGTTCATAATTTTTACATTTCTTGGAAGTGGGGCAGATTAGAAAACCAGAACAAACAATTGGGCGAGGTCTGTGTGAAGGGATTATTACTAGTTCTAGCCCCTTTAGGGCGTATTCCCCAGACATTCACTTTGAACTAAAGTTTGGGGTAGCCGAATCCTAAAGACGCTTAATTGGGTCTAAAGGTCCGGACTATCTCTCCCTAAAGGAAAGGAACAACCTGAAAATGTTACCGTCCTCCAGATAGCACTTTTAATATGTTTAGCTAGACTGTAACCTTCTGGATATTATGAGGGTCTGGAAAACTCCCCCAGAATTCTGCGACTCCTCACCAAAGCGTGTACAGAGATTGAGTTCGCGCGTTTGATACAGACAATTCTAAAAATATATAGATTTATTAAAGAACCGACATGTAATTACAGTTGGTGAGTCAATCGCAACATTAACAGTTCCAAAAAGAGAAAGCTTTTACAATCTTATCAGAGATCCTTATTCTCAAATCTTAACTTCGCTACAGTTTTACAGTTCTTAGTTTTATTCAGGATATCCACCAAAATCAAATACAGTACCTTTTGATCCCCGAGGTACAAAGAGTTGTAGACTTACAGAGCCGCCTCTGAAGCCTGAGAATCGCTTTGCCCCTTTACAGCAAATCGGTTATCCCATTTGAGAGCTCAATATTTAGACCCTTTTCCAGTGGTATTCCCTTTAAGGTTTTCTGTTGATGTAAGCTAATTATCTCTAGTCATTTTTCTGCTGACTTCTGCAATTCTTAGTCACCTCAGCTGGTAGCATTACAGACTCGTGTCTCTCCTCTAGGTGTTCGAAGCTTACCATAAAAAACGGTGTAACAGCAGGTGCATTTAATTTGATGTCATTTTTACTAAGGCCTTCTGTTTGTGCCTTTTTACGAAGTGTAATTTAGAACACCTTATACAGGGTGTACCATTGTCTGCTCCCAAAGATTCAGACCGTCGGGAGCCTTTAACCTTCTGTTTCAATAAGGTTATTGATTCAGTGTCAACAACTATCTTATCTCTATTGCCAGAATGCTACTACAGCTTTAGATTGTTGAGGCTTCCAGATTTCCAAACCCAGTTTCATGTTTTAATAAGGCCAGAATTCTTTCATAGAATGGTGTATTTTTCTGAATAGGTTTTTGGCTTATTCCTTCATATGTGAACCATCAGGCTGCATCACTGTATTGGAAATCAGAAAAAATCTCGTCAACTGTTTGTCCACATGAATGTTAAATTCGAACAATAGCATTCAATACTGGCATGTCGTCTCAATGGGAGAATGATTAATTAACAACAAGTCTCAACTGGTGCGTAATTACAAATGGAATCGGATCTCCTCATAAACCTAGGGGGCGATTTTCCCAGCCCCAAGGAGGCGGGTTTGGAGGCGGGACAGTTGGCAAAATCCAAAAAGTGAGGGCGGGTTCGGAACCTGCCTCCAACACACTTCCACGCAATTTTGCCGGAGGCGGGTTTCATGGGTGCGATTCGGTCCCGCCTCCATCAGTCGGGAGAGGTAGTTAAGACCCTTAAATAGTCATAAAGGGCCTCTGTAATCCTATTTTGACAGGCCTTTGTTATTTTGCCACATTTTGTGCGTGTTGCATGACCCTCTTAAACCACGCCAGCTAATCCTGGCGGGTTGACAAGTGGGTGGCCTCTTCACAGCTGCAGCTCCACCATTAAAACGGAGCTTTCATCAGGGAGCAGTTGCAGGTGGCAGAACTTTTGTTCCACAGGTCTTTCAGCACTTTTAGCAGGCCTACAGATGTCGGAGGTGCTGCAGCTTCTATCTCTCAACTGTGGGACCTCCTTGGAAGAACCTCACCCCGCTTGGACTGAGTGCTTCCCCAATGGAGGTATCTACCAGCAGCATGGGAACCATTTATTTCCTTTCATCATGGACCTCAGATTCGGATGAGGAGCAGCCATGGCAGCAGCAGAACCAGGCAGCTCAGCAGCAACAGCAGCAGGAGCGCCAACCTCCTGCTTACCCACCTGATGCTGCACAGGGCAGAAGGCGCCAGCGCATGGAAGCATGTCACCGCAGGAGATACCCCCCTCTCAGGGTTTACAGACAGAGGATGAGCTACCTCAACATGAGTGAGCAGCAGTGCCAAAGGAGGCTGAGACTTTCGCGAGAGGTTGTCGGAGACATCTGCGCACTGCTGCACCAACACCTGGAGCCCAGAGGAGCGGGTGAACACCCCTTACCAGTGGTTGTCAAAGTCACCACCGCACTCAACTTTTTTTGCCTCAGGCTCCTTCCAGGGATCATCAGCAGACATCAGTGGCATCTCCCAGTCGGCCGCCCACAGTTGCATCATGCAGGTTACCGATGCCTTTTTCGCAAAGGCGCACAATTACATCCACTTCTCAAGGGATCAAGCAAGTATAACCACGCGTTCGGTTGGCTTTGCAAATATGGCAGGCTTGCCAATGGTGCAGGGAGTCATAGACTGCACACATGTGGCCCTTAGGGCACCCCATCACAACCCAGCTATCTTTGTCAACCGCAAGGGCTTCCACTCCCTCAACGTACAGCTGGTGTGTAACCACAAGAAGGAGATTTTGCATGTTTGCGCCAAGTTCTGTGGTAGTTGCCATGACTTGTTCATCCTGCGGAACTCTAGTGTTCCTCCGCTCTTCAATCCGGCAAACCAATTTAATGGATGTCTCCTTGGTGACAAGGGCTACCCCCTGAAGAAGTGACTAATGACGCTGATCCGGAGGCCAACTAACGAGGCTGAGGAGCGCTACAACGCCAGCCACATTTTGACCAGGTCCATCATCGAGCAAACCATTGGCTTGCTGAAGATGCGATTCTGATTCCTTGACAGATCAGGTGGAGCCCTGCAGTATTCAGCAGCTAGGGTCTCCAGAATGGTCGTGGTCTGCTGTGCACTGCACAACATGGCACAGCGTCGTGGCTTGCAGCTTCCTGATGAGCAAGTGGCTCAGTTCATAGCCTCCTCAGATGAGGATGAGGAGGAGGAGGAGGACCGAGCGGCAGCGTATCTACCAGCAGCAGCGGCAGCACGCGAGCACATGGCTACCCGTGATGCAAGGGATGCACTCATCCTGGCCAGATTTGTATAGGTTGCCCATTGTGGCACATGTGCTTGGCTCCTTCTTAACACATGATAGACAATGGACATGACTCTCTGGCCTCCTTTCACTCTGACCACCAACCTGACCACGCAAGTGTCGCGGAGCCTGCAATGTGGAGCTGCCTAAGCCGAAATAACAGATCCCATCACGCCAACAGTTTGCCATCACCTAATTTTAAACATTCCCACAGGATGGCATTTCATCAATAAACAGAAAGAATCACCCAATCTGCACACAGATCTGAAGGTTATATCCCTTGCCAGCTGGACCCACACAGCCTTGGTTTCTTTGGGAGGCCTCTTCCTCTCAGATGAGGGGAAGAGCACCTCCCTGCTAGCTCTCACCAGCATACCCAGCGCCTCATCCGAGAACCTCGGGGAGGCCCTTGCCTTGGAGCTGGCCATTCTTCAAGGAGATAAAGGTTTGGAGGTGGTGCAGCATCGACCAAAAACCAGTGGAATGAGCCAAGGCAGCAAGAAGCCCTTAAATGAAGCTGGATAAGTGACGTCAGCAGAGGCGAGTTTCTGTCCCAAAAGACTAATTGGCCCAGGGGAACCCACACCTCTGAAAGTAACTGGCCAATTAGGGGAAAATCGCAAATTTTTCCCACCTGACAGTGGAGGCGGATTTGGAACCCACCCAAACCAAAACCCACCTCCAATGGGAAAATTGCCCCCCTAGACATTTTGTTAAAAATCCCAAATACATGCCATCTCAATGGATGATCTTTTCAGTGATGTTTTTGGGGCAGAAATTAATGAAAGATCAGTCTTGGTGATTACTGGTAGCTTTATTTTAATTTAATTATGAGCCTGCATAAAAGATGATGGATGTGGTAAAAATACTTTGTATTTAAAATGTTTCCCTTATAGTTGATAAGGCCATAAAAAAGCTAATTGAATTCTAGGTTTTGCCAAGAGATATAAAATATAAAAGCCAAGAGGTAATGGTGTGCCTCTAGAAAGTTTTAATAAGGCCTCAGTTTATTACTGTGTACAGTACTGGTGTCCACACTCTGGAAGGATATTGAAGCTTTAGAAAGGATACAATGCAGATTCACTAGGATGCAGCCTTGTTTGAGGAAATACAAATAAAAAGAAAGCCTTGAAAAATTGCACTTCTTTTTCATTTAAACAACACAGATTTGGGGGTAATATGATAGAAGCGTTTAAAATTATGAAAGGAAGGGACAGGGTAGATAAAAGCAGACTGTTTCCGGTAGTTGAGGGGCCTTAGATACAAGATTAAATGTAAGAGATTTACAACAGCGGGCAGGAGAAACTTCTTTACACAGCGAGTTGAGGCTATGGAATTCACTTCCAGGATTAGCAGTTGGGCCAGAATCTATGTCAACATTCAAGATCCGATTGGATGAGTGAATGAAGGAAAATGGGATGAAGGGATATGGGAACAGGGTGGGTAAATACTCGTGTGGAGAGTAAACACTGATACTGGCTGGTTGGGCTGAATGGCCTGTTTCTGTACTGTAACTTCTTTGTATTCTAAGTATTTCACTGTTCTCCTTTTATTTAAACAATTATGTTTTGGTGAAACTAATAATTGCTTTGCACTTGTTAGCTTTATCACAGGAAGCTATGATAGGACCTGTAAAGTGTGGGATACCGCATCAGGAGAAGAGCTGCACACACTTGAGGGACATAGGAACGTGGTCTACGCTATCGCATTCAACAATCCTTATGGGTGAGATCAGGAATTGCACGTTGGTTGCTGATATTTGTCAATAAACCTGTGGTAGTGATTTCCTTGTCTGAGCTTTATTAAACATCACAGTCACAGTATAAAAACTGATTGCACATGTGCACACCTCAAATTATATATATTTCTAACCAGCAGATGTCAGTGATTCCATTTTGGTAATTGCTTTACTTGCAAAATGTTTAGGGAATTGCACTGTTACAAATATTAAAGTACATAATTACAATTATATTGTACATTTCACATTTTAAGTTTCCTTCAGTTTTGATGTTTAGCCCTTCCTTAAGCTGGGTGCTTGAAATTATAGAATGTAAAAATGTTAGCATATGAACGCTGGATGCATTTGTATGCAATCATCTTAAACATGCTAATTTTGCCTGTTAAAGTAGCAAACACAGGAATTGCAAATGAATGCATTATGTATTCATATAAACCAATATTCACATAAGGCTGTGAGGCGATTTGATAGAGGTGTTTAAAATCATGAAGGATTTAGATAGAGTAAATAAAGAGAAACTGTTTCCAGCGGCTGAAGGGTCGATAACGAGAGATTTAAGGTGATTGGCAAAAGAAGCGGAGGCTTCATGAGGAAAAACTTTTTTACACAATGAGTGTTTAGGATTTGGAATGCACTGCCTGATAGGGTAGTGGATACAGATTCAATAATAGCCTTCTAAAGGGAATTGGATAAATACATGAAGTAGAAAAAAATGCAGGGATATGGGGAAAGAGGGGGGAGTGGGACTAACTGGATTGCTCTTCGAAAGAGCTGGTGCAGACTCGATGGGCCGAATGGCCTCCTTCCGTGCTATATGATTCTATGATCATAACTTCAAGGTTTACAAGTATCCATGCCTCCCATCTCCTCTCCATTGCTCAAATGGATGTTGCAGAATTCCTTGCATAACAATCTCCATTCCCCCAAATTCCAGTATAACAACCAAAAAAATGGGTCGAGCTAGAAATTAAAAACTCAAATTAAAAAAAAAATGATTTAATGTGGTATGTCTGTTAGTGGTTATTGCGATCTTTACCCCCTCCCCTGAGATATAACAATTTTATCAACAATTACAATTAAAAATGTAGTTGAAAATATCATTTTAAACAGGGGAGTCCTTCCCTAGGTATTTTGTGGAGTATTGATACTGAAAGGGGCTCATTGTTATTTTGTCACTCTAGCTGAGCTAGAGTAAGTGTTAAAGATCACAGTCACAGTATAAGAACTGATTGCACACATGCACACCTCAAATTATATATATTTAAAACCAGCAGATGCCAGTGATTCCATTTTGGTAATTGCTTTAGTTGCAAAATGTAAGGTGGATTATGGAACACTGGAGTAGCAACAAAATTCAAAGGATTGAGTGCCTCCATGTTATACTTTTCATGCAAACTGATTGACCTTTCTCACTTAACAGAAAGAGAGTGTCAAAAGGCAGTAGTTGAATAGCAGTGTTAGATAAGCTGATGCTGGGTGATTCTAATGCTGAATCTCTGTAGAACTGCTGAAGGGTGACAAATAGCCAAGCTACTTTACAGTTTAAAATGCTGTTGGTAAATAAGGAATCATTATCCTGTGCTATCTTCAACAGCACTGCTTTATGAAGCGTTTAAAAAGTCCCCAATTAGAACCTTTCTCCAGAGGCATTTCAAAAATTAAAGTCAAGCTGCAGCTGAAATGAGCTGAGAAAAATCCAAGTTGTTGCATCTCTGAAACCCTGACAATTATTTTGAAGTTCTTCTGGCACCGTTGTGAGGTAATGGAAATGTGTATATATACTTTTATTCTTTTTTTTTAACTTGGCAGCTTTGACAATCAGTCAGCAAGAGGTGAGTGTGGTCATGATATTTGGTTTAATATAGGACTAGGTTGGGTGTTGGCACAGCAGGTATAAAAGACGTATTGTTGCTTCACCAGAAATATTCCATTCAATGTTTGTGGACTGGTTTGTTCCTTTCATAAAAGTATGGGTGTCAATTTCCAGGGGTTTCTCCTGATCCCTCTGCCGTAACTTTGGCAGAAGAACTGTGGAAACCCCGAGAAAGCGGCATTGCTTTTCCAGGGTTTTCACGGCTCTTCCACTGAAGTTACAACGGAGATTGGGAGAACCCCCTGCAGAAATTCACCCCTTATGTCTTTCAGTTCACAGTTTTTGAGTAACATTTAAAATGTGTGCTTATTTTTATTTAGAGATAAGATTGCAACTGGTTCATTCGATAAAACTTGCAAATTATGGAGCTCTGAAACAGGCAAATGCTACCATACATTTCGTGGACATACTGCAGAAATTGTAAGTTTTTTGCTGTTATTGCCCCTTTTAATAATCAAACCTCCAAAAATAATTATATTTTGGAATTTTTTCTGTATATTTTTAATTTATCTTAAAGAAAATTGCTGCTGGCATCTTGGGGGAAGTTGAGTGAGATCCACTTACTTGAGTTTATTTACATGAGGGAGTTGCATTAATGACCAAATCAATTAGGCCAAGGTTGTATTTCAACTGTCTGTGTTAGCACAGCTTTCTGACAGCCTAAGTTTTCAAACTAGACTCTGCATTGTGATCTCAGGGGATCTGTGATGTCCTCAGATTGTTGTCCATTTGTCACCATAAACAGTGTCTGAAGAGTTCTGTATACTATAGGTTTTGAATTGTTCCTATAGCACTTCTGATGCATTGGCACATTATTTCTTTTGCGAAAGATACATTTTTTTATGCAATGATAACATTATTTTTCTTTGGGTACCCGAGTTGCTTTTTGAAAGTTAGGACAGGGTCTTTCCAGGAGTGTCAATATTTACAGTGGATCCCCACATAGTAAAGCTGGAGAACCACTGCCTTGCATCATGGGGCTCAGCAACTCTCCTAAAAATGCCATTGTCACTTGTTAATGAAAGCTAAAAGCAAATAAATTTATATGGTGAAAAGCTGAGGCCCCAGTACAGATTCCTGGGGAACACCACTTGTCATATCCCACCAATCAGAGTACATTCCCTTTATCCCTACTCTGTCTCCTACCTCCTAACCAATTATCAACCTATGTCAAAAGGTTACGTCCAATTCAGTGTGCTTTTATTTTTGTTAATCTTTTGAGATGAACCTTATCAAATGCCTTCAGGAAATTCATATAGACAACATCCATAGACACGCCCCTAGCCACCATATAGTGACCCCCTCAAAATGTTCAACTAGATTAGTCAGACATGACCTACCCTTCACAAATCAATGTTATCTCTTTTTGATCAGCTCATACTTTTCCAAGTGCTCAATTACTCTGTCCCTGATGATAGATTCCAGCAGCTTCCCTACACTGATGTTAAGCTGATAGGTCTGTAGTTACCTGGTTTCTCCCTCCCTCCCTTCTTAAATAGTGGATTAGCATTTTCAATTTTCCAATCCAGAGGCACAATTTCCTCACATTTCATTTAATACCCTGAAGTTGAAACCTGGAGATTTGTCTATCTTATATTCCATTATTTTCTACATTACCATTTTTTAAACTTATATTAAATCCACTAAGTTCTTCCCTTGAGTTATTTTTTAGGTTCCCTTGTATTGGTGGTGTTTTGTCCTCTTCCTCTACTGTGAAAACAGATACAACGGGCTGGATTTTGTCAATGGGGACGTGATGGAGGCGGGACTCCCACTTTTTGGGTTGTAGTCCCGCCTCCATCGACTTGTGGCCAACCCACTGTATTTTCCCTTGATTGACCTTGTTAAGCCCGCCCAGCGGGTTTAGCAGGCCAATCAAGGGTCCCTTGGATACAGGTGACGTTAGCCATTGAAATTTCATCTGTCAAGAGCTTTTGACAGATGAAATTTCAGCGTTTGACAGCTCTGTGAAGCTGTCAAACACTGACAATATGATTTCTAACTTGAGTCCCTGTACTTAGACTCAGTTAGAAATCAATCCAGCACAGAAAGCAGAGACTGCAGCTTTTGACAGCTCCGCGGCCATTCTGCTTTCTGTGCTGTGGATGTGAGGGACTCCCGACACCTTAAGGAAGCTAGCCTGCAGGACAAAGTTAAGGTAAGTAAAAGTTCTTAAAACACTTTACACACACCAAACACACTTACCTCTGCACTCATGCACCCATCACTCACCTGCACACCGGACATCTCGACCCCTCCAGACCGACGGTCCGCCTCGCTAAATCGGCGTGGTTCGGACCTGTCGGGAAGCCCACACTTCAGGGCTAAAAATAGGGATTAGGCAAAAAACTGCCTGTTAACTACCTGTTAACAGGCAGTTTATTGGCACTAATCTCCTTCCCGCTTCGGGGAGGCGGCTCCCAGCACAGGTCGGGTACCCGCCTCCTGGGAAACTGGCATGGAGGCGGGTTGGGGGCGGGATGGGTTCGGGACTCCCGAATCTGCTATTTTCACACCACTCCGCCTCCAAACCCGCCTCCACGGGCCGGTGAAAATTGAGCCCAAAGTATTCATTTAACAAGTCTATCATTTCCTTAGTCACACAGACTCACATATGAACAATCTCTTCTTCTCTTAGGCAGTCCCTCGGAACCGAGGATGACTTGCTTCCACACTAAAAATGAGTTCTCGGGTGACTGATGAGTTCAATGCGGGACCTACAGTCTCTGTCACAGGTGGGGCAGACGGTGGGTGGGGTGCTTGGGTTGACGTGCGCTCCTTCTGCTGTTTGCGCTTGGCTTCCGCTTGCTCCCGGCGAAGAGACCTGAGGTGTTCGGCGCCTTCCCAGATGCTTCTCCTCCACTTTGTGCGGTCTTGGGCCAGGATTCCCAGGTGTCGGTGGGGATGTTGCACTTTTTCAAGGAGGCTTTGAGGGTGTCTTTGAAGCATTTCCTCTGCCCACCTGGGGCTCTCTTGCTGTGTCGGAGCTCCGAGTAGTGCGCTTGTTTTGGGAGTCTCGTATCGGGCATGCGGACGATATGGCCCGTCCATCGAAGCTGATCGAGCGTGGTCAAAGCTTCGATGCTGGGGATGTTGGCCTGAGCGATAACATTGACGTTGGTGCGCCTATCCTGCCAATGGATTTGCAGGATCTTGCGGAGGCAGCGTTGGTGGTACCTCTCCAGTGCTTTGAGGTGCCTGTTGTACATGGTCCATGTCTCTGAAGCATACAGGAGGGCGAGTATCACTACTGCTCTGTAGACCATGAGCTTGGTGCTGGGTTTGAGGACAATAGCCACTTGGTGACGTACCAGTGGGCTGCTGGTGCCCTTGGAAAATAATATCCTAGTATGAGATGCCCCCTTCAGGCCAGAAGAGTGTTACCACTTTGTGCTTTTAAAACAACGTTCTTCCTTTTAGCAGTTATACCTTGTGATCCACGAAAATATATCTTAGGTCCTGGCGCTCAGGCTTAACAATTATCTGCAGTGAAACTGCATACTGAACTTTATATAATCTCCAAACTATCCAAAACAGAAAAAAAAATCACGTCAATCCAGAATCTCTCAGCTTAAAGAATATACTAAGTTTAAGAACTGGACAGCATACTGAGGTTTTTTTAGTACGATTATATAATTCTTTCATCCACGGTACACTGTACAGAAGTTTGTTCTATTGGAGGCCTCGAATCCGCTATCTTTACTGAAGAAACAAATGGAATTAATTTGAATTCTGATTATAATAGAATTTCATAATATTACGCAAGACTATTATGATAAAATTCTATTCTTGTCAGACGGAAAAAGAGATAACAGGGAAGGGGATGGGTAATCACTGGCTGCTGTTACATGATCTAATCTATCTTAATCCTATATCCCTTGAAAATAGTTATTTGTACTGCTCTGCAATTTAGTTAATTGCAGCATCAACTTTTGTGTCTTTAGTTTCTATGTTCAAATCAATATTATGCTTTCTTTGGCGTTATACGACATAACTTTCCTCTCCTAACTATTGGAAAACCACAAAAATAATAATTTTGAAAGAAATTCATGTTTGTGTATAAGTGAACAATGTAAAGCAGTAATTCAGTTGAGCGGTTCAGAGGATGTTCAAAAATCAATGATTCTAACTTTTGTGGGTTGAGGCAGTCCTTTTATTCCTGCGATTGGACCACTGTTTTATGTAAACATCATCCATTGTGCCAGGGTTGCTTTCAGAAACTACCGTGGCAGGTGGTGCCATTTGAAGAGAGCCTGATATAAAACGCTGGTTTTTATGTGAAATAAAATAACATTCCAAAGTTAAAAACAATTAAGGTGACCTATAAAAAATGTTGAATAACTTTTTATTTATAAAGATTGATATTTTTAACTCCTATTTTTAATCTATTATAGGTGTGTTTATCATTTAATCCTCAAAGTACCCTAGTAGCAACAGGCAGTATGGATACTACAGCAAAGCTCTGGGACATCCAGTCTGGAGAAGAATCTGTTACTTTAACGGTATATATAGAATGATGCTACAAATGCATCTTTTCAGTTTAAACATCTTGTAGTGATTTTGATCTCTTTGCACAAACGGTTTACATTTTGATATTGTCTCTTTGTCCCTTTGTGCATTCAAGTCATTCTGCCAGGAAGTATTTGATTTGCTAATGATGAATGTTCAGTAGCCAAATTGGCATCTGCTGTGCCACACGTTATTGTGCATCAGGTTGTCAATGACTGATCAAGAATCTTTGGGATCCAATGTGGTGACTAGTTTAAGGCCTTTAACCTTTTGGGAGCATTAGTTGCTTGAATGTTTTATCAGATAGTAGCTAAATTTACATAACTTCAGATTTGTGTAGCTAGATTATTTTCACTGATATCTAATACCGTGGTTCCCACTGGTTTACCACTAAACAATTCTACTCCAGCCTTTCTTCTCTTTTGCTTCTGTATGCCTTGTTTATGTAAATGTTTACCCAGTAGACATCATGTGTGATTGCAGCCATATTCTAAGCTGCCTCTGGCAGGGTGGAGTTGGTGAAGAATCAGTCTCCACGTTAAGTGTGGGGCATTTAAACTTTCTCTTAATGATGCCTGACTTGGCTGTGCATAAGAGTGGTAATCAAAATTTGAGATTATGAATGATGTTGGTACTTCTCAAATAAGATCCTAACTAGGTCCAACCCTTGGCTTATTGGTATCACTCTCACCTCTGAGTGAGAAGGTTGTGCATTCAAGCCCCACTCTAATGACTTGAGCATATAGTCTAAATTGACACTTAGTGCAATACAGAGAAAGTGCTGGACTGTTGGTGCCATCATTTGGATGAGATGTTAAAGCAGGAAGCTGTCTGCTTCCTCAGCTGGCTGTAAGGGATCCCTTGGCACGATTCACAGAAGTGCAGGAAGTTCTTTCTGTGTCTTGGCCAATGTCTACCTCTCAATCGACAACATTATAAACAGATTATCTGGTCAAAAATGAGAAGTCGCACAACACCAGGTTATAGTCCAACAGTTTTATTTAAAATTACGAGCTTTCGGAGCTGCTGCTCCTTCGTCAGGTAGAGGTGCTACCTGACGAAGGAGCAGCAGCTCCGAAAGCTCGTAATTTTAAATAAAACTGTTGGACTATAACCTGGTGTTGTGCGACTTCTCATTTTTGTCCACCCCAGTCCAACCCCGGCATCTCCGCATCAAGATTATCTGGTCATTTACCTCATTGCTGTTTGTGGGACCTTGCTGTGGACAGCTTGACTGCCATGTTTGCCTACATTACAACAGTGACTTCACTTCAAAAGTATAGGTTGCTCCTTTCTGATAAACTTCTTTCTTTCTTCTTTCTTTCAGGGACATTCAGCTGAAATCATCTCTTTGTCATTTAATACAACAGGAGATAAGATTATCACAGGCTCCTTTGACCATACAGTTTCTGTGTGGGATGTGGGATCTGGCAGGTGTGTAAGCTGCTTAGTGTGATGTATCAGTCCACACTTTAATGCTGTAAGTTTTAAACTCCTTTTGCAGCATTCAAATACAAATTCCTGCTGTCTCATATAACCTATAATGCCTTGTATCTTTGTACAAATTATGGAAAACAGAGATTTCAGCACAGATCCTTGGGACACAACAGCACCACCATCCCATCAATGTAAAAAGCAACCACTTACCTCTACTTTCCTCACTCAGTAATCTTTCTATCTCCTAGCAATCATTTTATCCATGTGGCTACATTCCTTTTAATATCATGTGCCTTAATATTTGACATTTTTATCAAATGTCTACTTAAAAAAATATACACATACAGCAGCCGCTGTATTCCCTTTGTACAAAAAAATAGAATTATTCAAGCATGACATATGCTTTAAAAATCCATATGCTTTACAAATCCATGCTGATTGTCCCTGTTTAACATAGGCTAAACAGGGACAATCAACATGGATTTGTAAAGTGTCTGTAAGTGTTCACTAATTTCATCATGTATTACAGCCCCTAGAAGTTTACCCACAGCTGAGGTAAGATTAATTGGCCTATAATTTCCTAGTTTATCCCTATCCCTTTTCTTGAACAAGAATTTAACATTTGCCAATCTTGGATCATTTAACACACTTCTTGCAGACAATGATTTTTAGAACATTAAGATGCCTCTGCTATCTCCTCCTCAGCATTCTGCAATGCATGCAATCAGGACTTAAGTGATTTTTCTACTTTAATCCCATTTTAGTTTTCTTTTGAATATTGATCTCTAGAAGTGGGTTTTCCCCAACCTCCTGGGATATTCCTACAGTTACATTTTCAGTTTCCTCTATTAAAACTGAGGCAAAGCACCTCGACTGTGCTTCACTCTACAACCCCCACCATTGTCTCCAAATGATCCTACCCCTTCTTTAATAACCCCTTTATCAGATATGTCTGTTGTCATTTATGTTCAGCACCAGCCTTCTTTAGAGTCATGGGGGGAAAAATTCAGTTGGTTGCGCCTCCCGTTAGCGCCTTAAGAGGGCGCTAATGGGGCGCAAAGCATCTAGCGCCCAGGCGCGCCGATCTTTTGGCCGCTCGCGAAATTAACTAGACATTTTGCAGTGGCGCTAAACACTACCGCCACGATCTCCTGCGCCGGCAGATCGTGACGTCAGTCGAGTGCGTATCGCCCCGGAGCGGATATTGAGTGGCGCCCCCTGCCTTACCGCCTGCCGCTAGCAACGACAGGTTGAGGGGAGCGTTTTGCAGTCAGGAAGGGACCGGGGAAGTGCTATTTAAAGGCGACCGCTTCCTGTCTTTTATTGTTGGTGACATTTTTGAACCACGCATTCTGAGAGAGAGAGAGAGAGAGACTTCTGGAGAGATTCAATGCTGTGTGAAGGAGTTTTGGGTACTGAGCAGCACTTCGCAGGTTCATTTTGATTTGCCCTTCCTTGTATCGATTTAGAAGAGACTGTGGGGGCTGCACTCTGAGCTCTTTCCCTGGTACTCTCCATTGTTCTTTCCAGCAGATTTGATGTACAGGTCTCTCCAGGCCGAGATTCAAGGCTGCAATGAGCAGGATGTGGATGGAGAGCAAAATCAACCCTCCCCTTTAAGAACTGGCCGGGGCCATTGTGTGTGTGTTCCATTGCTGACTGACATCACATGAGCTTCGCCAGCGCTCTGAGGTAGCGCCTCGCTCCTCGGCCTTTGCGCCTTAAGACAGGTGTGAAGCGCCTGATTTAGTTCTCCAATCACCTCCAGGGGCGATAAAAGTCAAGTTTGCAGTCGGTGACGAGAATTAGCGCCAGGCGCTAATCTTTGCGCCCGGCCGATAATTGCGCCCCAAATGGGGCGATACTGAATTTCTCCCCCATAGAGTCATAGAGTTATACAGCACGGATAGAGGCCCTTCGGCCCATCGTGTCCGCGCCGGCCATCAAGCCCTGTCTAATCTAATCCCATATTCCAGCATTTGGTCCGTAGCCTTGTATGCTATGGCATTTCAAGTGCTCATCCAAATGCTTCTTGAATGTTGTGAGGGTTCCTGCCTCCACAACCCTTTCAGGCAGTGAGTTCCAGACTCCAACCACCCTCTGGGTGAAAAAGTTCTTTCTCAAATCCCTTCTAAACCTCCCGCCCTTTACCTTGAATCTATGCCCCCTTGTTATAGACCCCTCTACTAAGGGAAAAAGCTCCTTAGTATCCATTCTATCTATGCCCCTCATAATTTTGTACACCTCAATCATGTCCCCCCTCAGCCTCCTCTGCTCCAAGGAAAACAAACCCAGTCTGCCCAGTCTCTCTTCATAGCTGAAGCACTCCAGCCCGGGTAACATTCTGGTGAATCTCCTCTGCACCCTCTCCAAAGCGATCACATCCTTCCTGTAGTGTGGCGACCAGAACTGCACACAGTATTCCAGATGTGGCCTAACCAGTGTTTTATACAGCTCCATCATAACCTCCTTGCTCTTATATTCTATGCCTCGGCTAATGAATGCAAGTATCCCATATGCCTTTTTTACCACCTTATCCACCTGTTCCGCCGCCTTCAGGGATCTGTGTACTTGCACACCAAGATCCCTCTGACCTTCCGTCTTGCCTAGGGTCTTACCATTCATTGTGTATTCCCTTTCCTTGTTAGTCCCTCCAAAGTGCATCACCTCGCACTTTTCCGGATTCAATTCCATTTGCCACTGTTCCGCCCATCTGACCAACCCATCTATATCGTCCTGCAGACTGAGGCTACCCTCCTCGCTATTTACCACCCTACCAATTTTTGTATCATCCGCGAACTTACTGATCATACCTTTTACATTCATATCCAAGTCGTTAATGTAGACCACAAACAGCAAGGGACCCAGCACCGATCCCTGTGGTACCCCACTGGCTACAGGCTTCCAGTCACAAAAACAACCTTCGACCATCACCCTCTGCCTTCTGCCACTGAGCCAGTTTTGTATCCAATGTGCCAAGGCACCCTGGATTCCATGGGCTCTTACCTTCTTGACCAGTCTCCTGTGCGGGACTTTATCGAAGGCCTTACTGTAATCCATGTATACCACATCCACTGCGTTACCCTCCTCCACACACCTAGTCACCCCCTCAAAAAATTAAATCAAATTAGTCAGACATGATCTTCCCTTGACAAAGCCATGTTGGCTAACCCTGATTAATCCTTGCCTCTCCAAGTGGAGACTAATTTTGTCCCTCAGAATTTTTTCCAATAATTTTCCTACCACTGATGTTAGGCTCACTGGCCTGTAGTTCCCCGGTTTTTCCCTACTCCCTTTCTTGAATAATGGTACTACATTAGCGGTTCTCCAGTCCTCTGGCACATCCCCTGTGGCCAGAGAGGTTCTGAATATATGTGTTAGAGCCCCCGCAATCTCCTCCTTTGCCTCACACAGCAGCCTGGGATACATTTCGTCAGGACCTGGGGATTTATCCATTTTTAGACCTGCTAAAACCGCCAATACCTCCTCCCTCTCGATGTTAAAATGTTCGAGTATATCACAGTCCCCCTGCCCTAATTTTATGTCTGCATCGTCTTTCTCCATAGTGAAAACAGATGCAAAAAATTCATTTAGAGCCCCACCTACATCTTCCGGCTCCACACACAGATTGCCACTTTTGTCCCTAATGGGCCCTATTTTTTCCCTAGTTATCCTCTTACCCTTAATATACTTATAAAACATCTTAGGATTTTCCTTTATTTTGCTCGCCAGTGTTATTTCATGGCCCCTCCTTGATCTCCTAATTTCTTTTTTAAGTATCCCCCTGCACTTTTTGTACTCCTCTAGGGCTTCCTCCGTCTTTAGCATTTTGTGTCTGCCAAAAGCCCTCCTTTTTTTCCTGATCCATTCTCGTATATCCCCTGACATCCAAGGTTCCCTGGGGTTTTTGGAACCACCCTTGACCTTTACGGGAACATGCTGCCATTGTATGATCTCAATCTCCCTTCTGAAAGAATCCCATTGCTCCGATGCGGATTTTCCTACAAGCAGCTGATCCCAGTCCATTTTGGCCAGATCCTGCCTTATCCTATTAAAATCGGCCTTCCCCCAATTTAGAACTTTTATTTCCGGCCCATCCCTGTCCTTTTCCATGACCACCTTAAATCTCACCGTATTATGGTCACTGTCACCAAAGTGCTCACCTACTAGCACTTCTTCCACTTGGCCGGCCACATTCCCTAGAATTAGGTCCAGTACCGCCCCCTCTCTTGTAGGATTTTCTACATGCTGGCTCAAAAAGCTCTCCTGGATGCACTTTAAGAATTTTGAACCCTCTAAGCCTTTCACACTCTGACTATCCCAGTTAATATTGGGGAAGTTGAAATCCCCCATTATCATTACCCTATTATTTGCACATTTCTCTGAGATTTGCCTACATATCTGTTCCTCTATCTCCCCCTGACTGTTTGGGGGCCTATAGTACGCTCCCAGCAAAGTGCTTGCCCCCTTTTTGTTTTTAAGCTCCACCCATATAGCCTCATTGGTGGAACCTGCTAATATATCATCCCTCCTTATGGCAGTAATTGATTCCTTAATTAATATTGCGACACCCCCTCCTCTTATACCTCCCCCTCTGTCTCGCCTGAAGATTCTATACCCCGGAATATTGAGCTGCCAGTCTTGCCCCTCCCTCAACCATGTCTCCGTGATAGCAACAATATCATACTCCCATGTGTTTATCAACACCTTCAGTTCATCCACCTTATTCGCTAGACTCCTTGCATTAAAATAGATGCCTTCCAGCCTTGCTCTTACATGTTTGCCCTGTCTTCCAAGCTGACTTGTTTTTTTCTCTATATTTGACTGTGCATCACTCCCTATTGTAGCTCCACTCTGTATCCCATCCCCCTGCCAAGTTAGTTTAAACCCCCCCCCAACAGTGCTAGCAAACCTCCCCGCAAGGATATTTGTCCCGCTCTGGTTCAGGTGCAAACCGTCCGACTTGTACAAGTCCCACCTTCCCCAGAAGCAGGCCCAGTGATCCAGGAAACTAAAACCCTCCGTCCTGCACCAATTCTTTAGCCACGCATTCATCTGTTCTATCCTCCTATTCTTATACTCACTAGCACGTGGCACTGGGAGTAATCCAGAGATTACAACCTTTGAGGTCCTGCTCTTTAATCTGCTGCCTAGCTCCCTAAATTCTTGATGCAGGACCTCATCCCCCTTCCTACCTATGTCGTTGGTCCCAATGTGAACCACGACCTCTGCCTGCTCACCCTCCCCCTTAAGAATGCCCTGTAGCCGCTCAGTGACATCCATGACCCTGGCCCCAGGGAGGCAACAAACCATCCTGGAGTCACGTTTACGGCCACAGAAACGCCTATCTGTTCCCCTTACGATAGAATCCCCTACTACTATTGCTCTCCCACTATTTTTCCTCCCTTTCTGAGCAGCAGAAGCAACCCTGGTGCCAGGAAGTTGGCTGCTGCCGCTCTCCCCTGGTGAGTCATCCCCCTCAACAGTATCCAAATCGGTATACCTGTTTGAAAGGGGGATGACTGCAGGGGTCCCCTGTACTTCCTGCCTGCCTCTGCTGCTCCGCCTGATGGTCACCCATTTCCCTTCTGCCTGTGCAGCCCTACCCTGCGGCGTGACCAACTCGCTAAACGTGTTATCCACGACCCTCTCAGCATCGCGTATGCTCCAAAACTCATCCACCCGCAGCTCGAGCGCCGCAATGCAGTCTACAAGTAGCTGCAGCTGGATGCATTTCTCGCACACATGGTCCCCAGGGACACTGGCAGCGTCCCTGAATTCCCACATGGAGCAAGAGGAGCATAACACGGGGCTGATCTCACCTGCCATGACCTACTCCTTTAATTAAATTAAAAATGTATTCAATATCCCAGTTACAGATATACTCTAGGGCGCTTTATTTACCAACTGTCCCCACTACACCACAGAGACCCTAGAAATTTAACACCACAGAATTTAAGCTTAAAAAGAGAGAAATACTCACCAACCAATCACTTACCTGCTTTTTGGTGACGTCACACTTCGATTATTTTTCCCTCCGAGTTCAGAGACTGGTACACCTTACCTGGTCTCTGGAGCCTTTTATAGACCCACTGCCGCCGCTGAAACTCCCGCCGACGCTCTCTTTCTTCTCCCTCTTAGCCTTTCTAATCTAATTTTTTGCTTTACTTCTATACCCTCTATATATTTCTCATAGATTTTTTTCTCTATCATTCCCATATATTAAATTAAATGATATAAGATGTAACTTTTCATGTTTAGAGTTAACTTTAAATTAACAAGGTGTCTGCCGTGGCTCAATGGGTAGCACTCTCGCCTCTGAGTCAGAAGGTTGTGGGTTCAAGTCTCGCTACAGAGATTTGAGCACATAATCTAGGCTGACACTTCAGAGCAGTACAGAGGGAGTCGTGCACTGTCGGAGGTGCTGTCTTTCAGATGAGACGTTAAACCGAGGCCCAGTTTGCCTTCTCAGGTGGATGTAAAAGATCCCATGGCACTATTTGAAGAAGAACAGGGGAGTTCTCCCTGGTGCCAATATTTATCCCTCAACCAACATCACTGAGACAAATGATCTGGTCATTATCTCATTATGGTTTGTGGGACCTTGCAGTGCACAATTTGGCTGCCGTGTTTCCTACATTGCAACAATGACTACACTTCAAAAGTAATTCATAGCCTGTAAAGTGCTTTGGGATGTCCTGAGGTCATGAAAGGCACTATATAAATGCAAGTTCTTTCTTTTTTAACTTATGGAATGAACTTCTGTCTAAAACATTGAGTTCTATCTTGGTTAATGCATTCAGAAGGGAATATATTTATTATTCATCAGATAAAATGAAGGTGAAAATGGTCTGTGGTGGTCTTGATAAGCTAAACTTTGGGTTAGTGGTGTTTACTTTTTTCCTGTTGTGTACTCAAATATTTGAATATTCTATACTGAAAACTTGGGAAACAAGCAGAAATAATCTACAACCCAATTTTGGATAAGTACAAAATGTAAAATTCGAGATTGAAATTGCATTTGTACATACTTGCCTTTTGAATTTAGGGGTGTGTGACTCATGCATCAGTCTGTTTTATTGGTACTTGTTTTCGTATCCAAACATGGGTAAGGTTGGAAATAAAGCTTTGCACTCAGAACAGTTAGAGAATATTAACTGGCCATTGTTAATTCTGTGATTTGTTAGGAGAATGCATACCCTGATTGGCCACAGAGGAGAGATCAGCAGTGCACAGTTTAATTGGGACTGTTCACTTATTGCTACTGGATCAATGGACAAAACCTGTACGGTAAGACTGCCACTAAATGGTGTCACCATACTGTAGAAATTCCCACAGCCTTATTAAAGAATTGGCACTGCTGGCTTCAATCAGACTGAAATAGCTCAGTATTGGTGTTATTTGACACTGCAGGTCTAGAATATAATTTTTAGTTAAATTTCTTGTTTTAAAATTGCTTGCTATTATTTTGATTTTCCTCCAGCCTAAAATTTAAAAATTAAACTATTGAACCTGCATAGCTCTGTGATTTTGAGAGCTGCGAATAGGTTAGAGCATTGAGTGCTGCAGTCATTCAGGTTTCTGGCACCTATCTATGCCCCAGAAATGGTAACCAAGAAGTGATGAACAGCAACCCTGTAGTGCATAGTGTTGGTTGTCTAATGGGGTCATGATTTTGTTTCTAGCCTGTATGGTGCATAAGAAATTACAAAACAAATCATTTACTGAGACATTGGGAGGAATTTTCATGTTGTTCCCATTTTAATATCTACATTTGCATTTAAACCAGGCCATAAACTGACAATTACACAGTTTTGTTTTGGCAACATCATCCGAAAACACGTCAAATTCCACATGTACGCTGACAACACCCAGCTCTACCTCACCACCACCTCCTTTGGCCCCTCTATTGCCTCTGATTAGTCATGCTGCTTGTCCTACATCCAGTATTGGATGAGCAGAAATTTCTTCCCATTCAATATTGGGAAGACCAAAACCATTGTCTTCGGTCCCCAACACCAACTCCGTTCCCTAGCCACCAACTCTATCTCTCTCCCTGGCCACTGTCTGAGGCTAAACCAGACTGTTTGCAACCTCGGCATCCTGTTTGACTCTGAGCTGAGTTTCGGACCACATATCCTCTCCATCACCAAGACCACCTACATCCACCTCCATAATATCACCTGCCTCCGCCCCTGCCTCAACTCCTCTGCTGCTGAAACACTCATCCATGCCTTTTTTCCCTCCAGACTCGACTATTCCAATGCTCCCCTGGCCGGCTTCCTATCTCTGTAAACTTGAGCTCATCCAAAACTCTGCTGCCCGTATCTTAACTCGCATCAAGTCCCATTTACCCATCACACCTGTGCTTGCTGACATCCATTGGCTCCCGGTGTGGCAACGCCTCGATTTAAAAATTCTCCCCCTTTTCAAATCTCTCCAGGGTCTCACCCCTCCCTATCTCTGTAATCTTCTCCAGCCCGACAACCTTCCGAGGTCTCTGCGCTCCTACAATTCTGGCCTCTTGTGAATCCCCGATTTTCATCGCTCCACCATTGTAGGCTGTGCCTTCAGCTGCCTAGGCCCCAAGCTCTGGAATTCCCTCCCTAAACCTCTCCGCCTCTCTACCTCTCTCCTCTCACTTCTTAAAACCTATCTCTTTGACCAAGTTTTTGGTTACCTGTCATAATATCTCTTTATGTGGCTCTGTGTTAAATTTTGTCTGATAACGATCCTGTGAAGTGCATTGGGACGTTTTTACTACATTAAAGCCGCTATATAAATGCAAGTTGTTGTTGTTAAATATTTCTTCTAATAATTAAATGTTGCCCTTTTATTTGCTTCATGACTTCTCTCAAACCATAAATGTTAGAAACTACTCCAAGTTTACATTACACAGTTTAAGCTCTGGCAGCTTGTTGGTATAACATATCTCTGCCAATGTGCCGTGTCTTATAGTGACCAGTAGTGGGCGCATATCTTATGGTGAGCCCCTGACGTTGGTCAGGGTTTTGGACATAGGAACGGCAAGTATAGGTGATGTGTTTTCATGAAGAAAAGGCATAGGAATCACAGGGCAATCATCCTGCAGCACTCTTGTGCATCTCCAGCACTGGTAGAATAGAGGTTGCTAGTTTTCTGACAGAATGGTGTGTGTCAAATGGAGACCTGAAAAGAGGGCAAGAAAATGTTAAATTTTGAACTATGCAACGCAATGTTTCTGTGGTCCAATGTCTTTTGCATTTTCATTAAAGCCGATTTTTGGTGGCATTCAACAGTTGGGAAATGTAGGGGGTGGTGGTTTGTGTCAGCTTCACCTCTGACTTCTGAGCGGTTCGAATCGCTCCCACTCCCTTGGTTCTAGACCTTGGACTTATTTGGGGGTTGTGCTAAAAAGTGCAGCAGACAACTGGTTTTGATGCAAAAACTTTGATCTTTGTTTAAGAAAGTAAAACACAACACAAGCACTCTTAACACTCTAAAGGTGGGGAACACTTCGGTACAAGCGAGGGAAATAACATTAAAAGAATACTACACCCCTCCCAATCCCACTTGACTATCTAGGTTGGACTCCAGTGAACCAGGGATGATACTCACCAGAATCCTTGACAGTTAGGTTAGTTCGCGGTTTTGGGGTTCACTCTATATGTCGGTTGGTGTCTGCCGTACCCCGTACGCGGTAGAGGACTTCAACTGCGTATCTGGTCAGTCTTCGCGAGTCCGCTGATGCGGTAGGGTGCGTATTGGATTTATCAGGTGAGTACCCACTTTTCTTTAGTTTAGAAGTAGGGTTTAGAGTTTTTTAAGGGAAAATCTTACCCAGGGGTAAGACAGGAGTAGATTGTAGAGTGGAAACTTTGCGGTTCTTCGGTTTTTCTTCGAGTTGGTTTTCTTTGGTCGCGGTGGCCCGAATACTGGTACTTGGTGTTTGGTTGGTTGTTTCTTGAGAGCCTTGTTACTGCGAGGTGTCCGGTGGTCACTGAGGCGGTCGTTCTGGGTTCTTCTCGTGTCAGCCTAATTTGTTGGATGGTCTGGCCTTCGAGCTGTCGACCTCCTGGCTGGACGCGGAACGCTGAACGGTGTTGGTTTTAGAACTGTGTTGCGGAGAATGCCTCCGTTGATGTCTTCTTGTTCTTCCTTCCTCTTCTTTTTCAGGTTGAGAACGGGCCTTCAATTATACCCATTGAAGGTTCCTTATCTGCGCGCCAAATCAGGTCTCGGTCTTTGTTAGTTTTGGCGGGCTCGTTAACGGTAACTGGTTTTGTTAAGGTGTGAAGTGATTCCGGGATGGCCCCATCCCGTTGATGTGCCACTTAATCGGAGCTTGATTGTTCTTATGTTTTGGGTTTCTTGGTTGGGCCTGTAATTTCTATTGGGTAAGCCAAAGTAATTTGTTTTATGCGTGTCTTAATGGGCTCTGTAGCTTGGGGTGGAGACTGTTCTCCTCGGGTTTATTGTTAGGATGCTAATGTCTGATAGGGGCCGATTTAAACTTCCAGCGAGATCATGCGGTTCCCCAGACAGTTCCCATTAGCTCCAATACCCAAACTGTTTTTACAGAGGTTGATCCCACCTTCCTTCACAGCCTTTTCTCCCCTACAAGCCCAGACATGTTTTAAAAATACCAAAATCTTGGTTTTTGCTCGAAAAGTCCTTCGGTTAGGCCCAATGCACTTCACCACCCTGTAATAGCTAGGAAAGAGTCCAAAGTCTTTTTCCTTAGGAGTTTTCTTAGAGTTTAGGAGGATCTGTGAATTTTGAGAATCTTACAGAAAGATGTAGTTGCACTGTACATCATAGTACAAGAAAGTTAGAGGAAGAAATTGGACCTCGTTGCGTCCATTTTACATGAGTAAAATGGCCGCCATGTGTCCCAATTTCGAGGTCCAATGTCCTGCGCTCCAAGAACACCTGAAAAACATTCGACCCAAAATTGTGTTGGGCCATTTTTTAGACGGTCGGAACGACCACCAAAACAGGTGTTAGGCCTCTTTCATCTGCTAATGAGGGGCTTAGCACCTATTGTAGGGTGCCTCTTCTGAATTCGGCTGTCCTGAACGGAACAAGTGACAGTCCTGTTCTGCTCAGGTTTTCTGCACATGGATGCACCTTAGCCAGTAATTTCCCACCCCCCCCCCACTGCCACAATTCCAATCCTCGTTATGCACCTCCTAGTGCACTGGCAAAGACATTGGGCAGGTTAACTGCCTTCCCCTTCAGTTGAGGTGCAGAATAAGACATTTTGCATTTCTTTCATTAAAAGACTCTTTAACGATGAATTCATTTGATTCATGAATACTGATATTTTCCAGCTTTGGGATGCTGTCAGTGGAAAATGTGTGGCAACATTGTCTGGACATGAAGATGAAGTACTGGATGTTTGCTTTGATTACACAGGACAGCTTATAGCAACTGCATCAGCTGATGGTAGGTGTACTAACAATTGGGTCCATAAAAAGGAACAAGTGTATTCATTATGCCTCTTATGTTCTGGTGCTCGTATGCAGATATGACATGCCCCAATTTCAATGTAATGCACTCAGTTACACCCCATAATGAATTTTATAGGATATAACATGCAAGATGATGGGGTAAATTTGATATGAGACCACATAAATCCCCAACATCCCATTGGATCTTCCCCTGGGATTTTCATGGGGTCAGACTTAATTAACTATTTAAGGTGAGCACCCGACCTTTATTGGGATCGATGCCAAAGGGAGGTTGAATTGTGTCACCTAATTGTAAAGGGCTGCAGCTAAAATTTAAAGGCATGTGCTACTTAAAGGTAAATAGCCTCATATCAGGCAGAAAGTTATTGTGGCTTTTAAAAAGGCTTTAAATATGTTACAAAATTGTATGGGGAGAAAAGTGTTAGAAAATACCATTAGCAGCCAAAATAATTGTGGAGGCAACAAATGGCGTGTCTGGGCAAGTGATAGTGGGGCATCACTGAAACTTTGGGCTGGATTTTACCAACCTCGGCGAGTCGGTGGCGGGTCCTGGCCTCACTGCTGGCTCCAGCCCGCTGTCCAAAATGATTTTCCCCTGATTGGGCTTGTTAAGCCTGCCCAGCACGTTTGCTGGCCAATTGAAGGAAGCGGGTCTGATGACGTCATTCGATGACACGTTATCAGCTGGTTTCCTTAAAGGGATCATGTGCAAATTAATTTTGAAATTTGTGCCGTCAGTGTTATACAGCATTGAGGTGCTGCAAACACTGACGAGCACTACACAATGGTGCAGGGCTGCAGCCAGGCTCTCCCATGACTCCCTCCATATGGAGGGAGTCACAGCATGCAGGGAGGTTCTCTTCCCTTCCAATGGGTGGAAGAACCCTCCCCAGGTTGCACATTGCACAGGAGGACACAAGCAGGGATGTTGTCAGGAGGACCAGGCTGCAGTGGCACAAACCTTTCAATGATCCCAATAGATCACAAAACGTTACTGTAAAGCCACACTCAACCTCATCCTGCTGTGCCACTCATCACATCCCCATCACTCTGTCTTCCCTACCCTACTCCTGCACATCTTTACTCACACCAACTTATCTTGCACCTCCACCCATCCCTCTCTATCTACATTATCACTTCCCCATCTCACTAGCCACCCCTCACATTTCACCCTCATCCTAGTCCAATCATACCAACTAACAACACACTAGGGTAGGCACTTGTGTGTTTTAGCCAATGTTCATGTGAAGTTTCTATTAATGTGCTGTCAAACATTGAAATCTTTATTTTCAACACTTTGCATTCTTGGACAGATTTGTGTGAACCTTTGGAAGTGTCTTAGTGAGTTGCAGTGAATGGTGAGACATAACGGTAACCCCCCCCACCCCGAGCAATGCTGATGAGTGTGAAAAGAATGGATTGGGCATTGTAGGGATGCTTTATGGTGTTGGTGTGGGGTGGTGCTAACCGGCGCATCATGTGGCAGTCAGGGTGTACGGCGTCAAGTGAAGTAAATCTGGCCATGGTGAGGCCATCCCGGGTGTCCCAGGCAGCAATGTGGTCGGGTGCTGATGCCCTCTGTCCTGTGCAGCATCAGTTGATTGCAGAGAAGGTTGGTTTTATTGTTGGTGCTGCTGGTGTGCCTGGTGCTGCTGGTGTTGGGGCTGATCGTGGTGGGATTCTGAGGACCAAGGTGAGAGAGTATAAACCGTATCCATTCTGATGTAATAGATGGCAGGTGAACTTGAGATGACAGAAGCGATCAATGGTGAGAGGCGTTGTTCCAATGAGGTGACACTGGATAGAAAGTTTGCTCCAAACACTTGCAACCTGCAAAAAGCTCAATCTGTCTTCCAAATGCAGTAAGCAACAGCTTCTGAGCTTGGAAAGTAAACAGCTGTGAGATGGGAGCTTTTATAGCACATTTGCAGCTGTCAAGTAATGAGATGATTCCATGGTCATACAACTCCCGCCCTGCTTACCTGACGTGATCCCTGAGCAGCGTAGACCCCGTGGGCGATCTGGTAAACTCTGAAGGTGAGCTGAAAATAGTTCTTAATCCTCTGTTAACCAGGTCATAATGACCTGAATTGCCTCCCCCGCCGCTGCGTGTCAGGTCTGCTCAGCAATGACAGACCCGACATTTGGGAAAGGCACGTGGTGGTGAGTTGACAGCGGGGTCCCGACCTGCTGTCAAAAAAAAACATTTTCCCACCCGACCCACCACCGATCGCGCCCGCTGACCCCCCGCAAAATTCCCCCCTTTGTGTTTGATGGCTGATAAAGTGGAGATACTGCTGTATGAGGTGTATGCAAGAAGGGTTCCCCTGTTTGGCTCTCCAGGATACCCGCCCCAGAGGACAGCAGTGCAATATACCTGGCTGGAGGTGGCAGCCAGAGTCCACACTATGTGCACTACCACATGACCTAGGAACAGATAAGGAAGAGGATAGTGCACCAAAAAGGGGTGAATGTCATCAGTGGCAAGGGATTGGAGTTTCTACTAGATGCTGAAAAGGATGTCTTTGGTCTTCCTGATGTTCTGCTGAAAGAAGTTTCAACTCATCCAAGACTTTATGTCAGACAAGTCACGCAAATATAACACACAGTTAGTATCTTATAATGCACGCTTTGTGGGAAGGTGTATCTTGGAGCAGATTGTTTAATATTCACCCTTTTTGTGCTATGGTAGGGTTGGACTAGGAGCCTGCCAGCAGCCCAGGACAAGACAACACTCTGGGTACCTCTCATTAATGTTTGCAAGCATCAACACAGTGACACAAACCCAGATTTGCGGTTAGTGAGCTTGAGGAGGTAGCGCTCATCTAAAAGACAGCACCACTGACCATGCAGCATTCCCTCAATAGTGCACTGAAATGTCAGACTAATTTATGTGCTCAAGTTGATAGTGAGGCTTGAACCCTCAATCTTCTGACTCAGAAACATCTAGATGCGTCACATTGAAGAGAAGGAGCAAGAATCTTCTGCCTGGGATGGCCACATGGCGTGGTGGCTTGGCTTAGTTAGTAACACTTATGTTTCTGAGTCAGAAGACTGTGGGTTCAAGCCTCACTATCAACTTAAGTACATCATTTAGTCTGACATTTGAGTGCACTGCAGAGGGAATGCTGCATTGTCAGTGGTGCTGTCTTTTGGATGAGGCATTAAACTGAAACCCCATCTACCTGTTCATGTGGATGTAAAAGATCTAATGGCACTGTTTAAAGGCCTGGCATCCTAGTCAATATTCGTGGCTGATGACCTTGACCGCCACTGGTAGTGATGTCCCCGTGGTTGGCTGCAAGTGACTTTGCAGGTGATCTTTGCTAGGTAGGCATGCCAGAGGCTGCAGACATGGTTGGAGAGCAGGGGGGTTCTCCTGGTGTTCTGATAGAAAACATAGAAGATAGGAGCAGGAGTAGGCCATTCGGCCCCTCGAGCCTGTTCCGCCATTTAATGAGATCATGGCTGATCATCCAAATTCAGTACCCTGTCCCTGCTTTCTCCCCATATCCCTTGATCCCTTCAGCCTTAAGAAATATATCTATCTCCTTCTTGAATATATTTAATGAATTGGCCTCAACTGCCTTCTGTGGTAGAGAATTCCACAGGTTCACCACTCTCTGGGTGAAGAAATTCCTCCTCATCTCAGTCCTAAATGGCTTACCCCTTATCCTTAGACTGTGACCCCTGGTTCTCGACTCCCCTGCCATCGGGAACATCCTTCCTGCATCTAGTCTGTCTAGTCCTGTTAGAATTTTATAAGTTTCAATGAGATCCCCTCTCATTCTTCTAAACTCTAGCGAATATAAGCCTAATCGACCCAATCTCTCTTCATACGTCATTCCTGCCATCCCAGGTATCAGTCTGGTGAATCTTCGCTGCACTCCCTCCATGGCAAAAACATCCTTCCTTTGATAAGGCGACCAAAACTGCACACAATACTCAAGGTGTGGTCTCACCAAGGCCCTGTACAACTGCAGCAAGACATCCTTGCTCCTGTACTCTAATCCTCTCGCTATGAAGGCCAACATACCATTTGCCTTCTTAACCGTCTGCTGTACCTGCATGCTTACCTTCAGCGACTGGTGCACAAGGACACCCAGGTCTCGTTGCACTTCCCCTTTTCCCAATCTATTGCCGTTCAGATAATAATCTGTCTTCCTGTTTTTGCCACCAAAGTGGATAACCTCGCATTTATCCACATTGGGCAGATGCAGTATAATCACCCAACCTGTCCAAATCATACTGTAGTTTCTCTGCATCCTCCTCACAGCACACACGCCCACCCAGCTTTGTGTCATCTGCAAACTTGGAGATATTACATCTAGTTCCCTCGTCTAGATCATTAATATATATTGTGAATAGCTGGGGTCCTAGCACCGATTCCTGCGGTACCCCACTAGTCACTGCCTGCCACTCGGAAAAAGACCCGTTTATTCCAACTCTTTGCTTCCTGTCCGCCAACCAGTTCTCTATCCAAGTCAGTACCTTACCCCCAATCCCATGTGCTTTAACTTTGCACGCTAATCTCTTATGCGGGACCTTATCGAAAGCCTTCTGAAAGTCCAAATACACCACATCCACTGGTTCTCCTTATCTATTCTACCAGTTACATCCTCAAAAAATTCCAGTAGATTAGTCAAGCATGATTTACCTTTTGTAAATCCATGTTGACTTTGTCCGATCCTGTCACTGTTTTCCATGTGCTCTGCTATTACATCTTTTATAATGGACTCCAACATTTTCCCCACTACCGATGTCAGGCTTACCGGTCTATAATACCCCGTTTTCTCTCTACCACCTTTTTTAAATAGTGGGGTTACATTAGCTACCCTCCAATCCATGGGGACTGTTCCAGAGTCTATAGAATTTTGGAAGATGACCAGCAATGCATCTACTATTTCTCGGGCCACTTCCTTAAGTACCCTAGGATGTAGATTATCAGGCCTTGGGGATTTATCGGCCTTCAATCCCGTCAATTTCCCCAACACCATTTCCTACAAATACTGATTTCATTCAGTTCCTCCCTCTCATTAGACCCTATGTTCCCCGACATCTCTGGGAGGTTATTTGTGTCCTCCTTTGTGAAGACCAATATTTATATCTCAACCAACACGAACAAATCAGATTAACTGGTCCTTAAACTAATTGCAGTTCGTGGGACATTGCTATGTACAAATTGGCTGTTGTGTTTGCCTACATAACAATAATGATGACACTTCAAAAGTAAGTAATTGGCTGTGAAGTGCTTTGGGACATCCTGGGGGCGTGAAAGGTGCTATATAAATGCAAGTTTGTTCATCCTATCCTGCCAATTAAAATGGGGTTGTGTAGCTTGTAGTCAGATACCTAGGTGCACCTTGAGGTACAATGAACATTGATATTCTGAGAGATAATTTATAGGTCCCCACTTCTTAAAGATCTTCCTATTGTGCTGAACTCTTGAGTTTCTTTGCAGTCGGTTTCTCTGATATTGGAAATAGTAACTTGCCATCTTGTCTTTTAACAGAAACTTCTACTTGTGCTATGATCCTGGAAAAACAGAAGATATATCATTTAAATAGCATTAAAAATACCCCAGGAAAAAGTGTTGCATAGTGTTGGCAAAAAAGGTCACTATAATTTTCAACAACCTATGCAAATTTCCTGTAACGTTGGGTGAAAGTATTGCTGGGCGTCACTGCTGTCCAAGCATTTGGGGATTTGGTGGCAGACTAAATAAATATTGTTTCCATGCTGTACACGTGCTAAATTAACTTATTGCTCAAGACAATAATGCAATGTGCAGCCTGACCACAAATTGCAACTGGCAAGTTTTAAGCAGGATCAGGGTGGGAGCAATGGCTGCCTAATTCCTGCTGATCACACACCCAAATCACATCAGTAGTAAGGATATTGCCGGCCAACATGGTGAGTTTCAGGAGTTGTCTCATACGTGTTGAACTTATAAGTTATAAGTGAAATAGTGGCTTTTTACTTGAGTGAATGAATGTCAGTATTGTGCCATAAATGGTACAATGTGATACTTATATGAATGTCTTTTTCATCACTATCTGGAATACGTTATGTGATTGTAGACCGCCCAGTCATCACTAACCACTATTGGATAGAATTTTAATTTTCACTGGAATTATATCACTTAATAATTGAACGAGTCAGTTAGAATGATTTAATTATTCAAATTTTAATAATCAGTTAGTAAAGTAAATCATTATTTAAATATTTTCAGTTAAAGAGGTGGGATGCAGCTAGCCAGATTTAATTATCATATGATGCAAGGTATATTTTAACCCCTTCTGGGATAATGAAGTTGTCACTGACAACCATTTACAGAATATTTAAGTAATCTTTAGGCATGATTACAAGTTGGTAATTGGGTTCTGATGACATTCTTGTCTGGTTTCTAATGGTCAACTGAAGCCAGGGAATAGGTTATACATAGAATCATGCCCTGGTAGATACTGACTGTTCAATTTTTATCAAGATATAATTTGCAGAAGATTTCACGCCTTTGTTGCAGCTGTTTGATACATCTGTGCCATTTGTGCAGAGAAGTCTCGATGCTGAATATGTTTACTGTTTGCTTGAAGGTACTGCAAGAGTTTACAGCGCAGCCAGCCGCAAGTGTATGGTGAAGCTAGAGGGTCATGAAGGAGAAATCTCCAAGGTAGGTTTAAAAAAACTTGCTAGAGAATGATTGTACAAAAGGTAAGCTTTAGGGGAGTAATTCGACTTGCGACCAAAATGGGCACAAATTCAGCGGAGCAATTACTCTGAGCACTGGTCCACGTTGAGTCAAACTTGGCTTTGGGCTTCATAAATGCTGTGTGCACCAAACGGGTACCCCACTGCAACTCGTCTGTTGGGGAGGGCTAAATATCGGCTGGCTCTTATTGCAGAGCCGGCAGGCAGATCTAGTCTTGCGGCCGGCTCGAACGCACCAACAGCGGAGCAGAGTTGTGGGCCGCAGGGGAGCACTCTTGCCTCTCTTGGGCGCACAAACAAACATGAAAATTTCCTGGGCCTGTTTTTGAGAAGCCTCCAGCGGGCCCTTTTAAGTATGGCAGGTTAAGCCACTCGACCTGGTACAACTAGGCACAAGTTCCACCAATTTGTATCTGAATTTCGCATTCGGGGTCTTACAACCGGCGTGAAACGAACCTAACGCCAGTTTCAGGCGGGCACCTTGGATGACTAAAAGTTGGCCAAGGCAGTATGGTGTCTGGCACACTTCTGGCACAATTTGGGAGCGGCAGATAACAACATAAAATTCAGAGGTCAAATGCCAATTTCATGCCGCTGTGAGTTGAGCTTCTGCCATATCTCAACAGAAACAGAAAATGCTGGAAATACTCAGCAGGCCAGGCAGCATCTGTAGAGAGAGAAACAGAGTTAACAGGGGCAATTTTCCCAGCCCTGGGGAGGCGGGTATGGAGGCGGGACTGTCGGGAAAATGGCAGAATTTGGGAGCGGGTACCCATCCCGTCCCCAACCCGCCTCCATGCCATCTTCCCAGGAGGCGGGTACCCGACTCGCGCTGGGTCCCGGCTCCTCGACCGGGAAGGGGATTAGTGCCAATTAACTGCCTGTTAACAGGTAGTTAACAGGCAGTTTTTTGGCTAATTCCTATTTTGAGCCCTAAAGTGTGGGCTTCCCGATGGCTCCGAACCTCGCCAGGGTCAGCGAGGCGATCCGTGGGTCTGCGGGAGTCGGAGGGGCCGAAATGTCCGGTGTGCAGGTGAGTGATGAGTGAAAGTGTGGAGAGGTAAGTGTGTGAGGTGAGTCTAAAGTGTTTTAATAAGATTACTTACCTTTGCTTCTTCCTCCAGGCTTCATCCCTTTAGGCTGCGGAGCTGCCTCATCTCACCGGCAGAGAAAGCAGAATGGCCGCTGCAGCAGCCTTCTGCTTTCTGCTTGGGAAAGCTTTCTAAGTGAGCCTGTGTCCAAGATCTCAACTTAGAAGACAGATTGTCAGTGTTTGACAGCTTCACAGAGCTGTCAAACGATGACAATTCATCTGTCAAAAAATCTTGACGGATGAAACGTCATCTGTCACCGGCTTTCCCTTAATTGGCCGGCTAAGCCCGCTTGGCGAGCTTAACAAGGCCAATCAAGGGAAAATAGTGTGGGTTGGCCAGACGTCGATGGAGGCGGGACTAAAACCCGACAAGCAGCTTTCCCGCTTCCATCATGTCCCCATTGATAAAATCACCCCCCACGTTTCAGGTCGATGACCCTTCGTCAGAGTTCTGATCACCGACCTGAAACGTTAACTCTCTTTCTCTCTCTACAGATGCTGCCTGACCTGCTGAGTATTTCCAGCATTTTCTGTTTTTATTTCAGATTTACAGCATCTGCAGTATTTTGCTTTTGTATTTTTGTTTTTATCTCAACAGACTCTGGTTGAGAGCAGCAGCAGCAGCAATACTGTCACTACACAAATAAATACCACGTGCAGTATTACCCTGGAGATATTAACAAAATTATTTACTACCCAGCAGCAATGAATGTAATTAATGATGGTGGGAAAAAACTGTCATAAAATAAGGTGGCAGAGAAATGAAAACTGTGCTTGCAGGAGGGTGCTGCAGTATGATTAGCATTTTTATGGATTTTTTCATTCTTGCAGTGATGCGTGTATCTGTGTGATAAGTTAGTGGCACAGTGAAGAAGTTAAAGCAAATGTTTTTATTATGTGGAAGGATAATGATGAAGTACGTTTCATTAAACACCATTATTCTCAAAATAACTATTTCCCATATGCTGTTTAATGAATATTTCTGTACAATTGCCTGAAGCTTTAGAGCTGCCTGACCTTGAAAGAATTGAAATAGCCTTAAATCCCATCTAAACCTTCATTCCAGCACTGATAAAACAGTATGAATGTCACGACTGTGCTATAAAACTTCTCTGGTTTTCGAATGTTGACCTTGGATTTTTAGACAGAGATATGACAAAAATTCATGGGGCAAATTTCCCTCTAGTTGCACTTGGGCTTAACGGATCATCTTTGTGCACAGAGGAAACTTAATGGACAAAAGAATCAGATGGCACTCTATTAGGGATGTGAGATCCTCCCAACCTGATTTTTTTTTTACTATGTGCTGTGCACTTTCTGACCAAGTGTAATAAGAAGAAAATCTGCCCTCCAATTTCTCATGTAACTGACTGTCATTAGTTTAAACTCCTTTTGATGATCCCTAAATTACCATTTATGTCCTTTAAAGGGAAAGAAAATCATGGGGGAGTTCTTTCTGTTACAGTTGTATGATAAAGATTGAATTAGTTATAAACACCCTCTCTTTTGTACACTCATGATGACTCTGGGCCTACCCCTGTAATCTACATTAGCAGAGCCAGGAGGAGCAGGAGTGCAGGCCCATTCAATGGCCCCACCAAGATTACTTCCGCCCCCCAACTACTGGTCGGTTCAGTGTGGGAGCCAGCCAATTTCCCACCCTTCCACAACCAGCGAGCTGCAGTGAGGTGCCTATTTTCCACCTGCAGCTCGCCGGCAGCAGTTGAATGAAGCCGGAACAAAAAATGCTTTTGTCTTCCTGACGCCAGCATCGGGCGGGCGGTGCTGTCGCTCCGCCAACATCGCGTTAGGTTCAGGTGCAAGTCAAAGATTGGCCCCATTATGTCTGGTCAATTTGATTTCCCCAAACAGGGAATGCAGTGCTGCTTGACAGGAAACGCCCAGCACTATCGGGTGGTCCTCCCAGATGGATATATGATGAGATGAAGAGAAATTGGCTGTTACTTTAAACACGTGGCATATACAGAGTACCTTTATAAGGAACGAAAACAGCTCCAACAAACCCACAATGCATCATCATGGGCTGAGCAAAGGAGGCATGATTTTGAAAATCATATTTAGTGCTGGCGAAGTTTGCATTTTAACTAGAAAAGTAACATTGTTACTGTAGAGTCTGAGTAGGCAGTATGAGTAGTTCTAGTGATGTTAATGCAGTATTATTCTAATGTTACAATGCTTTTGTCAGATTTGTTTCAATCCTCAGGGCAGTCGTATTCTTACAGGCAGCTCTGATAAGACGTCCAGGCTTTGGGATCCTCGCACAGGCCAATGCATTCAGGTGCTAGAAGGTCATACTGATGAAATTTTCTCATGTGCTTTTAACTATGAAGGAAACGCCATCATCACAGGTACTGTATGAAATGAGATTTGGATAATGTAAATATTTTGCTGCCTGGCAGGGTGGTGGAAGCAGATTCAATAGTAACTTTCAAAAGGGCAATGGATATATACTTGAAAGAAAAACTTGCAGGGCTATGGAAAAAGAGCAGGGGAGTGGGACTAATTGCATAGTTCTTTCAAAGTGCTAGCACAGGCACTGTGGGCCGAATGACCACCTTCTGTGCTGTATGATTCTATGATTTTTTTTCTTTTCTCCCCTCGCTGCACCCATAGAAAGCACAACAAAATTCTTTCCTAATTAGCAGTACAGGAACATTCAGTCTGTACATGTCTTTACTGACCCTCCTGAAAGTGAACTTGATTAATGTTGGAAAGGCTAGTCCTTTAGATGGGACAGTCTAGACAAGCAAATAATTCTATCTTATATTAGATTACATCCTTCAATCACTCCCTGATGTATATTTTTAAAAATATTGTACATTGTTTGGTGTAACTTTAGTTCTTCTTGTTCTTGATTGAGGTGTCACTAAGCCCACCCCAAGTCTGTTAAACTTGTATGTGAAGTCATTACTGCAGGTTCAGAAAGAAATAACTTGCAAAAGAGTGCATTTGATGTCCAGTATTAATTCTAAAACATTGGAGATCTTTGGCTTATTTGTAGTAAGAAAAATTAAATTTACTTTTTTATTATAATACAGGAAGCAAGGATAACACTTGCAGGATATGGCGCTGAATGAAGATGGAGTTATTAAAGCTAACTTAGTAAATTCATACCGATAAACCTCTAGAATAAGAATGCTGTAATGTTGTTCTAGAAGTGAGAGTCTATACTATTTCGGACATTCGTTGTCTCAAAGAAGGACTTGTGAAGAATTCTAAGCAGTATCTTCATTGTGTACAGAAACATTTTATTGCAAACTAGTGGCAAATAAGATAGTTTAGCTCATCAGAGAATCATCTTAAACAAGTGTGAGCTACACTTCTGACTGCAACAAAGCTTCTGTAAGACCAGAGCAAGATTTTATTCATTCTAACAAGAGGTTTGTTACAACAAGTTTAAATTTTAATGTGGTTCATGATACAACACTACCAAGTTTTAACTGTTCTGATGTTTGCAAATATTTAAAAAAGCTATATTTAATGGTGTTTGATCATCGTGAGTTGTTGCATCTAAGTCGAATGCTTTTATAAAGTACCACAATTACACTGAAGTATTCTGTTATACAAGCTAACCACTTAAACCTTCTTCAATTTGTTTACAAAATAAAAGTTTGATCTGTGTTTCCAGGAGTTCTTCATTTACGTGTCTTGCTGTCTTCATTAATCCTATGCACAACAGTAACCAAAGCTAATTAGAAAGCAACAGAAAATGCTGGAAAAACTCAGCAGGCCAGGCAGCATCCGTGGAGAGAGAAACAGAGTTAACGTTTCAGGTCGAAGACCTTTCATCAGAACTGGAAAAAAGCAGGAAATGGAATAGATTTTAAAGCAAGTTTAGGGGCTGGGAAAAAGGGGAGGGGATGAAAGAACAAAAAGGAAGGTCAGTGATAGGATAGAAAGCAGAAGAGATTAAGAGACATTAAGAGATATTCAAGGCAAGAGGAGGTGGTAATGGGACAGGTTAAGGAACAAAGGATGGCTCTAGATGAAGTGTGAATTGTGCTGGCAGAATGAAGGACAGCTGCCAGCGCAATTCACACTTCATCTAGAGCTATCCTTTGTTCCTTAACCTGTCCCATTACCACCTCCTCTTGCCTTGAATATCTCAATGTCTCTTAATCTCTCCTGCTTTCTATCCTATCAGACCTTCGCTTTTGTTCTTTCATCCCCTCCCCCTTTTCCCAGCCCCTAAACTTGCTTTAAAATCTATTCCATTTCCTGCTTTTTTCCAGTTCTGACGAAAGGTCTTCGACCTGAAACGTTAACTCTGTTTCTCTCCCCACGGATGCTGCCTGGCCTGCTGAGTTTTTCCAGCGTTTTCTGTTGTTGTTTTTGGATTTCCAGCATCCGCAGCATTTTGCTATTCTAATTAGAAAGCAGTTACCACCGAGGTTCAATTTTTATGAATACGTGCTCCAGCAGGGGACCTTGCTTGCCAGCAGTGCAAATTAAGAAATGGCAGGATTTTCCACATGATTTTCCATGCATTAAAATGAAGGAGTGAAAAATCACAAGGAAGTCATTTGCGATTTCCTAATATGCATGGCCACTAACCGAGGGTCCCTGCTGAGAGTGCATTTGTAACATCAGCCCTCTCATGTTCTGCAAATAAAGAAGAACCAGGTAATGTGCTCAAGTTGAAGATGAATTTTATCGGTCCCTCACACATGCAGGATGCACCACGTAGTCAACAACTAAACTTTGACTTTTTTGGTGTTGCACATAAAATTTTCAGCAATTAGAAATGCATATAACTTTTTTTTCTTGTGTGCTTTTTATGATGGGCAAATGAGTCATGCCTCTGCAGGGGAAGGAACGTTAGAGGGAGATACATTTATTTGTCATTTGCGAAGAAGCTGTCGCTATACTTTACTATTTGTAATGCTTTTCTACAACACAATAGGAGTCATTAACTCTACACAGAGAAAATAATAACCAGTCACTTCATGTGCTTTCCTTAACTGAAGCGTGTCTGATCTGGATCAGTAAGCAAAAGAGTGACTTGAGCCTCCTGATTAATGTCAGTGTCCCCATATTTTTTCAGGCTAGGTTCCACCAAAAAATTAATTGCCCACTTGCAATGGTTACTGGTACTAATCAAGTGTACAAACAATTATCTGCAATGTTTATATTAGTATTCTAACTTTTCTTCTCTATCACACACACTAATTCACTTCTTTCTTTTATATATACACACACAAAACCAGAAGGACAGTCGAAGAATGGTCAGGGCCACTAAGGGCCAAGAAGAATCCAGCACTGATCCTGCCCAGGTTTACAGGGTCAGTAGAAGGGCACCTCATTAGGATGAGGGAGACAGGCGCAAGTGTCACTTCTGCTAGAAATTTACAGGGTGGTTATTGTGGAACAGGATGGGGAACTCCTGACTTAGGGATTTTCTGCCTCTGGCCCCACCCCAGCCATTGACTTGCCTTGTAACAGGTGGATGGAAGTTCTGCTCCTTAACAAGCCAAATCTGAAACTCCTGAAAATAGCAGAGACCAGGCGGAAGTGCCATGGAATTTCAGTCCCAGAGACTTAAAAGTCCAGCCAAATGAGGAAGAAAATGGACTTAACGCTTGACGGCCATGGTGTTGATGCTAAACTCAATGTACATGAGCGTTACCAGAATTTTAATATAAAGGTAAAATAATAGTTTTATTCATTGTGAGGCAGACTGTTCAAAACACTAGTTAGTAAAGGTCTGCCCTTCCTCTAATAAAGTTAACAATAAGCCGAGTGTTTGCAACACAAAGACCGGGGGGGGGGGGGAGGGGAGGGGGAGAGGAGGAAGGATTCCAGAATTAAGAGGCGCAAAACCAGTCCTGACACCTTTACTCAATATTTATTGTAAGTTACATCCACGATGAGTCCAGTTTCATGGAATAACATGAAGAATATGGATGTATGTCATGCGAGGTTCTTGTAGTAATCCAGAAAGTATTGTTGCACTATTTTACATGGTAAAGCACTAAATCCTAAACAAGACTTCAGTGGGATTTTGAGGTGCACTTTTTCTATTCTATTTCACTGTTTTGATATGGTACTGTAAATAAATTGTAAGAAAAATTTAACGACTAAATCTAGCAAAGTAACTGGAGTATGAAGTATTACAAATGAACTCATATTTCTCGTACAAAATCCAAATTCTCTTTGACCCCGAGTATTTGTTAATGAACTACTGTAGATTTTAGCCTTAGTTGTGGCTTGTCCCAAACTTCCCTCTGATCTCCTAGATTTGTGCTTTGATACTGATATTTTAAAGGAACAGTATTGTTTTGAAAATAAACAAATAATCAGGCCAAATGGAAACTGCACAGGGCAGATCTTCTATTTATCCCCCAACCCTGTCACTGACAAAACCTGGTGTTACTTTCCTTTCAATTATCATATCGGACAGTTTTAAATATGTGACTGACTTTTCTTTCCAAAAATAAGGATAGACCTCTCGAATACCAATGTATTAATCAGTGTGCAGTTTCCAACTGGAATGATTCTCATTTATTTGTTTGTGTTGCCAGACAATACGGCCCCTGTAACGTGAGCTGGCTGGAACTCGTAGCAGAGTTATAACTGTGAGTGGCAGCATTTGGCAAAGGTTTTGGTTTGGATAGGCAGCATTTTTCGGTGTTACATTCTAATGTTTGACTTAATATTGTATGACTATTTCAACAGAGTAAGCAGTATTAGTACATTAAAATCATTGTTGCAGTTGTGGTTGCCTGGATCTATACACTAACTTAAAGGTTGGTTGTATAGACATACATGCTCACTGTACATACATTATACAGTTTTATTAAGATGATTGCAAAAATATTTTTTCCAAATGCTATCCAAATCTGCTCTAAATACATGCCACACAAATATACATGTACAATACACACTTGTTAAAAGCTGACAGTTTGTTGCTGCCTGATACTATATGGCTTGTGTATGTCAGTGTCAACTTCTTCACATGTACAGTACACATCAGGTAAAAGGTAACAACTTATCCAGCTTTGTACTGTGTAGCTCGTTTACATCTGTGTCGGCTCTTATACATGTACACTGCAAAATGAGTTCATTGTATGCCCACTATAACAGTGGAGCTGCTTTGGTGATGAACCACGTATAATCATAGATAGCTACGTCAACTCTGCAAATAGCACACAGCAGAAACACTATGTCTTGGGTATAAATAGCAAATTGCTCCTGTTTAACATACATACAATTGCTAGCTTTCACATGTTGTGTACAGTACCACTTGGTTTGCCCCATGTGTACATGATGTATGATTAGTCACTTCAAGCAGAACACAAGCTGGTTTTAAAATAGTCATACAAACCAACTCCAAATGTCAAACGGTCTCAAATTGACTATTACACCTTTTTACCTACATAGTCAAAATTGCAAATTAATCTTTAGCCAAATTCAAGGAGCCAGTCAAACAGACTGCTTGTTGGAACCCTTTCTCCCTCCTCTTGTAATTTACAGTACTGCAGGATTGCAAGAAACAGATCTTTGAGCGTCCAGGCTTTCTGGTGAGCAGAGCAGACAACATCTAAAAACTGAATCCAAACAAAGAAATTGGTTAGTGCACAACAGAGTGCTTTGCCTTAACACATCGTACTGCAAAGAGAAAGAAAACTGTCTTTCTGCACAATTTACCAGCAATTTGCACACAGCAAAGTCCCATAAACAGCAATAAGATAAATGAGCAGATAATGGCGTGGAATTTCCTTGGAATTTACATGTGCAAGTACAAAGTTATGCTCATTTTATCATAAAAAAGCAACAAAATTTGGGTGTGAGTCATTCATGCTTGTTTTTAGGCTACTCCCAGATTTCCTCGATCTTTTGTGCTGATTTAGTGAAACTTCCACCGAAACCCTACCAGAAACCAAACCTGAAAACTGATTTTAAAGATCTCTAACATTACTGCATTCCCGAACAAAACAGATATACAGGCCTGTGTCAGTATTGCTCTGTGAACCAATGTGTGGTGCACAAGAGTGACTCTGATGCCTCCTTCTTTGTGGTCATGAAGGAGAGGAGTAGAGCAAAGGTGAGGCACCTCACCCAAGGAGGGAAGGAAGATTTGAGGGTAAATCTCACTGCATGGTTCTTATGCAAATACATATAAAAACAAAACCATTAAAGTCTAGTACTAACCAGAATTCATGAAGTTTAGTTGAAACAATGGATCAAAGAAACAAGTTAGACAAGTGGGAAGAACTATGCGATTTTCCTATTGTGTTGCACAGAAACCTTTTAGGCCCTACAAAGAAAAAATATGGCGAATGTAATCGTATTTAGCATTCTAGTTGTCAGATTGGCTGAGTTGGTTGTTTTCAGATTTCCAGCATCCGCAGTATTTTGCTTTTGTATCAGTTGGTCGCAATCTTGTCTCCGAGTCAGAAAGTTGTAGGTTCAAAATCCACTCCAGGACTTGAGCGCATAATCTAGGTTGACATTTAAGTGCCGTAGTGAGGGTCTGCTGCATTTTTGAAGGCACTGCCTTTTGGATGAGATGTTAACGTAAGGCCCCATCTACCTATTCAGGTGGATGTAAAAGATTCCATAGCACTAGCTGAAGAAGAATGGAGAGTTCTCCTAGTGTCTGAATCTACCTTCCTCGACAAAAATCTGATTAATCAATCATTCATCTCATTCGCTGTTTGTGTACAAAGTGGCTGCCACATTTGCCTACATAACAAAAGTAATTCACTGAGAAATGTATTAGAACATCCTGAGGATGTGAAAGACTCTGGGCTGGATTTTGATACTGGGGCGGGTTGGGGTCGTGTCATCCGCATTTCGTGTTATCCACCCGCCTGCAATTGGATGTGGGAGATTGATGCAATTTTCACTTAAATGGGCAATTGAGTTCCAGCATGTGGGAACCCATGAACCAATTAGTGGTTTCAGTGTGAAAGTCGCCTCTGATGATGTCATCATTGTTGGTGCATTGCAGGTCAGAGACTGCGTGGCTTTTGCTGTGAGAGGACCTGGATGCAAAATGAGCAGCATCAGAGACAGAGAGAGAGAGAATTTTTTTTCCATCCAGGCAGTCTCTGAAGACATTCAATGCAGCAGCATCAGAGGCGACTTTCAGACCTAATACTACTACTACCTTCATCACATCTCCGTTGTAATAGTGGACCTGCAGCTGATAGTCAGCTATCCACTTGTGCTCCCGCCAGGTTTCACTGGCGTGTTTCACATCAGGCGTGCTTCACATGGGAAAAGGGTTAAACTAGCTAAAACATTTCAAAATGGCATTACAGAGCCAATTTAGGGCTTGTTAAGGGCTTTCATGGCCTCTCCCGCCTCTTGGAGGTGGGACGACCGCACATGATTTTATCAAAATTGCGTGGAGGCAGAATGGAGGCGGGATCAGGTCCGCCCGTCACTTTTCGCAATTTTAACCCCCCACACGCCTCAAACCCGACTCCACGGCCCTATGAAAATCCAGCCCTCTATATAAAAACAAATTGTTTCTTTCTTAGTTACAGTCCTTGATACCACGGCTGCTACTTCTAGGTCTTCCCTGACCATAATTATTTTCAGCATGACTCTGAAGAGATATTGACACAGTAAAATGCTTTCCAGTATGTGGACAAGTCTATTTCAGAGTACATCTAATATCACGTCACAGTCCAGGGATTTTTTTCGTTGTTGAAGGCTCTTTTAAAATGAAAATAGACCCTGTGATTTTTGATTTGATCTGTGGTGCTTCTTTTACTTCAACATACAATCTGTGTTTTGTGGAAGATTTCTTTAGTGTACCTTTTGATCCTTAGCAGCATGGTAGCAATCATTTCTCCAGCATTGTATATTACACTAATTCTGTGATAATTTACAGTTCAGGAATTCGTTGTATGAGAAATATGGGTGGGAGGTCACAATTGACTTTCTGCCCAAAAACTACAGGGCCGATTTTCAGAGCAGTGTACCAACTTCCTGATATGCATCATTGGCAAGCAGAGCTCCCTGCCGGCAGTGCAAACTCAGAAAAATGTCCCTTCCATCTCTATAGATAATACAGATAATGTGAACAGTAAGAAATTACCTAACGGCTGCTAGAGCTTCTTAAATATTTAATTAACATTTCCTTAATATACTTCATTATCTAACTACAACTGTTATAAGATTTGGGCTACAATTTCCTGATCTTGCATATGAATAATGGACACATAGGGAAAGGTCCCATATGCTGGCGGAGACCTTTCACAGGATCACAGATGGATTCATAATTGAGTCCAATGTTCTGTCCTTGGCTACTGGCAGGTTTTAAATAGACTCAGATGGAAGTGTGCCATTCACAACTTCTTTATTTAGGTTAGCTGATTTGAATAGCTTCCAGGTGTAGATCTGGATGGTTGCAGGGAGCGCAATAGTGGAGACAGTAGAAAATTGTAAATAAGTGAATTTTAATGGGGAGAGTCACAATCCGGTGACAGAAATTCTGAAAGCCTTTGTAAAAGCTCTAAAGGCTTATCACCCATTACCAGCCTTTGCAAAGGCTGGAGAGGAAGGGAAGTAAGAAGTGATGGGAAACCCAAATGAGTCTGAAGGCAACTGACAGAGCAGCCCAGCACCTCACCCCCTGTTGAATGGTTGCTGAAGTGGAGGTGGCGCTGGCTCTCTATGCCACTCCATGGTTGAAATGAAAATTGGGTGGTTTCTACACTAGGCGACCAATTTGCGGCAGTTTTACGCCTGGACAGAAAGTTGAAAATCTATCCCAATGTCTTGCACACTCAAAAGTCAGGAAATGCTGTGTAGGATAGCCCCGCCCCCAAATGAATATTTAAAGAAGCTCCTGCCTATTTGAGGTGAACATTTCCTATGCCACTTATGTCCCACACCCTGCCCCAAAAAACCTACATTGCGGTGCAAAGTGGGCAGATTTCTGCTACCAGCCCCCAATTTATATCACTACAACAGGCAGCTGGCAGTGTAAAATTACAGTTATTATATCATATATAATGGAAGTTGTTATCTGACTTTGTCCACCAATTTGGGATTTCACTTCCTTAAAACGTCTATACCACCTTCTGAAGCCATACTGGCTGTCATTTACTATTATTTTAATACAGGCACTCTTCATTTTGTGTCTGATTATTGATTTACTTATTTTTCTGATTGTCGAGCTTAGGCTGTAGTTGCCAGGTGTGGTTCTGTCACTTATCCTGAATACTGGAACTACATTTGTCTAGTTGCAGTCTGTCCTGCAGGGAGGGAGAGAAAAATCAGAGGCCAAAGCTAATCCATACTGCTGTCATACATCTATTGATAGCTAATTGTAAAGCATTACAGCCTGATGTTAGGGAGTCAGTCACCTGCCCTAGAAATGATATATGGTACAGGAAGCATTGTAAGGGGCAATCATAACAAAAAGCAGAGTAAGGGATAGTTGTAATGAAATGAAAGCTACCTTTTGAATCCTCTTTTCCTGGGACTTTTTGAAGTAAATCACTGCAAAGCCAAGTTCGGAAGCTGCTATCCACTGCAAAATTGCTCTCAATTCAGAGTCAACGCATTCAGGGCTCAAGTCAAAATTCAGCACAAGGAAGTCCCTAGGGCTGCTGACTGTGCCCACTGACAACTGAGATGTATTTTCTGCAAAAAGATTCATTGTATTTACAGGCACATGTGAAATGGATGTGAGTCAGAAAGTTATTGTTCTGTCATCCAACACAAGTACTTACCATTCAAATTCTCCTGGTTATCTTTCACCGTCTCCTTTTCACTTATGATTTCACTGGTGAAAAAAATGCAACATGATTATTTAGAACACGCTCCTAATTATCATTTAAAGTGACAGAGGCATGGCCTCTTTGTAGTTACTTAATTTTCCAGTTTGAGTTTGGAGTTTGTAGCTTGCATTGCTATTTCCCTCTCTTATCAGCACCAAGGTGGCTGTTGAGCTTTGTTGTGTTATTTGATAGCCAGAGGGAGTTTTGGTGCAAAATGTACTTGGCCAGGATATTCATTATCCAGGACTTATCCACACTAGGACTTGCAGTGCATTATCTAGGCTGACACTTTAATGCACCTCTGAGGAAGCGCTACAATATTGGAGGTCTTGTCTTTTGGATTAAAACAATGTCCTGCCTGCCTGTTCACCTGGACATACATCTATAGCGTTATTCAAAGTAGGAAGGAAAGTGTTTCTTGATATCCCAACCGATATTCTTCCCTCAACTAATAACTCAAAAAATAGATTAACTGGTCATTTTGTTATTGTTTGTGGGATGTTGCTGCTGCAGAATGGCTGCTGTGTCGGCCTACATAACAATAGTCACAGTACTGCAAAAGTAATTCACTGAAATTCTTCAACACATTGAGGTGCTATATAAATGTAAATATTATATTGTTGATAGAAGTTAAATAGGGGGCATACAGCAGGGCTCTAGACCATTTCATAACAATCCAAAATGTATAACATAACTGCCTATAAAATGTTCAAATATATTCAGAAGCTTCCTGTGTCCCTTGTTCGATAAATAACCAGGTATAACTGTAGTCTGTGAATGATAGAGAATTGAAGAATAACAGTAGCTGTAATTCTAATTTAAATACTGCAATCTAACCTGCACCAAGTTTGTAGGCTTGCATAATAAAGACAATCTAGTACATGCAAAGCTTCAATTATATAGTGGGGCTTAAAGGGTTAAATTATGAGGACAGGTTGCATAGACTAGGCTTGTATTCCCTTGAATATAGAAGATTAACGGGTGATCTAATTGAAGTGTTTAAGATGATTAAAGGATTTGATAGGGTAGATTGACAGAAACTATTTCCTCTGGTGAGAGAGTCCAGAACAAGGGGGCATTACCTTAAAATTAGAGCTAGGCCATTCAGGGGTGAAGTCTGGAAGCACTTCTTCACACAAAGGGTAGTGGAAATCGGGAACTCTCTCCCCCAAAAAGCTGTTGAGGCTAGGCTAATTGAAAATTTCAAAATTGCGATTGATAAGATTTTTGTTAGACAAGAGTATTAAGGATGGAAGGAGTTAAGATACAGATCAGCCATGATCTAATTGAATGCCAGAACAGGCTCGAGGAACTGAATGGCCTACTCCTGTTCCTATGTTTCTATATACACAGTAAAATATATCTTGTACCATATTTGGATTATGTGCAGTAAATTACATGATTCAGACTCCTTAAAGCAATTTTGATGATGTCAGAAATTTTGGCTGAGAAATTCCTCAGAGTTGCTCCTGCTCCACCCGTGTTACTTCGCTGGAAGTGCTGCAGAAACCCTGTTCACGCGCGTACAAGGGGTTTCCATCACACTTCTGGCAAAGTGATGGTGGCGAAACGGGATCAGCTCTGAGGAATCTCCTGGTCTATGAGAGTATAGATTGAATAATTTATAGATCACAGCAGAACTCAGAGTAAATTATAATCTCAGATTCACATGGGTAGATTTTCAATTTGCCGCCCGTGTGTAATTTTTTTAATTCATTCTCGGGATGTGGGTGTAGCTGGCAAGGCTGGCACTTATTGCCTATCCCTAGTTGCCCTGAGAGGGTGGTGGTGGGCCTTCTTCTTGATTAGTGGTTTGATACAACTGAATAGCTTGCTAGGCTACAGGGCAGTTAAGAGACAACCACGTTGATGTGCAACTGGATTATATATAGGCCAGTTCAGGTAAGGACGGCAGGTGTTCCTCCCTAAATGATGTTAGTGGACCAGTTGAGTTTTTACGACAATCATGTTTACTGATACCAGATTTTTAAAAACTGAATTCAAATTCCCAAACTGCCATGGGGATTTGAACTCATGCTTTCTGGATTACTAGTCCAGTAACAGTTTTACAACTGGGCAGCAAGTTGAAAATCAACCCTACTGTCAATATTTGCACAAATGTATACTGAATAGACTTACAAAAAATTAGAACATTCATATTCTCCTTTGCTTCCAATGCATCAAATGGTATGCACTATACTGAGAGTGGTGTGGATGGCAGAATGAAATAATGATAAAACTGGCTGTGACATATAGCTGAAGTATTGGCCCAGAAATTAAACACGGAGTGTTCCTGCGGGGGTAAGGCTTCCCCGCGATATCTCACTGCGCGCCTACCTTTTCCCTCCGGGCTCACACGAACTTTAGTTTCAAGGCCAGTCCCACATGCAGCTGTGCAGTGCTTGCGTGACCCACAGATGCAGTTAGTTCGTGCGAGCTGTGGGATCACGTGATTCAGTTAGAGCCAATGGCAGCACACCATCTTTCATTCATAGTTTTGACAGGACAACTGTCAAAGCTATGAATACTATACCCCCCCAAAAGAACAGCTAAACCTCAATTAAATTTTTTTTAAAAACCATCACATTAATAAAATAACTACAGGAAACTTTTGTTTATCCGGCACCCAAATATCCGGAATTCTCGCTTAACCGGCAAAAATCATCCTCCGAAAACTCCTCTCAAATAACTGGCAATGTTGCCGAGTCGCAGTCGAGTCTCCGCGAACGCCGAGTACTCCGAAAACTCCTCTCAAATAACCGGCAATGTTGCCGATCCCGAGTCCGAGTCCGAGTCCGCGAACGCCAATTTAGTCAGCAGGGGTAGTTTTCAAAAGTGCCACTACTCGGCCTCCTGGCGCTGTCGGAAATATACTGCACATTTCTTGATTTATTTATTTTTCTTTGTTAAAAATAGCCTCGGTAGATATAACTCTCCGTTATCCGGTACTTTCGATAAACCGGCACCACGCCGGTCCCGTCGGTGCCGGTTAATAAAGAGTTTCCTGTATAGTTAAATAAATTAACCACTTTAAACAAAAATTTAAATTTTTGAAAAAATTTAAAATCTTTTTAAAAGTTATAAAAATAAACTTACCTTTCTTTAAAGTCTCTAAAAAAGATAAACCTGTTGAAAAAAATTTAAAATACTTAATTAACTACTTACCTTGTTTAAAGAGGGTCTTACGCCTCCTTTCTTTATGTGTAAAATCTTCCATGCTTACCTGCGCGTTCAAAGCACTAAGTGCACTGCGTGCGCGCAGCCTGTAGCGCGCACGCGGTTCACTTAGGAACCGCCCCCTTTTGAGTTCACGAAGTGCCAGTTTCCCGCGCATGCGCAGTGCATGCAGAAAACCGGCAATTGGAGACCTAAAACGCGAAAGTACACAGTGCGTACTCTCGCGTATTAGGTCTAATTTTCGGGCCATTACATGCAATTTTCTGCTAAGCAGAAATTTACTGTTATTTTCTTATATCTTCATTCTTCTCCCAGCCACGAGCTTTAGTCTTGATGTCACTCACTTTTTGCTAGGTTCTGAGGTCATTCATTGGTTTCTTTCTGATAAAATGCTGCTTGCCATTGTTTGACTTGTATCTAATACTCCGTATGTAATACATCATCTTTATATTGCTCTTAATATTTTGTGAAATTGTTCAGCACTGGTTTGTTCTTCACAAATATGGAGACTAGTGCTTCCCCTGATAACTTTTGCATTTACACAGCACCTTATCACAGCAAAATGTCTCAAAGCATTTCATGCAATCGATTTCTCTGAAGTGTGGTCAGTGTTGTTATGTAGGTAAATACATCAGCCATGCTGTACCATCAACATCTCAGAAACAGCTATGAGATGGACGACCAGTTAATCTGTTGTTAGTGATATTGAATGAGGAAATAATGCTTACCAGGGCAAAACTCATCTTTGAATAATGCCATGAGGTTTTTAGTGTCCACCTAAACCACCAAAACAGAGGGATGGGGTCTAATTTTAATGACTCGTCACTCCCTCAGTACTGCACTAGAATGTCAGCTTAGATAATGAGCTCAGACTCACAAGTCCTGAAGTGCTAAAGAATCATTTTCATCCCTGTTGTTTTTGAAGATGATTTATGGTATCAAACCTGGGTAAAGTGCGTGTTGAGAGGTTTTCCTGATAGGCATCCAGATCCACTAGGCCAAGACTACTTGAAGCGCTGCTGTTCCCAGTGCTAATAAAAACAAATAATTCAAAATTAAACAGGAACATTTCTCCACAATTAAAAGCACCTTTCAAAATAATGGATAATTAGTGAGAAGAATTATCCTGTCCCAATGGACAAAACTATTTCTCATTCATTCCTTTTCATACAATCCCAATGGATCACATCACTTCCTATTCATATCATTGTATTAAATGCCTTGGGACGTTTTACTACGTTAAAGGCGATATATAAATGCAAGTTGTTGTTGAACCACATTGAATCAACCTCCTTTCCATCTACTTTCATTATATAGCATTCCATTTGATCAATACACAATTACTTCTAATGTAGTGCATCCCAATGGATTAAACCAATTCCCAGTCATTCCTATTTTATAGAGTTATAATGGATCAAACCTTAGTTTACTTCTATTGTATAGCATCCCAATAGATTAAACCACTTCTTAATTATGCAATTATATAGAATTTTAATGAACCAAACCAACTCTAATTAACAGAAAATAAAATACTGATCCAAGCATAAGACATTCTGCATTCATCTACTTTGTAATGCTGAACTCCCTAAACACAGTCAAATTTAATTTAGCAAACTCAGAATTTTTTAAATTCTAATTACATTAGTGTAAAAACTGCTTTCAGTGTTTTCTATTTCTGTTTAAATTGATTTGCTAACTCAATGATTAAATAGGCCATGAGACAAAGATTTGCAAATTAACTATTTTTACCTTCAGTGTATACAGTGTAATATGTTTTGGTAAACAATCAGCAGTTTCCACCTGTACCACATAGCTCCAAATTCACCTCTAATGAGTATTGTCACTTACGACACATACAGTCTATAAGGTAACACTGGTCTACATACAACAGGGTCAATTTTAACGTGTCAAAATTGCTGTTAACTGCCTCAAAACCAGGTTGATAGACTTAGTGGCCCATTAACACCACCTTCTCACAGCCCTACCACTGGGTGGCTGAAGTGCCTGCCTGTTTCAGGCGGAAGGTCCCTTTCAATATGCAAATTGCTGTTCTATAATGTGCATAGGACCCCGATTACCATTTTAGGATAGAAAGAACTTGCATTTATATAGCGCCTTTCATGACAGCCAATTAAGCAATTTTGAAGTGTAGTCACTGTTGTAATGTAGAAAATGTGGCAGCCAATTTGTGCACAGCAAAGTCTCACAAATAGCAATGTGATAATGACCAAGTAAACGGTTTTAGGTGTTGGTTGAGGGATAAATGTTGGCCAGAACACTGGGAGAACTCCCCGCTCTTCGTCGCGTAGTGCCATGGGATCTTATGTCCAGCTGTGAGGGCGGATGGGACCTTGGTTTAACATCTCATCCGAAAGCGCAGCACTCCCTCAGTACTATACTAAAGTGTCAGTCTAGATTATGTGCTCAAGTCTCTGAAGTGAGGCTTGAACCCACGGCCTTCTGACTCAGAGGCAAGAGTGCTATCTCTGAGTCGTGGCTGACACCTTAACTGGTCAGAGTGTGCGCCGTACACACTCCGACCATGTTTCACTGGCAATAGAGTCAAAGAGGACGTGCAAAGATAAGTTTTAAATTATTTTTGTGGGACCCAGAGGAACAGGAGTTCTCCTTTGGGCCTCACCAAATTAATCTGGGTCGCTGCCACCCTGGGCTCCACCTCACCCAGGATCTAGCCTTGGTACAGGCCCATCAGGATGTCCATTTGGTGGCACTTGTGGCATTTAAATGAGGCCTAGGCCTCAAAATGCCTCCGTCCTCTTTGCCCCGGGACAGACGGGCTGCTGGCATGCTCCTCCAGTCAGTTGCCCAAAAGTTAAAAAATTGTGATACAACGTATGCTACACTATTAGGAGACGTCTCCTAAATAATGCTATTGTTCCAAGAGAGGTGCAGATTAATTCTACGTATGAATCCCATTGAAGAAACTGGTCTGTTGGTTTTCACAAGAACATTTTCATCAAAGAACAAAAAAGACCACATGCATGTAGGTCATCTAATATATTAAATATGTAGATGGCAGCTTAGACGACAGTGGGACATCACTATGCAGAATATTTACTTCTGATTTCTGTCGATCATTGTATTGGCACCAATCTTCATAGTGATACTATTCAACTCTGGGACATCAAGCTTCTGATAGTTGTTCCTATGTTACACCACTCATTTTACTACTTGCCGCAACATGTCATTTTTGTGATTAATGGCTTAAGGTACACAAGATAATTTAGCTTTAATCAGCTGGAAGGCAGATTAGACCCGTAACATTTTATTATAACCCTACTGTGGCCAGGCCATAAATTTAAATAGCAATCACGCAGCCTCTTGTCCTTCACTGAATCAACTGTGATATTCTTTAATGACCTTTCACTAAGATGAAGATAGCTACTGCTGTCTTCCGCATGGTCCTCTTCATTAATGAGCTGTGACCAGCTCCCCATGCTGTCATCACTGGTGCTCAAACTGCATGGAATCTCATCGGCTGTGGCCTTCTCTACTGCCACTGGCACTGGATTCTTCATAAAGCTTATTGGGGAAAAAGCAGAAAGAGGAAATTAGTTAACTGATATGCTATTGAACAATTATTTAAAAAATTCTTCCTCATGCTCACTATCCCTTCCATAAACCAATCATTAACTAGGAGAATGGGTAAGTGACATTTTCCCAGGCCTTTGCCAATGACACATATGTAACACCTGCCAGAAGGTGTTCAATGCCCTATGGAGTAAATTACCTTTAGTTTTGCCTGTCATGACGCCTGCTAGCTTTCTCCTTCATGCAGCTTTGGCAAAGTACAGGAACTCACCACACGAAAAAGCACGGAGGTCTCTAAATTCACCTCATGAGCACAGTCTCCATGAGCACACTGCGTGAGTGAATCATGCAGTTTTGTAAACTCTTTCGTACATTATAGAGGCAATTTTCCAACTTTTCAGGTTTTGTATTGTCAAGAGCCTTGCCCACGGAGAGCACATCAGAATTCAGGCATGCACGATCCACAATTTTGAATGGTTGGAAGATCATGGGCAGCGTCTGTTTCTGATGGGCGCTTTTGGTAAGCAAAGCTCCTCAATGTAAGGATAAAGTCAGAAAATTACCCCTTCGATGTAAAAAACAATGTACTGACTTTTTATTTAATACTTGCAAGTTGTGGACACTGTAAGGGGAATCATGTTTATTTTATATACTCCATTTACAACTAATGTGAGAAGTCACACAACACCAGGTTATAGTCCAACAGCTTTATTTGAAATCACAAGCTTTCGGAGCGCTGCTCCTTCGTCAGGTGATTTCAAATAAAACTGTTGGACTATAACCTGGTATTGTGCGACTTCTCACATTTGTCCACCCCAGTCCAACACCGGCTTCTCCACATCACATTTACAACTAAGTGATAGAACCAGTGACTGGAACAGTAAATTGCAATCAGCCATGAGTTGGGACCTGGGCAGCTCTCACACAAGGGGACTGATTTTCACTTTCGGCAGTGGTGAAAAACTGGTAGTCGTAGATTGGCCGCCCGATATGCACCCGCCTGATTTTCCTTTACATTGAAGTTAATAGAAAAGAAAATTGGACAGGTTGTATAACGGGCAGCCAATCAACTACCGTTAGTTTTCCACCACTGAAGCCGAAAGTGAAAATGATCCCCAAGTTCTATGCAGTTTTAATTGTGGAGTTCAATTAAAAACACTCACCAACTGTCTTCTCCCCATAGAGTTAGACTTTGAGACTTAATTCTTATGCATCATAATGATCAAATACCAAAGGTCCCTCCTTTGGATCTGTATTTTACCCTGTGGACTCGGAGTCTCATTCTCCCTGGGAGCTGAAGGAGATTTGTACACGAAGGGATTCTTCTCCCATTGGCGGGTTAGCAGTGGGCTGGGTCTTCCAGCTGCTCACTCTAGTTATCCGGGCTGGGCCTCAGCAGTTATACAGGGCAGGTTTAGAGGAGTAAAACCGCTGCCTATTGATTTACTGCTCTGCAACATTTAAAAGATTGCAGCTGATTAAAGGGGCGTGTGTTCTTTGGCAGGGAGCAGCAGAGCAGTACAGCAATGAGTGAGGAGCACTGGGAGGGCAGATCAGCAGCAGGAAGGGCTCCCAGATTTATGGATGCTTTGCTGGATGTCCTCGTCGAAATAAGGTCCAGAAGAGAAGGTATCCTGGAAACTGAAGGCAGGAAGTCCCATAAGAGGATGTCCCAGACTATATGGGAAGAGGTGGCAGAGGCTGTGAGTGCAACCTCCAGCACCCCACAAGCTGGCATATAGTGCAGGAAAAGTTTAATAACCTCACAAATGTAAGTAGGTGAAATTTTGGTAACTGAACATTTTTAGCATTTGTAATTAGGTTACGCTTGAGTGAGCTATATACCTAGCTCGCATATGCCATAATTGTGTAGGCACTAGCGTTCTTAACTGGATTGTGCCTATATAGATTACTTGCCTAGACAGATATGCCTTAATTGTATAGAGAAGGGATATGAAACAGGTGTCATTTGTTGTGAAAATTGTAGCTGAGTTTGAGGTTTGAATGCATGAAAATGGATGTTCTTTGTTAAGAAGATGGCAGCTGAGTTTAAGATAACAGAGGAATGGCTCTGGGGTATCCTTATGCAAAGATAACCATTACTGAAATTAGGAAATGTTGAGTGTATATATATATATGAATGAGCTCACCACAATCTTTAGCACGGACCTAGGGTAAGAAGAGCTCCACTGCAAAAACACATCTCTTCTCTAGGTCAGTTAATGGTAATTTGTTCTTGATCTGTTCTGTACAGCACTGTAACTAAATTCTGTTGAATAAAACTTCTCTATGAGGGCCTTTATTTCTGGTATCTACCTCAAGGATGCTGCTGTGCTGCTTGTCCTGCTACTTATACAGTGGTAGTATTTTCAGACATCAGGTTTGGGGCAGAAATGATACACGGACATTGGCCACGTGCACCCATGCCTATTTACATGCAGGGGGGAGGGGGTATCTTTAGGTGAGCAGTATTGCAGCCCATAAATTATGAGAGCTGGACACTCTTCAGACAGCAACCATCTAAAATACCAGACACATGAAAAAAAATTCTCCTCAATCATCAGCAGAGCCTGGCCAGCTCTCAGATATCAGCTTATTGGAGATATACAAGTGATCCAATTTACTGCATTAAAAAAAACAGGGTTTAACAGTAGAACATACAATCCATACAGAACTAGCCATGAGTGAAATACTCCCTCTTACTCCAGTATATATATATTGCAGAATCGACACCAAGATATTATATTCAAGCCATATGTATTAAATGTACTAAAAAAATGATAGAGAGAAGACAGCTTATGAGAGTAAGCTAGCAAGAAATATAAAAACAGACAGTAAGAGCTTCTACAGGTATATAAAAAGGAAGAGAGTAGCTCAAGTAAATGTTGGTCCCCTAGAGGATGAGTCTGGGGAATTAATAATGGGAAACAGGGAAATGGTGGAGACTTTGAACAAATATTTTGTATCGGTCTTCACGGTAGAAGACACTAAAAGCATCCCAATAATGGATAATCAAGGGGCTATTGGGGTGGGTGGGGGGGGAATTTAAAACAATCACTATCACTAGAGAGAAAGTACTAGGCAAACAAATGGGACTAAAGGTGGACAAGTCCCCTGGACCCGATGGCCTGCATCCTAGAGTCTTAAAAGAGGTGGCTGCAGAGATAGTGGATACATTGGCTGTAATCTACTAAATTCCCTGGATTCTGGAGAGGTCCCAATGGACTGGAAAATCGCAAATATAATGCCCCTATTTAAGAAAGGAGGGAGACAGAAAGCAGGCAACTATCGACCAGTTAGTCTAACATCTGTCATTGGGAAAATGCTGGAGTCCATCATTAAGGAAGTGGTAGCAGGACATTTAGAAAATCATAATATAATCAAGCAGAGTCAGCATGGTTTTATGAAAGGGAAATCATGTTTGGCAAATTTGCTGGAATTCTTTGAGGATGTAACGAGCAGGGTGGATAAAGGGGAACCAGTAGATGTCGTGTATTTGGATTTCCAGAAGGCATTCGATAAGGTGCCACATAAAAGGTTACTACACAAGATAAGAGCTCACGGGGTTGGGGGTAATATATTAGCATGGATAGAGGATTGGTTAACTAACAGAAAACAAAGAGTCAGGATAAATGGGTCATTTTCAGGTTGGCAAACTGTAACTAGTGGGGTGCCACAGAGATCAGTGCTGGGGCCTTAACTATTTACAATCTATATTAATGACTTGGATGAAGGGACCGAGTGTAATGTAGCCAAATTTGCTGATGATACAAAGATAGGTGGGAAAGCAAATTGTGTGGAGGACGCAAAGAATCTCCAAAGAGATATAGATAGGCTAAGTGAGTGGGCAGGAATCTGGCAGATGGAGTTTAATGTGGAAAATGCGAGGTTATCCACTTTGGTAGGAAAAATAAAAAAGCAAATTATTATTTAAATGGGGAGAGATTACAAAATGCTGAGGTACAGAGGGATCTGGGGGTCCTTGTCCTTGAATCACAAAAAGTTGGCATGCAGGTACAGCAAGTAATTAGGAAGGCAAACGGAGTGTTGGCCTTTATTGCAAAGGGAATGGAGTACAAAAGTAGGGAAGTCCTGTTACAACTGTACAGGGTGTTGGTGAGACCACACCTGGAGTACTGCGTACAGTTTTGGTCTCCTTATTTAAGGAAGGATATACTTGCATTGGAGGCAGTTCAGAGAAGGTTCATGAGGTTGATTCCGGAGATGAAGGGGTTCTCTTATGAAGAAAGGTTGAGCAGGTTGGGCCTATACTCACTGGAGTTTAGAAGAATAAGAGGGGATCTTATTGAAACATAAGATTCTGAAGGGGTTTGACAGGGTAGATGCAGAGAGGATGTTTCCCCTCGTGGGGGAATCTAGAACTAGGGGGCATAATTTCAGAATAAGGGGCACTCTTTTAAATCGGAAATGAGGAGGAATTTCTCCTCTCAGAGGGTTGTGAATCTTTGGAATTCTCTTCCCCAAAGAGCTGTGGAGGCTGGGTCATTGAATATATTTAAGGTGGAGATAGACAGATTTTTGAATGGTAAGGGAGTCAAGGGTTATGGGGAGTGGGCAGGGAAGTGAAGTTGAGGCCAAGATCAGATCAGCCATGATCTTATTGAATGGCGGAGCAGGCTCGAGGGGCCAAATGACCTACTCCTGCTCCTATGTCTTATGTCTAAATATGATTGGTCATTGTTAAAGTGCTTGAGTCTAGTGAAAAATGTAAAAATCCAATTGGGATGGGAGATAGAAGAAATGGAGTAATTGTTTTCTATCACTGGAGCCCTTCATGAGCCATGTAAAGATTTGCATTCCAACTGGTGGTAGAGAGTAGATATTTGAGCTTCCAAACGCAATATCTTCTCCATCACAAAACACGCCTACTTTCATCACCATAACATTGCCCGCCTCTGCCCCTACCTTGGCCCATCAGCTACTGAAACCATCATCCATTCCTTTGTCACCTCCAACTCAACTCAGCTAATGCCCTCTTGGCTGGCCCTTCATTCTCCATAAACTTCAGATCAACCAAAACTCTGCTGCCAATATCCTACCCTCACCAAATCCCGCTTTCACCCCTGTCCGCACTGGCCTACATTGGCTTCCGGTCCCCCAATGCCTCAAATTCAAAATTCTTATCCTTATGTTTAAATCTCCTCATGGCTTTGCCGCTCCCTATTTCTGTAACTGTCTCCAGCCCTATAATCCCCCACCCCCCCCCAAACTTTTGATTCCTCTGACTTTGGCCTCTTGTGCATCCACTCTGTCTTTGTCCCACCATTGGTATTCATACCTTCAGCTACTTACACTATGGAATTCCCACTCTTAATCCCTCCGCCTCTCCACCTTCCACTCTTGCTTTAAGACCTTCCTTAAAACCCACCTCTTTGACCAAGTTTTTGGTCAGCAATCCTAATATCTCCTTCATTGGCTTGTTGTACATTTTTTTCCTAATTATGCCTCTGTGAAATATCTTGGGTCTTTTTTCTCTGTTAAAGGTACTAACCTGACACAGGCACAATGGGCTGAATGGCCTCCTTCTGTGCCGTATAATCCTATGTACTGTGGCAGCTTTCGGACCGTGCAACTGCACAGGGCCCCGAGCTGCTCCAGAAACAAGCTTGTCTAGTAAAATGTTGGAACCCCAAATCCAAACCTTTGCACAGGGCCCCCACAAGCAAATACCAACCCTGGCTATAGAAATGCAAGTTGTTGTTGTATTGCAGTAGCTCAGTTCACAGCAACTTACCAGGTCTGATGAGCTTTGAACCTATCGCTGATCTGGCAAGTGGGTCCCAGAATTGAAAGCTGTGAAATTTTCAAACTTTGTAATGATTCAAAGGACTTGATCCATGCTGTACTGTATGTTTTGTTGCTCTAAGTTGAGCTCAATGAGACAAATGCCATCCTTCACTTATCTTTGTGAAGTTGGAATGAAAGTTTCATTATATCGGGTGTTTCAATACATTAAGTTCAGTTTTAGACTAGTTGACTATATTGGCTCCTTTCCTTAAAAAAAGCAGATTTGTTATAAAAATGGATCAATGCAAGTTACAAACTAAATCCTTGGCCTAATGCTCAAAGCCTCACGTGTTAAAAAAAAGCTTTGCAGAAATATCATCTCCTTTTTGAGTGACTGCATTGTGCTGTAAAACTGCAATTATTTAAATACGCTTAACTGGCTTCATTCAGGCTTTCTGGGCAAATTATGCTTATCTATTGCGTATGGAGTTAGTTGCTATGTAATTAATTTTGTTTTCACACATATGATTTAAGAAAATCACAATCCTTTATTTACCATAGAGGTGTTGCAAGCTAATTATGATCTTTTCTCCCTTCTTCTGGTTATGTTTCCTGTTTCTTTTCTGTTAAATGCCAATTGCCAGTGATCTGTGTGTCACTGATGCATGATAATATTCGCATTGAAGAATTGTGACTTTATTGCTATCAATCTATAGTTGATCAGAAAAGAAACACTGTATATATATATATATATATATATATATATATTAAATAATGCAGTCTATGTTACTCATTTAAAATACCTCTGTATGCAAGACAAACATCTTTATTCAGTAGCTCCAGTCACCAGAGTTGTTCAGTTACCTGTCTGCCAACTGGTGATGAGACACTGAACAGGTACCGAGGGATATTTTGACAATTTAAGCGTGCATATTGCCAATTTATTCAAGGGATCGGAGCATTCAAAGATACAAATCAAGTCAAATCCAGTTCTCATCTAATTAACTCAAAGTTGCTTTTAGAATAGTCAACATAATGCACATTTCAGGATCTTTTGGCCATTTCCCCACAGAAATGATTTGGAATAATAGTTACTTTGAATGCTCTATTCTGAAACATAGTGCATTCATTCAAGTTAAAAAAGGTTTGAGAGATAAGTAATTTAGATATAAATTAGCTTACTGTGAGGTTTCTTCATAGACTGTAAATAATAAACAATTCATTAGGTTATCTCTGTAATTGATAAACACCTCATAAACATTGTATTGGAAAGTCTTTGATTCATTTTCATGGCTGTGAACAAAGAGATTTAAGATAGAGACGGATACAGACAAGCTGAAAAGCTTTTGAAACAGAATGCTGCACAGGCAGTCAGAGCTTTTAAAACATAAATCTTCAAAGCAGTGAGGTCCAGAAAAAGGTTGTGAGGAGGATACAATGGATTGTAGGGGGAGGGGAGTTCGATATTAGTTTATTTAAGTCAAATAAGGTTACTCACTGATGTGGGGAAATGCAGTTTATTTATTGTTTTTATATTCTTATGAACAATAAGTTCTAAAGGAACTAAGGGAATTTCATCATAACTGTTGCTCTGGATGTCCATGTGCTGTGAAATAAAGCAGCTTGATTCGTGTCAAGACTCACCTCACCAAGTGTTTGCTTGCTCCCCTTTGAGAGAGACTGATGGATCACATGTACAAAAGACATGAATATTCAGCCCAGATCAAAAGGGGATGCTAAGGTAACATTCCTGGGTTATTTTATTGTACAAGTAGAATATAGAGTAGTGTGAGTCAATTCCCACGAAAGTAAAATACTCATACAACTGAACCCAAAAAGGTACAATTGAACAATAACTTGTAGCAGTGTCATTTTGGGTTAATAAGTCGACTGGAAATAGTCTTTACACAAAACAATAGCATTTCCTCAGCAATGAAAGTTTATATTCCTTTTGCATGTCCAATGCTAATAAGATGCCTCTGGGAACTGAACAGATCATACAGTAATTATCCAGTCATCTAGTAATTACCTGGATTGGCCAATAGAGTAAGAAAGACCTAATTTGTAATTATTAATGCACATTTATGAAAAGCTTTTTTCTAACAGCCATGTTTTGTCTTTGACCTTGAGTAGTGCTGTCAGTGACAAGCCTCGCTGGGTGACAGACATGACCACAGATTGGTTCGTGACAACCAGGGTCAGAAATTCAAGGCTGTACTTGTCAGGTTCATTGAGAGGAAGATTATCCTTGAGGGACATCCGATGAAATGGAAACCAATCAAATTAATTAAATGAGAAACTATTCTAAGCCAAGGATGAACTCTGAAGCATTGAGACATTTCTCCAGATTTAAAGGGGGAAAAATTCAGCTGCTTGCGCCTCCCGTTAGCGCCTTAAGAGGGCACTAATGGGGCGTAAAGCAGCTAACGCCCGGGCGCAGCGCCGCCCACGCCTCCCGAAAAATTTAGTGGGAGGTTAGCGGCGGCGGCAGCCGGTAGCGCCCTGTGGCGCTGCGCCGCCGGCGATGACGTCATCGCCGTGCGCAGCGCCCCGCTCGCGCCCCGGCCGTGATCTTCAGTCGCGCCCCCTGATTTACCGCCAGACGCTATGTCCGACGGGTTCAGGGAGGCGTACGTGCGGCCGGGGCGGCGATATTTAAAGGGGAGGTGGCAGGCGGCCATTTTTGTTGCTGGCCGCCTGCCAGCACCTGCCCCCGTTGCTGTCCCCGGCCCCCGTGAAGCCCCCCCACCGTGAAGTGCCGGCTGCGCTCCAAGAGCCCGGCACTTCTCTTGAGTGCCGGGCTCTTTTGCCGGCACTCCCGATCCCTGGGGGCCCAGCTGGGCCCCGGTTCGCGCTGCGCAGGGTCCCTCCCCTTTAAGAAGGGGAGGAAGGCCTGCAATACTGCGGCACGTAGCGCCAGGATATTCACTCGCAGCGCCCCAAGAGGGATGCGGGGTGCTTCCAGTGGCGCCCCGCTTCCCTCTTGGGGCGCAACCACTGAAGTTCCGGCGCGGGGCCGCTAATTTTTTCGGGGCGCTAAAAGTCGCGCCCCGGCGAGGTTAGCGCCCCAAATGGGGCGCGACTCAATTTTTACCCCAAAGAGCTTTAACCCTGAAAGTTTCTGTACATTGTAGGCTAGCAGATTTTTAAAATTCCTTTTGAAGTGCCTGCAACCAATCTCCTGAAAAAAAGTAAAGCACCTTTTCTGAACCTATGATTATGTTACTTCCATCGCTGCTTGAAGGACAGCACAAGAGCAGCCTGGCATGACTCACCACTGCTCAGCACCTCTTACTGTACTAGTCAGGACTGAGAACTTGCTGTATGAAGATTTCTAGATGCAAACCTTCATCCTACCATCACATTGTACAGCACAATCACGTGTCAGCCTTGGCTCATTGGTAGCACTCATGCTACTGAGCTCTCAGTTAGAAGGTCGTGGGTTCAAGTCCTACTCAAGAGACGAGCACATAACCTAGGTTGACACTTTAGTGCAGTACTGAGGGGGTGCTGGACTGTCAGAGGTGCCGGTGAGATGTTAAAACAAGGCCCTGCATGCCCTTGCAGGTGGACATAAAAGATCCCTTGGCACTATTTTAAAAAGAGTAGCGAAGTTCTCCTGGTATCCTGTCCCATATCTATCCCTCAACCAACATCACTAAAAAAAATTATCTGGTCATGTATCTCATTGCTGTTGTGGGACCAAATTGGCTGCTGTGTTTCCCTACATTACAATAGTGAGAACTGTTCAAAAGTACTTAATTGCCTGTAAAGTATTTTGGGACTCCTGAGGTTGTGAAAGGTGCTAAATAAATGCAAATCCTGTCCTTTCCTTTTTCACAGTGGCACACTGGCATCGGCATATGACACTGATGTGAAGGCCTGCTACTGAAGCTTTCAATAATCATCCAATGCCGCAAGACTCTCAGGCTTATCAACACCCTAATGAGCAACCGTAAGTTCCGCGTCTATCTTGGTGACAAGACCAGCCGAACACGGACGCTCAACAGCGGTCTGTAACAGGGGTCGGTGCTTGCACCTGCCTTTTTCAACATCTACATGGCGGACGTTCCCTGCACCGAATCCCGGAAGTTCACATATGCCAATGACATAGCACTGTTGACGCAGACATCAACGCTAGAGGAAGCAAGTAGGATGCTAACAAGCGACCTGGACCTACTGGAACACTACTTCCGGACCTGGTGCCTCCGGCCCAATCCAGAGAAGGCAGTTGTGTCGCCGTTCCATCTGACCAACAACGCCGCCAAGAACTCAACGTTTCCTTCTGCGGAAGGTGACTTACCCATGAACCACATTCAAAATACCTGGGTGTCACCCTGGTCAGGACTCTCACCTGTCGGCCTCATCTCACCAACACTGGCCTAAAAGTAAAAACCAGGGCAAACCTGGTCCGGAAACTCACTGGAATGTCACGGGGGAGCACAGCCAGAACACTTTGCACCGTTAGTCTACTCTGCTGCAGAATACTGCTGTGCCTCATGGTTCTGCAGCCACCACACAAAGAGCGTGGACGTGCAGCTAAACGCCGCCATGAGGACAGTGTCGGGGAAACTCAAGTCCACTCCAACTGAGTGGCTCCCGCTGCTGTCCCATATTGCCCTGCCTGCCATTCGCCACAAAGCCACCGTGCTCTGTGAGATGGAAAAAATCATGAGCAACATCAACCTTCCCATTCACAAAGACTTGAAAAACCCACCACAAAAACACTTAAAATCTCACCGGCCAGTCTGGGAAACAGCAGACAATATTCACGCAGCTGGTATCGACCCACTATCCAGATGGATGGAGTCATGGGATGCATGCAACATAAAGAACCAACACCTCGTCACTGAGCCAACAGCAGAGGTCCCTGGCTCCGACCTCCCTCGGAGACAGTGGACAGCGCTCAACCCAATCCGCACAGAGCATGGACGATGCGGCCACCTGCTCCACAAGTGGAAGATGAGGGACGACCCGAAATGCGACTGTGGCCACGGGTCCCAGATCATGGAACACATCACATCAACCTGCCCACTGAGATCTGTTGCGGGAGGCACCTCATTTCTCCACACGGCATCTCAGGAGGCCATCGAATGGATAGCCAAACTAGACATCCCATTATAAGCTTTTCCCATCATACGGAACAACAAGAAGTGGCACACCATCTCAGTGTGCTATCATAGTAACTTCTGGAATGTTTTACTTGCAATAAAACTTTTGTCACTCACTGACATGCAGCTTCCTTTGGCTGGCATAGTGACATGTTGCTGACCGTTGTACCTATTCCAGGACTACTGCTAGCACTTAGAGCTTACTAGCTGGGAGGACACTTGTGTAACAGGAGCAGAGCTCCATCATGTCTCAAAAAAGAACATCTCTATATTATGTTTATCTTTTGAAATGATTTTAGATAGTCAAAATAATGTGCATTAAAATTGACTTCAGTTAGTTGTGGCTAAGACATTTGGCATCTGTTTAAGTTCTTTTGTCTTGGTATCAGTGGAGAAAAACAATGCAAGAACCTGTCTAGTGATGCTATTAGTTTCATGGAGAGGGGTGAGGCATTGTTTGGTGTTACAGCTTGATCAAAAATGGCCTGCGCTTGAAGGGGTTTAATTCAAAACAAATCTGTGGAAACATTCCGGCCATTATTTCAGTGGGGAAGTGGTCAATCTATGGAACAGGCTACCTAGGGAGACGGCGGAAGCAGAAAGTGTTGATTCATTCAAATGCAAATTAGATAGATTTCTATCAGAAAATATTTTGGGATGCAGTATGGGAGTAATTTGGGACATGACATATGGTGCGTGTAGAATGCCCTGGAGGAACAGGTGACTTTGGACCTATGGTTCCCAAAGCTTTCTACCTCTGGGGGTTTTCCTTGCCTTATGTGTGGGTCTGTTGTAGACTTATTGATAATGATTGATTGCCATGATTAGTCAAGAACTGCATTATTGTTGCATCAGATGACTATCATGATGATAGAAAGCAAACTAGATGTAGGCTGACATCCTACTATAATGTGTCATCCTATGTTTATAATCCCTTTTCTATTTTATAATAACATTAAAAAAGCTCCAGATTTTAAGTTCTATTACAGGTCACAATTTGCACGGGTAAACAAAGAGATGAAATTTGCTGACTTTGTTCTGTAATTTACCTGCTGGATATTATAGAACTAGACTCAGAATCAAGTTCTGGATGTTTTCTTTCCATTAGTCTCTTTTCAGTTGATGCCTTAGTATTGCAGGCAGTCTTTGCCTGAAGGCATTCCTTGATCTCTTCTCTTTGATCATCCTCTATATGAATTAAAGGGACTTCCCTTGGGCAGTGGGACAATTTCTTTTTCTTCACAGTTGCCCAATCATGTGATGTGAAGCACTTTTTTTCAATCATTAATTTTCCTTTCTCCAATTTGTGGCTAATGGGTGCCTCACATTTTTTGCATTCTGTTCCGGGGTCATGGGGTGCAGTTTCAATGGAATCCTGCTGGCCGCTGATGGCTGACTTCCCACACTTAACCGTGTCTGAAACTACCCCGGCGGCATATTGTTCAAAATGTGGCTGGGCTCCGCTTGGTAGCTGCTCGGCACTCTGACTATCGGCGGTACCACAGATTATTTTATTTTTTCTCATTAGGGCCTCAATGGAATTTGACCACGTTTCACTTATCAGCATATCGGTGATGTGGTCGGTTTTACACTTCCGATACAAACAAGAGTCTGTTAGAGATTTATAGAGGTTAGTGGACAATGCCGTGTCACCTATATGTATATCTAATGTGTTTCTGCGATCATTTTGGGCAAAGCCGTCGAAGGAATTTGCTTTCACAGGGGGTGATACTGTTAATCTTCCCTCTGACGTTCGTCTGTCTGGCATCGATGACTGCCTGAAACACATGGTTGTTCGCCCAGCAGGGGGAACTAGCACATTGTGCAATTCTTTGTTGGTTTTATTTTCTTTGCTTTCTTTATCCAGCTCCTGGACCATGAATCTGTAAAACTCCTCCGTTATGCTCTCTGTACTAGATTGTTTTGAAAGACAGGATGTATTAACACTAAGGTGCCCATTCTTTCTGCACACCTGCTGAAGTGCTGCATTTAAAATATTACTGGCGTGCTTGCCGGCATAGTAATCCAGCAACAAATCGAATCCCCACCCTTCATTTTCCATTTGATTCACCATAAAGTTGGAAAATTCGTCAGTGATACTCTCGCAGCTTGATTGCTTGGAGATGGAACTGGCCCTGCTTATTGGCTGGCCAAGTTTAGTCATGGCACCGAGGGCAGCCCATGAGCTGCTGGAGTCTGTGTCCTCTTCTGGAATGCTTTCATAACTGGATGCCTTTCCCCTGCTCCACCTCTCACACAGCAGCCTGTTTCTAGCCAGCCCCTGTCCTTGCCTCACAGAGTCTACCAGGGTTAGTTCAGCTGAGTTTACTATTTTTGCTGCCACCTCATTGGCAAAGCTGTTTATTGGGTCTAAGGCGTCATCAAAGTTCAATGATTCATCAACCACCCTGTTCATTAGCTTTTCCTTCAGTTCAGGTTGTTCTTGTGTTTTTCTTTTAATCTCACTAAGTCTGGGTGGCTTAAGTCTTTTGACAATTGGTGTGACAGATTGGGATTCCTTACTCCTCATGACTACTCTAGATGAGGATGACTGTGGAACCATGAATTTCTCAGGGTCTCCAAGTCTTCTTTTCCACGGACAGAACCATGGCTGCTTAGCATTTGTGTTTTCAAGACAAATGGCTGCCATCTCGGTTGCCATGGAGACGACTGTTTTCGATATCTGGTCAGCAAATCCGTTTATTGAAAGGTTTGTATCTGTTGACTGCATAACATGAAATGAAGATTTAGATGGACTTAAGGTATTTTGTGCATTTATCATAAGGATGTTCTGTTCTTTCTCTGGCTGAGGTTTGGCTCTCTGCAATTCTCGGATTTCTGTAACTGCATTAGTCTCACCACATGTCTGTCCCTGAATGACACCACTATATCCAGTATCTGTCTCAGGAATGTCAATGGAGAAACATGAATTCGTATCTTTGTCATGCATTTTCTGCTGTTGTTGTGGGGTAACAAAATTGATAATAGCAGCGCTGGCATTACTTGATCTCAGTTGGTCGGTCAAATTGTGTGCATTGTTTGTACAGTCACTACCTCGTCTGCTACAAAGCCACATTGCGTTCAGGTTAACCTGCTGTGAAAAGTCTGGCCCTTCAAATCTGTTTTCAGTTGAGATTGTGGGGTCTATCAAGCTCTCTTGAACAGAGAGAACATTGTCTGGCTGACCAAAGTCTTCAAAACTGTCATTGCTATTATGATTCTGTGATATTCCATCCTTGTGCTTGATAGTGGTTTCCGAATCCTTCCAGTTGTATATTTCATCTTCTTGAAAGACCATGGAAACATCATTATGCCTTACAATGTCCTTGATTTTTCTACAAGTGAAATATATTATGCTGAAGAGAGACTTATTTACACTTTCAATAAATATGCTAGTTGGATTCACATCCGAATGGCTCTCTTTTTCCTGATGTGCTATTTCCACTTTTCTATTTGCTTCTTGGAAAGAATGCTTTAGAATTAAATTTGACACATTCTGAGCAAAATCATCCCTTGACAATTCCTCCCACTGGGAAATTTTTGGACTCGTCACTGTTTCAATTAACTTTCTGTCCACGGATTCCATAAATTCACCAACACTTTTGTAATGGTCTGGTTTTGTAAGAACAGTGGCTGCCTCTTTGAGCAATACCTCAGCAATGTTACAGGCAAATTTTTCTACACAGCTGCCGACACTCAAGCTGCACTGCAGGGTGATTGCAGCAGAGGTTTCAGCGGCAGACAGAAGACCACTTGAAGCAGCAGAAAAACTGATGTCCGGCTCATCACTTAACCCTGCAACTCCTATGGCACTGGCCACCTGGGTCACACCATAGAGAGCTGAAGAGAATGAGAAGTTCATTTCATCACATTCAGAACTGTTTAATAATGCTCCATCTTCATCATTTCTATTGCAAGATAAATTCTCTGTTACATCATATAAGGATTGGTCTAACTGCAGACTCTCAGTAACACAAGGGCTTGAAATAGTCCCTATAACACTGGCTGCACAGACTAGTGCTACCTCCACAGAACTAGGAGGCAATCCACTTGACTCAGAATTACTATGGTCAATCATATGTTCTTGTACACAGGCTGGAGGTTCACTCAAAGGATCTGAGTCCAGGCATGAAGCTATTGTTGGGCTGGAGGGTTCTTGCCATTCTGAAGCATTCTCACAGTTGTCTGGACTTTGTACAATAACAATTTTGGGAAGAACATTCCACGGACAAGGGGGGTTTGTTGTATCTACTTTTGTATTGCTGGCTGAAAGGGCATCATGGCTTTCTGCAGAGATGCTAACTGCAGCCTCTGTTGTAAAAGTAGGCTCTGACTGGGACAGTCTAATGAAGGCATCTTGCAAAACGGATTCTGCTAAGTTTGAAGCATAGTCACCCTCCACGTTCTGATTATCCTCCAGAGATGAAGAAACACTAAGTTTACCTTCTGTGTCCTGTGTATCTATGAACTCTGCTAGAGAGTTGCTCTGAAGGTGCTTACCAACACATTCAATTGTGCAAGTGTTGTGGTCTTCCTCCACACCATGTTTCGCTGAGAGGGTGCTTTGAAATGATTTTAAGATGAGTGTTTCTTTTTGAGAGTTTTCTTCTGGCTTATACCTTTCTGTATCTCTTTCTCCGGTAGCATTGTTGCTTTCACAGCAAAGCGTCTGCACAATGTTTCCAGAGCTCTCCTCCCCTGTGTGCCTGGACACTGAAGTATCCTCGGGATTGCATGTCTTTCGATAAAATAAATGTTCTTTGTTTTGTCGCATCTGCAACAGACCCCTAGTCTTTCCTTTTGGCTTTTTAGTGTCTCTTGCTGGGTTCGAACCACTAATCCTCAGAGGATCTAAGAGGAAACAAATTAAACATTTTCAGTTCACAATATCTCTTGGATATTGTTCTTTGCTCCTTGAAAGACATTTTGATACAGATATATAAATGGAAACCTGTTACAAATATGGCGATTTAATCTACAACACAAACAAATAATTGATGTTTGTACTTATACAATTTGCTCTTTCTTTTTCTTCTTCATCCTAGCCCCAAAAAGTCCACTACTAATCTTAAATTTGTTATTTTCAGAGATGCCTCCAGAAATCCCTTTAAGGGATGCTGGTTTGGCCACATTCCATTGGTTTCAGTGGACAGGTGCTATGTGTTCACAGATGAAAATGGCTTTGGGGTCCCATCTACGTCATAGGATCTCAATTAACATATAGTACTGTGGCTCCTCCCCGTTTCCGGCGGGTGTGATAGCTGCCTATTTCACGGGCTGGTGCATAATGGCAGTGGGCGGGAAGACAGCGTTAAGTTTTTTTTTTAAAGCGATTTTGGTCTTGCTCCTGCTCCTTTCCCGCCAAAAGATGGGCTAGTGGAAAAAAATAAACCACTCCCATTGCGTTTTCAACACGTTGCCATTTTGTAGTGATTTAGGTCATTTGAGGTGGTCAACTATGGCAGGGTATTTTCTCAGAGCTGCTCCCACTCCACCACTGTAAATTCACCGGAAGCACAGCAAAAAACATTTTTGCACGTAAATGGGGTTTCCAACCCACTTCTGGTGAAGTTACGGCGGCAGAATGGGAGCAGCTCCAAGAAAATTCCTGGCTTGTATTTCTGTTATCAGTCTGTATTGCATTGTAGTTCATTAATTCCATCATAACGATTAAGAATCTACTAAAGCCTAAATTTTAATGGGGCATTGTCACCTGTTAATATTTTTGGCCTGCACTCTGCACCACACTCGTCTCTACTTTCTAGCCAGGAGTCCATTTCAAGTGTTGATCAACCTCTCTTTGCATGAAGAACTCCCTAAATCAGTCCAAGTCCTATGGTTCTCAACCTGTGATTGTTCAGTACATTTGAGACAAAGAGAGAGAATCTGGCTTCCCCAACCATCGACAAGATTTTCAGACTTCAGACAAAAAAAAAAGTACAGGAATTCTTCATTGTAACAAAAAGTTTACAATAAGAATATGCAATAAGAAGGTTTTACTGTGTGTTCTTTGTACATATGCCAATCTGTTTTACCTTGTCCCGTTTTGATTGTAGTACTAGGATCAAGTTCAAGTGAGCTGCCAACTTTGTGTTAACATGTATATTTATGAGAAATACAGACTTAAAGTAAGACCTTACCATTTAGGACATTGCTGGCTTCATCTTCCTCATCATCGAAGTGCTCAGAGGCAGTGAGAAAGTCCTCCTCAATGGATGATACTGAGCAATTGGTGTCATCCTCTGCTTTGCAATTGGTGGTGCTGTGAAGATGTATTTTCTTTCCTTTAACATAATCCAAGCCAATCATGCATTTGTTTATTTCATAAATGACACAGGCCATGTCATTCTTCCTGCACCTTCTCGCCGATTGAACTAAACAGACATCTGGCGGTCTGGGCCACTGTGGGGGAGGAGGGAGACATTCATCTTCCAAATGATTGGTGGATTCATCTTTCCGATTAAGGCCCTAAAAACAATATTTTACAAATTAAATATTAGGTGGCTTTGAAAGGCTTTCAAAGAATTGTCCATTTTTAAATACATACGGCCAGTTTAAAATAAGGTAAAGTTTAAAGCTGCAGTATTTTACTAGGGCTGGCTGAGGTTGTTTGGCATGCTTACTGGTGTATTTTGAGTTTACTGGATAGTTTTGGGGCATTTTTGAGCATTTGCTGGATTAAAACACACAGAACTCCCATCACAGACCTTCCCTTTTGTTCTTTCCTCCCCTCCCCCCTCTCCCTGCCCCTACACTTGCTTAAAAACCTGTTCCATCTCCAACTTTTTCCAGTTCTGATGAAGTGTCATCGACCTGAAATGTTAACTCTATTTCTCTCTCTACAGATGCTGCCTGACCTATCTGCCTGAGTGATATATTTCCAATATATTATTTAACATGGTTTTGTTTATTTAAAAAAAAATTATTGGTGAAGCTCAATTAACAAAGGTTAATTAGTATAGAATCTGCTCAGTTTCAGCCTTTCACTGTTGGACTGAATGTTTCCTCTGTGTTGTACACAGGAGGCATTGCAGATCTGCCATTAATCACTCACAGAAAAGGCAAACAGCCAGATACAGATTAAAGCTTGCTCTGCTCTTTTCCAATAATCTGTTTTAACCCCAACCTCAGGAGAGCACCTCTTACTACTCCAGTGTGGATTTTCCATCCCTGACACCAGCTGTCCTTATCCCTTTCAAAGTGGAATTAGGGGCAGTTTTACACTACAGACCCAGCAGCCATGTTAAAACTCCCCAAACTTAATTCATAATGAACACTTCCTGTAGTGCTATTAACATCAGGGAAATGCGAGGAGTGATATTTTTGATCAAAAGTACAATAAAGATTTCAAACTCATTTTAAGAATGATACAATTAAAAAAGTCACATTTTTAAATTCAAGTGATTATCATTTCTAATGAGTAATACTTGCCAAAACTGCTTGCACCTAGTGGAGAGAAGAGACTTTCATATCATCAGTTTGGGTTGGTTCCAAGTATCAAAGGCAATAGGACTATTTTCTAACCCATTGCACTACAGTGCCCTCCCAGTAACCTTTCTATAACACATTTACTTACCCTGTTATCATGCCACAACTTGTTTTCTGACTGCTTTTCCATGTTATCACGTGCTTCTCAATTTCTTTCTGAATGCTTTTTCACATTATATCAAATTTTCTGAGCGGTAATATTTTTTGTGAATTTGATCAATGATATGGTTTGATGATCATCGACAGTTTAATTAAATCCCTTGCCAGGATCCTATTACTGTATCAAAATGTGAGATTTCAGGACAGAATCACAAGCTCCGTACCTGGGAACCATCCAAATTGTCCTGACAGTTTCCTGGAGAAATTAATCCACTCACGAGGATGAGTTCATTATCTTTCATCTGGCAAACGTTTAAAGAATTGATGAGGTGTGGGAGATCAGGGGATACAGTAACTAATTTCTAGATAAAGGAAAAACACAAACAAAAGAGGCTCATATTATTTGTTAACACATCACCTGTCTATTCAACCATACTTTTGGCCTCTAGCTCTTCTAGTTCGTGCTTGGTGTCTGTGAGCACCTCTACCCTCTCCTTAGCATAGCTAATGAGTACGCCGCCGACATCCAAACCAAATCCGCACTTAGCTCATGCGAACCCCCCTCCGAGAAGTTGCTTTCAAACGCTGCAGAGTTGTGCGCAGCGTAGTGCCCCCCGGATCCCAGGGGAGCACCGTTGTCTGTATGCAAACCTGTGTGTCTGCGGGGCAGTGCTCCTTTCACTTCCTGACTCTTAGCCAATCAGGAAACAGAAGAGATTGCCGATTTGCCCACAACTCATTTTAAAAGGCTATTAAAACATGCATGCCATTCAGTTACAGAAATGAATAGTACTCAGTGCTCAATTCTTTATTTTTACTCTTCCAGTTTCTGTTGTTTTAAAGTCTTTGCTTCTTTTCGATGTTCACTGTAAACTTTCTTCTTAATTTTACTTCTTTGTTTCACAAAATGCATGTTTAGAACACACAGTTACAGTATATGGGGAACATGTTTTATTTTCTCCCTCTTTTCAGCCAATCCCCTTACGTTGTTTCTATCATTCTCACTGATTCTAAAGATCACCTGTCCTTGTTTGTAATTTTCTTTCTGCCACAACTTCTGTTGCTGAAAAGAAATAAGTATTTACTCGGACTATTTCTGCCATAAATGCACAGAGAGCTTTTGCCGGGAGCAACTAATTTCCCCAAGCGGCCACCCTTCAACCGCTGGTCGAGTAAGGCGGCCCAGTCCGATCCCATCGGACTACCAAAAGGGGGGATTTTGATTCTCTCTCCCGGCCATGGCTCAGCTCATAAAACAATTGTCCGTTAATAAAACGTAGCAGTGATATTAGTACCATTCAATTTTCACAATCTAATTTCTACCCAATAATCAAGACTACCACTATTTCTAAAAGCAAAACACAGCTGGGATAATGGACACAATCCCTTTCTTTTAGTATGAATAACAAATCTGCTGGAAACAAATTTTCTTTTTGTGTGACAGGTTTGTAATACAATTTTCTCAACCCCCCTCCCCTGACGCAATGTAACAGGCTCCTGCACCTGTTTGCACCAGACGTAAACATTTTCAGGGTAATTCATTCGCAGTAGGTGGGCAATTAGGCCAACCTTTTGCCAGCACGTTGATTTGAATGAGAAGGTGAAATGTGCAGCTAAGCCTATGTGCAGTCGGAACTTAACAGATCGCAAGTTCGGTATTTAGCGCATGCTCAATTTTAAAGGCGGTATGACGGCGTACTCTGAGAGTACGCCATCATATCGACCGCAAATTCAGGGCCATAATATAATTACAAGCTATTGTTGTCAAAAACAGGAGTAGGAACCCTGACTGATTTATTTTCTCCCTAAGGCTCAGGGATACTAGGGCTAATTGTAGGACTTAATTACTACCCCAGCTAAGATTGGCTAACTTAACACAAACCCGGGGTGAAACTAGGACCTTCCTGGCCAGTATAGCTCTGTGTCACGTTTACACTGAGGCATTAACAATCAGCTACACTGCGTATTTTGCTCATCAAGGTCAGAGAAGTCAGTGTTAGGAATAGTTTTCTACTTTTTATCCCAGTGTCAATATTGAACATCTTTAGGTAAAGTGACTAATTCATACATCCCCTTACTGTTGTCTAAAGAGCAATGTTAGAGGGATGCAGCAAGTCACCTTACCTGACCTTCCCTGAGCCTGGTATGTGGCAGGAGGATATCCAAGGAGCATTCAAAATGCAACAAGTCAAAGTGTATGAGACACGTCATTATGGGTTTTCCATCTCCAAGTTCATCATGTGCAGCTGCGTTCATTTATTGGAGCTTCGGGTTGGTGGTGACCTTAGAATTGCTCAGAACACATTGCATTTCTGTTGCTGTTTTCTATATCCACAAATCAATAATTAAGTGGGCTTATTAATATAGTGCAATGATGTGTGAAATTACAGTTAAATGATGATATCATGCGGAGTTCCTTGCAATCTCCTGTTAAATATTATCTGATGAGGTGGCAGAGAGGGGGCATACTTTTTCTACAATCATCATTCAGCATCATGCTGAGACTTTTAATCCTCCCTGCAATTGTAATGTTTAACCCTTTCACTGAAACACACCTATATTCAGGATGGCATTGACCTGGGGATTTCTGCTTCACAGCAATTTTCTTTATTTTTAAAAATTTCAAAACTATGCAGGATTTAGTGAATGAAATTGATTTAATTCATGAATAATTTTAGCAGAATAAAAATGTATTCAATAGTAAATTGATAAAAAGAAGTCAGAAGTAAACTTCACCAGATCCGGATCTGAAATTCCTTTCCCCACTATTTTAATGAGGGTGTTTAGCTGTTTAACATAAATAGACTCATATCCCTGCTAAAATAGCAGAGGAGAAATTCAGATAAACATGTTGCGCATTCATAGACCAGTATCCCACAATGTAATTTCTGTGCCCAGGTTTCTGCAGGAATAATTTTACCGGAGTTCTCTTACCTGTTGCAATTCCTTACTATTGCTCTTTGCATCCACTCCATCAAGATTCACAAAACAGATCTAGAGAAAAAAAACAACTGAATTCAGCTCAAGAACACACATAGTTGAAGCTTAGCAAGGTCAACATAGTTTCCTGCCATCAGGCCAGCTAATTACAGCAAGGTTTTTTCAATCAGGACTGAGCTGTCAGTGGGCAGAGGATGACAAGTCTGAGCTTACTGCAGCTGCAGGGAGCTGGTGACAACCTACATGTGTGTGCTAGTTCACCGAGAACTTGCCAGCTAAGGTCATCAGGGAGATGACCGGACGCCCAAAAGCAGCCTCCCGGTCTGAAAAGCATAGAGTCATACGAAACAACAACTGCAGCTGCCATGGGTTGGCTGCGGGGGGCAGGAGAAAGCAGACCAACTAGTCACCAAAATTGGCATTCTAAAAGTGAACTATGTGCACAGTTACAGGAAGGATTTGATTGCAAGTTCTACTAATTCAAGCTAACCATGTGGCTCATGGACCTGAATTGCCCATACGTGAGACTGGCGGGTGAAGCTCTGTGCTGGGAGCGCAAATTCAAAATGGCCCCTATGTAGGCAGAACAGAACAGAACAGAACTAGTTTCCAGAAATTATGGCAGGGCTTTACAATACACTGTTTAATTTCAGTTGCCACGCCACCAACAACATATACATACATGGGTTTTTTTCAATACATTGTGGAGTTGGTGTACTTGGTTACTGCCTTTGTCCCTTCTGACTTGGCCAGCTCAACATTGGGAGGGTGCAGAGAAGGGCAACAAGAATGATTCCAAGTGTACAGGGCATGAACTATGAGGAAAGATTAGAGAAGCTTATGCTCTATAGTCTGGAAATAATCATAGACTCATAGCACAGAAGGAGGCCATTTGCCCCATCATGCCTGTGCCAGTTCTTTGAAAGAGCTGTCCAATTAGTCCCATTCCCCTTCCCTTTCCCCATAGCCCTGCAAATTTTTCCCCTTCAAGTATTCATCCAATTCCCTTTTGAAAGTTATTATTGAATCTGTTTCCATCACCCTTTCAGATCATAACTCGCTGCAAAAAAAAAATTTCATCTTGCCTCTAGTTCTTTTGGTTAAGTAAGGACCTCAAGGTATATAAAATATTAAATGGTATGGATATATGCACTGGTTACTTTGTGGCACTGGTAACAATCTTAGGAAAAGCCAGATTGTGGGGTTGGTGGTTGGGTGGGGGGTTAAATAAGAGGCTAAAGATGTGCTGTAGACTGGAGGGAAGGGTTCAGATTCCTGGAGCATTTGGACCAGTTATGGGGCTGGAGTGAGCAGTATTGATGGGACGGTCTATACCTGAACAGAACTGAGACTGATGTCCTCCTCATAGGGAGATTAATCAGAGCTTTCGGGGCGGATTTAAACTAATATAGCAGAAGAAAGAGGAATAATATGAGAGTAAAGTAGATAGCATGGAAGCGAAAGTAAGCTCTAGATGTATAGGTAACAAGCAGGTAGAAAGGTTGAATGTGGTTGTATAGAACAAGATAGAAAAATTAGAAAAGTGAATCAGGATATGAGAGAAAATTAAAAGGAAAAATTGCCAAACCAAACTAAAAATATATGTATATAAATACAGAATATAAGAAACAAAATCAGGGAACTTGAATCATTGAATAAAATAATCATGTTATAATGACCTGGATTTACAACCGGAGTGAGTTTGTAGCCAAAGGAGGGTCACGGAGGGACTTCTATTTGCCACCTGATCTAGCATTACCTGGACCTAGGTACCTGGGTTGGGGGTCATTAGTTATGCAGGGCAGGCTAACAACAGGATCTCTGCCACCAAGAGGGAGCCTGCCGCTGCCAGGAAGGAAGAATTGGCAGTGTCCAAAAATAACAGCAGGGTTTAGGGACCTGAGGAGAGGGACAGACGCTCGCTATTGTGCCCTTTCTTTCCAAAAGAGCCTTCAATGGGCCTTCTGCTGCTGCTCCACGGTCTGTTTCCACTTGTCTCTTGCCGGTCTTTAGGTCAATGTTTGTAGCAGTGGAAGACAGGGAAATCAGACCTCCCCATTGTCATTTACATGCAATGCCACTGTCAAAGGGTGGCTGGCTGCCTTCCCTGCTGGGGTGGGAGGAGAAAATCCATGGAGGTGCTGCTAGATGTAGGGAGACAGTGATAGGCCTCTCCACTTGGTTTCTCTGGATTTTTGTCCTGCTATACTTTCTGATTTCTGGCAGTATAGCCAGGAAAAGAAAGCCCAATAACAGTAACTGAAATGCGGCTACCTCTGGATCAGGATTGGTAATTAAATATTCTGGGATATAAAAATTAAGGATAGATTGGGAAGGAGGAAAGGACTGACAGTACTAATTAGAGACAAAGGGGGAAAAACTTGTCTTCGCCAACAAAGTTGCAGTTAACGGCCGCTGGAAACGGCTGCAACGCTAACCGAGTGAAATTGGTCTGGGGGGGCATGGAGATAGGTGGCGCAGCGCTCACCTTCCGTGCAACGCCGTCCTGGTGGCGTTGCTGGAGGGATCCGGGACGAAGTTCCTGTCCAGGTCCGGTGTTGCAGCCTCTGTGAGTGAAGCTGTAGAGCTTGCAAGGAATTGTGGGTAACGAAGAGGTCTGCGATTTAAAGGGGCCATGCACACTGAAGCAATACAAAATAAAATGCAGTGAATCAATACATTTTTCAGCCCTTTCTGCCTTTTAAGAAATATTCAATATTTAAAAGAAGTTCCAAATATGAATATTCAGCTGTTAAAGCTGAAGTTACCTTCCCAACCTCAACAAATGGGAGAACTGCCTCAGCACTAACAGAAATGGCTCAGCAAGCCAGGGAAGGGGCACCCAGGGTCTCGCACGCAGCACTCCAGCTTTGTGCATGGGGTCAACACTGCAAGACTAGGCCCTCTACCCACAGGGGCCAGGAGGCCCTCCAGAGAGAACGATGTGGGAGTACATCACTAAGGCCGTCACTGCCAGCAGTGTCACCCCCACCACCTGGCTCCAGTGCCCAAAGAAGCTTCATGACCTCAGACCACTGGTCAAGGTCAGTGAATGCATCTTCAAAAGCCGTCACCTACCAACTGAACCACTAGACTCACGCACTGGGCAATGTAGGACCCCCAATCACTCACCTACCAACAATCTGCACTAATGATGAGGCACATCGCCCATTCCTAGCCTCACCTCACCCCCTTGGAGAAGATGGTGCAGGCCATTCTTGGCAGGGGCATGGTTGAGCCCTTGGCAAGATGCGGGTCTCCTCGTACGTTATCCTCCTTCTGGCATGCACCTCTTGCTTACCCACCCTCCCATCAGCACAACTCCACCCTTGTGCCTTCCTCATTTCACACACCCAAGAAATGCAGCCTGCCCAGCCAGTGGGTCAACAAGAAGAGGCAGCCTGCTCAGCCAGTGGGACCACAGGCAAGTGATTCCATCCCGGCTATCCCGGCCACAAAGGGGCTGTCTGGGATGCATCCTTCCATCTGATTCCTCCTCTTCGGCTTCCTCCTCTTCTGCGTCTTCCTTCTGTGTCTTCCTCTTCCCTCTGCAAGCGGATGCTGTAAATGTGAAATTACAGCATAAAATGCTGCAAATACGCAGTTGGTCAGGCAGCATTAACCTGTTGACCTGAAACGTGAACTCTGTTTTTCTCTCCACGGATGTTGCGTGACCTGCTGAGTATTCGCAGCATGTTCTGTCTTCTCAAAGGCCTTCATTTACCATCCAAGCCCTTGCAACCGCCCAGCAACACTCCCTACACACTTCAAAAACTTTTCACATCTATTGCAGCAAGCCACCACTTCAATAAAATCAAAAAAAACCAGTCCAAACCCTTAAATTCAAACTTACCTGAATGATGTGTGTGTCCCTTTAAGAGCTGTAGACATTGCCACTGTCGGCCTGCTTGAATTCAGCGCTAGGGTCAAAGTTCACGGTGGTGACGTTAATTCGGCGTTGCATGCCGATTGATGTCACCACGCTACCATTTTTTTTCCAGGATGCTGCCAGTTACCAGCAGCACAAAGGGGGAGAGCAATATGACGGTCACCACGATACCCGCCACCAGTTGGCGAAAGAGTGGTGGCCGCCATTTCATGGCGCTACGGAGTGGCGCTCAACAGATGAATTTCTAGCCCAAGATCATAGCACTTCAACATTAGGATTTAAATAAAATGTAGTCTAAACAGAATCCCTTTGGATTGAAATGAGGAATAGTGAGGGTCACTTATTGTACTGGGGGTATATTACTGGGAGCTGAACAGTAAAAAAGACATTGAGGATAGCATTTGTAGACAAATTGGAGAGGGGTGTATTAGAGTATAGTCATAATTATAGATTTTAGTGGGATACAGAACATGTTTCTGGGCAGGCTGTTTTTGTAGTGTTTTCAGTACTGTTTTGTCAGTCAATATGTAGTTATGCCAACAAGGAAGCACCTGAACTGTTTCTGGGTAATGAAGTGAAACAAATAAGCAACCTAAAAGTAGGGGAACAGTTGGGCAACAATGACCACAATATAAGTTAACATTGCCCATCTCCACCCCTGCCTCAGCTCATCTGCTGCTGAAACCCTCATCCATGCCTTTGTTACCTCTAGATTAGACTATTCCAATGCATTCCTGGCTGGCCTCCAACATTCTACCCTACGTAAACATGAGGTCATCCAAAACTCGGCTGCCCGTGTCCTAATTCACACCAAGTCCCGTTCAACCATCACCCCTGTGCTCGCTGGCCTACATTGGCTCCCGGTTAAGCAATGCCTTGATTTTAAAATTCTCATCCTTGTTTTCAAATCCCCGTATGGCCTCGCCCCTCCCTATCTCTATAATCTCCTCCAGCCCCTAAACCTCCCGAGATATCGGCGCTCCTCTAATTCTGCCCTCTTGAGCGTCCCTGATTATAATCGCTCAACCATTGGTGGCCGTGCCTTCTGTTGCCTATGCCCTAAGCTCTGGATTTCCCTCCCTGAACCTCTCCACCTCTCTACCTCCCTTTCCTCCTCTAAGATGCTCCTTAAAACCTATGTCTTTGCCCAAGCTTTTGGTCAGCTGCCCTAATTTCTCCTTATGTGGCTCAGTGTCAAATTTTTGTCTTATAACACTCCTGTGAAGTGCCTTGGGATATTTTACAATGTTAAAGGTGCTTTATAAATACAAGTTGTTGTTGTTGTTGTGGTTGAAAAGAAGTCAGGAGTGTGATGGAATAATATCCCTTGATACCGTTACCCAACAAAAATCTATCGATCTCAGTCTTGGAATTTGCAATTGGTCCAGCATCCACAGCCTTTTCCACTACCTTGTGTGTGGAAAAGTGCTTCCTGATTTCACTACTAAATGGCTTAGCTCTAATTTTAAGATTTTGTTCTCTTGTCTGGATTCCCCAGCCAGAGGAAATAGCTTCTCTATATCTACACTAATGAATCCCTTTGTCATTTTAAACACCTTGATTAGATCACCCCTCAACCTTCTATATTCAAGGGAATACAAGCCAAGTTTATCCAAACTTCCTCATAATTTAAAGCTTTAAGCCCTCGTTATCATTCTGGTGAATCTGCTCTGTACCCCTTCCAAAGCCAATACAGGAAACTCTTTGGTATCCGGCACCGACGGGACCGGGGTGGTGTCAGTTGAATAAAAATTCCGGATGATGGAGAGGGTTATCTACCGAGGCTATTTTTAACAAACAAAAATAAAAAAATCAAGAAATGTGCAGTATACAGTAATTGGGTACTCACCTACAGAATGTTGTGTTAAATGGATGGTGGAAGATGCTTGATTAAGTACAGTACTGCCAGTTGAGGGTAATCCATAACTCTTTAATTACTTAACAGTAAAACAAAACTTATAAACAACTGTATACAGTACTGTAGTTGACTGTACACTTATTCCAAGTCAACTGGTTCATCAGGAATATCCATGCCAGCTGGGTCATCAGGATCATGCACTTCCACAGATTCTTCAGGCACTTCCGCTGCTTCGACTCTTTTGGAAGCTTTCTTAAACATGTTGCGGATGTCGGCTTGCTTAGTGGACTCTTGCCTTTTCTGTAGAAACGTGGAATGCAGAATATGGAGTTGCATAACTTCTTGGGCAAATTGGAGGATTGAAGAAAATCCTTCTGCAGCTTTAGCCCAAGAAATCTTCTTCTCTTCAGAAATCTCATCCTCTTCACTTTCCATCTCACTTTCCTTTTCTTTCTTTGGATTCAAAACACTCTCAATTATTTCATCATCACTTAGCATATGCACAACAGCAACTTCTCTATCTGCATCAACCCACTGCTCGATATCACTTTCACTGAGGTGACGTAGAGGGTTTGCTGGGCCTACATTTTTCACCATGCCAGCCATTTCCATTATTGTACTCTTCTTGGGACGAACATTGAACCCATGAAATTCCTCCTCTGAAGAAGAACCTTCAGCAAACATTACAGAAGGCCACAATTTGCGCCAGGCTTGCCTCCGAGTGTGACCTTTCACCAAGTTCCAGGAACATGCAACATTATAGATGGCATCTTTAATACTGTATTCCTTCTGAAATGCGTGAATATTGTGATCTTGGCTTATCAATTTACGTAGGAAGTCTTTCTTGTAATGACACTTCAGATTTTGGATAACGCCCTGGTCCATGGGTTGTATGAGAGAAGTTACATTTGGTGGCAAATAAATGGTGAAAATATTTCCCGAAACCAACTCGGATTCATGCGGATGGGCTCTACAATTATCAAGCAATAAAATGCATTTGCTATCTTCAGGTTTCCCTATTTTACGGAAATGTTCCCTCACAGATGGAACAAAAATATGATGGAACCAATAGGAGAAGATTTCCTTATCCATCCAAGCATTTTTTTTATCTTTGTACTCAACAGTTAAGTGCCTCACATTTTTAAGTGCACGGGGATTTTTATACTTCCCAATAAGAAGAATATTAACCCGGTGTGATCCAGCAGCGTTCGCACATGTTAGCACGGTTACACGATCTTTATTTTTCTTGTAACCTGAAGCATTAGCCTCACTAGCCCCAGCAAGCGTTGATTCTGGCAAAAACCTTCAAAACAAGCCAGTTTCATCGGCATTATATATCTGTGCTGGCGACAAATCATGTTGCTGCACAATCCGATTGAAATAATCGCAGTATTCTTCTGCGGCGTCGTGATCAGCTGATTTCTTCTCCCCGGAAATATCGAGTCGTCGTATCCCGTGCCGTAACTTGAAGCACGTTAGCCATCCATCGGAGAAAGCACACTTGTCAGTGAGCTCCATCCTTTCATAGAAATCCTTCGCTTTCTTGATTAGCATGGGTCCGGAAAGTGGAACACCCTCTGAACGCTTAAGAGAAAACCACTCATAAAGCACGGTATCCAGCTCTTCAAGCTTAGGCTTACAAAGCATACGCCGTTTCTCTACACTCTTAGATGTCTCTGAGCTTGAATAAAACTTGAGCATCTTATCCTTCTGCGATTTGATGTCGTAGATTGTTGACGAACCGATTTTGAATTCATTCATAATGTTGATACGCTTCACTCCCCTTTCTAGTCGTTGACATATCTCGATTTTCTGTTTTAAAGTTACCACGCTCTTCCTTTTGCTTGGGCCAGCTTTTGGGAATTCCATAACAAGATGGGGGAGATAATTCCCGATAAAGATGGAGAGACACACAGAAAAATGGTGGCTCGGAAGAGACTACCAGCAGCGCAGGAGACACACAGTAAAATGGCGGATCAGAAGAGACTACCGGCAGCGCGGGAGAATCAGACTCCTGATATTGCGGTGTTCGGACTTCCCACAGCGCTGGGAAGCCGAGTAGAGGCACTTTGGAGAACTACCCCCACTAACTCGGCGTTCGCGGGAGACTCGGACTCGGCAACATTGCCGGTTATTGGGGAGGAGTTTTCGGAGTATGAATTTTGCCGGTTAATAGAGAATTCTGGATATTTAGGTGCCCAAAACTAAATGCAGTGCTCCAGATGGAGTACTGGCTCTGTAAGGCTCTGTACAACTGAAGCAGAACTGCCTCACTTTTGTATAAAGGCAAATATCGATTAGCTATTCTGATTATTTTGGTAATTGTGCACTAGCTTTTAGTGAGTTGTGTCCATGGAGACCGAAATCTCTTTCCTCCTTGTTTCTCGCCATTAATTAAATATTCCGATTCGCCTCTCTCAGATCCAAAGCGGATGACATCAAACCTCCCCACATTGAACTCCATCTGCCATAGTTTTGCCCACTCACTCAGTCTGTCTATGTTCCCTTGTAAATTCCTGTTCCCATCCACACAACTTACCATGCTTCCTAACTTAGCGTCATCTGAAAACTTGGATATACAACTCTCTATTCCTTCATCCAAGTCATTAAGATCTATGGTGAAAGGCTGAGGCCCCAGTAGAGATTCCTGGGGAACACCGCTGGTCACATCCCATCTATTAGAGAACATTCCCATTATACCTAACTCTCCCACTGCTACCTCCCAACCAATTACCGGCCCATGTCACAAGGTTACCTCCAATTCTGTGTGCTCTCATTTTTGCTAATAACCTCTTGTGCGGACCCTTATTAAATGCCTTCTGGAAGTCCATTTGGACAATAGCCATCAACACCGCTAACTACCATGATAATCACCTCCTCAGAAAATTCAACAAATTATTCAGACATGACCTATCCTTCACAGATCCATGATAACTCTCTTTGATCAGCTCATACTTGTCCAAGTGCTCAATCACTCTGTCTCTGATGATAGATTTTAGTAACTTCCCCACAATTGATGTTAAACTGACAGGTCTGTAATGACCTGTTTTTTTCTTCTCTCATTTCTAATTTTGCAATCCAAAGGCACAATTCCTGAATCTAGAGAGCTTTGGAAAATGATGACGAATACACGATCTAAAGGATGCACTGCAGCAAATCAAGGTTACTTCAAAAGCACCTCCCTCCCCTGTGACCTCTACAACTGAGAAGGATAAGAGCAGCAATGTCATGGGAATGCAAATCACTTCCAAGTTCGCCTCCAAGTAACACATCATCCTGACTTGGACATCTATCATCATTCCTTTATTGTCGCTGGGTCAATATCCTGAAATTCCCTACCTAACATTATTGTGGGAGCACCATCACCACAAGAACTGCAGTGGTTCAGGGAGAAGACCCACCACCACCTTCTCAGGGAAACTAGGGCCGCGATTTCGCCGGCCGAGGCGGGTTCAGGGTGAGAGAGGTCGTTGTTGGGATATGGTCCCGCTGCCTACTGAAGCCCGCTGAAAAAAAGGATTTTGCGTTAATGGGCCTTGTTAAGCCCGCCCGTCGCGTTCCCTGACCCTATTAGAAAGTACGGGTCAGGTGACGTCAGTGCTGACGCTTCTCTTGCCAGTTTCTTTAAAGGGCCCACGGCCCCACTTCATTCCACTTCCTGAATTTGAAACGACCATTGCTGAGATAGCCTGTTCAACTCCAAAAATGAGCTCACAAAGGCAGAGGGCTGCACCTTGATTCAGTGATGACTCCCTCCATGTTCTTGTGGAGGGAGTCAGAGCACGCAGGGAGGTTTTCTTCCCTGCCAGTGGTCAGAAGAGACCTCCCCAGGAGACCAAGGCAGCCTGGCTGCAAATAGCAGAGGAGGTAACGGGCAGGTGTGTGGTGATGAGGACCTGGCTTCAGTGCCGCAAGCGTCATCATGATCTTCTACGATCTGGAAAAGTGAGTATAAAGCCACACTTACCTTCATGCTGCTGTGTCTGTTATCACTTCCCCATCACTCAGCATTTCCTGCACATCGTTACTCAATGCAACATCCCTTGCACCTTCAGCCATCCCTCTCTATCTAGCTACATTATTGCATCCCCATCTTACTATGCACCCCGAACACTCACCCTCATCCTAATGTAATGACACCAACTAGCAACACTAAAGGAGGCAACTTGTTACATCCACCCCACTCCATTACAGTCTCCCTAAAAAGATCTAACACATCCATTCGTTACACTCATTTCATCACTCTCACTCAACCTTCTTTTCTTTCCCTCCTTGCAGGAGAAGAGAGCCCACAACAAGAGGGAGATGTGGCCCTCAATCACTGGCCATTCTGACTCTTGCAGAGGAGGCTGCCCTGGAGATCACTGGAGCGGTGGATCAGCCGGAAGTGGGGAACAGAGAGAGGGGCTCATCAGAACAACCTGATGACAGAATTATTTCCCATACACCTACATGTCATTCATCAGTCATTCATATTGGGGCTGATGTCAACAGGAATTGATTGCTCATCATGTACTTATTGGTATTTGTATGCAATGTACATATCATATATCGAACTGATGTCTTTACTCTCCCACAGGTCCATCAAGAGCTCCCCCCAATGTTCATGAGGAACATCAAGAGGACTCCTCAGAGGAGGCTCCAGCCTCTGAGTGTGCAGCGTCATCTCTAACAAGGCAAGCCAGCACCAGTGCAGATACGCACACCTCGGGGGGTCGTACGTGAGATAGAGCAGTGTTGTCACCTGGTGTCTCACAAGTCACAAGTGAGCAAGAGGAGATGGTGGAGACAGGGACAGCAGTGGAGACTCCTTGCCGGAGGGCGCAGGACGCTCCTAGCTCTGCTCCGCTGCATGCAGACGCTGAGCCTCGGGGGCCATCAATGAAGAGGGCGGTCCTGGAGCTGGAGCAACAAGTGCAGGAAGCTCTGACAGGTTTTGCAACCGCGGTGACTGCGAGTGTGCAGAGAATGGAGGAGTCCATCTCAAGCATGACCAACACTGTAGCGCATGCACTTGCGACTGTTGTTTCCTCCATGGATAGGATGGCAACCTGCATGGAGGACATAATGCACCAGTCGCTTGAGCACATGGTCTCAATTCAAAATAGATGGGCATCTATGGAGAGAAACCAGAGGCTCATAGACGTCCTTGCTAAGAGGAATGTCAACGTCGACATGGGTCCTCATGGCCCCACTGATGTGCAGGAAGGTGCTCGCCAGTTACTTGCTAGCAGAGAAGTGCGGGTGACCCATGAGAGGGATGATGGTGGGAGAGCACATGTAAGGGGGGGCTCCTCTTCAAGTGCTCACACTTCAAGCCTCTTGCCTACCCTTCAGTCAGAGCCCTAGATGTCTCCACGGACAGTGATGGCTGAGTCTGCCACTGCACAGTCGCAGGAGGAGCAGACTTTGGCGGGGCCCACACAGGCTCCAAAACCCAGAGGACAACCGCCAAAGGCATCGAAGCAGATGCAGCAGGGAAGTGAGCAGGCTGCCTCTACCTCTGCTGAAGCCACAGGGGTTGCACCATGTAGAAACACTCGGAAAACAAAGATGCCACACAAATAGAGTCACAAGGGTAGTCACTTGGGTGTTTCTTTCAATGTTATTGACAAGTTTCTGTTAAAGTGATTTTGTCCATTAAATCTTTACATGCGTGAACTTTGTGGTTCTTGGCAAATGTGTGTTGACAGTTGGATGTGGCAGAGTGGATGGTCAGGGCTATTTTAATCTCCATCAATGGTGGTGACATTGAAAAGATAGGACTGGTTATTGTAGGGATGGTTAATGGTGTTGATGTGGGCTGATGCCAATGTGGAAACGCATATGGCAGCCATATGTCTGTTTTGTGTGAACTTAACTAAATCTGGCCATGATGAGGTGATTCCTGGCCTCACGGGCAGCAATGAGGTCGTGTACTGGTGGCATTGGTACCGGCAGCTGCTCAAGGTCTTCATCATCTTCGTACTCAAACTCATGCTCCTCCTCCTCATCCTCAGAAGTGGCTGTGCGCTCTGCGCCGCCTTCCTCCTGCAGCGCTAATCCTCGCTGCTGTGCTATGTTGTGCAGGGCGCAACAGACCACAATGATTCTAGAGACCCTGGCTGGTGTGTACTGCAGGGCTCCTCCCAATCTGTCCAGGCATCTGAAGCGCATTTTCAGCATGCCTATTGTTTGCTCTATGACATTTCTGGTGGAGATGAGGCTTTGATTGTAATGTTCCTCAGCCTCGCTTGTTGTCCTCCTCAAAGTGTCACCAAGCAGCCAGCCGGAAAGACTGTTTGGAGGTGTGAAGAGCTGAGGAATGGTGGATTGGCGCAAGATGTAGGAGTCATGGCAGCTCCCAAGGAACTTGGCGCACACATGGACAATGATCTTCCTATGGTTGCAGACCAGCTGACATTGAGGGAGTGGAAGCCCTTGCGGTTGATAAACACTGCTGGGTTATGATGGGGTGCCCGGATGGCCACATGTGTGCATTTGATTATGCCCAGCACCCATGGGAATCCAGCCAGAGCCGCAAAGACAACCGTGCAAAGACAACTGCGTGCTTGGCAGCACTGGCTTCATCAGTTGCAAAGTTTATATAATTTGCTGACTTGTCAAATAAGGCATCGGTGTAATGCATCTGATGCTGCAAATGTCTGCTGCAGATGCCTGGAAGGAGCCTGAGGTGAAGAAGTTGGGGGCAAGAGTGACTTTTACAGCTATTGGTAAGGGGTGTCTACCCGTTCCTCTGGGCTGCAGCTCTTGCTCCAGCAATCTGCAAATGTCCGCCACATCCTGGCACGATTGCCTAAGCCTCCATTGGCACTGCTGCTTAGTCATGTTGAGGAAGCTCATCCTCTGCCTGTAAACTCTGTGTTGGGGGTAGCGCCTCTGGCGAAGTCCAGCCCTGCGCTGATGCCCTCTGCCCTGTGCAGCATCAGGTGGTTGAGGAGAAGGTTGTCGCTATTGCTGTTGTTGTGGATGCTGGGGTGCCTGGTTCTGCTGGTGTTGGGGCTGATTGTGGTCAGATTCTAAGGACCAAGGTGAGAGAGTATAAACCGTACCCATTCTGATGTAATAGATGGCAGGCGATGGAGAGATGACAGAAGCAAATCCGTCAATGTTGAGAGAGGTTATTCCAATGAGGTGCCACTGGATAGAGAGAGTTGGCTCTAAACACTTGCAAGCTACAGAAAGCTCTATATGTCTTACAAATGCAGTAACCAACAGTTTCTGAGCTCTGAAACTGAACAGCTGCAAGATGGTATCCTTTATACCACTTCTGCAGCTGTCAGGTAATCCTATAAATCAAAGCAGACTCAACTCACGACAAGGTGAGCTGTCGTGTTCCCCGAGCAGCGGGTAACCTGTAGGGGAGCACGTAAAATTAGAAGGTAGGTTCAAAATAGCATTAAATTGGCTGTTAACAAGCCATTTAATGATCTAAATTGTTTCCTCCGCCGCTTGTTGCACAGACAGACCCGACACCTGGGAGACTTGCATGGAGGCGGGTTGACAGCGGGTTTCCTACCCGCTGTCAATCTTTGCTATTTTGACAGCTGACCCGCCTCCGAACCCGCCCTCTGAGCGCCGGCAAAATCCAGCTCTTGGGGTGGGCAACAAATGTGGCCTTGCTTGCATTGCCCATATTGATCACCTCTTAACCTTCTCTCTGATGGAGGTCTTATGGACATTCTCCAGAGCAAATAAAAAAATTAAAGAGTTCAAATACATCTCTGTACAATGTTCCTGTTCACATATAGGTGGAATCAGTTGGAACTGGCCCGCAGAAAATAGCGGAGAGGTGGGGATGCAGCAGAGACCATTTCCAACTTGTTTTCCACCTCTAACCGCTCCAGATTCACTGAAAAAAATCGGTGGGATTGAGGTGGGGGTAAGGAAAGCCTAGACCATAGAATACTACAGCAATGAGACAATGTCAAAGTGGTAATAGAGCTATGTAAGGCTGCAGGTGGGGTAATGTGTGCAGCCTTTTGCAGAAGGATATAAAAGTAATGAAAGAGGCTCACTAGAGATGACGGGCTACAGTTATGATGGGAAACTTGAGAAATGATGGCTTTTTTCCCCCATAAAGCTGAGAATGTTAAGAGGTGATCTGATAGAGTTCTTCAAGTTTATGAAGGGTTATGATGAAGTAAATAGTGATATATTGTGCCCATTTTTATGGTCTTGCTGAGTAATGGAAATAAATAATCAAGTTGTTGCCGCAACTTCGGTGAGGTGAAACTTCCCCTGCCCTACAGCTGTGCTGCTGACTTTGACTGATTTCCTTCAGGCAGACTTACTTATATAATTTGGTGGGCTCTCAGGAGAGTTTCCGCCTGCATTGAGGAACCTGTTTCAGGGATGGTGGGAAATTGCTGCAGGCCTTGGGTGCCTGTTGCAGCGGAGCATGGCTTGCTGCCTGAGTCATCTGAAGAATATGCTTGTGTTTTTTTTTAATTTCCAAAAATTCTCAGTAGAAGGAGCGCAATCGATCACCCCATGAATCGCCTCTTCCTCCATCATAGCAATTTGGATGCCCACAACATACTAACATTACTAGAATTAAACAATGCTACAGTGTTAATGACAGGAAATAGATTATATGACATTTAACCATCATTGACACGACCTGGAATACACCTGCCCATACCTGGACAGCGGTATTAAATGCCCACTGTCACTACAGCGGAAAACCTGCTAGAGTTAAGTCGGGAAACCTGCAGAACTTCAGGAGAAAATCGGCCCTCTAAATGTTAGGGACATTCAAAATGTTGCTGGGCCCCATAGTGGGAGAGCTAGCATACTAGAAGCATGAGCTTGGATGGGCTGAAAACATTTTCTTGTTTTACTTTTTCCTTTTTTTTTTACAGGCATTGCAATCCAATTTCACATTTAATGTGCAATAAAACTATGCAAAGATATCGACATTGTAACAATGCAGTAAACTCATCCAAAGCACATAAATAGTATAAAAATGAAAATATTAGGTTAAATGAATATTCATGGGGTTATGTGCAGTAAAATTAAGTGTCCCTGATTTGGCCATTTGTCCCAGACTAGCAGGTAATGATGCATGAAATCTTGTTTGATTATTTTCAGTTCACCCATTTACTGGACTGATGGGTTCAATGAGTCCATTCAGTACATGCTCTTTAATTTAGTCCCTTGCTCCCATTCTAATTATTTTACATTTATCTACATTGAGATGCCTCCTACTGGTTTAGTTTCAGAAAGGATTGAAATTAGTTTGAGTTTAGTTGCATTGTTTTTTATTATTTGCTTTACATCCATTTATTATCCATTTTATTATCTACCAACTTACTTTTGATGCCTTCACCCAGGTTATTTATAAATTACAAGGATTAAGGACTAAAATAAAATACCTTTGTTTGGCTACACAAATGCAGCATGCCTTTTAAACCGACAAAATCAATGTGTGTACTTCTGGGTTAATTTTGACAAGTGCCCTTTTCCACCATTGCCTATACTATGTTGGATTATTCAACAAAGAACTCTGAATTTGTACCTCTTCCTATTAAAAATACATGGCACATCAAAAAGAACTGCAATGGTTCAGCTCTAATGATTTCTTTCGTAGCTATAAATGTAGAATGAGATGATTCTATTGGCTATACAACATTTGAAGTGGTATTTCAGTATTCAGTACAAGATAAAGGAGGGTGCCGTATGGAGAAGCTGCACCAGCTATGATCACACCCTAAGGACAAGGCATAACTACGCATGCCAACATGTTATCAACTAGACAAGATGTAAACATTCACATTGTATGACATGAAATGGGAAACTGATAGGAATTCATCCTCTGGCAATTTAAATAGTGCAGGATTGTGCATTTAGCCCTTATGTTAATTTGTGAACTGAAATCTTTTACAACATGACTTATAACAAATCCAGCTGATTAAGTTGCCTGACAGGCCCTAATGCAATAAAGCCAGGACAAGCCCACACTAAGCCCTGGTGTTAACATTAACAGATCTGTGTCTGTCTGTGTAAATGTGATGGTGCATCAGCAGAGTAAAAGTATTTCCCGATATTTGCTAACGGCAGGCACCAGGAGCACCAAAGCAGACCACCTCCTCTCAGTTGGAGTAAAAAAAGCATGGGCATGACTTTAATCTGTCCTGCCAAATCACGGGAGCTGCGTGACACAGATGCGTGCGCACCATAGAAACTAAGCTGTAGTAACTTCTGAGGAGTATTAGAAGTCTCAAAAAATGCTGCCTTTCTTCTGCAAACAGGAGCAGGCAGACATTGGATTGGGAACATTGATTTTCAGCATAAAAACAGGATATTGGCATGTGTATGAATGACCACTTGGGTGAGTGGTTGGGTGGCTGCTGATACCCGTGGAAGTGTGCCCTACTTTGGCTTACCACCATCAGAAGAGGAGGAGCAAGAAAGAAAATCAGAGGGGAATATATAACTAATACTTGCAACAACAGGAAAATAATGCTGATGTTCATTGGTTCCAGTGTGGTGTTTGACAGTCCTGCTGCCAAATCCACTTTAATGGATGCATTACCTCAGGCCAAAGAACGTGTGAGAATCCCCAAATTCAGTACATGACAACTATATTTCAATAAAAATAACACACAAATGTGAGCAACTGGTAGATAATCCTTATGTTAGGAGACATGGGTAGAAAGGGTTAATATGTGAACTGACAACTTCAGTGGTTTAAAGAACAGTAGTAACAACACAGCAGAGGTTCCATTCTCTGCAACATCACCATTTCAATGAAAGGCAGATCCCACCTGGCATCTTACCATTCTCGGAGACTTGAACATGGTAATGCTTGGTACTAGCACATTGTTGGCAATCTTGAAAGAGATAAGGAGCCCGAGAAAGTGGAAAGCAAGATGTTTACATCTTCACCATGTCAATCAATAGAGGCATTGAAAAATTATCCATTGGACACTACTCTACAGTTTAAAGATGTAAAGCTATACATATGAACAAGATGTGATCAGGTCTGTGTAGCTTGAAGTATATGGATATTTTGAAAAGGAACTTGTAGTTCAGAAAGATATAAAAAGTGGCAGATTGTGATGAGAATTTGGATTCAGAAGGTTCGAACGACCTGAATACTGACCTCAGAACTGTAATGCGTTTGAGTCCTTAACCATTAGATGAGGTAGTAAGGCTTATTGCATGTATGACATACTTAAAACTATGAATGCTTGACATCAATGTTTCAAGAACCTTGCTGATTTTAAGGAACAGATAGACCATCTTATCAAAAATACTTAGATAGTGAATTTTCAAATTTATTTCAGTATTTTGTAAAGTCTAGTATACATTGCTCATTGAAACTTTTTTTTAATTCCCTTGAAATCTTTTTCCTCCGACATCATACCACCTCTCTGACAACTGGACAACCCCAGATCAATGACCACTAACAGTCTCAACTTCAAACTACCTCTCCGACAGCCTGATAACCCTGGATCATCAACATCCAACTGGACAACCCCAGATCAATGACCACTAACAGTCTCAACTTCAAACTACCTCTCCGACAGCCTGATAACCCTGGATCATCAACCTCCAACTGACTCAACTTTTAACCATCTGACTGACTGTCTAAATATCTAACCACCAGACAACCTCGCATTGCCGTCTCCACCTGTCACTCAGGCATCTAAAGATCCAACCCTGATGCTTTATTCTCAAGACAGGCAGGACTCCTCAACCTCTGGATTAGTTTTCTATTTCTTTTTTTGCTTGTGTCACCTGTGGGGTTAATAAGGAGCCCTGATGCCCACACGAGTGTCATCTATTACACCCTGCACTCAGGTATCCAGATACCCAGTAAAGGTTCTTGTGCTCTCTAATGCTCATGCCTTCTTGCCACAGGTTAAATGAAGGTGTTGAACTTTACAAACATTGCATTTGTCACTTGATTGATACATCTATGGCAGCTTAATACTGTGGTGATTTTTATATCTACAGGAAGAGCTTTCTCTCTATGGTAGACATCTTTCATTTTTTTTCTTTCCTTCCTCATGGTTGGTGTGAGCACAGCATCCTGAATACTGAGCAGTTTCTTCAAACTGTGGTGCTTGGGCCTGCCTGCCTAATTTCACAATTTAAACTTGCCTGGAGCAAGATTCTGTGCCTCATGAAATCAGGATTATGATATTGATTATTTTGAACTTTCAATTTAGGCCATTTCTCTCAAGGCAAGTAGTTTTATGGCATCAAGTAACATTCTGAGAAATACGTAAAGTTATTTTCAGCCTTTGGACTTGATCCTGTAGCGCCATACAAGGATATTTTTAGATAGAATGGGTGTTGCTGAGGATTCAGTATCAATCAAACCTAAATCTTCAGAGAGATCTGTCAGCAGTTCTTCAACTTTTCACCATCTGGCTGAGCCTCCAGATGAGGGTGGCATTTGTTGTACTCAGATGCGCTGATGTAGAGAGTTGCTTAATGAAGCTTTAAAATGAAAACCTGTGCACTTATATCATGCCAATCCCTTAGCTGATGCAGTTGTGACAGAAGCACTAACAGCTTGGGCTAGGGAAGCAATAGGTTATTAGAAAAAGGTGGGGGGCGCAGAGATAATATATCTTGAGCAAATTATGTAAGAAAACATACGACTGCAATTATAAATTACAAGTCCAATTGAATCTGGAATTGCAGATGACTTTGACGATGGATGAAGTATTCAAATGAGAATGAAGATTTCGAGGTTTATGGGCATCATTTGAACCCTCATATTGAATTACAGCCTTTTAATCACTATGCCAGATATTATACACTGATCTCAATAAAAATTAACAACATTCTTAAAACAGTTTAACAAGATGAAATGGCACTGATGGAAGAGTGCAAGAGGCTGCTGGGATAATATCACACTGCAGAGTATTGTGGCTGTGTCACGTAAAGCCTGTTCTTAACGGGTGGGTAGAAAGAGTGAAATCAGTATGTGATTGAAATCAACCATCCATTCCAGCCCCAAGAAAAAATGGTTCTTCATGTGAAATAGCTAGAATAATTTTTCATATCTATGGTCTTTTACTGTTAAGAACTTAGAGTCATAGAGTTTTACAGCACAGAAAGAGGCCCTTCGGCCCATCGTGTCCGCGCCGGCCATCAAGCCCTGTCTATTCTAATCCCATTTTCCAGCACTTGGTCCGTAGCCTTGTATGCTATGGCGTTTCAAGTGCTCATCTAAATGCTTCTTGAATGTTGAGGGTTCCTGCCTCTACCACCCTTTCAGGCAGTGAGTTCCAGATTCCAACCACCCTCTGGGTGAAAAAGTTTTTCCTCAAATCCCCTCTAAACCTCCTGCCCCTTACCTTGAAACTATGCCCCCCTGGTTATTGACCCCTCTACTAAGGGGAAAAGTTCCTTTCTATCTACCCTATCTATGTCCCGCATAATTTTGTACATCTCAATCAGGTCCCCCCTCAGCCTTCTCTGCTCTAAGGAAAACAACCCCAGCCTGTCCAGTCTCTCTTCATAGCTGAAGTGCTCCAGCCCAGGTAACATCCTGGTGAATCTCCTCTGCACCCTCTCCAATGCAATCACATCCTTCCTATAGTGTGGCGACCAGAACTGCACACAGTATTCCAGCTGTGGCCTAACTAGCGTTTTGTACAGCTCCATCATAACCTCCCTGCTCTTATATTCTATGCCTCGGTTAATGAAGGCAAGTATCCCATAAAACTTTTTAACCATCTTATCTACCTGTCCTGCTGCCTTCAGGGATCTATGTACATGCACACCAAGGTCTCTCTGATCCTCTGTCCTTCCTAGGGTCCTACCATTCATTGTGTATTCCCTTGCCTTGTTAGTCCTCCCAAAATGCATCACCTCACACTTTTCAGGGTTAAATTCCATTTGCCACTGTTCTGCCCATCTAACCAACCCATCTATATCGTCCTGTAGCCTGAGGCTTCCCTCTTCGCTATTTACCACTCCACCAATTTTCGTGTCATCTGCAAACTTACTGATCATACCTCCTACATTCATATCTAAATCATTAATGTACACTACAAACAGCAAAGGACCCAGCACCGATCCCTGCGGTACACCACTGGACACAGGCTTCCAGTCACAAAAACAATCTTTGACCATCACCCTCTGCCTCCTGCCACTAAGCCAATTTTGGATTCAATGTGCCAAATTGCCCTGGATCCCATGGGTTCTTACCTTCTTGACCAGTCTCCCATGCAGGGACTTTGTCAAAAGCCTTACTGAAGTCCATGTAGACTACATCAACTGCACTACCCTCATCCACACACCTAGTCACCCCCTCGAAAAATTCAATCAAATTGGTTAGGCATGATCTCCCCCTAACAAAGCCATGCTGACTATCCTTGACTCTCCAAGTGGAGACTAATTCTGTCCCTCAGAATTTTTTCCAATAATTTCCCTACCACTGATGTTAGGCTCACTGGCCTGTAATTCCCTTGGTTATCCCTACTTCCCTTCTTGAATAATGGTACTATGTTGGCTGTCCTCCAGTCCTCTGGCACCTCCCCTGTGGCCAGAGAGGTTCTGAAAATTTGTGTCAGAGCCCCTGCCTCACACAGCAGCCTGGGATACATCTCGTCAGGGTCTGGGGATTTATCCACTTTTAAGCCCACTAAAACCACTAGTACCTCCTCCCTCTCAATACTAATTTGTTCAAGTATATCACAATCCCCCTGCCTGATTTCTATGCCTACATCGTCCTTCTCCATAGTGAACACAGATGCAAAATATTCATTTAAAACCTCACCTACATCTTCCGGCTCTACACACAGATTGCCACTTTGGTCCCTAATGGGCCCTACTCTTTCCCTGAATATACTTATAAAACACCTTGGGATTTTCCTTTATTGTGCCCGCCAGTGTTTTTTCATGCCCCCTCTTCGCTCTCCTAATTTCTTTTTTAAGTACCCCCTGCACTTTCTATACTCCTCTAAGGCTTCCACTGCTTTTAGTACTTTGTATCTGCCAAAAGCCTCCCTTTCTTTCCTAATCCATTCTTGTATATCCCTTGACATCCAGGATTCCCTAGGCTTGTTGGTCCCACCCTTGACCTTTACGGGAACATGTTGGCGTTGTACTCTCTCTATTTCCTTTCTGAAAGACTCCCACTGCTCTGATGTGGATTTTCCTACAAGTAGCTGATCCGAGTCCACTTTGGCCAGATCCTGCCTTATCATATTAAAATTGGCCTTCCCCCAATTTAGAACCTTTATTTCTGGTCTATCTTTGTCCTTTTCCAGGACTACCTTAAATCTCACCGAATTATGGTCACTGTCACCAAAATGCTCTCCTACTGACACTTCTATCACTTGCCCGGCTACATTCCCTAGAATTAGGTCCAGTACTGCCCCCTCTCTTGTAGGACTTTCTACATGCTGGCTTAAAAAGCTCTCCTGGATGCACTTTAAGAATTCCGCACCCTCTAAGCCTTTCACACTCTGACTATCCCAGTTAATATTGGGGAAGTTGAAATCCCCTACTATTATTACCCTATTATTTCGACACTTCTCTGAGATTTGCCTACATATCTGTTCCTCTATCGCCTCCTGACTGTTTGGGGGCCTATAGTACACTCCCAGCAAAGTGCTTGCCCCCTTTTTGTTTTTAAGTTCTACCCATATGGCCTCATTAGAGGAACCTGCTAAGATATCATCCCTCCTTACAGCAGTAATTGACTCCTTGATTAATATTGCGACACAACCTCCTCTTTTACTCCCCCCTCTGTCTCGCCTGAAGATTCTATACCCCGGAATATTGAGCTGCCAGTCCTGCCCCTCCCTCAACCACGTCTCTGTGATAGCAACAATATCATACTCCCATGTGTTCATCAACACCTTCAATTCATCTGCCTTACTCGCAAGACACCTTGCATTAAAATAAATGCCATCCAGCCTTGCCATACTCCCTTGTGCTGTTACATATTTGCTCTGCCTTCCAGGCTGACTTGTTTTTTCCTATATATTTGGCTGTGCATCACCCTCTACTATAGCTCCACTCTGTATCCCATCCCCCTGCCAAGTTAGTTTAAACCCCCCCCCCCCAACAGTACTAGCAAACCTCCCCGCAAGGATGTTGGTCCCGTTCCGGTTCAGGTGCAACCCGTCCGACTTGTACAGGTCCCCAGAAGCAGACCCAGTGATCCAGGAAACTAAAGCCCTCCCTCCTGCACCAACTCTTTAGCCACGCATTCATCTGCTCTATCCTCCTATTCCTATACTCACTAGCACGTGGCACCGGGAGTAATCCAGAGATTACAACCTTTGAGGTCCTGCTTTTTAATCTGCTACCTAGCTCCCTAAATTCTTGTTCCAGGATCTCATCCCTCTTTCTACCTATGTCGTTGGTACCAATGTGAACCACGACCTCTGACTGTTCGCCCTCCCCCTTCAGAATGCCCTGCAGCCGTTCAGTGACATCCTTGACCCTGGCACCAGGGGAGGCAACATACCATCCTGGAGTCACAGTCTGCGGCCACAGAAACGTCTATCTGTTCCCCTTACGATAGAATCCCCTATCACTATTGCTCTCCCACTCTTTTTCCTCCCCTCCTGTGCAGCAGAGCCACTCGTAGTGCCATGGACTTGGCTCTTGCTGCATTCCCCTGAAAAACCATCTCCCCCAGCAGTATCCAAAACGGAAAATCTGTTGGAGAGGAGATGGACTCCTGCACTACCTTCCTAGTTCTTTTACTCTGTCTGGCGGTCACCCATTCCCTGTCTGCCTGTGCACTCTTTACCTGCGGTGTGACCACCTCGTTAAACGTGCTATCCATGAAGATCTCAGCTTCACGGATGCTCCACAGTGACTCCAGCCGCAGCTCCAGCTCCAAAATGCGGATTTCGAGTAGCTGCAGCTGGAGACACTTCCTACACATGTGTTCGCCCTGGACACCGAAAGTGTCCCTGACTTCCCACATAGCGCAGGAGGAGCACTCCACTCTGCCGAGCTGCCCTGCCATGTCCTACCCTTAATTTACTCCCTTTACTTCCTTTAAATTAAAGAATATTAAATACACTAGGGACCTTACTTCCCTTTAAACACTACTTACTCTAAACTAGAGACAATGGCCCAGAAATTCGTCCGAATACGGGAGAGTACGCACTGTGTACTCACCCATATTCGGTCCCGAAGTGCCGGTTTCCTGCATGCACGGGAAACCGGCACTTCCGATATTGCGAAGGGGGCGGTTCCTAAGTGAACCGCGTGCGTGCTACAGGCTGTGCGCACGCAGCACACTTCGTTTTTTTTTCAGGTTTGAACGCGAAGGTCAGTGTTGAAGATTTTACACATGAAGAAAGCAGGCGTAAGACCCCCTTTTAACAAGGTAAGTAATTAATTAAGTATTATTTTAAATTTTTTTCAACAGGTTTATCTTTTTTAGAGACTTTAATGAAAGGTAAGTTTATTTTTATAACTTTTAAAAAGAATTTAAATTTTTTCAAAAATTTAAATTTTTGTTTAAAGTGGTTAATTTATTTAACTATAGTTATTTTATTAATGTGATGGGTTTTTTTTTAAATTTAATTGAGGTTTAGCTGTTCTTTTGGGGGCAAGTTGTATTCATAGCTTTGACAGCTCTTGCTGTCAAAACTATGAATGAAAGATGGTGTGCTGCCATTGGCTCTAACTGGCCCACGTGATCCCAGAGGTCGCATCGAACTAACTGCGCCTCTGGGACACGCACACACTGCGCGCTGGCACCAGGGAGAGGCCCAGGAACTGAAGTTCGTGTGGGCCAAAACCATAAAGGCAGGCGCGGAGTACGATATCGCGGGGGATCCTTACCCCCGCGGCAACCATCGCAGTCCAATTTCTGGGCCCTTACTTTTACTTTAACGACTGGACTGTAGAAATACTCACCAGGTCCTACTTACCAATCAGCTCCTTCCCTGGTTGTGACATCACTTTAGCATTTTCGCAGTTGTTGTTGCTTGACTGCTCCTGCTCTCGGATTCTTTCCTGCAGTCCTGTGATATTACTCCTTGATTTTGCTGTGCTTTTGGAATTCGCCGGATTTGTATCTGCCTCCTCGCTGCTTCCGACTCCTCGCAGGTCCGTGCTGTCCTCAGCCTCCCGCTGTATTTATGCTTCCTCGCTGCTGCCGACTCCTCGCAGGTCCTTTTTTTATAGAATTATTTACTTACCTAAAATCATGGCTGTCTCAATCCCACACATGAGCCATATCATTCTGCTTCCCTTCCTGTCTCTGTGGACACAGCCACCTCAATCCCACATCACCTCTATTCCCATCGCACTCCACGTGTACATGGGTGGTTGAGATCTACAACTGATGTGTTCCCCTCTCCTTTTTAAAATGATCACTTTTTAGAAAGATATGAAATATAATTGGTGTCTTTGTATAGGAGGACCAACTCTGGTCCTTGGAAACTCGAACCCATCAGTGATAGTGTCTTCAGTGGCTCTGGACATTGCCCTCTAGGCTACGGCCAACTCTCACCTGTGGCTCCTTAGAATTATTAACACATGACAGCCTTCACATCCCAGTAATGGTGTTGACTAGAGTGCTGAATTAGATAAGGCTGGCCAGAAGCCTACACGCCACTGAATGAAGACTGAGTATGGTGGAGCCAGTTGGTCAATGGCAGTAAAGTCACCACAGCAAAGTGCATGGTGCTTAAGGGGCACAACTTAGTCATGAAGTAGATCTAACCTGCCACTGTGGAATGATTTCAAGGGAACCCATAGTTTTGTGTGTCAGCCAGAACACTTAGGTAAAATGGAATGAAGTACTCACCAACTTCCAATGTGGAGAGGGCACATAGAGAGAGAGAGACATTTTTTTAATTTAGACTGCTACTGAAGAAGTGCTTGGAGCAGGTAAGCCCAAGTGTTCTCTTGGCCTGAAGGAGCATATAGCCAGGGAGTAAAGATTGAGAGGGTAAGTACTTTGAAAGAAAAAAGCAGTAATGTTATGAGCAAACCATGTCCTACTTTAACCCAGATGCAGTTCCTGAGTCTTTCTAGGGCTGGTGCACACATGGTGGGTAAATAACCGTGGGCATTTACTGGAGGGCAGGCATTGCATTCTGGATTGTGTACTGCAGAGGTATCTAGCAGCACTGCTACATTAGCCATTTCCTCTTAAGTGGCTGAGTCACTAACTCACTTCTGATCAGAAATGATTGCTTTCAGTTACTCTTGTTTTTTTTTAAGTGCTTCTGTGATGAAGTCCCACTGCTCAAACCAGCAGAAATGGACAAGCACTTCTACTGATTGATTAATTATTTTAAGTTGAGACCAGAATTAACCCGTTTTCAAATGTCTCATTTGACCCTCTTAATGTTGAAACAGATGTCAGTAATCAGTGCTGCTTTATTAGCTTACTCTTGTTTTCATCGCATTTGCTGGCTGCTATTTATTTTCTCTATTTGTGTTGTGACTGGAATATTACATCGAGTAACATCGCGTCTACAGCACAGAAACAGGCCATTCAGCCCAACTGGTCTATGCTGGCGTTTATGCTGCACACAAGCCTCCTCCTGTCCCTATTCATCTAACCCTATCTAGCTTCCCCTTAAAAGCATCTATATGCTATTTGCCCCAACTACTCCTTGTGGTAGCCGTTCCACATTCTTACCATTTTTGGGGGTAAAAAAGTGTCTCCTGAATTCTCTACTGGATTTATCAGTGACTATCTTATATTTATGGCCCCTAGTTTTGGACTCCCCCACAAGGGAAAACCTTCTCTACATCTACCCTATCAAACCCTTTCATTATCTTAAATACCTCTATCAGGTCACCCCTCCGCCTTCTCTTTTCTAGAGAAAAGAGCACCAGCCTGTTCAACCTTTTCTGATAAGCAATTCTGGTATTATCTTTGTGCATCTTTTTTTGCATCTCGACCATGCCCCTATATCTTTTTTATAAGATGGAGACCAGAACTGTCACAGTACTGTCCGTGTGGTCTAACTAAGGTTCGACACAAGTTTAACATAACTTCTCTGCTTTTCAATCCTATCCCTCTAGAAATGAACCCCAATGCTTGGATTGCATTTTTTATGGCCTTATTAACTTGCGCCGCTACTTTTGGTGATTTGTGTATTCGTACCTCTAGATCTCTTTGCTCCTTTATCTCATTTAGACTCTTATTATCCGAGCAGTATATGGCCTCTTTATTCTTCCTACAAAAATGCACCACCTCACACTTATCTATATTGAAATTCATTTGCTAATTACACGCCCATTCTGCAAGTTTATTAATGTCGTCTTGTATTTTGTTGGATTCTTCCTTTGTGTCAACTATATCCCCCAATTATGTTTATGCAGATTTTATATTTTATTATGATTATACTGCTATCAATTATGCCCATCCCACTGCTCGTGCTACTAAGACCTCAAAGGAAAGATGACATTTTATTGAGTGTAATAACTTTAAATAAACTTTTGCTCAAAGTTACTGATACACCATATGGAGATAAACCCTCATAGTCAAAAGTCTGCAGGTCAGTAGGACATGGACAGATTCTTATTCATATATTGCTGGTTGATTTTTTTTTGCCCTGTCAATTGTTTGCATATCTGTAGATATTTGGATGAATAAACAGTTATTCTGGATTAGAGTTTTGAGTCAAGCATATAGCAGAGTAGAATGTTTTTTTTTTGCAGCCTGATGAAACTGGGGTGCTGCTTGTAATGTTTTGTGAAGCTGTACCACCCCCCCCCCCCCCCAAGCTATTATACAGCAGCGAGCCTACTGTCAGTAATCGAGTGGTTGAGTATTAATACACTCAGTAGTTGAGTGGGTATATAGTTAATACTGTTGGGGGGTGAGGCAAGATCAGTACTGTTGGGTTGGAAGAATTAATATGTTAGCCTGGGTATCAGTATGTGAGGCAGTGTGAGTACTCGAGGGCAAAGGAAGGATTAATCATGTTCATAATCCCACTTATCAATGTGAGAGGAGGAACTTTTGCTATACAAAGCCCAGGTTAGACCACATTTGGCATACCGTGTACAGTTCTGGGCACTGCTTCTTACGATATATTGGCCTTTGAAGGAGTGCCGAATGATACCAGAACTCCAAGGGTTAGATTATGCGGCGATTACACAAACTCGGCTTGTATTCCCTGGAATATAGAAGGCTAAGTGGTGATTTGATTGAGGTTTTTAGGATTTTGATAAGGTAGATAGAGGGAAACTTTTTTTCCGTTGTTGGGGGATTCTAGGACAACCTTAAAATCGGAGCCAGGCTATTCAGGGGAGAAGTTCAGAAACACTTTTTCATACAAAGAAAGACTTGCATTTATATAGCGCCTTTCATGACCACCAGAAGTCTCGGGGTGCTTTACAGCTAATGAGGTGCTTTTGGAGGGTAGTCACTGTTGTAATGTGGGAAACGCGGCAGGTCCCACGGGCGGCGGTGTGATGGTGACCAGATGATCTGTTTTTGTGGTGTTGATTTGAGGGATGGGTGTTGGCCAGGACACCGGGGGTGGCTCCCCTGCTCTTCTTCGAGGTGGTGCCATGGGATCTTTTACGTCCACCCAAGAGAGCAGACGGGGCCTCGGTTTGGCGTCTCGTCCGGGGGACGGCGCCTCCGGCGGTGCGGCGCTGCACTGGAGTGTCGGCCTGGATTTATGTGCTCGGGTCCCTGGAGTGGGACTTGGACCCACGGCCTTCTGGGTCGGAGGCGAGTGTGCTACCAATTGAGCCACAGCTGACACTGTGGTGGTAGAAGTGTGGAACTCTCTCCCACAAAAAGCCAAGGCAGGTGGATGGAGTTAAGATACTGATCAACCATGATCTCATTGAATGGCGGAACAGGCTCGAGGGGCTGATTGGCCTACTCCTGTTCCTATGAGACAGGGTCAGTAATAGAGTAGAGTGTAAGAATAGACAGGTGAAGGAAGATTCGAGCAAGAGCCCATGAAGATATGGTGTACATATAATTTTACTTACGCTGCCTGGCAATGAAACAGTGAAAATTAAAATGCAGAAATAACCTGCGTTTTACATAGAATTACATAGAATATACAGGCCTAACTAGTCTGTGCCGGTGTTTATACTCCACACGAGTCTCCTCCTATTCAATCTGCCTCATCTCAGCCTTTCAGCATAATCTTTCTATTCCCTTTTCTCTCATGTACTCGTCTAGTTTCCTTTTGAAAGTATCTGAGCTATTTGCCGCAACCACTTCCTGTGGTAGCGAGTTCCACATTCTAAGTAATGAAATTTCTCCTTATTTCCCAATTGGATTTATTAGTAATTATCTTGTATTTCTGGCCTGTAGTTTTGGATTCTTCCACACGTGGAAACAATCTCTCCATATCTATCCTGTCCAACGCTCCCTTTAAGTGTCCGCGCAGCGCTCTGCAGGTCCTGCGCAGCCAGTGAGCCTGCTTTTATATTTAAAAAAATGCACATCCGCGGACTTTTGAATGGGCTGCGCAGCCCATTAAAGGGGCCGTGTGACTCCCCAAAAAAATTAGAGGGAACATTGTCCCTGTCCAACCGATTTATAACCTTAAAGCCCTCTATCAGGTCACCTCTGTCTTCTCTTTTTCTGAAGAAAAAAGCTCCAACCTGTTCAAGTACAGGTGCACACTTTGAACTGATTAGCTTAGTTGCCGCATGGCTTAAAGTATAAGGCGTCTGACTTTGGTGCTAATCATACTGTTATCAGTCGGTTGGAGGTTCGAGTCTTCTTGCGGTCGCCAGATTTGTAATAAATGCGACCCTGACACCTTATGGGTGGTGACGAGATTCTTTCTTGAGGTGATCAAACCAAGCACAAATGAAGGCAATCACTACTGCTCTATCAGTAGAGCAGCACTGTATGTATGTATGAGACACATTTACTGAGAAATAATGGCATTGTAGTATTAGTAGCACCAGTAACAGTATCAGTGAGATAGGGTTAGTAGTCAGAAATGGGAGCTGTGGTGTTAATATTGGTCATGATGCGGAGATGCTGGTGTTGGACTGGGGTGGACAAAATTGAGAGGTCGCACAACACCAGGTTATAGTCCAACAGTTCACCTGAGGAAGGAGCAAGAAGATAGCTCTGAAAGCTTGTGATTTCAAATAAAACTGTTGGACTATAACCTGGTGTTGTGTGACCTCTCAAGTTAATATTGGTGGCAGTGTAGAACTGGGCTAAATCAGCCTGGTATAACATGGAAATCTTTGCTAACCATTACTCTTGGTGTAAAACAACGCTACCGTACAGCTGTAATATTCCTACCAGCTATTGGCTCTGTTACTCCACTGGTGATATTATTTGGGAATTCTAATTGCCATTATTAAAAAATGTGACTCCGTATTAATGTGTGTATTAGTAATTTGCCGAATGCTGGGAGTTAATGTTATGTGTCAGCCAATGGCTGAGTTGATGGCACCCTCGCCTCTGGGTCAGGTGGTTGTGGGTTGGAGTCCTACTCCAGAGACTTGAGCCCAGATCTGGGCTGGGGCTCCGGTGCGGTGCTGCACTGTCGGTGGTGCCGTCTTTCGGATGGGATGTTGAACTGAGTCCCCCGTCTGCTCTCTCAGGTGATTCCACGGCACTGTTTCGAGGAGGAGTGGGGGAGTTCCCTGGTGTCCTGGCCACTGTTTGTCCCTCAATCAACGTCGCTGAAGCAGATTGTCTGGTTATTGTCACATTGCTGTTTATGGGTGCTTGCTGTGCGCAACTTGGCTGCTGCGTTTCCTACATTACAGCAGTGACTACACTTCAAAAAGGTGCTTCATATAGTGGAGCGCTTTGGTACGTTCGGTGGCCATGAAAGGCACCATATCAATGCAAGTCTTTTTCTTCTTTAATCTTGCTGCAGTAATGCTCACAATTACTGGTGGGATTGTTGCTGTTGGCCTAACTGTAATTGGTGGGGGAGGGCTCTGCATTTAGGGGAACTGTTTTTTTTATTCGTTTATGGGATGTGGGCGTCGCTGGCAATGCCAGCACTTATTGCCCATCCCTAGTTGCCCTTGAGAAGGTGGTGGTGAGCTGCCTTCTTGAACCACTGCAGTCCGTGTGGTGAAGGTACTCCCACAGTGCTGTTAGGGAGGGATTTCTAGGATTTTTACCCAGCGCCGATGAAGGAACGATGATATACTTCTAAGTGAGGATGGTGTGTGACTTGGAAGGGAACTTGGAGCTGGTGGTGTTCCCATGCACCTGCTGCCCTTGCCCTTCTAGGTGGAAGAGGTCGCGGGTTTGAGAGGCCTTGGCGAGTTGCTGCAGTGCATCTTGTAGATGGTACATACTGCAGCCACGGTACGCCGGTGGTGGAGGGAGTGAATGTTTAAGTTGGTGGATGGGGTGCCAATCAAGCGGGCTGCTTTGTCCTGGATGGTGTCGAGCTTCTTGAGTGTTGTTGGAGCTGCACTCATCCAGGCAAGTGGAGAGTATTCCATCACACTCCTTACTTGTGCCTTGTAGATGGTGGAAAGGCTTTGGGGAGTCAGGAGGTGAGACAAACGCCTCAGAATACCTAGCCTCTGACCTGCTCTTGTTGCCACAGTATTTACGTGGCTGGTCCAGTTAAGTTTCTGGTTAATGGTGACCCCTAGGATGTTGATAGTGGGGGATTCAGCGATGGTAATGCCATTGAATGTCAAGGGGAGGTGGTTAGACTCTTGCTTGTTGGAGATAGTCATTGCCTGGTACTTCTGTGGCGCGAATGTTACCTGCCACTTATCAGCCCAAGCCTGAACGTCGTCAAGGTCTTGTTGCATGCAGGCATGGACTGCTTCATTATCTGTGGAGTTGCGAATGGCGCTGAACACTGTGCAGTCATCAACGAACATCCCCATTTCTGACCTTATGTTGGAGGGAAGGTCATAGATGAAGCAGCTGAAGATGGTTGGGCCTAGGACACTGCCCTGAGGAACTCCTGCAGCGATGTCCTGGGGCTGTGATGATTGTCCTTCAACCACCACAACCATCTTCCTTTGTGCCATGTATGACTCCAGCCAGTGGAGCGTTTTCCCCGATTCCCATTGACTTCAGTTTTACTAGGGCTCCTTGATGCCACACTCGGTCAAATGCTGCCTTGATGTCAAGGGCAGTCACTCTCACCTTGCCTCTGGAATTCAGCTCCTTTGACCATGTTTGGACCAAGGCTGTAATGAGTTCGGGAGCTGAGTGGTCTTGGCGGAACCCAAACTGGGCATCAGTGAGCAGGTTATTGGTGAGTAAGTGCCGCTTGATAGCACTGTCGATGACACCTTCCATCACTTTGCTGATGATTGAGAGTAGACTGATGGGGCGGTAATTGGCCGGGTTGGATTTGTCCTGCTTTTTGTGGACAGGACATACCTGGGCAGTTCTCCACATTGTCGGATAGATGCCAGTGTTGTAGCTGTACTGGAACAGCTTGGCTAGAGGCGCGACTAGTTCTGGAGCACAAGTCTTCAGCACGATAGCCAGGATGTTGTCGGGGCCCATAGCCTTTGCTGTATCCAGTGCGCTCAGCCGTTTCTTGATATCACGTGGAGTGAATCGAATTGGCTGAAGAATGGCCTCTGTGATGGTGGGGACCTTGGGCGTAGGCCAATATGGATCATCCACTCGGCACTTCTGGCTGAAGTTGGTTGCAAATGCTTCAGCCTTGTCTTTTGCACTCACGTGCTGGACTCCACCATCATTGAGGATGGGGATATTCTTGGAGCCTCCTCCTCCCGTTAGCTGTTTAATGGTCCACCACCATTCACGACTGGATGTGGGAGGACTGCAGAGCTTTGATCTGATCCGTTGATTGTGGGATCGCTTAGCCCTGTCTATAGCATGCTGCTTCCGCTTTTTAGCATGCATGTAGTCCTGTGTTGCAGCTTCCCCAGGTTGGTACCTCATTTTTAGGTACGCCTGGTGCTGCTCCTGGCATGCTCTTCTGCACTCGTTGTTGAACCAGGGTTGGTTCCCTGGCTTGGTGGTAATGGTAGAATGAGGGATATGCCGGGCCATGTGGTTACAGATTGTGGTGGAATACAATTCTGCTGCTGCTGATGGTCCACAGCGCCTCATGGATGCCCAGTTTTGAGCTGCTAGATCTGTTCTAAATCTATCCCATTTAGCACGGTGGTATTGCCACACAACATGATGGAGGGTGTCCTCAGTGTGAAGACGGGACTTTGTCTCCACAATGACAGTGCGGTGGTCACTGCTGCCAATGCTGTCCTGGACAGATGCATCTGCGACAGGTAGATTGGTGAGGACGAGGTCAAGTAGGTTTTTCCCTCTTGTTGGTTCACTCACCACCTGTTGGGTTAGGGTTCATGTTCATAGTTATGAAGCAGACTGTTCACTCTTGGCCCTGAATTTCAATGGCGGTTGTTGCTGTGAATGCTTCATAATATCGCCCATCTTTGCCCCTGCCTTTGCTCATCCATGCCTTTCTCGACTCGACTATTCCAATGTTCTCCTGCCCGGCCTCCCATCTTGCACCCTCCGTAAACTTGAGCCCATCCAAAGCTCTGCTGCCGGTATCCTAACTCGCACCAAGTCCTTTTAACCCATCACCCCCTGTCCTACATTGGCTCCCAGTCCAGCAACACCTCGATCTTTAAAATTCTTATCCTTGTGTTCAAATCCCTCCATGGCCTCGCCCTCCTCCAGCCCTACAAGATCTCTGCACTCCTCCAATTCTGGCCTTTTGAGCATCCCTGATATTAATCGCTCCACCATTAGCGGCCGTTCCTTCAGTTCCCTCGGCCCTAAGCTCTGAAATTCCCTCCCTGAACCTCTCCGCCTCTCTTTCCTCCTTTCAGACGCTCCTTAAAACCTACCTCGTTGACCAAGAATCTCTCCTTATGTGGCTCCGTGTCCAATCTTTGTCTGATGACACTCCTGTGCAGCGCCTTGGGATGTTTTACTATGTTAAAGGCGCTATATAAATGCAAGTTGTAGTTGCAGTAGTTTAAAATGCACCCCTTGGTATGATGTTGAACAATTTAGATTCACCAAGACCCTGCCTGTCCCCATTTCCCAGCACCAAGACCCCGCCTGTCCCCATTCCCCAACACCAAGACCCTGCCTGTCCCCATTCCCCAGCACCAGGACCCCGCCTGTCCCCATTTCCCAGCACCAAGACCCCGCCTGTCCCCATTCCCCAGCACCAAGACCCCGCCTGTCCCCATTCCCCAGCACCAAGACCCCGCCTGTCCCCATTCCCCAGCACCAAGACCCCGCCTGTCCCCATTTCCCAGCACCAAGACCCCGCCTGTTCCCATTCCCCAGCACCAAGACCCCGCCTGTTCCCATTCCCCAGCACCAAGACCCCGCCTGTTCCCATTCCCCAGCACCAAGACCCCGCCTGTCCCCATTCCCCAGCACCAAGACCCCGCCTGTCCCCATTCCCCAGCACCAAGACCCCGCCTGTCCCCATTCCCCAGCACCAAGACCCCGCCTGTCCCCATTCCCCAGCACCAAGACCACGCCTGTCCCCATTACCCAGCACCAGGACCCCGCCTGTCCCCATTCCCCAGCACCAAGACCCCGCCTGTCCCCATTCCCCAGCACCAAGACCCCGCCTGTCCCCATTACCCAGCACCAGGACCCCGCCTGTCCCCATTCCCCAACACCAGGACCCTCTTCATCCCTGCTCCCAACTCTTGCTTCTCCTCAGCTTATCCTTGGCCCTCTCCTCTTCCTAATCTACATGCTTCCCCTTAATGACATCATTGTATAGATTGTGCAGCACAGAAACAGGCCATTCGGCCCCACTGGTTCGTGCCGGTGTTTATACTCCACCAGCCTCCTCCCAGCCCTCTTTATCTAACCCTATCGGTGTATCCTTCTATTCCTTTCTCCCTCGTGTTTCCCCTTAAATGCATCTATGCTATTCGCTTCAACTGTTTCACATTCTCACCACTCTGTGTAAAGAAGTCTCTCCTGAATTCCCTATTGGACTTAAGAACATAAGAACATAAGAAATAGGAGCAGCAGTAGGCCATTTGGCCCCTCGAGCCTGCTCAGCCATTTAATGAGATCATGGCTGATCTGATCTTGGGCTCAGTTCCATTTCCCTGCCTGCTCCCCATAACCCTTCACTCCCTTATTGTTCAAAGATCTGTCTATCTCCACCTTAAATATATTCAATGACCCAGCCTCCACAGCTCTCTGGGGCAGAGAGTTCCACAGATTTACGACCCTCTGAGAGAAGAAATTCCTCCTCATCTCAGTTTTAAATGGGCGACCCCTTATTCTGAAACTATCCCCCCATGTTCTCGATTCCCCCATGAGGGGAAACATCTTCTCTGCATCTACCTTGTCGAGCTCCCTCAGTATCTTATATTTTACAATAAGATCACCTCTCATTCTTCTAAACTCCAATGAGTATAGGCCCAACCTGCTGTACAAAACGCTAGTTAGGCCACAGCTGGAATACTGTGTGCAGTTCTGGTCACCACACTATAGGAAGGATGTGATTGCATTGGAGAGGGTGCAGAGGAGATTCACCAGGATGTTACCTGGGCTGGAGCACTTCAACTATGAAGAGAGACTGGACAGGCTGGGGTTGTTTTCCTTAGAGCAGAAAAGGCTGAGGGGGGACCTGATTGAGGTGTACAAAATTATGAGGGGCATAGATAGGGTAGATAGAAAGGAACTTTTCCCCTTAGTAGAGGGGTCAATAACCAGGGGGCATAGTTTCAAGGTAAGGGGCAGGAGGTTTAGAGGGGATTTGAGGAAAAACTTTTTCCACCCAGAGGGTGGTTGGAATCTGGAACTCACTGCCTGAAAGGGTGGTAGAGGCAGGAACCCTCAACATTCAAGAAGCATTTAGATGAGCACTTGAAACGCCATAGCATACAAGGCTACGGACCAAGTGCTGGAAAATGGGATTAGAATAGATAGGGCTTGATGGCCGGCGCAGACACGATGGGCCTCTTTCTGTGCTGTATAACTCTATGACTCTAATACAGAGTAAAAAACAGAGCAAATTAGAGCACAGGGTAGATTAAATTGAACAGATTAGATTTACATTGGAGCACTAAATTAAGGGCAGATTACAGTACAGAGCAAATTAGTGTACAGATTAGAACACAAAATAGGTTAGAGTGATGTCCAGAATGCAATGAATAGCAGATTATAGAGCAAATAAGATTTAGATTTAGAATGTATTGTCACAAATGATGCCGATTAGAATATTGAGTTAATCAGAATGGAGATTAAAATACAGGATTGGGTCGAGCACATATCAGAACATACATCTGAGAGCAGGGGATCAACTCAACATAATTTAAAAATAAATATTTCCTTTTTGCCCCTTTATTGCAATCACTGGTCATAATTTGCAACAAAATCACTTCAGTGTAAGCAGGTTAACATCAGAGTCTAGTGTTTTTTGATGGGAAAGGTGAGGACTCTTAAAATAAAAATCACAAATAGATTGGGCTGGATTTTGCCGTTGGGGGCGGGTCAGGTGGTCGGCGGTTCCCGCTCCCGCCTCCGATGTCAGGCGGGATAATTTCGCGATTTTGCCTTAATTGGGCACTTGATTCCCAGCGTGTGTGAACCCCTGGCCCAATGAGTCTTTTGGTCCTGAAACTCGCCTCTGATGATGTCACTTATGCAGCTGCATTTAAGGGCTGCAAGCAGCCTTGGTTCATTTTCTGCCTTAGAACTTTTGTGGGATTCTTCTAAGGGATTTATGCTGCGGAGATGTCAACTTCAGGTCCAAGACCGCACCCTGCTTTGATGAGGACTCCCTCCATGCTCTGGTGGAGGGAGCCAGAGCTCAGAAAGAGGTGTTGTTTCCTTCCTCTGGGAGGAAAAAACCTCCCCAGCAGACCAAAGCTGTGTGGCTGCAAGTGGCACAGGAGGTCAGTTCAAGATCAATGTGCAGCAGAACCTGGCTGCAGTGTAGAAAGAGGTTTAATGACCTTCTCCGCACAGGAAAAGTGAGTAAGACATCACCATGACCCTCAATCTGCTCCCCATTGCCTCTCATCACCAGCACTCTGCATTGTCAACTTCCTCCTCCACACCCCACTTGACCCTTACATCCCTTGCATCCTTAACCATTCCCTCTCTCTCTATGTACACATTCACTTAACTATTCAACTATGCTGCCCTTACACTCCCTATCACTGTTATGCTATGACAACAACTTACAACACACAGGGAGGGGCCCTTGGTCTTGGGACCTCACTCCATCTTTGTGTCCTTCTAAGCATCTATGCTATGGATTCTCTACACTCACTCCATCATTCTCACTCAAACAGGAAAAGAGAGCCCACAATAAGGGAAAGGGTGAGGACAGGAGGAGGGCCACCCTCAATAGCCCAGCTCACCAGCGCTGAGGAGGCGGCCCTCGAGATTATAGGAGCCGAGGAGGATGTGCAAGTAGGGGGCGGACAGACGGGTGCATCAGAGCAAGCTGGTGACAGAATAGTTTTGCATCTCTCTCATTTACATTGCATGAGTGACTGATATGGCTTCTGATGCTCTAACAGATTGACTTATGATCATCTGTACAATTCCATGGGCATGCAATGTTTATATCACATGTCTAACTCTTTCTTTTACTCCCCCACAGGACCATCGACAGCCCCCCTCCCCACTCTCCAGGAGGAACAGCCTGAGCCAGAAGACTCCTCAGAGGAAGTTGCAACCTCTGAGGGTGCAGCGTCATCAGAATTAAGTGCACCCAGCACCAGCACAGACACTCACACCCGGTGGGACCTTCGGGATATAGAGTAGTGTTGTCACCTGGTGTATCACAGTTCACAAGTGAGCATCAGCTGATGGTGGAGACAGGGACAGCAGTGGAGAGTCCTCGTCGGAGGCCGCAGGGCGCTCCCAGCTCGGCTCAGCTGCATGTAGACCCTGTGCCTCTGGGTCCATCCAGAAGGAGAGCGGTGATGTAACTCCAGGAACAGGTGCAGGAGTCTCTGGCAGGTTTTGTCTCCAGGGTCACTGCGAGTGTGGAGAGGATGGAGGAGTCCATCGTTAACATGACCAGAGCCTTTGTGGAGGCATTGGTGCATGAATGCATCACCCCAGAAAGGATGGCAACCTCCGTGGAAAGGATAGCTACCTCCGTGGTAAGGATAGCTACGGTAGAGGAGAGGATGGCTACGGCCATGGAGGAGCTAAGTCGCCAGGGTCTTGAAAACATGGTCATTGTTCAGAATAGACTGACATCTCTGGAGGAGTGATGGGCAGCTATTGAGCAGAGAAACCAGAGCTTCATGGCAGTCCTCTGGAGTAGGACTGCCAGTGCAGAAACGGGTCCTCATGGCCCCCCTGAAGTGCAGCAAGGTGCTGTCAAGCCACTTGCTAGCTCTGAAGTGGGGCTGACCCATGAGAGGGATGTTCGTGGCAGACAACAAGGAAGTGGGGGCTCCTCTCCAAGTGCTCACACTCCCATGCCACTGCGGAGCCCTCGGTCAGAGCCCCACCAGAGTCCTCACCCAACGGAGATGGGCGTCTCAGCCCCTGCACAGCTGTAGGAGCAGCAGACTGTTGGTGAGCCCTCACAGGCTCGCAACCCCAGAGAATGTCCACCAAAGGTGTCGAGACAGGAGCAGCATGAAAATGAGCAAGGAGCCTCCACACCTGCTGAAGCCACAGGGGAAGCACCACGTAGGAGCACACGTAAGAGGAAGATAAAGCATAAGTAGTCACAAGGGTAGTCACTTGGGTGTTCTGTTGTGTTTAATTGTGAAATGCCATCCTTTACTGAATGTTATTAAATGAATTGATGGCAAACTGTTGAAGTTGTGGGCTGTGTCATTTCGCAAATGGAACTTTCACATTGAGGGCTCAGGGCGACTTTGATTTGTCAGTATGGTGGTCAGAGTGATAGGAAGCCGCAGGTTCTTGTCCATTGTTGATGGTCTGGTAAGAAGGTGCGAGGCAAATGTGTTTGATTGGGCAGCCTAAGCAAATCTGGCCAAGATGAGTGCATCCCTTGCATCCCGGGCAGCAATGTTCTCGCGTGCTGCTGCCGCTGGTTGATGCACCTCCGCAAGGTCTTCGTTCGCGCTCTCATCCTCATCCTCCTCCTCCTCATCTGAGGAGGCTATGCACTGAGCCACTTGTCCCTCAGGCAGCTGCAAGCCACAATGCTGTGCCATGTTGTGAAGTGCACAGCAGACCATGACAATTCTAGAGACCCTGGCTGCTGAGTACTGCAGCCAGGCATCTGATCTATCAAGGCATCTGAATCACATCTTCAGCAAGCCGATGGTTTGCTCGATAATGGATCTGGTGGAAATGTGGCTGGAGTTGTAGCACTCCTCAGCTTCGTTGGATGACTTCTGAATGGCGTCATTAGCCATGTCTTCAGGGGACAGCCCGTCTCCAAGTAGCCATCCGCAAAGTTGGTTTGGCGGACTGAAGAGCAGAGGCACACTAGACTGCTGCAGGATGAAGGAGTCATGGCAACTGCCAAGGTACTTGGCGCAAACATGCAAAATTTCTTAATTGTGGTTACACACCAGCTGCACGTTGAGGGAGTGGAAGCCCTTGCGGTTGACAAAAAGCCCTGGATTGTGATGGGGTGCCTTAAGGGCCACATGTGTGCAGTCTACGACGCCCTGCACCCTTGGAAAGCCTGCCACATTAGCAAATCCAACCGCACGCACGCGCGGTTATACTTGCTTGATCCTTGGAGAAGTTGATGTAATTGTGCGCCTTTGCAAAGAGGGCATCGGTTACCTGCGTGATGCAAGTGTGTGCGGCCGCCTGGGAGATGCCGCTGATGTCTGCTGTTGATTCCTGGAATGAGCCTTAAGCAAAAAAGTTGAGTGCGGTGGTGACTTTTACGGCCACTGGTAAGGGGTGTCCACCCACTCCTCTGGGCTCCAGGTCTTGCTGCAGCATTGCGCAGATGTCACCCAGTACCTCTCGCGAAAGTCTCAGCCTCCTTTGGCACTGCTGCTCACTCATGTTGAGGTAGCTCATCCTCCGTCTGTAAACCCTGTTTTGGGGGGTATCTCCTGTGGTGATGTGCTTACCTGCGCTGGCGCCTTCTGGCCTGTGCAGCTTCAGGTGGGTGAGCAGCAGGTTGGCACTCCTGTTGTTGCTGCTGCTGTTGGTGCTGCAGTTGTTCCGGGTTCTGCTGCCATGGCTGGTCTTCATCCGAATCTGAGGTCCAGGAGGAAAGGAAATAAATGGTTCCCATGTTATTGGTATATACCTCAGTTGAGGAAGCGCTCAGTCAAGGTGGGGAGAGGGTTTTCCCAGGAGGTCACAGTGGAGATGGATCTCAGCTTCAACACTTCCAAAATCAGTAGACCTGCAAAAAGTTCTCCAAGACCGGAGAAAAGAAAGTTCTGCCACCTGCAAATGATCATTTTGGAAACTCCGTTTTTATGGTGGAGCTGCAGCTGTTAGGAAGCCAACCACTTGTGAACCCGATAGGATTCGCTGGAGTGTTCCAGGGGAGACGTGCAGCACGCGGGAAACGTGTTAAACTCTGAAAGGCCTCTCAAAATGGGATTATAGAGGTCGTTAAGTGGTAGTTAAGTGCCTTAAGGGCCTATCCCGCCACTTGGAGGCGGGACCGAAACGGAGTCTGCAAGCCCGCATTTGGGAAAGTTGCGCAGAGGCGGGATCGGAGCCCGCCACCATTTTTTGCAACTTTCCCACCTGACCCACCTTCAAACCCGTCTCCTCGGGGCTGGCACAATCCAGCCCATTGAGTTTTAAGTGTAAATTATTATTTGCAGTATAAATATAGAATAAGACACCCATGTCTTGAATCTTAAATCAGAAGTCATTCACCATTTGTAAATTTAAAGAGGGACTGTCTTCATGAAAAAGTTCTAGGCAAATCTTTTTTTGCTTGTTTACAAATGCACGGTGCAATGATGTAAATCACTCCAAAACATCTTATCACATCACTTGTGCCTGATGTTATAATAAAATAAAGCATGGTGCTTTATTTTATCATAATAATATTATGCCTAAATGAGAAAAAAATGACTTTGCCAAATACACTGTAATAGAAACATAGAAACATAGAATCTAGGAGCAGGAGTAGGCCATTAGGCCCGTCGAGCCTGCTCCGCCATTCAATACGATCATGGCTGATCATCCAAATCCAATACCCTGTCCCTGCTTTAATCCCCACAGTACACATATCCCACCCTACCCCCATAACCCCACGTATTTAATTCCCCCTAACATATCCCATCCTATCCCCATAACCCCACATATTTAATCCCCCCTAACACTAAGGGTCAATTTATCATAGCCAAATCAACCTAACCCACACATTTTTGGACTGTGGGAGGAAACCGGAGCACCCGGAGGAAACCCACGCAGACACGGGGAGAATGTGCAAACTCCACACAGACAGTCACCCGAGGTCAGATTCGAACCCGGGTCTCTGGCGCTGTGAGGCACCAGTGCTAACCACTATGCCACCGTGAAGATAATGCCTCATTAACTTTATACAGAATGTTTGCAATACAGCAGAGACTATCTACCCATTTAGAGCAAAGACTACATAGTGGGAATACACCATTACCAGTCATGCATTGCCACATACCTTCAGGTCCTGCTTCACTATTATCTTTTCATACTTTCACCGACATCATGTCACTTTTATTACGGTTAGAGTGTGTGTGCCATAAGGATGAACAAAATCTAAATGTTATATATATTTATAAAGGACAACTACTGTCTGGGTGTGTTCAAGACTGTAACTCACGCTGGGAATTTTCTCGGGGATCTGCCAATTGGCTTCCGTAACTTCAGCAGAAGGAAACCCCATTTGTGTGTCCATCCAGGGTTTCTGACGATCTTCTGCTGAAGTTACAGCAGTTGATTGAGAGAACGCCGAGGAATTGTCCATTTTCAATCTCAATCTGCTGATATCTATAGAGTGATCAAGCTTGGTTCATAATGGCTATCCAGCCATACATTCCAGAATACAGCCCTCCACTCTTCCAACTTTGGAGTACTGTTCATTCTCCACTGCCTCTGCTCCACCAGTCATTCAGTTACTATGTCCCTTCTGTTTGGAATTACCTCCTAAAACCACTATCTCTTTCCCTTACCTCAAAAGCTAAAAACAGTTCCTACCTGCTCCCCCCACCCCCCACCCCAGTCTTTCCTGTCCCCTGCTCAGCATCCTCTTTTCCCTCTTGTAAAGTGCTCCTGGCTGTTATTCTACATATATCAATGCAAGTTGTCATGGTTGCATTTGATATCATCAGAACTACTGAAGTGAATTCCTGATTTCATTCACTGTCAAGCATTTACCCTTCCATATATAGCACAGACTGATTGGGTTGAATCTTGATATTGACAGTAGGTTAAAAAAAAGTCCTTACTACTCTTGTCAATCTCACAAGCTGCTAATACCTTATTGTGAACATTATCACGCATGAAGGACAAAGTGTGCTGCCAGCTACCAATAGCAAAAAGACAACTCAAGCACTCAATACACTCTCACAATAAAATGATTCGGCATTTATTCAAAGAAGCAAATGAGTTATCAAGATATGAATCGAAGGCTGTGCTCGATTGCTTTTTTTAAAAAAATGGTATTTATATGATCTACCTTGCCTTCTGTAGGGACTTCCCATACCACGTACATTTCCCAGCTGGGAGGGTGGGCAAACAAATTGCTACCGTATTGAAACCAAGATTTAATCTCCTACTCCTCCCTCTAACTCCTTGTCATCACCTAATCCCTAATTCTTGATTTATCATAATTTATCTCCAATGCCTTTCAATCTTGGTGTTATCCCACACTGAGGGGTTATATTCTCCTCCGATTGCTATTTTTAATAAACAAATTGACAAGTATAAAATGGAGTTCCCCACTTCATAATCATGTCTGTCTTTCAACCAAAAATAGTGAACCATATTGGAGGGTGCGGAGAATGATCTGATGTAGGAGAATCCCCCTTGGGCATCATCCAGCAGCTCATCACAGAGCAGCACTAGCAGAGCTCTGGGAGCAGGCTAGCCATTCACTTGGTTAGGGATGTTGCTTGGTCTGCAGAAACCTTGAAAGGGGGAAGGAAGAAAATTATATTGGTACAGAAAGAATGATGTAAAAATGGCTGTAGCAATACATTCACAGATTCTGAGAACTGGATTCAGCAGCAACTCAACTAAACTCAAATGACATTCAAATTGATGCCTGCTGCATCACTTCATTCTACCAATCCTGAACCTTCCATCCAAATTGATGGGGAGCAACTATGACCTGTGTCCTATTGCTGGCAGCTCACCCATGCCACCTAATTTGTTGGGCTAGACTGAAAAGGGTTTTGGATGTAATTAAATAAGTGGGTGGCACCAGTGAAATACTTATATTTTTGATGTATTCATTTTTTTAAAAACCTTTTCTAAAGTATAGTATTCCGATAGAATTCTGTCCGTAACAATGACATTAACTACTGTAATTACAGCAATTAGTCATTCAACACCTTTTGAATTCTTCAATAATAATCAGTCAGGACCTCCTGCATTCTTCAATAATTACAGCTTTTAAAGAGTTTCATCTTTGCGAGCTCTTAAAATAAGCTACAAAGGATTATTGTTTTTAATATCTTTTTGATCATTTACATATTTTTCTTTTTGTTTTGAATATTTCAGTTTAAACTGAGAACCCTGATGACATCATCAGGTGTGGAGGAGTTAATGAGTCTGTCATTGACATGCCGTATTATCAATAGAGATATAGGGGGAAAAATTAAGCTGGTTGCGCCTCCTGTTAGCGCCTTAAGAGGGCGCTAATGGGGCACAAAGCAACTAGCGCCCGGGCGCAGCGATGTTTGCGCCGCTCGCGAAATTAACTAGACATTTTGCGGCAGCGCTGAACACTACCGCCACGATCTCCTGCACCGGCAGATAGTGACGTCAGTCGAGTGCGCAACGCCCCGGTAGCGCCCCGGAGTGGATATTGAGTGGCGCCCCCTGCCTTACCGCCTGCCGCTAGCAACGACAGGTTGAGGGGAGCATTTTGCAGTCAGGAAGGGACTGGGGGAGTGCTATTTAAAGGCGAACGCTTCCTGCCTTTTATTGTTGGTGACATTTTTGAACCACGCATTCTGAGAGAGAGAGAGAGAGAGAGAGAGAGAGAGACTTCTGGAGAGATTCAACGCTGTGTGAAGGAGTTTTGGGTACTGAGCAGCACTTTGCAGGTTCATTTTGATTTGCCCTTCCTTGCATCTATTTAGAAGAGACTGTGGGGGCTGCACTCTGAGCTCTTTCCCTGGTACTCTCCATTGTTCTTTCCAGCAGATTTGATGTACAGGTCTCTCCAGGCCGAGATTCAAGGCTGCAATGAGCAGGATGTGGATGGAAAGCAAGATCAACCCTCCCCTTTAAGAACTGGCCGGCGCCATTGTGTGTGTGTTCCATTGCTGACTGACATCACATGAGCTTCGCCAGTGCTCTGAGGTAGCGCTTCGCTCCTCGGCCTTTGTACCATAAGACAGGTGTGAAGCGCCTGATTTAGCGCTCCAATCACCTCCAGGGGCGATAAAAGTCAAGTTTGCAGTCAGAGGCGATAATTAGCGCCAGGCGCTAAACTTTGCGCCCGGCCGATAATTGCGTCCCAAATGGGGTGATACTGAATTTCTCCCCCATAGAAACTAACCCATGGCGTTTCAGCAATCGTATTATTTCGATTATGTGTATTTGTTTATCCTACTCCCTCCTGATGTCAGAATCAGTTACTTCCAACATCAAGTTCAGTAACTTCTCCAAACTGGTTCCCAAGATGATGTTCCCTTCTGTCCTGAAGGGAGTGACTCATGCTGGGATATGGCACCAGCAGATAAAGAAAGACTTACATTTATATAGCGCCTTTCATGACCACCAGATGTCACAAAGCGCTTTACAGCCAATGAAGTACTTTTGAAGTGGAGTCACTTGTAATGTGGGAAACAATCTCACTCAGATGTATTTTGTGTGTGACCCTGGACAATGAGTATAGGCAAGCTATTTAATACTATAGAGGACATCACAGCTGAGTTTAATCCTGTTCTCATTTGACATCAATGCATGGACACAGCCTAGCATTGATTAATGGAAACTGGTCAGGAGCAGGAACCCCGACTAAATTTTACCCTTCCTGCTCAAATTCTCCTCTCCCTGCCCAGATCACTATTGTTGATTGTGGCATCCCTCACTGCTGCTATGGCTGAGATCAATTAACTACTTCAGGGGAGAGCAGGGATCAAACTAGAGACCTTCCTGGTCTGTGTAGTTCAGTACTATAGTGTGTATATTTACCCACAAGCAAATGAAGTGGTGCCCCGGCCCAATTCAAACTCCCGGGCGCAGTTTAGCGAGATTACCTTCTCCAGGCAGTCTCAGCCAGCTTTGCTCCTGTGTCAGCTCGGGCGCTAATGCCATATTCAGGCCTGCGCCGTTGGTGCGAAGCCGAACCACATCACATCAGCGCTGCGGTTGTAGTGTGAATGCACCCCAAAAGATAAAGTATTAACAAAGGATTTAAAGCAAACAAATAGCTATATGTTAAAAGAGCTCTTTTAAAGTTAACCATAATTGTTAATGGTTTGAGTTTTATAAAATGAGAGAAAGCAAGGAGGTAGCACTATCCCAGCATCCACAGTGGTAATGAAACCCTTCCACTGGAACTACATGCCTTATAGTTTAAATGTAGGGCTTTCACTACTGCAATGGATACTGGCATGGCCCTGTCCCCAGTGAGAGAGAGAGCAACTGAAATGCTGGGAACTAATGATAGAGCCCACACTCGTACAAGATCATGATCAAGGTGGGTGAATGCATTATTGCAATCTCATACAAGAAATCCCATCAGATTTAGAAAAATAGGAGCAGGAGTAGGCCATTCGGCCCTTCGAACCTGCTCCACCATTCAATATGATCATGGCTGATCCTCTATCTCAATACTATATTCCCGCTCTCTCCCCATACCCCTTGATGCCTTTTGTATCTAGAAATCTATCTATCTCCTTCTTAAATATATTCAGTGACTCGGCCTCCACAGCCTTCTGTGGCAGAGAATTCCACAGGTTCACCACCCTCAGTGAAGAAATTTCTCCTCATCTCAGTCCTAAATGTCCTAACCCGTATCCTGAGACTGTGACCCCTCGTTCTAGACCCCCCCAGCCAGGGGAAACATCCTCCCTGCATCCATTCTGTCTAGCCCTGTCAGAATTTTATATGTTTCAATGAGTTGGGAGAGTTGGTTGGCCTGCATATCATATAGAATCATAGAAGAGTACACCACAGAAGGAGTCCATTCGGCCCATCAAGCCTGCACCAGCTCTTTCAAAGAGCAATCCAGTTAGTTCCACTGCCCTGCTCTTTCCCCATATCCCTGCAATTTTTTCTCCTTCAAATATTTATCCAATTCCCTTTTGAAGGCTACTATTGATGCTGTATCCACCACCCTATCAGGCAGTGCATTCCAAATCTAACCACTCGTTGCATAAAAAAAGTTTTTCCTCATGTTGCCTCTGGTTCTTTTGCCAATCACTTTAAATCTGTGCCCTCTCATTATTGACCCTTCGGCCTTTGGAAAAAGTTTTTCTTTATTTACTCTATCTAAACCGTTCATGACTTTAAACACCTCTATCAAGTCACCTCTTAGCCTTCTCTGCTCTAAGGAGAATAACCCTGGCTTCTCCAGTCTATCCATACAAGTGTAATCCCTCATCCCTGGAACCATTCTAGTAAATCTCTTCTGTACCCTTTTCATATCTTTAACCAATCACTCTCGAACAACATTGAAAGCTGGTTGCAGGTTTAAATTGCCAATGCTGTGCAGTCTGTGCAGCAGAAGAGATAGTCGTGTAGAAATTGTTGGTGTGCTACTGAAAAATTAATTAAGGCTTAATTTTGTCCTGTTTTCCACACATAGGCAAGAAAGTGGGCTTTAATTCACACTCAATGGGCCAGCCAAAAATTGTAACATAAATCATAACCAGTTGTGAACTGCAATTAGTGGTTAAGCGGGAAGATTTAAAAAGATGAAAGTGCACTAGGGAGGCCAAGGCAAATGTTAACTAAAATTGTTGAAGAATGAGGCATTACTGTGTAAGGAAAGGAAGGTTTATTGTTGGAAATCCCAGTGCAAGGATTCAGGGCGTGGTGGGACACACTTTGAGACTAATGGCTAGCCCCCCCGCCCCACCCCCCATCCAAAACATTTGGTTGAGCAGACATGGGTGGAAGTGCCAGAAAGCAGGTAGCACCAGTCAGTCCCGAACATGGCTAACTCACATGCAGTGCCCTCGCAATACACAGTCCAAGGTGATCTAGGGCTACCAGAATACCAAAAAGCTGCCCAACATTTACTCCTTGTACAAGGGAAGCACTTAAAATGAGTATTAGGTTAGGCTTTGCACGTCTGATACAAAGTACAAGCATAAAGGGACAACAACCCGCCAAATTACACTGACTTCAAGACTACTTTTAGAAAATCGGGATCACTATGAATCAGCTGCACTGCCCTCCACTCCTGATTCTCCAATTCTGTGCTCCCATGTTGGGGCTGCATTTCACATCAGAACATTTTCCCTGTATTCTTATATAAAGAGCAAGAGATCCATATGCTCGCCTGTTCCCCAGCCAACTGCTTCAGCGACTGTCGTGGCAGCAGCCTGCCCCCTTCAAATGTCTGATCAGCTGCTACAACTAAGTTCCTCTCTCACTTTCCAGTTCCTGTATGGATGCATTCCTTGCCAAAGCCTTGATTCTCTTAGCAGACCTTGAGAATTCATCTTCTGATCAGACTATTCAAATAAATATTGATTTAATTCCCACAATAAGCTACTGCTCAAAACTTGCCATAGCTCACTTGTTTGCTCCAAATGTCTGGCCAAATTTAGCCGGTACATTACTTTTTTCCCCCCTTGCACTCTCCATTTAGCTCCTGCATTCACTCTGCACTGCTTGTGGCTAATAATCTTCATGGGCTGGATCTTATTTCAATTATGGCAGTGCTGCAATGCTATGTTGCAGCATGTAAACTCCTCAGTTTTCTGCCTACTGCTTGCAGCATACCACTATGGAGCCACTGAATCAGTATTAATATAATAACTAAATGGTACAATTTTAAAGGGGTGCAGGAACAGAGAGACCTGGGGGTGTACGCACACAAATCTTTGAAGGTGGTAGGACAAGTTGAGAAGGCCGTTAAAAAAGCATACGGGATCCTTGGCTTTATTAATAGACATGATGTGGAGATTCCGGCGTTGGACTGGGGTGGACAAAAATGAGAAGTCGCACAACACCAGGCTATAGTCCAACAGATTTATTTAAAATTACAAGCTTTGTAAGGCCATCCCCATGCCTCCACTACTCGCCTTCAAGCAGCCGCCTAACCTCAAAAGTACCATCGTTCGCAGCAAATTACCCAGCTTTCAGGAGAACAGCGACCACGACACCACACAATCCTGCCACGGCAACCTCTGTAAGACATGCCAGATCATGGACACAGATACCGTCATCACACGTGAGGACACTACCCACCAGGTACATGGTACATACTCATGTGACTCGGCCAACGTTGTCTACCTGATACGTTGCAGTAAAGGATGCCCCAGAGCATGGTACATCGGCGAGACCATGCAGACACTGAGACAACGTATGAACGGACACCGCGCAACAATCGCCAGGCAGGAGGGTTGCCTCCCAGTCGGGGAACACTTCAGCAGTCAAGGGCATTCAGCCTCGGATCTGCGGGTTAGCGTTCTCCAAGGCGGCCTTCGGGATACACAACAACGCAAAATCATCGAGCAGAAACTGATAGCCAAGTTTCGCACTCATGAGGACGGCCTCAATCGGGATATCGGGTTCATGTCACGTTACAGAACGTGACTTGACATCGTTGCCGGTCTTTCCAGCTTTTTAAAAAAACAAACACAAGAAACAAACCCAAATGGAGAGGATATGCAGCCAGCAGGTGTTTTGACACGTTGGACCCCCCGGGACACATCTCATTATCTTGGCTGTGCTCTTAGTATATATTTGATGTAGGGATAGATTGAATCTCTGCATTTTCTCTGTGTTTATATTCTGTGAATTCTGGTAGATTGTCTCACAGTAACTCTACCTGAGGAAGGGCCGACAGCTCCGAAAGCTTGTAATTTTAAATAAATCTGTTGGACTATAACCTGGTGTTGTGCGACTTCTCATTTTTATTAATAGAGGCATAGAGTACAAAAGCAAGGAAGTTGTGCTAAACCTTTATAAATCACTTGTTAGGCCTCAGCTGGAGTATTGTGTTCAATTCTGGGCACCACACTTTAGGAAAGATGTCAAGGCCTAAGAGAGGGTGCAGAAGAGACTTACTAGAATGGTACCAGGGATGAGGGACTTCAGTTCTGGTGAAAGACTGGAGAAGCTGGGGTTGTTCTCCTTAAAGCAGAGAAGGGTAAGAGGATAACAACAGAAAACGCTGGAAAAACTCAGCAGGCCAGGCAGCATCCGTGGAGAGAGAAACAGAGTTAACGTTTCAGGTCGAAGACCTTTCGTCAGAACTGAAGAAGAGGATATTTGATAGAGGTGTTCAAAATCATGAATGGCTTTGATAGAGTACATAAGGAGAAACTGTTTTGAGTGGCAGAAAGGTTGGTAACTGAGGACACAGATTTAAGGTGATAGGCAAAAGAACTACAGGCAACATGAGGAAACATTTTTTTGCACAGTGAGATGTTGTGATCTGGAATGAACTGCCTGAAAGGGTGTTGGAAGCACGTTCAATAGTAACTTTTAAAAGGGAATGGTAGTGTAGTGGTAATGTCACTAGTAATCCAGAGACCTGGACTAATAATCCAGAGATTTAATTCAAATCCCACCACGGCAGCTGGGGAATTTAAATTCAGTTAATTAAATAAATCTGGAATAAAAAGCTAGCATCAGTAATCGGATTGTCGTAAAAACCCATCTGGTTCACTAGTGTCCTTTAAGGAAATCTGCCATCTGGCCTATATGTGACTCCAGACCCACAGCAATGTGGTTGACTCTTAACTGCCCTCTGAAATGGCCTAGCAAGCCACCCAGTTGTAACAAACTCGCTACCAAACACAATAATAAGAATGAAACCGGACGGACCACCCGGCATCGACCTCTGCACCGGCTACGGACATGGCAATGGCACACCCAGCCCAGTCAACCCTGCAAAGTCCTCCTCACCAACAGGTGGGAACTTGTGCCAAAATTGGGAGAGCTGTCCCACAGACTAGTCAAGCAACGGAATCCCACAGAATCATACCTTTTAGCCAATGTCCCCAACTCCTCCATCACCATCCCTGGGTACATCCTTTCCCACCGGCAGAACAGACCCACCAGAGGTGTTGGCACAGTGGTATACAGTCGGGAAGGAGTGGCCCTGGGAGTCCTCAACATTG